>JAFMSR010000016.1:19520407-19809954 GCA_022818135.1 Saxidomus purpurata
GTGTTGGATAACATGGCGTGTGTCACTCCTTTTCTTTATTCAGTCTACTGGGTACTTCAGCGGAAAAATATGAAAGTTAAGATCCGGGGGAAATAAGATCATATTTTGTTAGCTTGTTGAGCAAAAGGTGCATGAAGACTTTTAAAAGCACTAACTCGAAAATATGCGTCTCTCTTCATTGAAAAATTCCGGTACTTCTGAGATGAATACTGTAGACACAGTCTATTTTTTTCTTGAACGCACGAGTTGTCGTTCGTTACTTAGATGTGTCTCTCATCATTGAAAAAATATGGTACTTCTGAGATGAATGTTATAGACACAGTCTATTTTCTATAGAGTGTTTGTGTTCTAAAAATAGTAACAATATTTCATATACTGTCCTACCTCCGAATTTAGACAGTGACAATGACGCATTAAGTCTATATATATATGTCGATTCATATCATTCAATAACAGTAGTTTTTATTCTACACGTCAGTGTAAAGTTTTTATACTACAAGTAAGTCAGTAGATGTGGTGTTGTGTCAGTTTCTGCTTGTTCAACCAGACGCTTTCGGGTCGTCTCGCACCCAAGTTAACTCGTACCTTAGTCATCTCGTCAATTGGTCAACTCGTACCGATCAAAAAGTCAACTCGTACCCTTTGTAGTCAAATCGTACCTTCTATTTCAAAACTTCAGTTTTATCCAGGAACAAAAGGGACTGACTGATATGTAATTAAAGGTGGGAACATATGGAATATAGCACGATATTATTGAAATCGTGGTTATAATAATAACGTTTATATATTGACCAATTTGAAACTATTTCTTTATTTGGTGTAGATCTATTTGCATGTCTAGGTAGGTGTTTATAGACTAATTTGTGCCAAAAGTAAGCGCTTTCTTCATGTGAACACAGTTGTACAGGTGCTCTTTTCTCAAAATATAACTAAAAAACCGAGAGAAGGTGTGGCGGCAAATATCTTAATACAGTGTGATTTCGGCAATCTGTAATAACAATTTATTAAAGATAATCATAACTTGTTAGTTCAATGCGGCATTAGTCAATCAACGCAATTTATAATGGGTCTCCTTGAATTCCTTTGGGGCCATGCCTCAACATCAACCATCACCAGTTTCCAAAATATTTACATGTCAGTTTTGTTTGTTGGCCCGCTGTGATACGTAGTATCACAGTTTTTCTTGTTTTTCTTTTGTTTTTGCCTTCTCTTAACCCAGGAAGAGACCTATTCAAGAAGCGATCGGTTATTATTTCCACCAAGGATAATTATTTCTGTATTAATATTGATATATTGACTATTGTAAAAACACCATTTTTCTTTGTTTTCATTTGGAAGCCTGTTTTCAAATATAAGTCAGTAAAAATGAAGTCATTTAAGTAACTATATTTTTGTCCGTTTTCAGATGAAAGATTATAAAAGTTGTTTCGACTTACATCTCAATCCTACATATATTTATTTGACACTCGAACATATGTATGATATGATAAATTTGAAATCAATACTGTTTGAACCAAATAACAAGAACTTTTCTTGTATGGTTAGACATACATCATACGATTTTTTTTACATCATACGACGTTAGAACCAAATCATACTGACTGTCGCATCAGGACTAAGACACTTCATTTCAGTATTGCACTTCAGTATTACATTTCAGTATTACATTTCAGTATTACTTATTCGGATATATCTACAACAACATGTGACATTAGAGGCGATTATATTTTCAATTTTGCAATTATCCTCGATCAGATGTAGTATACATTATAATCAAAACAAAATAGTTTACAACGAAAAAGTTTACTTTAAACGAAGCAGTTTTTTCCATCGCGAGGTTTTATAAGTTCACAGTCGGTAAAATAAACCAGACCTTTGCCAACACAGCCTCGCAGCATTTTGTGTGCCTTATTTTAGTTGCATTTAAATAATTTAAACTATCTGCTTTATTTAATGCAGTACCAGATGTGATGTCTCTTGCGTGTTACCATTCACGTAGTCCCGTGACGCACTTGGCTCTAAACGTTAATTTTAACAATGGCGCATTAAGTCCTATATATATATATATGTCGCTAACCACGATCAGTTCAAAAATAACCCTACTACCACAAAATGTTTAGATCTAATTTGGGACTGTATTTAGTGAAATACTGATAAAAACTATTGTCTCATGCTATTTTAGTAAACACTTGAGATTAGCAGGTCTTACCCCAGACGTTGATGGTTTGCTGTTCCTGTGTACAGGTCTTGCTGACGAATTATTCAATGGCTCTTTGCACTGCTGCATTGTTTTGATACGACAACAGTGTTCTAACATCGCGCGCTTCAACTATTCATTTACTTGTATATTCATTTGGTAACGGAGCGCTTGGATCAACGAGTCTTCATTTTAAATTGTTGTCTTGTTTCACGACAGCGTTATTTGTGCAGTGTCGTGGTCATAAAGATTCCCCTTGCTCACAGTTTAGCGTTGTCATGCATTTGAACCCTATAGCGTTTACTGGTATGTTTTTGTCAGAGTGTTTCTTGCTTTTGTATTTCTAGGTGTTGTCGCCTTACAGCGCAGGTTCCACCATTGAAACTTCACTCCGATATCTGTGCAGGATCAAAAAAAAAAAAAAAAAAAAAAAAAAAAAAAAAAAAAAAAAAAAAAAAAAAAAAAAAAAAAAAAAAAAAAAAAAAAAAAAAAAAAAAAAAATAATTTTTTAAAAAAAAAAAAAAAAATAATAAAAAAAAAAAAAAATTTTTTTTTTTTTTTTTTTTTTTTTATATTTTTTTTTTTAAAAAAAAAAAAAAAATAAAAAAAAAAATTTTTTTTTTTTTTAAAAAAAAAAAAAAAAAAAAAAAAAAAAAAAAAAAAAAAAAAAAATTTTTAAAATTAAAATTAACATATATATATTATTATATCATAGATTCCACTGAATAGTTAACGAATTTGAGTCCCGTCAAACTTCAAGTGTATATAAAGACCACAGTCTCCACAAATTTTCCTTTAGCACAAAGTAAGTATGTATTTATGGCTTTTGTGCCTTTTTGCCACAAATGAAACTCTGATCTTTTACAACTATTATAACAAAAGGAAAAGGGGGGTTAAGACAATTTTGAAATACACTGTAGTAACTGACCTTTGACCCTGATGGTAAAAGGCCTTAAATTGTTTCACTTCAACTGTTTATTCCAGTTGATAATCTTATCTCGAACAGGAAACAGGCGACACGTGGGACGTCGTTGAAGGTGACATGATCTAGTGTAAATACGTGACGAATGTATGTTGCGTCCGCCATTTTTTGATGCACCTAGACTTTGGTATATGAAATCAGTGGCATAATATATTTTTTATTTGTATTCGGTGAATGCAATTGATCAATATCAATAGACATGATAACAGCTTGATAAGTACCCGAAAAGATGATAATGTACTGTAACCAGTAAGGTGACAACTGTTCGTGAATGACGTAAATGTAATACTGATAATTGATATACGGGAAACTTTAACAGTGTTATAGTTATTTCAATGAACAGGTGTGTAGTGGCTGCAACGAAATTGTTCCTTTTCTACCCAAAATCCCACATGTAGAACTCTGAGCTTATTATAATACGGATTTTGTCTCAATTGGTAAGTAAAATTTATTTTCACCGACAGAAAGAGACAATATCATCATTCATATATTTCAATGATTAATTTATCTTTGAAGAAATATTGTTTTTTTAAATATCATCATTGATAGGTAATGCAGATTGCATTTCCAGCTCACCATAAAACTATCGTTATCATTTCTCGTTTTCGACCAAGCACGGAGGAGGTAAATGTAATTTCTTGATTCGACTACAGCTGCATACCCCCTTCTTTAAATTTGAAGCTGAACAGGTAAAACTGATTTATGTTAATGGCACTTTCACGCACAAACAACAATAAAATAGCATCAAACAAACAAGCAACCGTTGCATAAATTTAGATGAACAGTTAATGTTTTGATAACTTGTTTTTATACGAAAATATTATGCGGTGAAAACTGGAAAAAAAGGTGGTGTCCTGCCTCCGGTAGGGGTCGAAATACAGCAACAGTCTAGTTCAATGATATCTGTACGGTCTAGGAGTGGTCATAACCAGCCTCTCTACTATGTATATTAATTTAACGCGGTATCGATGTAACGTCGTTTCTGATTGGTAACGTCGTTTGCTACTATTAAATAACGTATATATAGTCGCAAAATTCGTACGGCGTTATAATTATAGCGTTTAGACACATTGTGCGTTAGAAAAGGGATAACTATTTAGTGATTTTGATATTTGCGACCGTATATACGGTTTTAATGGTCGCAAACAGTTTTAAGAGCCCCGGCTTACGCCGTCGCCGTTGAGAATATTTGGTACCATTAAAAACCGTATATACAGTCACAAATATCAAAATTACAAAACAGTTATTCCTATATTCTATATTTTCATAACCTGTCTAAAATAACAAATGAATGATTTTATAGCAGGTTATTGCATGTATCAATCTTTAATTTATCATACAAGGCTCTACAAGTCAGATTTCCATGTGGCAGAAAAAGTGTCACAGCCAGGGCCAATACACGCCACAAATTTACTATAGGTTTGTATAGGAGCGCTGTCATTAACTCGCGATAACATTTTAACTAATAAAGTTATTTTAAAATCACAAACGGGATGATAAAATATAACATTTCCCATTTTTAATGAATATTTATTTATTTTTCTGAGACTTTATTTGTTTGGTCTTTTTTAACTTAAAAACTCTACCCGTCGTTTTACTATATAATATATAGTAAAACGCCCAAAAGTCACAATTTTAAGTGAAAATTTTGCAGCTTATCTTCAATTTGTTCAAAAACTATAACACTTATTTTAGAATCACAAACGGGATTGAATAAAACAATCATTCTCCGTTTAAGTGATATATTTTATATAAAAATAAAAGAAAAGAAGAGAATGGTCTTTTTTAAGGTTTTGTTTAACAGGTATATAATTTCATTTTTACGATCGGAGCTCGGTTGCTTCCGTAATGCTGGCCGAACACTTCCGAGTGATTGATCTAACTGCTTCAGGCCATCGATAAGTTTTATGGCCGGACATTACGTAACATTTACCATGATCTTTAAAACGTTGTATATTGGGTTTTGTTTTACATTAAAAATGCAAACTGGTTTAGAATCTTCAGTTTTTTGTTCATAAAAAAGGCAAAAATCTTTCATTGAAACCGGATATACATGATATCGTCTTTATAGCGAGGATCCATGAAATTTTCAGTATAATTATCAATAATATTATTTAGCTTTTGATGTTAATTTGCAACAAATAAAAGATTCACTATGCATGCATTTTTATTTCGAAACACTTGCACGGGTAGTTTATATTTTGTTTTACATTTCTCTTTGTCTGGAGTGAAAGGCAAGAATTCGCTCCGCTGAAATTGGTTTCATTTTATAGGTGTCAACATAGAGTTTCTTCCAGACCAAAGCTAGTTTTCATAATACACAGGTCAAAACCAGGTAGTCTTATTACTCGTATCTTTTTGTCTTTCATTTCTTACCGAAGAAATAAGCTGATTATTACATTAACAAAAAGAGAAGAAAAAAAAACGCAAGGTTTGATCTGTGGCAGAGTATTAAATGACAAAATCTGTAAAATGTAACAGGTATTATTCTACGCAGAAATGGAAAAGTTTTTTCCCTACAATAAATCCTTATTTCTTCTAAAATGTTAATTATATTTTCAAGCCATGTGATGAAAAATCACATACTTTTAAGGCATTCAACATCAAGCGTTTACTAGAGTATGTAAAATATATTTGATATTCTGAAAGAAAACTGTTCTATTTCTCAAATTAAAAAAGCCTACCGAAATCAAAGTCAGTCTTTATCAGATCAGGAATAACACTGATTAGGAATTTAAGATCGCAAAATAAAACAAGTTGACGTACTATTTACCGGGGACATGTAGGTCCATCTATTTACGTTTCTAAAGCACACCATACTTTTGCAACAGACTTGCCGTGTACGTCTGTACTTGAAAATAACAGGTCTACAATTTTAAACAGTTCTCACGAGCAAACGTTACGCACGTGTAAAGGGATTAGCCGATTATGAAAAATCAAGTGCACACTAGATTCATTCTCATTATTATGTCAAAATTCACGAATTTTGTAGCTTTTGGATTATTCTGTGACTATTTTTATGACTGATGATGTGACTGTAATGAAATAGTGCTCACTAGTTAAAACATTACTATTATTATTATTATTATTATTATTAATTGCAAGTAATGTGAATGATAATGCTGAATTTTCTTTATCTTCTGGTAGAAATGATAAAAAATTAAAAACATAAGATTTTCACAAAAGTTACGCGTCAAGTTCAAATCTCCCTTAGGCAATATTCCAGTACAATCGATAATCAATGATTTATGACCCTGACCGTTATTTACGGATTCTACCGAACCGTAGTTGTTTCCGTAAACTCCTAATCCCCAAAACTTATCGATTGCCTGCTGATATACGCTTGACACTTTTTCTGCCGTATGTTAACAAATAATAATAATGATAAAAAATACCACCACCACAGCTACCACTATTACTAATACAGACCTGCGTAGACAATCTTGCGGAGCTTTCACCACGATTTATTGTTGATGGATTGTAGATGACGCAAAAAGACTTGACTATAAATCAGGAGCAAGTTCAGAAATTCGTTGTTTTAGGTTGAAGTCTGATTCACCACGTTTTTGTAATTTACAGTTCAAAAATACCTAACCATAGTACGAGAATGAAGTTAGCCCCGCAGCCCCATTTATCCCCACAGTCCCGTGAAGTTAGCCCCGCAGCACCTAGTTACCCCGCATCCCCGTGAAGTTAGCCCCGCAGAACCTAGTTACCCCGCATCCCCGTGAAGTCAGCCCCGCAGCACCTAGTTACCCCGCATCCCCGTGAAGTCAGCCCCGCAGCACCTAGTTACCCCGCATCCCCGTGAAGTCAGCCACGCGGCACCTAGTTACCCCGCATCCCCGTGAAGTTAGCCCCGTGGCACCTAGTTACCCCGCATCCCCGTGAAGTTAGCCCCGCAGAACCTAGTTACCCCGCATCCCCGTGAAGTTAGCCCCGCAGAACCTAGTTACCCCGCATCCCCGTGAAGTTAGCCCCGCATAACCTAGGTACCCCGCATCCCCGTGAAGTTAGCCCCGCAGCACTTAGTTACCCCGCATCCCCGTGAAGTCAGCCCCGCAGCACCTAGTTACCCCGCATCCCCGTGAAGTTAGCCCCGTGGCACCTAGTTACCCCGCATCCCCGTGAAGTTAGCCCCGTGGCACCTAGTTACCCCGCATCCCCGTGAAGTCAGCCCCGCAGCACTTAGTTACCCCGCATCCCCGTGAAGTTAGCCCCGCAGCACTTAGTTACCCCGCAGCCCCGCCATGTTATCTCTATGCCACCATGTCTCAACACGCCTCGTGGCATATGGTTTCCTCAAAGTACCGCTTGAATTAACATATATATGCATACATCACCACAGGACAACGAACAAACGCAGTGGTGTTGATGACTGCCGCTTATACCGGAGGTTTTGGGTTAGAACCCCACTGGGGTCACGACCGTATCTTCTCATATGTCATCAGCTCTATTTTCTCAGTCCCGTGCCCTCTAGTATCAATGCAACCCTGATGACATCGTTAATATAAGTATCATCCCCGCTCCATATACTCTGTCCCGTGTCACCTGCACTCAATACAGTTCTACTTATAGTGCTCTTAATCTTTGATTACACCCTCATACACATGAACTCAGCCCTCAGCCCTGTGCCCTAAGCACTGAAAACACCGTTTGTAGAAGAAACATCCCCGCCTGAATGAGTTAGCCCCGTGTCCCCTGCTACATACACTTCTTGTAACAGTCATTTCTAGTTTTCAGACCACCTCTGTGTGTCCCAACATTAAATGAAACTCAGCCCCGTGTCCTGTAGTATCATTGCAACCCTGGTGAAACCGTTAAAAGTAGAACCATTCCCGCCTAACTCAGTCCGGTTTCCCCTGCTAGCAATACAGCATTTCTTACACTAATCTCTAAATTTCATACCACCCTTTAGTGTCCCCGCGTTCACATAAATTCAGCCCCGTTTTCAGTAGTATCATTGCAGCCCTGGTAAAACCGTTAAAAGTAGAACTATCCCCGCGATACATGGATATACTAAACATTTGTGATTTTGCGAAAAGAACGGAAGTAAAGCAAATGATTTTAACATGGTTAACATATTTTGCTGTTTCATATGACTTATAAATTATGTACGTTTAAGTAAAGGGACTCGGCGATTTTAAAAAAGGAAACAAATATTTGGGTGGCTAAAAAACTATTCGGTTTGTCTGTTACAAGAAATTCATTATAAAAGTATTTTGAATCAAAATGGCAACATGAATGGGACGGGAAAGTGTACTTTAGCGGGAATAGTTCGAACAGTAAAGGTGTTGGGATCCATTTAGACAAAAGTGTAGAAACTTTAGATTACATTGATTTAATTGTTGGAAGATTACAGTACTTAAAAATTAGGATAGAAGGAAAGACAATTTCAATATTAAATGTGTATGCGCCAAACGAAGATGATGTAAATTTTTTCAATAGTATTGAAAAATTTATAGCTGATCATGATGATGAAACGTTTATCATTGGGGGCGATTTCAATAGGGTACTAGATGTAAATAAGGATAAGAAAAATGGTCGTTCAGATACAAATAAAAAGTCTAGAGAAAAACTTCAAAATTTAATTGAAAATCATGAGTTAAATGACATTTGGCGAATCAAAAATTCAGAGAAAAGGCAATATACATGGCATTCAAATAATAAAGAAAAGAAATATCTTGTCGATTAGATTTTTCTTATCTCAACAAACCTTGTAAATAATGCTTTAGATTGTAAAATTACAACAGGCTTGCGCTCAGATCACTCATTAGTCTATATGAATATAGATTTTAAACAATGTCATAGAGGCCCGGTATTTTTAAACTAAATAATTCAGTTTTACTAGACAAAAGAATTTCAACAAGAAATACGACATAATATCAAAGACATTACAGAACTCAATGCAGATGCGAATCCACTGGTACTTTGGGAACTGATAAAAGGCACTATTAGAAATGTTAGTATTCGTTATTGCACAAATAAAAAAGAAAAATGATACGAAAAGAGGAAAATGATTTGATTAAATATATTGATGAACTAGAATTAGAAATTTCAAATGGTTCCTCAAATGATGTATCAGTTGAAAATTTAAGAGAAGCAAAATTAAAAGCTAGAACAAATAATAGATAAAAAGAACTAATGGAATATATTTACGCTCAAGAGCAAAACATATTGAAGGTTTTGAAAAAAATTCCAAATATTTTTCAAATTTAGAAAAAGAAGAAAAAGTGAAATGAAAACTATTTCAAGATTAACCGTTAATAATGAAGATATTACAGATTCTAACGACATTTTAAAAGAAACAAAAAATTTTTATCAAAAATTATATAAAAAGAATCAAATAAGTTTAGACGATAGTGACTTCTACCCAAATGATTCATCAGTTCCAAAGTTAAATAACGAAGAAACTATTACTTGTGAGGGAATTTTAAATGAGCACGAGTGTGCAGTTGCGTTATTAGAAATGCAAAATAATAAAAGCCCGGGTTCCGACGGTATAACTGCAGAATTCTATAAGATATTTTGGCAAGATTTAAATCAATACTATTTAAGGGCAATTAATCATGCATATGATACAGGCGCTCTTTCACAATTACAAAAACAAGGAATTATTACATTAATACCAAAAAAAGATAAAGATTTATGCTACCTGAACAATTGGCGACCAATTACACTGTTAAACATTGACTATAAAATTGCTACAAAAGCAGTCGCAAATAGAATCAAAAAGGTTTTACCAAAGATTATACATCATTCGCAAACAGGTTTTATGAAAAAACGTTATATAGGTGAAAATATAAGGTTGATTTATGACATGCTAGATCATCTAAATGAACACAATTTACCAGGGTTGTTATTTTTTGCAGATTTTGAAAAGGCATTTGATACTTCGTACACTACTCTCTAACTTTCATACCACCCTTTTGTGTGGGGACATGAGAGTAGTGTAAGAAGTGCTGTATTGATGACAGGGGACACGGGGCTGAGTTAGTGAGGCGGGGATAGTTCTACTTTAAACGGTTTTATAGTGCTCTGAATCTTTGATTACACCCTCATTTACATGAACATGGGGCTGAGTTTATGTGAACGCGGGGACACAAAAAGGTGGTATGAAAGTTAGAGAGTAGTGTAAGAAGTGCTTTATTTATAGCAGGGGACACGGGGCTGAGTGAGCGAGGCGGGGATGGATCTACTTTAAACGGTTTCACCAGGGCTGCAATGATACTACAGGACACGCGGCTGAGTTTAAGTGAACGCTGGGACACAAAAGGGTCGCACGAAAGTTAGAGAGTAGTGTAAGAAGTGCTGTATCTATAGCAGGGGACACGGGGCTGAGTTAGTGAGGCGGGGATGGTTCTACTTTAAACGGTTTTACCAGGGGATGCAATGATACTACAGGAAACGGGGCTGAGTTTATGTGAACGCGGGAGCACAAAAGGGTGGTATGAAATTTAGAGAGTAGTGTAAGAAGTGCTGTATTGATAGCAGGGGAAACGGGGCTGAGTTACTGAGGCCGGGATGGTTCTACTTAAAACGATTTCACAAGGACTGCAATTATACTACAGGACACGGGGCACATAGAGGTGGTCTGAAAACTAGAAATGACTGTTACAGGAAGTGTATTGATAGCAGGGGACACGGGGCTAACTCATTCAGGCGGGGATGTTACTTCTACAAACGGTGTTTTCAGTGCTTAGGGCACAGGGCTGAGGGCTGAGTTCATGTTAATCAGGGTGTTATCAAAGATTGGTAGCACTATAAGTAGAACTGTATTGAGTGCAGGGGACACGGGACAGAGTATGTGAAGCGGGGATGATACTTATATCAACAATATCACCAGGGTTGCATTGATACTAGAGGGCACGGGACTGAGAAAATAGAACTGATGACATATGAGAAGGTACGGTTGTGACCCCAGTGGGGTTCTAACCCGAAACCTCCGGTATAAGCGGCAGACATCTTTACCCATCAACACCACTGCGTTTGTTCGTTGTCCTGTGGTGATGTATGCATAGGTTAATTCAAGCGGTACTTTGAGGAAACCATATGCCACGAGGCGTGTTGAGACATGGTGGCATAGAGATAACATGGCGGGGCTGCGGGGTAACATTAGTGCTGCGGGGCTAACTTCACGGGGATGCGGGGTAACTAGGTGCCACGGGGCTGACTTCACGGGGATGCGGGGTAACTAGGTGCCACGGGGCTAACTTCACGGGGATGCGGGGTAACTAGGTGCCACGGGGCTAACTTCACGGGGATGCGGGGTAACTAGGTTCTGCGAGGCTAACTTCACGGGGATGCGGGGTAACTGGGTGCTGCGGGGCTAACTTCACGGGGCTGTGGGGATAAACGGGGCTGCGGGGCTAACTTCATACTCGTAACCATAGTGTATTACGAAGTTACGACAGTTTGTGATCACAAAAGCAATACTCTGTTTACATGGAAATATTGGGTGAAAGGACTATTACGCAACGGGAATTTTTCTTCCTTTTAGCGTGGATAATCACGTGATCAAAACAAACTGTATTCGTCCTTGTGGGAAAAAATTCCATACAGAACAGATAAACCCGTGGATTTACTTCAATTCACGTTATATTCTATAAATTTATTTTCGCCACAAAATCAATTTTTCAAATCATGTTAGTAACAGCAATGCCTGTTGGTTTTTTCACTGATGTTGTATTCTATAAATGTGAGCTGCGTTCAATCCGTATGATAATTTGAGAAAATTGATAGGTATTTTGGTTTTAAAAGTATCGATTTCTTGTTAAAACTGTGGTGACTGAAGTCACACACAACTGAAAACAATTGAAATACTGAAAGTAATCTTTATGTGATATCTAGCTTAGTACGTACCTAATAAATGAATGTACAAAAAAATTTAAATGTTGAAAGTTTAAGATCTCGGTTTCAATGGCAACATCACTTTCACATAATTATTTAAATGGAAACTGTATCAATTTATCTCGTTTCAAGGATATGCGTGTTGTACCTTTAAACAACAACAAGAAAGAAAATTAAACAATTTCGTAAAAGAAATGGAGGAAACGAAAAGAAAAAAAGGCTCAATACTTCACTATGATGTGTAAAAAGTGATGCAATACATTTGAATTATAATATGTTAAATGTTACATATAATGTAACAAGGTTTACTAAAGAAGAAATACTCTGGACAATTTGTTTCATAAGTTTGTGCTATTGTTGATTACTTGACATGTTACTTGACATGTTTATTAGTATTGCTATGTTTCATGGCCTTTGCCATTTTCCGTATTTATAATTTGTAAATGGCCAAAAAGCAACATATCTTGCTGATTTTGAAAATAAACTTGAAACTTGAATATCATTTTTAGTTTTTTTATTAAATATGCACGGGCGTATCAAGTTTCAAAGTCAAATATTTGCCAAAATGCACACATGAAACTATAATTAAATTACAACATGAAATAGAATTATATTATATTTTTGCAAATTTACTTCGTTGTATAGAATATGTTTCATATTTTTTATACGCATAAACAACTATTTGACATTTTCTACAAGCAATATAATTCAACCCGTTTCTATTTAGAAAATGGACTTTTCCGGTCAACTACGAAAGACATCGTTGATAGAAACAATCACCAGTGCGCATGCGCCGGTCAGGAAAGATTCGGTTGCACCTCTCTTGTACTTATGTGATTCTGGGGACAAAATTAGAGGTGGAAGTTCTCTTTCTGAACCAACTGCCGAAAGTAGCGACAATGAAAGGACAAGGCGATTGAGCAGACGACTTAGTCTGAAACCCCCATCAAATCTTTACAGGTAAATGCGATGCCTTTCAAGTGACAAAGGACACTTTTTGTCCGAAATTTAAGACATTTCGTAATTGTCGATTTTTTTTTCGTTTTTTTTTTAATGAATGTTGTTACATATTTGCGAAATATCATCATTTACATTCCTGAGAAAAAGTCAAAAATACGAAACACAATTGTATACGTCTTTCTCATTTTGCGGGATACTGCTGTTTCCCCATAGACCTACATTTGAAATACAGTGATATGGCACGCGATTTCCACAAGCATTCCCAAAATCTATGTTCCAACACGAGAACCTAGTTCACAGTTGAGACAACTGAAAACCGGTGTTCTCAACTGAAAACCTACGTTCTCACACGGGATCAAAATCTGTTTTGAAAACATAGGTTCTCATTGGCCGTATGCACAAACTATCGGAACATAAAAATCTAAAATTACAACAGTTGATAATACGCCAACATACTGCAATACAAACCATGACCATAAATTTTAGACCAGGCAAGAATTATATCATATATATTATAATATATATATGTCATAGCAACCTATCACGGGGAACAAATGAGATCACTATCGTAAATGTGTATTTGTTGGGTAATGGACAATATTAGACATTTAAACTAAAACACAATAGTCGTGAAGGTATCATTACAAATATAGCGGCGTTCAAATTCCACGTTTCTCTTGAAAAAGGTCAAAAGATGGTGTGCCTAACATTTGGTTGGCTTTTAATGTTGGGTATGCATGTGTTGTAAGTGACTGATTTCACAGTGATATTCGTTAAAGTTACTCGCTCTCAGATTTTGCTGATAGTATATAGTTCTTCAAACTCTTTGAAAGTAACATATTTCAGAACGAGTAGTCAAATAATGAACGTTCGAGTATACAGTCATGTAAAGTATATCTGTATATTTGAAATTATACACTAACAAATTATAAACCGGAACTAACGGTATAACCATATAGCAGCTGTCCGATTAACCAAACCGACCAATATTTTTAATGGATTTTTGTAAATTGCTATGTAGATTTTCACTTGTGGTTGCTTCTACCATATACTTCTACATGTTATGTTTTAATTTATCACGTTGGAGAGATTTTCTTTTCACCGGAATCTGTGAGCGAGCAGCTTTAATATATACTTAAACTTTATCATTTTAGAGAACGCCGAGAAAGTCCAAAGGGATTCGCCCATTTGAAACCTCCCCTAGGCGGACATCTTCAACATGGAAAACATGTCGTCAAATGTGAATGCGGCAGGGAAATACTTGTAAGCTGTTCAGAAGCGTCTAAAGGTGTGTACGTTAGAATAAAACCATGAGGTAACAAGAGTCATTAGAAAATTCAAGGATTTTTTGATTCTCAAAAAATCGAAATTCTTTCATACAAATATCTCAAGAAAATTCAAGACTCTTGCAAATTTAGGTTCAACCTCATTTTTTTTCTTGAGTAAACGATTGGTCACCAAGCTTACTGGTCGAGAAAGCAATATACAGAGCGAATGCTTAGCATCGAATAAAGGTTCGAGTCTAAATATAACAAGATAAAGCAAACTGAATGGATATGGCTAGTGTCAAGGTTTTAACAGTTATGAAATGAGGGCTCTACAACTTTAAAGTTAATAAAGCGATGATGCAAAAGTCCATATAAAAGTTATATTTCACCTACCTGCTATTTAAAGATAGCTCACCGTCCGGCGTCCGCCGTAGGTTCGTCCGTTGATTTGATTTGATTTGATGAGAATTTTATCAAGGTCCGTCCCAAAGAGCATGTATGTTAGCTTAATATTGGGATGAGACCCCGGCATGTCTCCCGTCATGCCTAAAAGATAAAATTTTGAAGCCAAAAAATAGGAGAAATTTGCCTGACTGCAATTTCCAGCCAGTATAGCCAAAGGTTGAATTTGATTGGTTGCCAAAGAGTAGGCCAGTCACGGCGACCAATGAGATCTGAGTGTCATTGACCTACGAGGTTCGTCCGTTCACCATTTACTAACCATTTATAGTTATGCCATTAACGTGAAACATTTATTTGTCCAATCGCAGCGCAGTACTTACTTGCCGCACTTGAACTGGTAAATCAATAATTATATACCGAGTCAGTAAAAAGGGGAACAATGCTGACTTACATAAATTTCAAACACTAAGTAGGTTAATGTTTATTTATTTTGATACATTTACTACAATACGTTGGTGGCGCGGTTTGCCATACCAATTTATTTTTGTAAATGCATCAAAATGAACACTAACCCATGCAAAGAAAATATAACGGAATGAGACGTGAACCTGGAAGTCTACAACAACCTGTTGACTTCTATGATCACATTAACTTGCTATCCAATTAATTACATTTCCATAAATGTCATACTGATGAGGTTTAAAAAGATGGCCTTTTAGACAAACCTTATCGAAAACATTTGAGATATTGCAAAATATCATATTCTTCATTAGTTTATACTAATTTATTTTAGCTCTATTGTGAAGAAAGCTTGTAGCTTATCGAGTCACACTCGAGTCCGCTTCCTGTAAAAACCAGTACTGGTGTCATGTCAGGAGGTACGGTCGTGACCCCAGTTGGGCTTGGACCCGTAACCTCCGGGATGAGCGGCAGACACCTTAACGTCTACGCTACCCGCCTTCCTCTTATCTTTATGTGGTCATCAGCGGGTACTGTTAGAAACATGCACGTTGAGAGGGCCTTTCCAAGTCAATGGCCCAAGTAGAGCAATTCAGAAAATTGATAGTTGACAACTCTTTGTACTGGCTCTTATAAACACGGACCAGTTCATAAAGCAGTATTTCGCATGCAGTTCACAGATAATCAGTTTGGCATGTATCCAATTTGGAAAATTCTACATACCATCCTTCAAAAGTCAGCTGCATTAATTTGAATACATTTTGCCAGTTTTGTTTAATACCCAAAAGATTTGTGTATCGCTTTCCTTTAAGACGTTTTTAGTCGACCGATTTATATTTGTATCGCTTTATTTCATTGATGCGTACAAAAACCGATGTCTAGGCTCATCCTTTTTACTATATATTCTTTATAAACCAGAGAGCAATATTTACTATGTATAACTAACTTTCAATTGATCTATTTATTAAAAGACAATGTCGACAGTTACTGTACATTTTCCTGACTTGTGCATTAAAGATATGGAATTTAGTTTACGCGTGAAAGTAACAGGTTTTCAAGGTACTGGTTATTAATGTTTTTTGATCGCTCTAATTTAATCACTTTTCAACTACACCTCAGATAGCTCTTTAAACCATAGTTTATTGTAGATTAAAAACAATACGTAGATTTCCGAAAGGCTGTCTTGAAATAACAATGACCGATATCTAGGCTCTTCCTTTTTACTATATATTCTTTATAAACCAGAGAGCAATATTTACTATGTATAACTAACTAACTTTCAATTGATCTATTTATTAAAAGACAATGTCGACAGTTACTGTACATTTTCCTGACTTGTGCATTAAAGATATGGAATTTAGTTTACGCGTGAAAGTAACAGGTTTTCAAGGTACTGGTTATTAATGTTTTTTTGATCGCTCTAATTTAATCACTTTTCAACTACACCTCAGATAGCTCTTTAAACCATAGTTTATTGTAGATTAAGAACATTACGTAGATTTCCGAAAGGCTGTCTTGAAATAACAATGTCCGATATCTAGGCTCTTCCTTTTTAGCTCACCTGGCTACGCCAGAGCTCAGGCCAATGTTGATAAAACTATGCAGGAATGTTCCTTGCATGAAGCTTTACCAAATTTGTTCAAAGAATTCCATTCCATGCAGAACTCTGGTTGCTATGGCAACAAATAGGAAAAACTTGAAAAATCTTCTTCTCTGAAACCACAAGGCCTAGATCTTAGATATTTGGCATGTAGCATTGTCTAGTGGACCTCTACCAAGATTGTTCAAATTATGACCCCTGGGTCAAAATTGACCCCGCGCGGGTGGGCACTTAGTTTTTGCATAGGCATATATAGGAAAAACTTTAAAATCTTCTTCTCTGAAACCACAAGGCCTAGAGCTAAGATATTTGGCATGTAGCATTGTCTAGTGGACCTCTACCAAGATTGTTCAAATTATGACCCCCGGGTCAAAATTGACCCCGCACCGGGGGTCACTTAGTTTTGCATAGGAATATATAGGAAAAACTTTAAAAATCTTCTTCTCTGAAACCACAAGGCCTAGAGCTTAGATATTTGGCATATAACATTGGCTAGTGGACCTCTACCAAGATTGTTCAAATTATGAGCCCCGGATCAAAATTGACCCCGCACGGGAGGTCACTTAGTTTTGCATAGGAATACAATGTATATAGGAAAAACTTGAAAAATCTTCTTCTCTGAAACCACAAGGCCTAGAGCTTAGATATTTGGCATGTAACATTGGCTAGTGGACCTCTACCAAGAGAGTTCAAATTATGAGCCCCGGGTCAAAATTGACCCCGCACGGGGGGTCACTTAGTTTTACATAGGCTTATATAGGAAACACTTTTAAAATCTTCTTCTCTGAAACCACAAGGCCCAGAGCTTAGATATTTGGCATGTAGTATTGGCTAGTGGACCTCTACCAAGATTGTTCAAATAATGACCCTCGGATTAAAATTGACCCCGCACGGGGGGTCACTTAGTTTTACATAGGGCTTATATAGTAAAAACTTTAAAAATCTTCTTCTTTGAAACCACAAGGCCTAGAGCTTAGATATTTGGCATGTAACATTTGCTAGTGGACCTCTACCAAGATTGTTCAAATTGTGACCCCCGGGTCAAAATTGACCCCGCACCGGGGGTCACTTAGTTTTACATAGGCTTATATAGGGAAAACTTTAAAAATCTTTTTCTCTGAAACCACAAGGCCTAGAGCTTAGATATTTAGCATGTAGCATTGCCTAGTAGACCTCTTCAAAGTTTGTTCAAATTATGCCCCCGGGGTCAAAATTGACCGTGCCCGGGGGGGGGATCATTTGTTTTACAAAGGCGTATATAGGAAAACTTATTTGGTATATAACATTATCTAGTGATCTTCCACCAGGCAAGTGGACTTGTACCAAGGTGAGCGATATAGGGCCATTTTGGCCCTCTTGTTACTATATATTCTTTATAAACCGCCATCTTAATCTGGGAGGAGGGAATTTATTTATCCAGCGAGGCGTGTCTCGGTGAGCGAATAGGCCTGTCGTTATTGATGTAACAATGTATAAACATATTTTATGCATATTTTAAAGAGGGATACAGTATAAAGATGAAAAAAGAATAAAGCAATGGCCAATCTTTGGGGTTGGTAGCTGTGTCCATTTAAAAGTTATTGTACTCTATGTCTGCATGTTTAGATTGATATGACGTGTAGCCCAGTTTATATAAAACGCTACCAACAAAGGAAAATACATGTTTTTAGGAAATCTATCAAATATGAAAACTTTGCTTTTGATAAAATGTCTCATGCTCAAGAGGTAAAATATCCGGCACCACACTGCCAAAGAATATTTGCCAGAATCCAGCTTTCGTTTTTACGAAATCTTATTCCGTTAATACGAAATGTATTTCGTTATTACGAAATAAACATACATATAATGTTATGGTTACCTGCAGTTAAATATTCTAAACCTTGGGCATAGTATTTATTCTTAAGATAACAAAATCCGTGATGATCGACATATATGGCAATGATTATGTATAAATGAGTTAAATACAATAAGAAAGAAAGATGCACTTTCTATGATATTTTATTTATTATATTTATACATTAGCATTGACATAATAAGTCGATTATCAAGGATATTTGTTATCTAAGTATAAATAATATTGCCCACTTATGGGTTTAGAAATTACAGTGCCCATGAAGTGACATGCGATATTTGAGTATATTCCGAATCCACTTTTTTGTAGATACATTTTCAAAACAGAGTTTCAATACAGGTTCTCGCTAAATTGATTATTTAACAGTTAACTGCGCTCATGCATGTCTCCCAAAATTTAATATCCGTAAGGGAATGATACAAAAGTTTCGTGGATTACATGTTTGACGACCACAAGTCTATAGTCTTTATTTTGTGATACTCTAAGGATGTTGGAACAGTCCCTGTCTCATTTTCCTGATGTTTCGATACACGAGCCGAATGCCCTCTCTTTCGTAGTAATCTATGAAGTATTTTTGTTTTAATTATTCTATCGTGCACCATCCAGGCGAACCACTAGCCTCTTGTTTTAGTTTCAAGAAAGTGTTCACATAGTCGTCTTTGTGTTTGGGTCGTATTGCGAAACTTTTTCAAAGGGCCATATTTCATAGGTATCTGCTATCTATTATCTTTTGTCAAATGCCTTTTTACTTCGTCTGTCACCCATGTGCCTACAAAAGACCGTTTTTCGTCCGAATGCGTACATACATCTTGGTTTTGGAAATCAGCACACGTTTTGCATAGGTGGAATAGCAGTTTCCCCTTAGCCTTACACGATAAAACCGGATGGAAAAGGCCTAGTGACGGAATGAATTTGAATGTGATCAAACCATCATAATTGCTAAGAACTTCAAATTTTTCAGCAATGATTGTAGGTGACCTAACGGTACTTTTCCTGTTTTGTTGACGAAAGGATAAAGATACGTCACGCCGTAGTAATTGATTTTTTCTGTCGAAGAAGCTTCTCTGTAGAGCGTAAATGTCTCTAATCGAGCTCCAAAGAAAGCATCTCGTGGTTGCAGCGGTGTCACTACTTGGCAATCATTTATGTGTTCTTCTATTTCAAGATAAGCTAGCAGGTTCTGTTCAAATGCAGACTCTCAAATCGACACGTATGTATAGCCGTTTTCTTCCATGTATTTCTTCTTGTCTTACGTTTTTGGCACAGTTCACCCATAGTTAGTTTTCTTACATGTTTTATGGGTGAACTAGCGTATTTTTTGGGGGTTTCCGTGTCAGAAGTCACCATGGAATTCTAAGACAATCTTTTCCCCTTCACAGGTTTCGTTATAGCCATATACCTTGTAAGGTCCTACTACATTTTCTCCGCCATTCCTTGTATGTTGGATACGGTAACCCTTTGAATGGGACAGGTACTTCGTTGACGGATTGCAGAAAATGGGTTCTGAACACCACATTACACAGAAGCAATTGTCAGACATTGTTCAAATAGATCCACATTTATGATACTCATGAAGTTCTCCCGGAAACTAAAATGGCTACGTCTAAGTATGTCAACATCGAACATGCAGTACTCCAACAACTCACTGACCTAAAGTCTAATGTTTTAAGTTTTGTCTCCTGTTACCACTTCATAAATATATATCTCTGTCTGATGGCTAAATCAGAGTTGTAGTTTTTTGCATCTGGCAGGCAGTCTAGAACAACTTCTTGGTTTTCCCTGGGATTGAAAAGATGCCGGAAATAGCCATTTTTTAACTCTGTTTTGCCGAACATTGCCAGTAGTTTTGCCAGTGCACTTGCACTTTGCAAGAATCTACCTGTAAACTTGTAAATTGTAAACTTGTCATTTGGAATAATGGTAGGAGTTATAGCATTCCTGTATAAATATTGAAGAATAGGCTACGAGTCGTACCCCTGAAAATTATGGCAAATTAATGTGGAATCAGAATTCTCTTCTAAAACCAGCCAAGAACAAAAGACATCCACGGTTGAACCCCACCCCACCCCACCCCACCCCCTCCCCCTGAAAATGTGTTCATTATCACATCAGTTTTCACATTGACTGGTGTTCGTTATACACTTCGTAAACATTTTGTAAGCTACACATGAAATTGACTTTTGTTCCAGAGAACCACACACTTTAGTTTCTGCAGTTGCTATAAGCTCCTGTGGAATCTGTATAACGTCCCTTGCACTCCACCACGCCTTGTTGCGTGCACTTAAAATCGATGAAAATGAAAGTCTTAGTTTGTTCTTGTTCTATTATGAGTTCCTCCTCAACTGACATTGGTATTTCATCCGTGTTTTCTTCTAGCAGCGTGAAACATTGGTGCGTTTTATTCACGAATATTTTGCAAATGTCACCATTTTTTCTCTCACCAGACATGATTTTGTTTGTGCATTTTTCTGTTGATTGTTGTGCCACATTCAGCACAGCGGTAATATGTCTTGCATATTGAATTGCCTTTGATTTGTTAGTCCTTCATGAAGATAAAAACAATCATGACCCCGAAAGTACCTGTAACAGTTCTCACAATGAATCCAATCTAAATCAGTTTCCTTGTGTATTCTTCGATAGAAGGAGCAGATGTATCTCTTTATCATCCTATCCCTTATTGCAATGGTGCAAAAGTAATTTTTCGTTAGAAATGTTGCCATTGAAGTGATGATATGTAATGTTCGTCGTTGTAGTAGAGATAGAGTTTACTGTCTTGCTCTAGTCCATTGTAGATTAATGCATTAATATGATCCTTTGATAGAACATGTAATTGATATCCCTCTAGTACCGACTGAAATTGTTTGATTTCGTCGATGCTATAGCGACCTTCTTTCACACTCGAGAACCCAAGTACACGTCTATAAAAGACGACGCTGTACCAAAAGTAAATCAAGGAGTGGATCAGTGGTCAGGTGGTAACGCGCTGGACTTGGAATCCAGAGATCGCAGGTTCGATCCCCGCTTCTCCTCTAACATAGTTAATAGTTTTTCGGATGAGACCTGAAAAACCAAGGTCCGATGTATCGGTGCTGCACACCGGACATATTAAAGAACCAGACGGTGTCTCTGGAACGGGACCGTTTTGTATCTTGCACTATCCCCCGAAACCTAAAATAACTAACCTCTTCTGAGGGCGTTGGTCATATTGATTATCCGGTATCAACGATAAATCTCTAATATACATACAAAGTAAATCATTCTTCTCTTGGAATTCACACTGCTCACATCGACGAAAACATAGGGTGAGACGACACAATGGCTGAAAAAGGACAGGCTTGTGACGATTGTGAACTATTATTTGATTCGGCACACGACGTGCAAAGACACGTTAACAGTGAACCACCGGCTAATAGAGCAACGAAAAGCTCTACGACATTTCAAATACAAGATCGGAGACTATGTGAGAATAACCTTGGAAAGGTATCTTGAATATCATTTATATTCAGTAAGATTACCGTACAAAACCTTGTCACAGTGTTTATAAAAGATTGCTTCATGACAGAATAATAAGCTACAGTTTTAGATGTACATTTTTATATATATCATAATTATGTATACATTATGTTTCTATAAACATTTACAGTTTGCCCTACTTTCTGATTCAGTGAAATGCCCCTATTCCATTTAAGTTGTATTCTCCATATTGACTCAATATCTCTTATATGAAAATAATTTTTCCACTGTCACTCCCTCGCAATAAATTTGCTTATTCCTGTAATATAGACCTATAAAATATAGTTATATGTAAGTAGATAGACAAATGCTATCAAGATCATCTTGCATTTAAAAGCATATAGGCGTGACTCTTAAAATATACATCATAATAATTGCTTAAACTATTTCGAGTTGTTGTAATTTACTTCCGTCCTTATGTATGGTAGTAATGAAAGCATTTTTCCGTGCATTAAATTTCATCGCCATTTTTATATAACACAAAACATGTCACTGGGGGAATTTGAATTAGTCAAAAATGGGTTTACACAATCTATTCTTATAATAACTAGGGCAGCATACCATAGGTATGGCACAATGTGACTTGATCTTAAAATAGCTATCACATCATGGTAGATATATGTCACGGAACATTACAAGTCTTTTCACCTTGTTTATTCAAACTTTATTTTACATTACTTTCGATATGCAATAGCAAATGGTCTAGACCAAACATAATGGTTAACGTTAAAGAATTGTGAAATATTACAAATCGTTGATTTTTTCACTTACAAGGCCTACAGAGTATATACATGTACAATACATGTACATGTATCAATGTTCTTGTTTAATAGTTGGATTATTTACTGCGCATGACAGTGGGAATCAAAGGCTCGTCTGCGCTGCTTTTGAACCTAAAAATCAAGCACTGCTACTACACCTTCGGACAAAGGTACAGCCAAATTAACCGATTTCAAATTAACTGATCCGATCTAATTTCTTAAGATTTCTATAATCAGTTATAATAATAACCAGGAAAACCGGCCGAAATATATCGAGTATCCATTCATTACAGGATTGGCTTCTCCGGGTTTATATATTTGAACGTATCTAATTAGACTTACAAAATCATTTTATCTAACATCTCTTCTTTTTCATTCGTTTTTGTAAATCAATCAAAGACAGTGTACTATAATTAGTCATGGGAATAATAGAAAATCAAAATTAATTACAATTATGTAATGATTATGATGATTACATTATGGTGATGATCATTATGTACAAAATCATCATCGTCACCACAGGCATACCCACCAGCATCATCTTAAAAACCTCTTTATCCGTGCCTATGATATCCTTTGCACACCGGCATATTTTGTTACACACTCAACAGACATGCATGTGTTTTTGTAAACACTGTATATCACGTTATGCTACTTTCTGTTTACTGCGCGTGTTGTATACGTCAGCAAATAGATTGAGCTGTAGCATGTAAGCAAAATTTCCATTGGCCCATCCACAGAGGTCGCGCGCAGGGGTCATCCTATCAGCTAACCTGCGCATGGACTTCTTTTTTTCTTTTATTTTTTGCTAACGAGAGGTCAATTTTAAGCGTTCTCATAAGATGTCAATATACCTAGGTTTGAGTACGACATGTCTGCTATATGTCTGTGAAAAAATATTTGCACGCGCTCAAAACACTATCCCACAGGGGCCTTTACGAGAACGTTGGTAAAATGAAAATTTTCAAAGCTGGTAAAATTGTGTCCAAGGTCATTTACAAGGTTGTCTTAAAGTGTCAGCATTGAAAACATTCAGGAGCTGTCGGCATAGCCTTTAAATTCATACAGACAAAACTTACTGTCACTTCTATGGAAGACCAAACCTGTCTAAACCCGTGTATACGGTTTATTAGGTTATCGGCGTTCAAAGGATATCACGTACAGTGGCGAGGTGTTTCAGATACAGAAGCGATATCACAGGGGAGAGACTTACAAGGAACTGAAATGAAAAGAGTGTTCTGTGAAAGTGAAATGCAGAAAGTTGACTTTGACCCGGATCAATCATTTAAAATAGACAAAATTCTAAAGACAAGAGGCAAAGGAAAAAACAAACAATACCTTATAAAATGGAAGTTCTTTGATAAAGATTTAAGTCATGGATCAATGCTAACGATCTTGTTGAGTAATCTTCTGTAAATAAAGCTGTATCTATATATATTCATTAAGGTTAAATGCCATTCTATTTATCTGCTTTCATACAATTTCCTCATAACCGCTCCTTGGCAGAACCTGTCCTACATATACAAACTGTCCTATTTCTGGACCTATTGATATCGAGCCTACAAACATATACAGTCCTCATACAGGTTAACGACCCCGATCGTAAGTCTACAAAAGGTGGACTTATTTTAGTAATCTAAGACAGATTTCCAATTGTATCAATTGTTTTCGGTTTTACCTGCTATCACTTTACAAATCAATTGTTCGTGTTTTTAAACTGCAGTTTTTCTGTTCTACATGATTATGCATGAACACTAACCAAAATGATCCTATACTGTATTTTCTATTTGTTTTCTCCGATGACTGACATGGGTCTATTTCTGTGATAGCTGTGGAAATGAATGCAATTTTAAATTTATTTAGTAGCAACTTCTTTTCAACATAATTAAAATGCGGACCAGTAGATCTTAAATTGTGAATAACTGCTGATTTCTGCTGACGCCTAAAAATAGTACGAAACAAATAATTATAAGCAATAACACTAATCCAGCGATTTAATCTAGTCGCGTGCCACTGTCGTAAACAGCATACCGCCACACACTTATCGTTGAGAAAACTCTCGCGCCAATCACTTTGTCTGTCTATTTAACAACTTTAGTAGTCTTACTATTTCCACTTCGAAGGCAAACCGATTTTACAGGTTGACATTTTACAGTTGTCCGCCTTATAACCAATGCAACAGCTAACAGGTTTGACCTTTTTTGCTTAAGCTTATGTCCTTTTCTATGCATTTTAAAATTGATGTTATGAAAAAATGAAAAAAAAAAAAAATTTGAATTTTTTTTTGTTCATAGTCTATGGTGAAGAGCTCTGAACAATTTTTTTTAACAATTTTTCTTATTTCCATTTATTCTGATATCAATTGTAAAATGCATAGAAGAAGACATTGACTGAAGAAAAAAAGTCAAAGGTATGTTCCTTCCACCTGTAAGCTGTTGCATTAGTTATAATAACGATGATCATATAATAGAACTTGTCTCATAAAGACGCCATGAATGAAAGGCAACGTGTTGGTCACAGATATAAAAAGATATTCCTAAAAATACTTTTATTGAAAAAAAAAAACGTATGTGTTAAAATTGTCCGGTTTTACATTTTTGCTGTCCAATAAACTATATCTTGTACAATACTTAGAACAAGCAACGGAAGACTAAACTATAGGTATTCCGATTTAATTGTGTCCGCATTGCTGCTACAGCAGACGAAGTTGTTTTTATGTGGGCGAGAGTTTCTAAACTGAAAGCAATTTTCCACCCGGATCTTGATACTTTTGTAAATGATTTTAGATCATTTTTGTTTTAAGTATGTTTACAGTTATCATAAATATAAAATACGTAAACCTATTATCCAATGTCAATCAAGCGGTTATAAATAATCCGTAAAGTTGATGCTAATTATAATGAATTTAGTCCTTTATTGAAACTCTTTTATCTACGCATGTTTATATACTCATGATTGCGTTGTTGGTCGACTGGTTTGAACAGTTTATGAATGATTAAAGAAATAGCGGTCAGACAGACATTGGCTGTCCAACTTTTATGTCTGTACTAATTTATTTTAGCTCGATTATGAAGAAAGCTTTAAGCTTATCGAGTCACTCTGGAGTCATCTTGCTGGAAAAACCAGTACTGGTATCATATGAGGAGGTTCGATCGTGACCCTAGTGGGACTCGAACCGGCAACCTTCGCGATGAGCCGCAGACACATTAACGTTTACGCTACCGCCACTTTCTAATTTTTATGTGGTTATGCAGTGGGTGCTGTTAGAAACATGCACGTTGACAGGACATTTCAAAGTCAATGGCCAAAGAAGGGGCATTATGAAAATGGTTAATTGACAACTTAACTCTGGGGTATCTTTGTACTGGCTCCTATAAACACTGAAAAGTTCAGAAAGCAGTATTGGACATGCAGTTCACAGATTATCAGTTTGACATGTGTCCAATTTTGAAAATTTACACAGATAAGTTAACTGCATTAATTTGAATATATTTTGCCAGTTTTGTTTAATACCCAATATATTCGATTGTCGCTTTAAGAAAATCCTTTTGGACAGCTTTAGTCGAGCATGTTATTTTTATATAGCTTTGTTTTACTGATGCGTAAAAATATCAGAGAGTATTTACCATATATAAGTAACTACTACTTCCATTAGATTTATTTACTTAAAAACAATGTCGACAGTAACTGTATATTTACCAGACGTGTTCATTAAAGATATGGAATTTAGTTTGCGCGTGAAAGTAACAGGTTTTCAAGGTACTGGTTATTAACGTTTCATGATCGCTTTAAATTTAATCAGTTTTCAACTCACCTCAGAAACAACTCGTTTAACCATAGTTTATTGTAAATTAAAAATTTACGTAGATTTTCGTAAGACTATCTTGAAAAGCAGTGTCTGATATCTAGTCTCAGAAGAAGGCTAGCGATTACCCCGAATTCAACTTATCATTTATTGTTTTTTATCAGTTTTATGTCTATCGTTTTCATTTTTGTTGCACTCTGCAAAGTGAGTGTCAACACTTGAGCTTTTATGTACCAGGTCCAGTGATTAAGTTTTCTCTGTATGGTTATCCTTGGCTCTTTGGCCGTATTTCAACAGCATCTAGTGTAAAAATTTAAGATTTTCCTAACAATTTCCTAAGGAAGATAATTTTGAAAGAAGCCTGTGAATTGCAGCATGTTAAAAATTTGTTAAAAGTTAAGAGTTTATAATAATGATATTATGATACTTGAAAGTTGAGAAAACAATATATACTAATCTGAACCTTCATAATTAAGATGATTAGTAAATCACTGATACACTAGGTTGCTGGATGGAGCCGTGGTTGATACCGTCAGGAATCTCTTTTAATCTTAAACCTGTTAATTAAATGAATAATTAGCAAAGGAAACCAAAGTGAAATTTGTTATTTCTGGCAATTTGGTTCGCGTTCCATAAACACCTTAAGTGACTTCTTAAATACTTTGACTTAAAGCCACAAGAAATGGAAATGACCAAAACCACTCCTAAAGTTGCTTTTAAAATGATAAGTATATATTACAAATATAGCGCAGTATTTTTTAAAATGACATCGCCAAAAAATAGGAAAGCCTTCTGTTAGTTTTTTTTCAGGAAAAAATGACTTGAATATGAAATAAAGGAATATGTCAACAATGTTTTAGAGTGAATAGAGCATGATTCTATCATTATCCTATCAGTTAGTTTATTTTACTACATCAGTAAAGTGATATCGGGACTTAATTTAAATTATTTCAATTCTCTTACAATCCTCTTAAAAGTCAATGATTGCGTATGATAACATTATGATTACAAACCATATTTATTTGGTGTTAACTGTGTCTTTTACTGAGATATCACGACCCATTTCTGTATTGATATGATCTTAAATGAAACGCACGACAAGCTTGTTTTATTGATATTAGGGCTGATTTCTACCATGTCGTGTTTCCGACTTGGCGGGGAGAAAAGTCTAAAACATGAACACTCGACAGCAGTTTTTATCGTGTTTTCGGCTTAGCTGCACTGAATCAACACTGATTAAAAGTGAAAAGACGCCGTATTTTTTCGTCGAGTTTTCAAGTTAGCGGGTTTTAATGCGTCGTGTTTTCTTCCTTCATTTGTCGTGAAATGTGAAAACATGAATATAGAAAAGTAGCGTTTTTGGTGTTTTTTTAGTTGGGGGGGGGGGGGGGGGGAGGGCTAAAATTGGAAAACGCAACAGAGTAAAGGCGAAAGCACGACGTATTTTGTATGTGTAATAGTCGTGCGCATGTCCACCGGCAGACAAAAGGTAGAACTATGGGAAACACAACAAAAACAACAAAAAACAATTAGTATTTTCGTGCTTCCGTGTTTCGTATTTCCGACCCGAGAAGCCGAAAACACGATAAATAAAGGTCAAAGACACGACATATTAAACCCGTTAACTCGAAAATTCGACGAAAAAATACGCTCTCGTTGATGTGTTTTAGTCTTTAATCTGTCGTGTTTTCGACTTTTCTTCCGCCAAGTCGAAAACACGACAAATACCTTGTTGTCGATTTTTTTTTGTGTTCAACTTTCCGCGAAGTCGATCATTTTTTATCGTTGTTAGTCAATATTATATGAAGACTTCAACCCCTTTACTTCAGTGCTTTAAATTACTGTTTTGTTAAAAGTGGCATGTTAACTTGTAAATCTATTTTAGATTTTTGTGCAATTTGCACAGCTACATATTTGAGCTAAAGAAAGTTTTTTTAATGTTTTTTTATGACTTTCCTCTCTATTGACATATAATTGGGGAGAACTATCTAAGTATCTATTTTGTACTTTATGATCTTTGTTGTCTTGTTAAATAGTAAGGGATGAAACGTTGAACATGATTCCGTCTTTATATGCGCTATTTCAAATTATTTATCTATTTGTATGAGTCTCTTTCAACATTGTTTCTCCGTGTAATTATTAATCAAAGCGCTGAAGGCACTGAAAATGTTCGGTCTGAAACATAGATTATCGTTAGGATTGGTACTTAGGTGAGGAATGTTGAACACATGTTTTGCAATATATCTGATAGTTTTAAGTGGAACATCTGACCACTTTATGTAACAGCATATTGAGCAATGTTACGGACGGTGAGATTCCTCCTAGGGCAAGTGCTGAAACTCTCATTTTGAGAGCCGAGATCTTTATGTGAGCAAGTTTGCAGTTTTTAAGAAGATGATAGTTATAGTACTGGTCCTTTCCAGGAATTATCATAAGATTAACTGTCCGCCTGTAAATAAACGTACATGTGACTGATATGTATTTCCTTTGACGTAGATCCTTTTTCTAGACTTAGTAATGAATAAAGAACAAAGTCGGAATATTCAATACATAGTATACATTGTACTAAGCACTTGAGCATGGCTTACAAAGTCATTTTTTCACTATTGTAAACGTAAACTCGACACATTTCTTTTATATCGACATGAAAATTAATGATCGATTGCATTCATGGTATAAACCATTATATCCGCGAAATAATAAAACAACTTTCTTTTGGTGTTCCATTCATAACAAATTTTTTCCCGCCGGATGTTAAACCCGAACATTCCTATCTAGCCCGTTCACGATAAACAGTCGTATGGTACATGTAACATATACCATAAAACACAACATAAAACAGAAACTGCTTACACATTGAAATGCGACCAGTATCGATCCAGGCCAGCCTGCTTGCATGATCGCCAAGTCCATTATGTTTGTTTTCCCATGACGCGGCTCAATTTTTGTTATTTTATTACACTGAACCATGCAGAACAAACGAATGGTAGGTATTACAAAATAAATGAATCACAGTACATTATTGTAAATAGTCATAGTAATCAATCAATAATTTCATTCAACAATAGTAATGAAACACTGTTGAAAAGGTGGTTTAAGACGAAACTATTTTGCTACTAGCATGCTAACAAAATCTTAGGTGCATTTTAATTTCGCATGTTCAACTATATTAACAAATGCACACCACGGTGCTTCCCTGAATATGGCAGTTAAAGGGTATATTTCACAATTATCGCTAATAGCGACAGCAACTTAAAAACTGGCTCTTTTTACATAAATTCTAAAGTTAAATAACAATCATCTTTAAACTCCTAACTGCGTAGTATCTTCATGACTTCGCTACTTTCGATTTTGGAGTGAAAACATATCGTAATCGCGTAGTTTACCAGAACGACATTCCGTCTGTTATCAGAACCTACATCATGTAACCGATGAAATGGCGTTTATAAATGCAATGTAGGTAAAGTTTTGCCAGTATAAATGTATATGTGTGTCACTTTCAGCGCGTTTGATCGCCTGCGTAGAAAGTAGTACATGTCTAAACTGCGTAGTAAGAAACATTCCACTTAAGTGCCATAATGATGTATCTGCCGAACGTTTTAGAAGTACTTACAACCTATGCACATTAACTTAGAAAAAATGACTAAATTCTTATTTATGATAAATTGTCGCATATTTTTCTTTACTTTGAAACAATATTAATCTTTGCAATCATACCAACACCGAAACTGTTGATTACTTATGTTACTTTCTATAAATATGTGATCAATCTGAAGGATTATTTAGAATTGAGGGGTTATTCGGTTTTAAAAGTAGAAGCTACTCTTCTCAGAAACTGGGTACAATAAATGTGAGGATTTAAAAATCCTCACATTTAAAAAAGAGAAATAAAGGTACTTTCCCTTGACTTTGACGTGACTTGACTAGTTTTGACGTTGACTTGACTTTGCCTTGACTTTGACCTAACTTGATTTAACTTAACTTGACTTTGCTTTCTCTTGACTTGACTTGACTTTGACATGACTTTGACATGACTTAAGATTGAAGATTCAAAGTTTATTTATTGTAACGTACATGCATGTACGAGTATATAATATAGTATCTTGATACAAACAATTGTCTTAATAAATTCATATACAGTAACTGACTTTTACATAAAAAAAAGGCATTACATAAAAAAGTCCGTGAAATTGGCGGCCTGGCGGCTTATCGGCGTGAAGTTGTCGGCCTGGCGGCCTAGCGGCCTAGCGGCCTAGCGGCGTGAATTTGGCGGCATAGCGGCGTGAATCTGGCGGCCTAGCGGCGTGAAACTTCCGGCATAGCAGTATTATTTTTAAATAAGATATATCGTATATTTTATCGATGAAAATTGACTTATTTTGTAAAGAAGAAACATTAAAAATTCGGTTTCATTATCAAAAATACAAATATACTTTGTTGGTAGATAGCACAGCGTCTTTGTTGGTAGATAGCATAGCGGCCCAGCAGCCTAGCGGCCTAACAGCCTCATTTGAAATTAAGAAATGGTATATTCATCATTGAAATATGACGGTATATTTTATCATTGAAATATGACAGATTTTGCAATGCAGAAACGTTAAAGATACGGTTTCATCATACATTTATTTATTTTTTGATAATGAAACAGTATTTTAAATGTTTAAGTGCTGTTTCAATGATAAAATATACCATATCTTCATTTACAATAAGGCCGCTCGACCGCCAACTTCACGCCGCCAGACCGCCAAATGCACGCCGCTAGGCCGGCAAATTCACGCCGCTAGGCAGCCAAATTCACGCCGCTATGCCGCAAAATTCACGCCGGCAGGCCGCCAAATTCACGCTGCTAGGCCGCCAAATTCCCGTTGCTAGGCCGCCAAATTGACGCTGCTAGGCCGCCAAATTCCCGTTGCTAGGCCGCCAAATTCACGCCGCTAGGCAGCCAAATTCACGCCGCTATGCCGCAAAATTCACACCGGCAGGCCGCCAAATTCACGCTGCTAGGCCGCCAAATTGCCCTCTGCTAGGCCGCCAAATTGACGCTGCTAGGCCGACAAATTCGCGTCGCTATGTAGCCAGGCCGCTGGTCCGCTAAATTCACGCCGGCAGGCCGCTGGGGCGCCAAATTCACGTTGCTAGGCCGACAAATTTACGCCGCTAGGCCGCCAAATTGCCCGCTGCTAGGCCGCCAAATTGACGCTGCTAGGTCGACAAATTCGCGTCGCTATGTAGCCAGGCCGCTGGTCCGCTAAATTCACGCCGGCAGGCCGCTGGGGCGCCAAATTCACGTTGCTAGGCCGACAAATTTACGCCGCTAGGCCGCCAAATTCCCGCTGCTAGGCCGCCAAATTGACGCTGCTAGGTCGACAAATTCGCGTCGCTATGTAGCCAGGCCGCTGGTCCGCTAAATTCACGTCGGCAGGCCGCTGGGGCGCCAAATTCACGTTGCTAGGCCGACAAATTTACGCTGCTAGGCCGCCAAATGCCCTCTGCTAGGCCGCCAAATTGACGCTGCTAGGTCGACAAATTCGCGTCGCTATGTAGCCAGGCCGCTGGTCCGCTAAATTCACGCCGGCAGGCCGCTGGGGCGCCAAATTCACGTTGCTAGGCCGACAAATTTACGCTGCTAGGCCGCCAAATTGCCCTCTGCTAGGCCGCCAAATTGACGCTGCTAGGTCGACAAATTCGCGTCGCTATGTAGCCAGGCCGCTGGTCCGCTAAATTCACGCCGGCAGGCCGCTGGGGCGCCAAATTCACGTTGCTAGGCCGACAAATTTACGCCGCTAGGCCGCCAAATTGCCCGCTGCTAGGCCGCCAAATTGACGCTGCTAGGTCGACAAATTCGCGTCGCTATGTAGCCAGGCCGCTGGTCCGCTAAATTCACGCCGGCAGGCCGCTGGGGCGCCAAATTCACGTTGCTAGGCCGACAAATTTACGCTGCTAGGCCGCCAAATTGCCCTCTGCTAGGCCGCCAAATTGACGCTGCTAGGTCGACAAATTCGCGTCGCTATGTAGCCAGGCCGCTGGTCCGCTAAATTCACGCCGGCAGGCCGCTGGGGCGCCAAATTCACGTTGCTAGGCCGACAAATTTACGCTGCTAGGCCGCCAAATTGCCCTCTGCTAGGCCGCCAAATTGACGCTGCTAGGTCGACAAATTCGCGTCGCTATGTAGCCAGGCCGCTGGTCCGCTAAATTCACGCCGACAGGCCGCTGGGGCGCCAAATTGACGCTGCTAGGTCGACAAATTTACGCCGCTAGGCCGCCAAATTGCCCGCTGCTAGGCCGCCAAATTGACGCTGCTAGGTCGACAAATCGCGTCGCTAGTAGCCAGGCCGCTGGTCCGCTAAATTCACGCCGGCAGGCCGCTGGGGCGCCAAATTCACGTTGCTAGGCCGACAAATTTACGCCGCTAGGCCGCCAAATGCCCGCTGCTAGGCCGCCAAATTGACGCTGCTAGGTCGACAAATTCGCGTCGCTATTAGCCAGGCCGCTGGTCCGCTAAATTCACGCCGGCAGGCCGCTGGGGCGCCAAATTGACGCTGCTAGGCCGACAAATTTACGCCGCTAGGCCGCCAAATTGCCCGCTGCTAGGCCGCCAAATTGACGCTGCTAGGTCGACAAATTCGCGTCGCTATGTAGCCAGGCCGCTGGTCCGCTAAATTCACGCCGGCAGGCCGCTGGGGCGCCAAATTCACGTTGCTAGGCCGACAAATTTACGCTGCTAGGCCGCCAAATTGCCCTCTGCTAGGCCGCCAAATTGACGCTGCTAGGTCGACAAATTCGCGTCGCTATGTAGCCAGGCCGCTGGTCCGCTAAATTCACGCCGGCAGGCCGCTGGGGCGCCAAATTCACGTTGCTAGGCCGACAAATTTACGCTGCTAGGCCGCCAAATTGCCCTCTGCTAGGCCGCCAAATTGACGCTGCTAGGTCGACAAATTCGCTCGCTATGTAGCCAGGCCGCTGGTCCGCTAAATTCACGCCGGCAGGCCGCTGGGGCGCCAAATTCACGTTGCTAGGCCGACAAATTTACGCCGCTAGGCCGCCAAATTGCCCGTGCTAGGCCGCCAAATTGACGCTGCTAGGTCGACAAATTCGCGTCGCTATGTAGCCAGGCCGCTGGTCCGCTAAATTCACGCCGGCAGGCCGCTGGGGCGCCAAATTGACGCTGCTAGGTCGACAAATTTACGCCGCTAGGCCGCCAAATTGCCCGCTGCTAGGCCGCCAAATTGACGCTGCTAGGTCGACAAATTCGCGTCGCTATGTAGCCAGGCCGCTGGTCCGCTAAATTCACGCCGGCAGGCCGCTGGGGCGCCAAATTCACGTTGCTAGGCCGACAAATTTACGCCGCTAGGCCGCCAAATTGCCCGCTGCTAGGCCGCCAAATTGACGCTGCTAGGTCGACAAATTCGCGTCGCTATGTAGCCAGGCCGCTGGTCCGCTAAATTCACGCCGGCAGGCCGCTGGGGCGCCAAATTGACGCTGCTAGGCCGACAAATTTACGCCGCTAGGCCGCCAAATTGCCCGCTGCTAGGCCGCCAAATTGACGCTGCTAGGCCGCCAAATTGACGCTGCTAGGCCGCCAAATTGACGCTGCTAGGCTGCCAAATTGCCCGCTGCTAGGCCGCCAAATTGACGCTGCTAGGCCGCCAAATTGACGCTGCTAGGCCGCCAAATTGACGCTGCTAGGCCGACAAATTTACGCCGCTAGGCCGCCAAATTGCCCGCTGCTAGGCCGCCAAATTGACACCGCTAGGCCGCCAAATTGACGCTGCTAGGCCGCCAAATTGACGCTGCTAGGCCGCCAAATTGCCCGCTGCTAGGCCGCCAAATTGACGCTGCTAGGCCGCCAAATTGCCCCTGCTAGGCCGCCAAATTGACGCTGCTAGGCCGCCAAATTGACGCTGCTAGGCCGCCAAATTGACGCTGCTAGGCCGCCAAATTGCCCGCTGCTAGGCCGCCAAATTGACGCTGCTAGGCCGCCAAATTGACGCTGCTAGGCCGCCAAATTGACGCTGCTAGGCCGCCAAATTGACGCTGCTAGGCCGCCAAATTGACGCTGCTAGGCCGACAAATTTACGCCGCTAGGCCGCCAAATTGCCCGCTGCTAGGCCGCCAAATTGACACCGCTAGGCCGCCAGGCCGTTAGGCCGCCAACTTCACGGACATACAAAAAACGTATAAAGTATGTGCAACAAGAGGTTGAGCTATTATGAAATACTATTTTAAATGGATTGTAAATTCTGTACGAACTTAAAGGAAGAAAAGCAAGTGGTGAAAAAAAAATGCGTAATAAAGCTGCGGAAAGGTTAGCGTTTCCGAAGGCAAAGAAATAGTACTAAACTTACTTTAAGCTATAAACTTAACTTTCTAATCTAAGAGTTAATAAGTTTAAGTTCTTACATTACTGGTAATAATGCTGAATGAATATACTACTAATGCTCTTACAACAACTTTCTATATATTTCGTGTTCCACTATAGATGGTGCACTTGTTCGGGTGCGCATGTGCAATTTCTTTGTTATACAATATTTATAATATATTAGATGTCAATACAAATATTGTTTGGGCATGGGAAAAACTGTAATCCGATTACAGGTCCATGTCGGCTAGCAATGACTTTGCTTGACCTATAACCTACACACATAACTTATAATAGTCTAGCAAAAGGTCAGACAAGTGCAAATTATAAGTGTTGATTTATGACCGAAATAAGTACGGACTCGGTTGAGTTTCCAATAAAGAAATATTAACAAGTAGCTTCTTAGGGTGTGGTAGTAGCAGGCCAGGGATCGTTTTATTGGATACGATTAATCATTGAGCTATTTATAGATCTTCTTAAAGAATAATTAGATAGCGACTGTTATATTTATATTTTCTGTTTATTGACTCTGGAATTTCACTTGAAATCCTCCTTTATTTGAACTATTTATTTATGATTGCGGTCTCTTTGTTGAGGGTATAGGGCGTTATCGTGACTAAATGCATTCTAAATTTCCGAAACCTTACAAATGAATGTCTTTGGATATATAAATCTCAAAGCCACTAAAACGTCTAAAAACTTGACACGGAGAGCGTTGCCCCTCTGTAATAGATAGGTAGCTATTTTATGTGACTAATTCTTCAAAGGAAGACATATAAATTGGGATAATTAAATGAAATTACATATAAAACGTAATTTTCTACTTTTAATTTTATTTTAAAAATACCAGACAAACAGACAGGCGGACGGACGGACGGGCTAGTGGGCGGACGGACATGTAGTTGAATACGTGTCTTATTATCTGATATTATACATTGATGATACAATTTCGTGGTATCTTTATTATGTACATATATTTGTATTGCCAGCGGTATTTGTCGTGTATGTTGTTAAAGCTCTGCTTAAAAATCTGGTAGATATTTTACATCTCTTACATTATGGGGTATAAGTTTAAATGTTTATTTACAAAACGTAATACTACACATCTGTCTTAAAAATTATAAAGGACTTGAGTTTGATCATCTATAGGTATGTTAATACATATTCCAAATTATTAACTGTAGTTTCTTTTCATTTCAGTGCCGACCATAACTCTTTCTGGAGCCGAAGTGACTGACTTAAAACAGATTGTTACTGACACGAAACTAAACATGCCACCACAAAACAACAGCCGTAAGTCATTTTGTATATTTTAGAGAACCTGATAACTTGATAGAATAAACTTAAGAGTTTCATGAAAATCAATAGGCCCAGCGTGCTTACCAATCACTGTATTTATTGTATGTATGATATACAGCAATAGGCCAGTTGAAATAATTCCAACCATCGCTTGCCACGAGCACTTCGTGCCATAAGCCTCAGATTATCAAATATAATTACATTACTCATACAGTCACATCACGTAAGTGAGTATCACCTACAATATATGCTACAAGCTTTCCTCACAATCGAGCCAAAATAAATTAGTATAAACTAATATATGGATGGTATATAGAATAAGAAAAACGTTTGAATGTTCACGTATCCTCGTTCATTAACAACTATCCCCAGAATTCTCATACTTGATATCTTTGATAGCTTCATCTATTGAAACAACACCAAAAAGGAAAACATCGATCCGAGAAGTGTTAAGCGACATGCAGGCATCCCTAGATGATTACGACAATGCCCTAAAGTGTTGCATAGAAATTGGAACTGTGGACGATCAAGGTATTTGTAACATTTAAGCGGAGCAAGATTTGCATTTTTCCTGATGGATTTTTATTCCTTAAGAATAAAACTTGACTTAGGTTTCCGTAAATTTAACATTTTATTAATTGAAACATATATGAACGTACACGGTACATTTAGATACAGACCTTAAATAATTCGTTCGAAACTTACTGTCATATGTGATTCTTTCTGGGAGCTATGCTCGTCGATAAAGATGTACAATAATGAAATTTTTTTATGGGTCCATTGTACATGTAATTAATTATATGAAACAGATTCCCTTGATGTTGTTCTCTCGAGAGAAATGGCAATCAAATGTCTGTTACATGCAATGAAGAAGTTTCCAAAAAGTGTAGAACTTCAACTGGAAGCATGTAAATCCCTGCTAAAACAGGTACAACATTCAGGTATGTGAAGATTTTATTCGAAAACATTTTAAACGCAAACTTGATAAATAATTATTTTATGTAGGAATGTCGGCGAATGCTAGTACCCAAATTGGTATTCGGATATTCGGCCAGCCTTTCTAACGAATAACCGCACGTTATAATGTACTTTATAAATTGGTACGATTTTGATTAATTTGTCGCATACTGGTATTTTCGCGACATTAGAGTACCTTTAAATTTCTAGTCGGGCGAATATCCTATCCCGTCAACTTCACTAGATACGTTTAATTTTTTTACGTCAGACAACTCTGGCTTCATTTACCGAATATTTAGATACGAATATCGGATCCGAATTTTCGGAGTTCTGAAAAATATTCGGATATTCGGATTTCTGAACGAATATTAGGATATACAGATATTCGTGCCATCTCTAGAACTTTTTAACAATTTACAGCAAAAATTTCAGATTAACGCAGTAAGCATACGCCACCTGCTAGCATATGCCACACCATTTGATCAGAATAAGGGTATTTAAAATTGCTAGTTTGATTTTTTTTTTATCTGATTACAATCCAGAAAAAGAAGGAGATATATTGTATTTGTGTAAAGGTAAAAAATAAAAATAAAAAATGAAAATGAAAGTTGTCGCTAGTAACTGTTTGTCGTTTTGAACTATCGTCATGTATGTAAACACATATACAGATGACTTCATATGTGAATGGCGTTAAGTATCGATAAAACTAACATAAACAAGTCGTATGAATTTAATGTTTAACTGCTAAGTAAACATTTATGTTTTAATAGAAATAGAAATAACGCTTGAATAATAAAGCACTTTTATTTATTAATAGAATATAAAATATATAGTTACAACATGAAATATTAAAAGGTAGCACATAACTCATGGGACATTAGCCCCGCATCTCAATCGATGCACTCAAAGAAAGATTTTGATGAGGGCCTACTGTCAAAGGGGCTAACGTCCGCTTTTGCAAAATCATAAAGATGTTAATGTTCCGTTTACCGAAATTGTATAGTGCACAAAAGTGTGCAATTTATACATAAAATACTGTCTGATTATATAAATGATAAGTCAGAATATGTATGTTAAACTTGATATTTAAACATATAAGATCTATGATATCTCGTTGGATTCTTAGCGGGGGAAAGGGAACATTTTTTCACACACTGAAGAAAACTTCTTATAGCAGTGTCTTTGATTTAGGTTGGCAAGCTAATTTATTGATTACTTGATTTGATTGAAACTAATAACTATCCGGCTTACTTTTTAATTGAATAGTTAATTAATATAATGATTGATTGATCTGATAAACGAATGAATGAATGAATGAATGAATGAATGAATGAATGAATGAATGAATGAATGAATGAATGAATGATGAATGAACAAACGAATGAAAGGGTGAATAAATGACTGAAAAACTGAATGAATAAATGAATGAAAAACTGAATGAATTGATGAATGAATGAATGAATGAATGAATGAATGAATGAATGAAAAACTGACTGACAGACTGAATGAATTAATTAATGAATGAATGAATAAATAAATATGTAAGTCAATGAATAAAAATAAGTTCATAAAAGGAATTGACATGACGCCAATGGTGCTATAAACCCACCCCTTTGTTGATGTCGGATTATTTATAACAAAAGAATCCATTCAAACCTTTTCCACGTGCATTTATTTGTCGTAGGTAAAGTCGAATTTTGATAGGTAATGAAGTCACTTGATTGACACCTGGCGTCTGGTCAATTTAATTAACCTTATCACAAAAAGTAAATATAAAGGTATGCCGAGTTAACCGCAAGTTATTAAACTATAATTTGGTAAACAATAATCTCGTTGATCTGTTGAAAACTTCATACAAAATATAACGAGAAAAGTCAATCTTGAAAGGAAAACAATTCGACCAGAAATTTTTTTTAAACAGGGCAATACACCAGCATAGAAAAATTACTATTAACCTATTTTTTGTTCAAACACAGTTTGTATTAAATGTTAATTCGACACAAATGTTGTCACGTAGGCAGGTGACTAATAACACTACAAAGAGATTAAAAACCGTAGCATTTTGTTGCTGTTGATGTTTAATAAAGTGACATTGCAAAATCGTGGCTTTTCAGACTTTTCTCACGGTTTCCTTAGGTGTGTTCTTAAATGACTTTTGATTACGTCACATTGTTAGATACGTCTTAACGTTCAAGCAATTAAATAAATATTCTGTTAGTTTAGTTTATGCGTTTAAACCTTTTTGGGCGATAAGTATAGGATATCGACCGAGTACAAGGTCTTTCTTTGTAGGAAAGACCTGTGCACGGGCTGCATGTAACATCGAGAGCGCGTAGCGCTCGAGGTGTTTCATGAAGCCCGTGCACAGGTCTTTCCTACACAGAAAGACCGCCGTACGAGGTCGATATCTGGCTTACACACCACCCAACAAGTCTTGCTAGTAACATGTCTGAATTAAGTTACATTGTTGAAACGGAGTACGATTCTTACAACATTTTATATCACAAGCACTGGATACTTTTAAAGAACAGGAGGCAGATAAAATGTTTCTAATGCAGAATACGTACATGTACTATGAGATGTATTTTTTTTATCTGTTATACATGAATGTTCGAGAAATAACACATTGTACGGTATTTACATGAACATATATGCATGTATTTTAGATTTTTATACCCTCGTAACGAAGTTAAACAGGGAGTATCATTGAGTCGCGCTGTATGTCTGTCCGTGCGTCCGTCAAGTAGTGATCGGTACTGAGCGTATTTTTCGGATATCGTCGGCATGATGCGCAAAGGTTTTTATTCAGTAATGTATATAGCAAACTTTAAGCAACCACCTGCCGGTAATCTATGAAACTTTACTGGAGTGTTTGATACTTTTAATGCATGTCGTCAACGTGTTGCGATCAGATAATTAAGTTACGGCCCTTTGATTTTGAAAACGCCTAGCAGTATCGTTTACATCGAGAATTGTGTCGGCTTTTATTCAAGTATGCATGTTTGTGTCACAGTAAATGACGTAATCGTGTAAGAGAGAAAATGCATAAGCGACTGGATAGTTCAGTCGGAATAGCATTGATCATTAAGCGAAAGGTCCAGGTTCGAGTCCCAGTCATGACCGGCTGCATACTTTTTCTCAGCCTGTAACATTTGGCGCCGAACATAATATCCATGGCGGGGGATATCCATTTACGAAATGTGATGATTGAATCTAAGGAGGGGATCGTCTTCAATGTGTCCGCTGAAATATTCTATGGTGCGCATAATTTAAGAAAACAAATTTAACCTTTACACCGTAAATTTCTAAAATGGACTTGATCGTTTTAACTATGGTCAGTACCATTAAAGAATGTTCTGTGAAAGTTTATTAAATAAATAACGAGCAGTGCAGAACATGATCAGACTACACAGATGTGCCATCTGATCATGATATGTACTGGTCGCAAGCAGGTTAAGGGTTAAGCTATAGCTCTGAAACATTCGGCGTGTGAAGTTTTGCCTTTGTAATACAATAATTACACTACACCTTGGAGGAAGGCGCACATTTAGCATGTGTCTGAACAGTTTGCTCTGTTTTGTTTGTATCTCAGCTACTGAGCAAGGGGTAGAAAAATAGGAAAGATATTTTATTTTTTTCTCAGAAAAGAAAAGTGTCGGAAATTACTATCTATTCTAGCTACCTATTAACCTTTAAATATAATCTAGAAGCTTGATTACAAGTTCGGTAAAATCATATGTCTACATTGTAAAATTTAAATGCCTTCTCTATTAAAATAGTTTTGACATGCCGGTTACAAACAGTTTCTACATCTCTTTTTATCATATACAGTAATTTTGAAATGATATATATATCACATACTTTCAATAGAATACTAGAAAATGTGGCATCAAAAATATAAAAAGTAAACATACTGGATCGATTGTGTTTAGTTTCTGTTTTCTGGTGTTTTTTTTCGAGACCTACGATTGTGTTGTAAAATGACCCGTTTCTTTCAAAAGTAATTTTGTGCACGTGCGCAGGTCTATCTGTGCACGTGGACAGATCTGGCAAGAGAAATACCAGACCTGCCCACGTGCACAGATAGACCTGCTCACGAGCTTCTCTTTGTTACTGTCGGTCTTTCCAAAATATATGGACCCATGCCAAACAAAAGAGTAGGTGTGTAAAAAAAGAAAATGAACTGGATCGACGGTGTTTAGTTTCTGTTTTCTGTTCTTTTTTGAGACCTACGATTGTGTTGTAAAATCACCCATTTCTTTCAGAAGTAATCTTATGCACGTGCGCAGGTCAATCTGTGCACGTGGATAGGTCTGGCAAGAGAAATACCAGACCTGCCCACGTGCACAGATAGACCTGTGCACGAGCTTTTCTTGGTTACTGTCGGTCTTTCCAAAATATATGGACCCATGCCAAACAACAGAGTAGGTGTGTAACCTGTATTCTTTTAAGGTAACCATTAAATGCTTAACATTTCAGAGGCAAGTCTGCATTACCTGGCAGAAAACGAAGGAATCAAATTGCTTCAAGCGACTACTAAAGCATATCCGGAAAACACGGAACTCCTGGCTGTTATACTAGACATATATGGGTATTACTCATTCCAAGGTGTGTATGTACAATATGAAATATGTACAGAAATTAGTAATTCCAAAGAATGTGGTCAAACCTTTTTGGATGCTATTCCAAAACCTATCCAAGGTTTCAATGGTCAATGTTTCCCATACATGTAATTGTAAATCATTTCCAAGAACTGATGATGTTTAATATTTTCTTTTTACATTTAGTGACCTATATCTTCCCATTGCTATGGTCATAAGTACATTTTGTTTTATTAAAAAAACGATTTATAAACCTTTCAATATTTTGGTGAATAAAATTTTAGCAAATGTCGATAACTACCTTAAAACTTCTACAGAGGTCCGTAGCGTCTTTAAAGGCTTGAGTCTAAATACTAGACTTTGCAGTGTTAGTACTAACAGCTAGGAAAGTGAAAGAAACAAAACGTGTCAAGATAGGCTTCTGATATCAACTTAAAAATACCAGCATTTCAAAAACTGAGTCAATTAGGAAAAATCAGACGGGATATTGAACCATGTGATCGTCCATTGTTTTCTTTACCAGTATAACATAAATTGGATGAACGTTTATTTGTTGTGATTTCAGATGAATGGAGAGATATCCTGACGGAAAGAGTAAATCCATCAGATTTTCTGACAACGATGGCACGTCATGAGAATGACGTCAAAATCATAGAAAAGTGTTGTGTGGTTGTCGGTAATCTTGTGCTTTCAGGTAAACTTTTCGTTTGAACTCTTAGTATTTATTCTATAATCTTTTGAGGATTTTTTTTAAAAAAAATGTTTTGAAAACTTAACATAAAAGGTGATTCAGGGCGAAACATTTTTTAAATAATTTAGCTTTTTAACAGCCCTACAGGTAGTCTGTGTAGATGCTTCGAGGACGAACATAAGATGAGGTAACTATCGAACGAGTAAACAGAACACTATCTACAGTGTTTGATTTTCTACCATTAATATTTGCGCTTTGTCATTCACATTAAACTCTTAATTCCAACAGAGTCCAAGATACTTTAGTGCTTGAGAAGGTAATGTTTTGATACTTCAACGTCTGAATTTTAGCTTATGTAGTGATAGGTATTATTATTACCTTTTTCAGAGGACATCGCCCGGTCTATGATGTATGTGGGTGGGGTACACAGTATAATATCCATGATGGCAAAGTACGATCAAAATATAGATATCCTGAAGCATTGCTGCAATGCTCTCGGCACATTTGCATCTCATGGTAATAGACTGTTCCATTTACATTACCCATTCATTTCCTCACAACTTTAAGCTTTTTTTGTATTGTGCTTATTTTTACAAAAGCAATATGACGTTATATCGACGAAAATATTTATCGTTTAAATACATACAAGGCAGCAGACGACAGGGATTCACACCTTCACAGCAAACGATTTCCCCATTTCTCTCGCTGTGAGTAAAGGCCAGTCTTTCAGAAGCCATTATTGATTAAACAGAACAATTTGACCTCCGAGCAAAGGTCATCTGTCAACAAAGGCCACATTTTGTCTCTTCAAAGAATGACCTTTGTTCCCAGGTTTTACTCTATTTAGGACACTTTTAAATATTCTTTATTTCAAAAAGTGTTGAAATTGTCCACTAAAGTAGCAGAAAATGTAGACATTTTCGAAGAAAGAAGTAGTAAAATGTTTTCTTTATGTATAAATCGACAGGGTAAAATGTCGGTGCGTGCGAAAATACTGTGAATGGTTGCATCTCTGTAATCATCTGACTTTGTTTTAATAATTGATGCATATTTTACTTACGTTTCTCCAAATGAACCCAAATGTTTTTCTCAAAACTAATGGTGTAAGTGTAATAAGCAATATCAATACTACCGCATGATAATGTTCATTTCGTTATGCAATGGGATAACAAATGACTCCACCGTATATTAGTTACCTTATTTCTTGCAAAGATGCATGGAACATGACAGATAATTATATATCAAGCTTGTAATTTCATAAACTCCCAAGATGATACATGTCAAGCTGTGTCTGAAGCAGGTGCGACTTGCTCCGTGATGACAATAATGACGTCATTTTCGGCAAATCCAGCTCTTCAGGAAAGTTGCTGTTGGGCACTAGCAAGCCTTTCACGATCAGGTAACATGTTCTAATCATTGATTGTGTTGACATGCGATTGTACAATATTCAAATACGATTACAGATAAATGTCGTCTGAAGTGACGTCGGGTTAAGTTTTACGCTAGAGAAATACGACTAAAATATTATTGTGCCAAGCACGATCGTTATCCGATATTATGTAATATAGATCTACTGCCAAGAATCATATAAATTATATAAATTTAACATTGTCGACTTTTTTCACCCATTTGGACCCATTTTATAAACTGCATCACTTTCAGTGGTCGAGATATATACAGGTAAGTATCTAATTACATGAACTTAAGTTTTTCAGGTATTGAAACAATTTGAAGGTGTCTTCGTATTCAAATGTACATAGCTGAATTTTGTAAAAGCAGAAGTTGAACATAACATCAATTTTATTTAATACAAAATGTCTAACGATGACAATAGTAAGTACATTAAGAAGTAAAGTAAGAAGTAAAGTAAGAAGTAGTTTATGATAAAAGGCTTCATAATTACGATTTCATGAACGTTAGCAAGGCTTATCAAAACTGCAAATTTTCTGATTATGTATGATTAGGAGGCTATGCACTTTATATTAACAGAAAATAACATGAAACATAATAAGTTAGCTGAATACTATAAAACACAAAATATGGAAGTAAGACATGTACTTTCAGGCACACAATATTACAGCCGAATCGCACCCTCTAATAACACACATGAATTAGCTAAGTTTTGGATGGAATATGCCAAACGTGAACGTGTTCTATACATGACGTCATCACGTTCAAATAGAGGGTACTTTAGATCTGGTAAGAATGTCTATTGAAGAGCGTATGTTTTGTAAACACCCCCTTCTCATGTATGTAGTTTCCATAATGTAAAGGGCGTAGCCGGTATAAATCAAACTATATGTGTTTAAAGTAGGCGCACCAAAGTATGAATAATGCAGATATTATTTTCACACACACAATTACTGCTGCATATGTTATGTATGTAAATGCGGATATTAGGTATGTTATTATAACATGACACAAAGTAGAAAAGATGCCATCTTCGGTAAAAAATTACGAAGGGTTAAGATGTTCAGGGAACTGCTGTAAGAGTAAGAATGTATCTGTTTATATTTTCTCAGAACCAGCTGCTAAATTACCCGCTACGCCTAAATTCTCGTTGTTTGTAAAAATTTATGTGCCTGTCTGTTCGGCAATTCAAATAAATGTTTAAGTTCGGCATTTTCATCGATCGAAATTTAGATTTACCCAAAGCAACCGTCAGCCGTATGCTCTTCAGTATGCATGTTAACAGATCTTACAAACGTAAACGAACACTTTATACTAGCATAATTAGGCATCTCCTCCATGAGAAAAGTTATTTTATAGTGTGTAAATGATAGTAGTAACATGTTACAGTGTGTAAACTATAAAAGAAGTATGTAACAGTGTGTAAATGATAGAAGTAACGTTTTACCGTGTGTAAATAATAGTAGTAACGTGCTACAGTGTGTAAATGATAGAAGTAACGTTTTACCGTGTGTAAATGATAGTAGTAACGTGTTACAGTGTGTAAACTATAAAAGAAATATGTAACAGTGTGTAAATGATAGAAGTAACGTTTTACCGTGTGTAAATAATAGTAGTAACGTGCTACAGTGTGTAAATGATAGAAGTAACGTTTTACCGTGTGTAAATGATAGTGGTAACGTTTAACAGTGTGTAAATGATAGTAGTAACGTTTAACAGTGTGTAAATGATAGAAGTAACGTGTAACAGTGTGTACTTGATAGTAGTAACGTGTAACAGTGTGTAAATGATAGTAGTAACGTGTTACAGTAAGAACGTGTTACAGTGTGTAAATGATATAGTAGTAACGTGTTACAGTGTGTAAAGATAGTAGTAACGTGTTACAGTGTGTAAACTATAAAAGAAATATGTAACAGTGTGTAAATGATAGAAGTAACGTTTTACCGTGTGTAAATAATAGTAGTAACGTGCTACAGTGTGTAAATGATAGAAGTAACGTTTTACCGTGTGTAAATGATAGTGGTAACGTTTAACAGTGTGTAAATGATAGTAGTAACGTTTAACAGTGTGTAAATGATAGAAGTAACGTGTAACAGTGTGTACTTGATAGTAGTAACGTGTAACAGTGTGTAAATGATAGTAGTAACGTGTTACAGTGTGTAAATGATAGTAGTAACGTGTTACAGTAAGAACGTGTTACAGTGTGTAAATGATATAGTAGTAACGTGTTACAGTGTGTAAAGATAGTAGTAACGTGTTACAGTGTGTAAATGATAGAAGAAACGTGTTGCAGTGTGTAAATGATAGTAGTAACGTTTAACAGTGTGTAAATGATAGAAGAAACGTGTTGCAGTGTGTAAATGATAGTAGTAACGTTTAACAGTGTGTAAATGATAGAAGTAACGTGTAACAGTGTGTACATGATAGTAGTAACGTGTAACAGTGTGTAAATGATAGTAATAACGTGTTACAGTGTGTAAATGATAGTAGTAACGTGTTACAGTAAGAACGTGTTACAGTGTGTAAATGATATAGTAGTAACGTGTTACAGTGTGTAAAGATAGTAGTAACGTGTAACAGTGTGTAAATGATAGAAGAAACGTGTTGCAGTGTGTAAATGATAGTAGTAACGTTTAACAGTGTGTAAATGATAGAAGTAACGTGTAACAGTGTGTACATGATAGTAGTAACGTGTAACAGTGTGTAAATGATAGTAATAACGTGTTACAGTGTGTAAATGATAGTAGTAACGTGTTACAGTAAGAACGTGTTACAGTGTGTAAATGATATAGTAGTAACGTGTTACAGTGTGTAAAGATAGTAGTAACGTGTAACAGTGTGTAAATGATAGAAGAAACGTGTTGCAGTGTGTAAATGATAGTAGTAACGTTTAACAGTGTGTAAATGATAGAAGAAACGTGTTGCAGTGTGTAAATGATAGTAGTAACGTTTAACAGTGTGTAACTGATAGAAGTAACGTGTAACAGTGTGTACATGATAGTAGTAACGTGTAACAGTGTGTAAATGATAGTAGTAACGTGTTACAGTGTGTAAATGAGAGTAGTAACATGTTACATTGAGAACGTGTTACAGTGTGGAAATGATAGAGTAGTAACGTGTTACAGTGTGTAAAGATAGTAGTAACGTGTAACAGTGTGTAAATGATAGAAGAAACGTGTTGCAGTGTGTAAATGATAGAAGTAACGTGTTACAGTGTGTAAATGATAGGAGTAACGTTTAACAGTGTGTAAATGATAGAAGTAACGTGTAACAGTTTTTCAATGATAGAAGTAACGTGTAACAGTTTTTCAATGATAAAGTAACGTGTAACAGTGTGTAAATGATAGTAGTAACGTGTAACAGTGTGTAAATGATAGAAGAAACGTGTTGCAGTGTGTAAATGATAGAAGTAACGTGTTACAGTGTGTAAATGATAGGAGTAACGTTTAACAGTGTGTAAATGATAGAAGTAACGTGTAACAGTTTTTCAATGATAGAAGTAACGTGTAACAGTTTTTCAATGATAAAGTAACGTGTAATAGTGTGTAAATGATAGAAGTAACGTGTAACAGTGTGTAAATGGAAGTAGTAACGTGTAACAGTGTGTAAATGATAGAAGTAACGTGTTGCAGTGTGTAGAGATAGTATTTACGTGTTATAGGTGTAAATGATAGAAGTAACGTGTTGCAGTGTGTAAAGATAGAAGTAACGTGTTATAGGTGTAAATGATAGAAGTAACGTGTATCAGTGTGTAAATGAGAGAAGAAACGTGTTGCAGTGCGTAAATGATAGAAGAAACGTGTAACAGTGTGTAAATGATAGGAGTAACGTGTTGCAGTGGTTAAAGATAGTAGTAACGTGTCATAGGTGTAAATGATAGAAGTAACGTGTTACAGTGTGTTAAGATTGTAGTAACGTGTAACAGTTTTTCAATGATAGAAGTAATGTGTTGCAGTATGTAAAGATAGTAGTAGCGTGTTATAGGTTTAAATGAAAGTAGTAACGTGTAACAGTGTGTAAATGATAGAAGTAACGTGTAACAGTTTTTCAATGATAGAAGTAACGTGTTGTAGTTGTAAATGATAGAAGTAACGAGTTACAGTGTGTAAAGATAGTAGTAAAGGGTTATAGGTGTAAATGATAGAAGTAACGTGTAACAGTGTGTAAAGATAGTAGTAACGTGTTATAGGTGTAAATGATAGAAGTAACGTGTTACAGTGTGTAAAGATAGTAGTAAAGGGTTATAGGTGTAAATGATAGAAGTAACGTGTTACGGTGTGTAAAGATAGTAGTAACGTGTTAAAGGTGTAAATGATAGTAGTAACGTGTTACAGTGTGTAAATGATAGTAGTAACGTGTAACAGTGTGTTAATGATAGAAGTAACGTGTTGCAATGTGTAAAGATAGTAGTAACGTGTAACAGTGTGTAAATGATGAAAGAAGTAACGTGTAACAGAGCGTAAAGATAGTAGTAACGTGTAACAGTGTGTAAAGATAGTAGTAACGTGTTATATGTGTAAAATATAGTAGTAACGTGTAACAGTGTGTAAATGATAGAAGTAACGTGTAACCGTGTGTAAATGATAGTAGTTGTAACGTGTTGCAGTGTGTAAATGAGAGTAGTAACGTGTTGCAGAGTGTAAATGATAGAAATAACGTGTAACAGTGTGTAAATTATAGAAGGAACGTTTTACCGTGTGTAAATGATAGTAGTAACGTGTTGCAGTGTGTAAATGATAGTAATAATGTGTAACAGCGTGTAAATGATAGAGGTAGCGTGTAACATCGTGTAAATGGTAAAAGTAACGCGTAACAGTGTGTAAATGATAGTAGTAACGGGTTGCAATGTGTAAATGATAGAAGTAACGTATTACCGTATATAGATGATAGTAGTTACGTGTTTCTGTCTGTAGATAATAGTAACCTGTTACATTTTAGATGATATAGCGCTAACGTGTTACAGTGTGAAAATGATATAGTAGTAACGTGTTTCAGTGTGTAAATGATATAGTAGTAAAGTGTTACAGTGAGAACGTGTCACAGTGTGAAAATGATAAAGTAAGACGTGTTACAGTGAGAACATGTTACAGTGTGTAAATGATATAGCAGTAACGTGTTTCAGTGTGTAAAGATAACTCTTACGTGTAACAGTGTGTAATTGATAAAGTAGTTACGTGTAACAGTGTGTTAATGATAGTAGTACCTTGTTAAAGTATTAAATGATAGTAGTAACGTGTTACAGTGTGTAAATGATAGAAGTAACGTGTTATAGTGTGTAAATGATAGTAGTAACGTGTAACAGTTTGTAAAGAGAGTACTGTGTGTAAATGATATAGTTGTAACGTGTTACCTTAGGCGATACACTAATCTTGTCAAACAGTCTATCAAGTTCTCAAATAATTTTTAAATCATCAGCCATATATTATACAAGATATAAATGTTAACCAACTGCACTGCACACCTAAATTATCACCTCGTATTTATGCGATTTACATCAAACGTGCTTGTGATCTGTGTCTACCGACACAATATGTATTTATATGTTCTTTCAGGCCTTATTCAAACATCCTTTGAGTTTATTTGTGGTTTACAATACCAGAACTTCTTTGGATTGAACTACATGTACACTACTGATTACTATAATACCAAATATATTGACAATGACGTGTTTATCTGTATATTGTTTTAAATAATTAAATGTAATAAAAATGGATGACACAAAGGTGGAAATTAAGGTATATTGACTAGTGCGGTAACGCTTGGCCAGAACTTCACTGGATGCTTCAAAAGTTTCTGCAAACAAACATACACTGATCGTCTGGTAAGCACAGAGATGCATAATCTTTCCGTGAGTGAAGAAATGCAGAAGAAAGAACCGAAAGGAATTAGCGAATAGTGCGGTATCCCGACTGGCAGTCTATACCTTATCAATTTATACACATGTACAAAAGCTGGCTATCAGTAAACGACAAATAAATTTATACGAAGTATAAATTATGATTTTATGGTGTATCGTCAACATGATGTGCCCTCGCGTTTGCCGCCCCCCCCCCCTCCCCCCCCCCCCTTTTTTTTTTTTTTTTTCTCTTTCTTTTTTTTTTTTCTCTCTCCCCCCCCCTTTTTTTTTTTTGGTATTTGCCAAGACGACAAGACATGCCCAATCATGTCTCTTTGTTAGGTAGTGGATAAAATTTGGTTCACGCAGTTGTCTATGTTGTCTCTAAGCTCGTTGGACTGCTCGCCTGGTTTTTCTGACAATTTCGCCGTTGATTTACTTGAGAATGACCACCAGTCTGGTATTAAAGATATTTAACACTTCCACAATTGTTCAAATTATTAATGGCAGTTGATGGGTTCTGCGTCAGAGTTCAATATTTGTGAGCTTTCGTGGGGTCCCCAGCAAACTGTGTGGCTATCTGTTGATAGTGCTGTCGGATCCCTATTTTTAGTCTGATTTCCAGACTGCATTGAATGCATTTGATTCCGCATAATCACTTTACCTGTACTCAGAAATATCAATATTTTGTACATAATCCATTTAATAATGTCAATTATTTGTAGTCGAATATCATCATACCTTCCATGGGTCGTCACTTTCAGTGATTTTCGACACAACCAGACGGTATCTTGAAATACCAAATATGATAAAAAATAGACACAAACATTTCATCACAGTTAATTTTATTTGTTTTATGAATAGTGTTTTCTTTGCAGATTGTGTATGTATGGAACTTCTGCACCGTGACGCGTTCAAGATTTTGATGACTGTGATGACGTCATTTCCGTTTGTATCCTGCATTCAAGAATACGGATGTTGGGCTTTATGCAATCTCGTAGTATTAGGTAAGACAGCAATATATAATTTTTTGCAATATAACGTTTGAGTTGCATTTGTCTTTTTCGTTTAACTTAGGAATGATAACGTAAAATGTAACGAACAAATTGTTGTAAACAGTAGAAATATTTAGTCTTGTTCACCTAAATGTCGCATTCATTTCACAGAATTGATGCATGAATAGGTACAAAAAAATCTAACAAATAGTATCAAAATGCTTTGTATTATTCTAGCCTCGAGATTAAGTGACACTGACTGCATGGAAGCTGTTGAAATCTTGATAGAATGTAGTACCACCTTCTGTCACAATGTTGAACTACTAGAGCATATTTGTTATGCCATCAACACAGTGGTTTCACTCAAAGGTTTTTAAAAACTTATTTAAAGCCTGTTTTCATTTGTTATTTCTACTTTTATTTCGTAACGTCTTAACTGTGCGTGTTTTAACAATATGAGATTCAAATGTTTTGGATCAATTTTAATTTACTTACAAATTTAGATTTTTCCCATAATGTCTTTTTATTTCACAACATTTGTTCTAACAGTTTGAACTTTAAATGTTCGGGATCACATTCAATTTACAACGTAGTTTTTCTGAAGAGGTCCTTTTAGCTAGTAAATATATATCAACTGCAGATGCTATAAATTTGAAGATGTAAATTCGTTTTTTTAATTGATAGACAGGTGAAACAAACTTAGAACTGATAATTTAAAACAGGATTGTTAATTGAACTGTAGGTATTGGTGACTACATTCTTTAAAGTATTGTGTATTTCAGAAAGCGTTCACGAGACGGTTGTCCGGCGTGACGGTGTGAGCAAGTTGATAGAGCACATGAGAACATACGAAGAAAATGTTGATATTCAATTGAACGGTTGTAAAACTATCGGAAACCTAGCGGTGAATGGTACGTAAACAATTAAACAATTGAACGGTTGTAAAATTATCGGAAACTTAGCGATGAATGGTACGTAAACAATTAAACGGTGGTAAAACTATCGGAAACCTAGCGGTGAATGGTACGTAAACAAACAATTAAACGGTTGTAAAACTATCGGAAACCTAGCGGTAAATAGTACGTAAACAATAAAACAATTGAACGGTTGCAAGATTATTAAAAATTTAGTGGTTAGCCACGTAAACAGTTGTATAATTTTTGGAAACTGAGCGGTGAGTGGTAAATAGCTATCGAAAATAGAGAGGTTGAATGGTACTTATGAACGATTAAAGCTATCAAAAACAAAGTGATGAATGTCATGAAAAGTGATAGCCTTGGTCTAACTGGTAAAATGTTGGGAGCACTTTTTCGATCAGAATTATAAATTGTGCAATATCGTGCAAACATTTATATCTCGGTTGTGGAAGATAAAAAGCATTTGCCATATGTTATGTTCTATGTCACCGTTAGTACGTAAAGCTGACATAATATTTTTAAGAAACGATTTCAACATTTTCTTATTTTCATCTTGTTATCTGGAAGTTTCTTTTGTGATTTAGTAAAGATATTGAAGGAAAATAAATACGAAATAAATTGAATGTAAACCAAAACTTGAACTTCGAGAAAAAATGTCAAACACTTCATTAATTTTATCACAAAGATTTCACTACATGTGTTAATACTTATTGTTTAAATCTTTGAGGTGCAAAACATGATTCGTACTTTTTAAAAAACGTCTGAATATGTTTTTTATCACAGCTGACTTCCGGAAATATGCAGAGGATATGGGAGCGTCAGAAGCGATAATTGCAAGCATGCTAAAAATGGACAAAAACCTAAACATACAGACAACGGGTTGTATGACCTTGACAAATCTTTCGGCTGATGGTAAGTTTTGTATATACTTTGCTTCTGATTTTGAGAAGATAATATAAGCACGTTGTCAGTGGAACAGCGAAAAGGATTTAGTAAGGGATGTAACCTAGTATACATTAGCACAGTAGTTAAGAAAAGTGATTTACAGATAAAAGAATGTAGTCGAAATGAAAGGCTTGTATATATAAATAGATTTTCTTTTCCTAGACAATACTCGAATGGTTCAGAGATAAAAAAGTTCGTGCTCAAGTTTTGACATAAAGCAACATGATAGAAAGGGAATTTTGTCTTTAAGATTTTCAACAGCAAACATGGACAGGAGAATTCCTCGTTTGTTGTGGCAAAAGTTTCAGTTGGAGACCCAACTGTATTTTGGTCTGGTTAAACACCTGGTGCTCAATATACAATAAATATCTCACTATATATCAAATCGCCAGTTCCAGAAGTAATTACGACTTTCCTACTCTTTACACGGAGAATATCATAAGAATCAGTTTATTTTAGCATTCTGTCAAAACAAGCATTTTTTTCACTGATACAAATGTTACAAATAATTATGGTCTCGTACAGAATAATACATCTATTAGATAACAATTATGTAAGGTATGGGCGTAATGTCTACAGTCTGTCCACATTGTTGGTATACCTATGGGAACCAATTTGCATCTTTCAAATTCATTTTTACAGCTACGAAATAACATTATGTTTAGGCTATCTAAAAGGACATTATAAAATTTTCAACGTAAGTAATAACTATTATTGTTGAATGGTTAAAGCATATACCTTAAGCAAGCCTGTCTCATTATAAGCTTTGACTTTAGGATATATATTCATCAGTCACTAATGGGGAAATATGTACTAGGACATATATAATGAGATAGGATTTTAATTCTAACATAGTTAATTATCCCCATTTGGATAGAGAGGACTCCCTTGCTACATTATACAAAGTATCTATATATTATAGTATTACTAGGACCTGTTCAGTTTCAAAAGCAAACAGTGTCATAACATAACTAGAAGGTTACCGTTATCATAAATTGCCGGACATTTTCTAAGCATCTGATCTATTGAATACATAAAATAGTAACCTTAAACATTTCTTATACAAAAAATTACAAATCCTTTAATCGATTGATATGATACTTACACACTCCTTAAGCTAAAAAAGAACGCCAGTACTCTAATCAAATGTTTCGAAAGACAATAAGTGATCTATTACGAGAGGTAATAAAACAAGTTGTCTTAAACACAACACATGTTCCTCGATTGACTAATAAACAGTCATACACTACACTTTTTATAATTGGTCATGACTGTAGGATTTCGATATATTCCTTTCCTAAATCCTGAACACAAGAAGGAGAATGTGAATGTTGTCCTTTGGTGGCTTGGTCGTGTCCTTCAACATAAGGTTATCAATGCTTTCACTTCAAAAAAGTTATCTTTGTTTTTTTATCAGTTCGAGGTTTATATTCATTGTAGAACTCGATATTAGGAGGGTTCTTTCTTCTGTGTGCTGCTTTTCTGTGGCTCTGGTTGCTTTGTAAGTGTTTTACTTGATGGTTTTGGGGATTACTGTTTTCACTTTACTGTTGATATCATTAGCTGTAAACGGAGATCTATTTTTAGCTTCGTAAACTATCGTTACTAATATCACGACTTATTTTAATAGTTGCAGACAACAAGTTTCGTATCTTGAAAAATGGCGCGGTGCATGCAGTATTACAGGCCATGACGAACAATCATGACGATGAAACTTTACAACTAAATGCTCTTAAATTGCTATGCAATCTCATAGAGTCAGGTTAGTATGATAACGCGTCATGAAATATCAATAAGAACTAAATTGATTATATCCTATTTAATATTGTATTTTCTAGTTACATAAGTAGACCTGATAGATACACATTTGTTTCTGTGATCTGTTGAAATAATGTCATAGAACATTCACATTCAAAGCAAAATTAATAATGACATCACAATTAGATATTAAAAGTAGTATTTATTTGTTGCCCCAATGAACAAGACCAAGTTACCTTTTGTTCTTGATTAATAGCGGTCAGTTTACATACTATAAAATATAAAATCTTAATGTTTTATATGTAAAATAATTCTGAGTATTCACAAACCAATAAAGATGGAAGCGTATTATATGTTATCTTTCTTGAGTCCACCTAAGTGTTTGGTACCAGTTGAAACTAGACGATATTTCTGATTCAGTTGTATACTTTTTGACGTGCATAGATATATTTATGACCGAATTACGGTTGAAACGGGTGTTAAACTCATACACCAGCCACATAGCTGTATTTTTGATAAGTTAAGCTACATGTTTTTTGATTTATTTTAGACAAAGGCTGCTGGAGAATAGCAGAGGAAAGTGGTATTCAGATAATATCAATGACTCTGAGATCATTCTCTCAGATACCAGATATACTGTGCTTTGGTTGTACGTGCTTGGCAAACCTACCCAGAAAAGGTAGTTTTCTCAAATGCAGATTGCATAACGATGAAGAGATCGTGTGAAGGCGTACTCATTCATTGCAATAACTTACTAGTATTGTTGTACTTGTTCCTAAGTGATACATGGACGATTGATATATTTGCATTTAAATTTTGGATTTTGTTATATCGACAGCTCTCTGCACTGACTCAGAATAAAAGTATACATAAATTTGTAAATACTTACATTTAGATAATTGTTTAATGTAAACAAAAATTTCTTACCTTTTATTAACAGTTCGGCATTCTGGTCTTTATAAAGAAATATTTTGTAATTTTAGTCAAAGTGTAGTAAATATTTAGTATTATTTACCATTCTTTGGCTTAAGGCCACATGATTGGACGTTTATAAATGAGTTACTGATAACAGAGTTATACAAAGCATAATGATTTGCTTCCATATTCTGAGCAGAGTCTAAATCTTCTCTCAGTTTTACGTTGGTAAAATTGTCGATAAAGATACTTGACTGCCATTTAAGAATAACTAACAAATCTCTTTATTTAAGGTGTGAATGCGGTTGCTCTGGAGACTGTAGAATCTGTCTTACTTTATCTGAGACTGTCCTTGTCAACGAGTGTAGAAATTGCTAGAGCCATTTGTAACTTTTATGAAAATGTTCTTAAGGCCGGTAAGTTATCCCATAGAGTGCCGCGTATAACTAACTGTTTCTAAAACAATTTGTGTCAATATTTCAAATGGTGGCTAGAGTTTTATGAGCTCTTTTAAGGGCAAATATTTGCCACAGAAAATGTAGTTAATGTAATTTACGATATCTTAGGATGTTTAACTGATTTTGGAGGTACCTGAAACTTTTTTGTAGTTTTCACATTATATTTTAGTGTATTTTAATACATAGTATGTTGATATATTTATTTATGTGCATTCGCGTAAATGACTTTAGAGTGATATTGAAACTTTATGGTCTGTAAATTAATACTAAAATTGATTCATATCAAAAGTATATTGTAAAATAAAATTTATTTAATGATATTTTCATTCAGTGATCTATGATTTTGAACGGAAAATTAATCTGAAGGCGTACATATAATATCTATATCTCTTTCTTTGTATAAGGTAAAGAGTGCAAGAAATTGCTCAACACAATTGCGATGGAGAAGGTTTTACACATTATGCAGGACTTTGATGATATTGATGTACAGATAAGCGGCTGCAAGATAATTGCACAGATTGCAATAAGTAAGTACATCACCTTTCCAGTCTAAATATTGCAAGGCTACTCTTAATATATAGTTTTGGATAATATAACCGTTGATTTTCAAACCGGTTCAGCTTAATCCTACTTAATAAAAGAACAAACTTTTTATAGAAAAGAGGTTATTGCCTTTAGGTGTCGTTAGGTGTAAGGGACACTGAGACGTTTCAGACACAAGAAACTGCAGAGAACATACATTTTGTTACGATAATGGTTGTAAGTATTATTGGCGTAAGTATGAATTAAACATTCATACTAACTGATTATCTAAAGATGCTATTAATATTTTTCTACTTATTTTTGTAGACGAGGACATTGATCTTCTTACAAGGGGCGTTACAGTTGTAATGTTGTCAACAATGAAAAAATACATGGCCAACAGCAGCGTTCAAATGATTTGTTGTGGAACCATCTCTTACCTGTCTAGTTCTGGTACTTGTTTTACACATGATATTAGTAAACAGTTGGTTCCGTTCATATTAATGAATAATAAATGCATTTTTTTTTCGAGAAGAAATGCATTGGAGTCAAACTTGTAAAGAAGGAAGAAGCTAAATAGTCTATAGAAAGGATGATCATTCCTTACAAGTGTATGTACTATAGACAAATGGTACACTTTTTCACTTAGATGGTCTTTATTATCCCCTGCCAAAAGCGGATGGATATTGTTTGTTTTGGCGTTATCCATCCGTCCGTCCGGAGCCATAATTAAGGAACTAATGGATACAATGTCACTAAACCTAAAATAAGGATACACCAGTGTAATGCCACGTCAGAATTGTCTTAGTGTCTCCAGAGTTATTGCTCTTAATTTGTTTTATTTCTTGTATAGTCAAAATAAAAGCTGGAGCCGGTTATCAAAATTTAATTGTAATTGGCTCAAATAATTTAATGATCACTCTTTCTAATATCTACCCCTAGACCCCTTGCCTACACCCCAACCTCACCAGATATTCAATAAAAAAACTTTTAAATTCTATTTGATACCGGTTATCAAAATGTAATTGTAATTGGCTCACATAATTTAATGATGACTGTTTCTAATATCCATCCCTACACCCCAGTGCCCTCACCCATTGGGGGATGGGTGCTAGATATTTAAACATATTTCGTTTTCTGGAAAACCTTGTCAGAATTTGATTATGTTAGGCACATGTTATCAACTTTGTAGTTTCATACAATTAAAAATTTAGTTGTTTTTTAGAGATGAGGCCCCTAAGGAGGTTTCGCGTTTTTCGTACATATTCTATAGTTATTTAAGAATTTTTGTTTTCAGAATAAGCCTTATAACTTATTTGCATTAATTTAAAACAGTCGAGTTCTGTGTGACACTTATTTGCAGAAAAATTAATCCGCTCGGTGGGGTGGTGAAATCTTAGACATACTTCTTTTTTTCTGAAAAGGCTTGTCAGAATGTTTGGCACAAGTAATCTTTCTTTTGAAATTTAGAAACTGGTTTTTTATAAAAATGGGTGCTTTTCTTACATATTCTGTATAGAAACATAAGAATTATTGTTGTCTGAAACTAGTAGTACTGATTTAAGTTACTGACTTAAAACAACCAGTATATATTGAACATTAATCACCAACTACTGTATAAAAAGAGCATGACACAATGGTTTGTCTTTCAGCGAAAGGCCTCGAAACTTTACAAGAAATGTGTTGCATCGACGTACTTCTTGACTGCATGAAATCACATTTACAAAATGCCGAGATTCATAGTGTTTGTCTGTTATCATTGGAACATATTTGTAGAGCAGGTAAGAAGGAACTTTATTTTCAGACTTTGCAAGTTATTTTATGTTTATCCTTGTAAAATTTGCTAAACAATACTAACCAAAACTTCTAACGCCCCACCTGCCTTTTTAAATTCTTCATTCAATTATCAACCTTTCCAGTATCTGACACTAACAGAAATTGACTTAAATTGTAGTTCCATTATCTACAGTAATAATGATACGATATTTTGGCTTCGAAAGCTCAGTGGGTAAGGCGTTTTCCTCTAGAAATGTAGGTCCCGGGTTGGAATCCAAGCCGGAGTACGAAGTGTGTTCTGGGCACAGACACTCAAAACAACATGTGCCTCAGTCAACCAAACCGTAAATGGATAGCAGTGATGAGAAACTCGTTGCCTCTCTCATTTTCTTGTGAACATTGCAATATCTGGAATGAGTGTTCGAGAGCGATTCAATAAGCTAAGGAAACTACACAAGTAAATTCGTATCAACTATAAACTAATGATATGATATGAAATAGTGACAAATAAATGAAATAAAGAAATGTTTTAAAACACTCAGTTATATCAGTTATCAAATAAAATGTTCACGACAGATTTGGTGCGTGGATCAACAACACAGCATGTATGTGATGCGGTATCATTGTCCATGAAGACCCATCCGGATAATAGAGAAATACAACTCGGTGGTTGTCACATCCTCTCCATAATTGGAACAGGCTTTCACAAGCAAAACGGTATTGTCATTTTGCAGATTTGATATATATTTTCATTCTATGCAACTTATGGGCGCAATTACGTTCTGATAAGTAAGTTGATTTTGTATCTTTAATATTTTACTCGTCAACAATATAAGGTTTAGTTGCGTTTACAGGTGGTCATTTAAATGGTCTTATATGAGATATAATTACATATTTAGACATTCAAAAAATTTTATCAAGTAGCACATAATTAGCAAGTTCTTTAATATTTGCTTTCCAGAACTACGTCGGCAGAGTGTCGATGTTTTAGAACCTCTGGTATCCACTGTACATAGGAAAAGTGTGACCGAGGAGATCTTAGTGGCAGCAACATCTGCAATTCATAGACTTAAGAAATTTGCACTGACAGAGGAAGTTTTAGATGATGTAGGTGATAATTCTGAAGTAACCGATGACCATCTCCTTGGAATTGAACTTGAAAACATGAATTTCCTAGCACAGTGTAATTCTCCGATTAGTTCTATGTCGGCAAGAACAACGGATGAGGATTAAGGCGAATTTTTTTCTGGTGGTTTGAAACGATACAAACTGCCTTGAAGTGAAACAAATGGCCAGGGACAAAGCATCAATATTGTGATTAATGTAATGTTTACTATTTGCCCATTCACTGTAAGGGTAATACATATGACTAATGTAAAGAAGTTCATCACCAAAGTTAATTCAGTATTTCGTGTGCCAATGTTGTCGTTAAAATATCCTTAGTTAACAAACCTTTATCATATGAAAATGAACACTGTGTGACTTGTTTCAGCGAAAGAGCGACTGTTTGCCATACTTAAGTTGTACGTCACATCAAGCCCTGTGCTTAAAACACTTATTTCGTGCTTAACTGAGTTTTATGCTCTAAAACTTAAAATTCGCCTTTTTGTGTATGTTGCTAGAAGTTCATACCAGTTTTGCTCAATTATTTTTAGTGTGACAAAGATCTATAAGTACAGGGCCTGCTGTTGCGTTAATTAGTTAGTAAGTATTAGACCCTTATGCCTTGGTCTGTATGAGATAAGATCGTGTAAATGCCTAATTTTCTAAACGCACATAATATATTCGTCCACACAAAGACTGCCACTTTGAATATAGTGAAAGCATCGTAACAGTATTTATTGTAGTTAAATGTGTATCAGTTTTGTTTGTTTATTGTCACATCAGCAACAGTTTGTAGAACCTTTTATGGTTTTCTTACATAATTTGACTTTAAGCGACGCATTGTTATGTTGAACAAAATCTAATATTATGAGATTTGGACAGACAGCACAGCTAGATGTGTTGTCAACAATTACAGGCGCTACAGCTTGATGTGTCGTCAACAATTACAGTCGGCACAGCTGGATGTGTCGTTAACAATTACAGGCGGCTCAGATGGATGTGTCGTAAACAATTATAGACGGCACAGTTGGATGTGTCGTAAACAATTACAGGCGGCAGAGCTGGATGTAACGTAAATAGTTACAGGCGGCATGGCTAGATGTATTGTCAAATATTACAGGCGGCACAAATTCATCTGACTTTTGTTTAGAACTGAGGCACAATCAATCGCAAAGGAGTTACATATTTTTGCAAAAGTACTCAATTACTTTCTTTCCAAGGAGGTGTTGTTTCTGTATTGTACATGGTCGAACCTTTTGTCAAAGAGTTGATGACATGAAAAGTGTAGAATAAATCTTCAAAAAATGACACAATTGACTCCATTTACACCAGTTCCTGTCCCGCTATATCTCATGCAGCCCTTTTCTTTCTATTCTGGTCATACTTCAAGGAATTTATGAATTATTTTACACATGGCTTGTTATTTTTTGCAAGGTCTGGTAACGTGAAAAAAGCTATCCATCAAACAACATCTCTGTAGGAGAAAGTAGACGTAAAATGCGATTTTGTGATGAAATGAAAACATTTGCACATATCTCCCCTAAAAGCGATCACAAGACGTGGATCTGACACAATTTACAGATTCGTATGATTTCCTTCAACAAACCTAAACAATGTACAAGTGTTCAGAAATAGACCTTGTATTTCAGGGTACTTGTACATTATAATAGTGATTTGCCACGCAGCCAAATAGTTTTAAAAGTTGGAAACATAAGACCGACTCTTCCATAAGTGTTGTTACGAAGAAATAAACATCAGTTACAATAGCCAAGACTGTTATATACATGTATAACCAGGGAGCGTAATTGAATAATCATTGATGTAAATGTCTTCTGTTTCTGATGTTGAACATTGGTACGGCGCAATAAAGTCATTACCTGATGTCACATACATCACCTTACGAAATATCATCGTCATTCTTGTTTCTGTAACAGCAAAACAATAATTAAACAAACTGCAAAGCATCAATTTTGCCAAAAATAACAATCACAGAAATTTCCCACTTTTATTAAATATGATTACTTATTTTGGTACTCTTTTGTACTACAAAAAGTTAGCATCGGTAAAATTACATCCGCAGAATATACCGTGTCTCTTTCATAAGTATTTGAGTAGAGCCGGCGATCAAGAGCCCTTCATGAGATGCGTTAAAGCCTATTTGGGAGAATAGTTTGTCGGACGCAACTTTGGTTTAAGCAATTAAGGATGTTGACAGTGACAAGAGGATGAATATGCGGGAGCTTGATTTGGAGATTTGCAGTCGAACTTGTTATAGTTATTGAACATCGTATGGTAAATTGAACAAAACCAGAACTGTTTCGAGTCAAACCGCAGCACAAGGTGGATTCCTCGAATGTAAAATAATAAAAAGAAAATCGTTTACCGATCACAACACCAGCAAACGCAATTTTCAGTCCGTTGACGCTCCCTGCCTTGCTGTTACTTGTCCGCTACTTTAGGATGTATCTTGAAAGTCATTTGTTCAAAAGGAATGAAAGCTTCAAGGATGGTCAAATAGAGGTTGAACATAGAATTGTTGGACGTTTATCTTCATACTGCCAAAACAAATGTCGTAGTAATAGAAATAGCCCGGTTAATTCTGGATCACCTCTTATATCTGTAAAGGTCATATGTATTTTTAAACTGAACTTTGTAGTCATTACGTAAAAGTTATGAAAACATTTATAAGAATAGAAAACAAAATAACATGATGTAAGAAATGAAAAGTCGTGTCATACTCTTGTTAATAAAATATTAGAATTTGTTGTTTTCCAATTATCAAATCTAGAAGAAATCCTGATGTGTCCGTTTTGTTTTAATTTTACTATTCAATATGAATTAAAACCAGATTTGCATAATGTGTTCTGTTAACATGTAAGGCGTGTGATCACAAATAATTATATGCCACTAACTGCAATATAATTTCTTACTTGTATTTAGTTTATGAACATAGTTTACAACTAGGAGTAACCCTCTATACCCTCTACTTTTTACTGCATTTTATACATAATTTTATGATTGAGAGAACTGTGTCACGTATTTTGAAATGATTATTTGTTACAATTTGTGACCATTAGTGTATGGTTAAGGGATATAACCTTCTATCATAGCAAAATGATTTGAACACAGAGAGCAAAATATATGAAACGGTTCCCGCAACCAGTGAATAATTTATAAAATGCAACAAGGGGAATTCCTCTAGCTGTAAGCCTTGTTATAATGATTGATGAGGGATAAGATACTTGATCCCATTTTGTATCTTATTTCTTTTTGTAGTCATGAGGGCCACCATTTATGTTAATGTATTTGTCTAGAAAATAAACTGATATTTCCAAAAATGTATAGGTTTACATACTTTCTAAATTGACAATCGATGAAAACGTTCGAATATATTACCGAACGAAAGTGAAGCACTTGTCGGGCGCTACCTTAATCAAAATTGTATTTAATATTTTTTCAACATAATTACCTTTGACTTCAACGCATTTGTTCCAGCCACACTACAACTTAATTGTGTAATTTCGAAAGAAATCGCATTTTCTGGTCCGCCTAAAACGCTTAAACAACATCAGTGACATCATTGTCTAAGATCTGAGTTAACGAAAGAGGCAAAAGTCTGAGGGTGCATGAACAGGTAAATACTGGCAATATTGAAGGAGTTCATAGTCATATAAAGCATTTGAAGCTAAAACAAAATGCGAGGTGTTCGCATGTGCATTGTATTGAAGGAAAAGGTGGCCAGTTCTTAGCTTTTCTGTCCGTTTTTCTTTAATATTCTTCTTAAGCTCACGTAGTTCATTTAGCATAGTACTGCTAAAGATAATCCACTATGATAACACCCTTGAAATTTCAGAATACTGATGCCATAACCTTGTCTGCTGATGTCGTCTGCTTGAACGTCTTCCATAGTGGTGAACCTTGATGTTTCCAAAGCTTTCGTTTGACTTTGGTTCAAAGTAATACGTCCATATCACATCCTGGATCACAGTGCCTATGGGAACGTTTTCTGGGTTACGATAGTGGCATCTTTAGTACGACCTGACCGAGCTCTTCGATGCTGGTCTTTTAAGCTTGAATTTGCGCATATTTCACTATAGGGTGTTGCAATATTAATCAAAAACAATCAAATACTATAGTTGAACTCTACTCCTGACTATTTATTCGACCTAGCATAGATATATACATACGTGTATATATACATTTCCGCCTATACACATATGAAGATTAACTTTTAAACATGTGTATTGCAACACAATAGAAATGAAGAGACTGTTAAATAACAAAACTAGATGGGTGTTCAGTAGAACACTAATATCGCCCTCTTACATTTGGTCAGAATAACCAATAAGTTCGTGACAAAATAAGTACAAAAAGGGTGTAACTCTGTCAAATATGACCGTGACCTTCAAAATTTGCGGCATGACACCTCTTTTGTCACAAGCAATGTAATTTGAAAGTTTGATGAAGAAATCTTAAGAAATGGCAAAGTTATAGTCAACGTTAAGTTTTCATGACAAAAAAGTACGAAAAGGGGCATAACTCTGTCAAATATGACCTTGATTTACAAAATGTGTAGGCATCACCACCCTATTGTCATAAGCAATACAATTGTAAAGTCTGATAAAGAAATCTTTAGAAATTGCAAAGTTATAGCCAGCGTTAAGTTTTTGTGACGGACCGACAGACAAAGCGAGCCCTATGTATCGTCTTTTCTCCGAAAGGGCGACAAAAAAACCTTCCATGTCTTATATATGGTATATCCCGTAAAACCTCATCGAAGGATAATCGTGACATATTAAGTTACACTTATTAATAGAAAGTGATTAAATCAAAATTATTCTGATCATACGTGTGGTTAACATTGCCTAGCTATTTACATGTACTTACTTTTGCTATCCTTTTTACCACTAATGAGTTTGGGCAAAAATAACATTAGACATTTAAGTATCTACTTTATTATTATGCAATGCAACTCTGTATCTGTGCGCCAGATTTAGGAATTACATATGAGCTGCATAAGTTGTGGAAGAATGGAACTAAGACTGCTATAACTCCTGAGGTCAAATACGTGGTTTCTGTCTGTCGCTATGGCGTTCAACTCATTTGCGTTGATGCCTGCAAAATATTATGTGAACATTTACATAATTACCTGTTTATTTATTAAGTACATCTCATTTATATCAGATATGTGAAATAGTGTGGTCGGTTAGTATATGTTTTCAAGAATTGAGATTAAATCCTGCCGCAGTCTTTACGTCAACTTTCGTTTTAATTCAGTTCCGAAGTTCCATTTATGGTCGTATGGATTCAGGCTTGATCAGGGTTTGAGTTACGGCTCTCTAAGTTGGCTGCAATACGAACGCCAAAGCCAGTAGTCCACTTTGTACATACTCTAACCTCTTTTTTCCACTCTAACACACGCGGTGTTCATTTTAGAAAGGAAACACTGTATTTACAAATGTACCTGAGCCAATGACGACACTGATCACATCTTTGGCGACTTGTTGTAATTTATTGGCCTCGTTAATGGTAGTCGAATGACTGTTTGACTGTCCGTCCGTCAGAACTAGGACAACATTTTCTGCAGTTGGACGATCACCATGTGGCTGAGTTAAAACCTGTGTGCGCACCGTGTTTAGAGCTTCATACGTGTGTGTCACGCCACCAATGTAATGAACCTTATTGATGGCACTTAGGACATCAGCTTTGTTGTCAAATTTATCTAGATACCAACCAACCTTGATAGGGAAAAAACCAAACTTTTTACCAGTGTTGATATTATTACCTTTATCGATTGTGCTATTACATGTCAGATAATAACTGTTGCATTTAATACGTTTGAAGAGAAGAACTAATAACGAAAGTCACATTTATTATAGTACTAATTCATTCTCATCTATATAGTTTAGTTTTTTATTAGTAAAATGACATCAAAAGATTTTATAGCTTCAAAGTCAAACCAATTACATTTAAATTGTAGAACTTATAAAACAATTAATAAAACTAATTCTAGTCTTATTTTGAAGAAATAATGAAGGTTTGCTTTCAGAGTACATTCAAACAGTGTTGACTGCATTTAATGTCACACTTTAAGTGATAGCAGCTAGTCTAATATACTCTAAAACAATGTTTATTCGGGTCATTATGTCATATTCATGTCGTTTCTACTAGGACCATGTTGTCAGAAAGCGTTCCTTACCTCTTTTAAATATGATCGAAAAACATTAGCGCTGTATCATATTCACGTTCTTTCATTTTCCAAGGCAACGATAGGATTTTGTTTTGTACAAATAACGGTCAATTTCGCCGGTAAAGCATCTTTCTTTGTAATATAAATGAGCACTACATATAAGTGATCACGATTATTTTCATATAGACACAGAAAAGGTATTTGTTTTTGTTTAAACTCTTACCTGTGGATGGGTACTGTATGCAAGCAGCCCAATTTGTGCTTTCGTCGGTCCAACCTGAATCTCTCCCACAATACGACTTACAAAGTCTAGTGCATGTCTAAAGTTGGTGCTCCCAACACTTCCAGAATCGTCAAGCACGAAAACAATATCCCGGTTACAACCTTTCAGTATTAGATAGGTATTGTTTACAAAGGGGTTTTTAATCAAAATTATGAAACAATAGTCATATCTAATAGTCCTTACAGAAAATGTAGATGCAGAATGATTTTACCTGAATAATTAATAGAGTCCTTACCCTTCATAAACAACGAAGTCTGTAAAAACGGAGTATTACTAATGTTCTAAAACATATCTCGTGAATGTATAAAATTAATTTGCGATGGTCAAATTGAATGGTATTATCATTTTAATATCATATACATATAGTCAAGAGGCTAGTTTACTTTGGACCCCCCGTTATGTTCCTTCCACATGCAGTCCTATCTATCTGACGAACATGTGCTGTCGATAAAAACTGAATCGATCTCACTTGAAGAGATGCGGATTTGAAGAATGACCAGTGTTATACATCAATCGGCTAAAGAAATACTGTATATCTGAAAATTTCTTTCGTACATTTTTTTTTGTCTGACCGGTGCAGAGTTGAAAAAGACTTCTTTTATATAACCGGAAGATACAGCAACAGGCATCTACCTGATGCTTTTACTTTTTAAATTCACATGATAACTGTAAATCATAAGCTATACTCTTACCATGCGGGAAAGGTCCAGGCGATGTTGGTGGTAAAGTTGTTGTTGTTGTCATCAGCGGCATGTTGCAGAAGTCTGTATCACAGCAGCTCAATGTAATGTCACGCCTATTTCTGTCGTGTTCTTCAACATCGTCTTCCGTTTCCTCGTCGAACATCAAGCCACGTTTACCGAACGCAAAACCAAGCGACAAACCTTCACAAATCTATAACCATATTAAGAAATGACGATTACATTTATGGAAAATCGCATTTCCGGTGATGGTATATACATGTACTATAAAAATAGCGATAAGAAATCGTTTTTAATGTTTTTGCTTTCATAGAACACAGCTTCAAATGAAAAAAACCCTCTTTTTTAAACGTCAATTTTATTCTTCAAATAGTTATTTCTTTATTATAGGTTGTAATATGAACAGAGGCGTTACAATATGACATCAACTATTTGAAAAACTTTTAGTTATTATATGCAGTTCTGCAATTCTTTTTGAACAAAAATCCAGTATGAAATGCCTTACCTCCTTCTTCTCACACATCATTATATATTCGTCATGTCCGTCCAAAGCTTTAAGATGTTTCGTCATACAGGTCTTGAAAAACAAAACAATATTATATCAAAATATAAAGCTTGTTTTAATAAAAATCTGAATTGAACAAGAACATACGTATGATCCCAGCTTAAACTGTCTACATGTAAATAGCTAAAACTATTACAGTAACACCCCCACCCTATCCCCAAAACAATCGACGTACTGTTAAAGGATATATGATAAAAAAGTGTAACATACTTGATTGGCTCCACATGACATGGTCGTGTTGCAGTCATCAGGGTCGAGCACAGGAGTCGGGCAAGCATAACATTCAAGGGCTTAAGTAAGAACAAAATTCATTGATTAGTTATTTGCATCATAATAACTTATGCTGTTGAATACGGTATGTTATAAAAAAACGTCGATATTTCTAAGCTCATCTGGATAACTAAGTTTCGGTAAGACCCTTGCTATTAAATTTGAAGAAACCGTTAATGGATTTTTTTTATGTTTGCACAAACAGGATACATGTTGCAGTGTTCATTTCTCACGATGATACATATACATAACAAACGATTGACAATTTATTTTCAACATATTCTGGCCTTATGTCGTGAATATTTCATCGTTCTCTCAGTAGATGTCATTGTTTATAATTATTCTACGTTTAGCCGGGTGCTTTTGTTTTTAAAGATTCTCATTCATGATCATTGTATACAGGTTTGAACTAAGGCAAATGGACGGTTTACTAGGTGTCAAATGGTTTAGAACTAGCAGCTACCTTTGGTAATCAACAAGTTATGACAACTCACCAGAATTCAACATGTGAATATATATATATAGCTTTTATATTTTATGGGAACCTGTTTTCCATGTTTAGGAACACATTTGATTTCATTTTCACTGTTAACTCTTGGTTATGTAATGGAAATACATTTTGACCGCATTATTCTATAAATATTCCTTTTAATGCGGTAAGAAAATGTGATTTTTGCCTTTTCAGTGGTTATTTAACTCGTCAATTTGTCATATGCTCTCTGTGTTTTAACCATTGCTATAACTTTGTTTATTTCTACGTAACAATTATATGACATTTAACATTAAAAAACTTACGACAAAGCCCACAGAATCGTTTACAAGTGCCCTGGGCAAACGTAGGATCGGAACAAAGATCCGGCTTGGCTTGCTGAAACAGTGTGCATGCTTTTGTGTCAAGATCCGCGCAGCTACTTACAGGCTGACCTTCTATCGCTCCGCACAGAAGACCTGGAAAGTATAAATGTAGCAGTTACATATGTGCGTATAAATCGAACTTCTGGTTTGAAGGCTTTGTCGGAAAAACTTTTGTGACAGATAGACAGCACCAAATAAATACATCTGAGAGTCTTACAATGCAAGGTGTCTGACTCTTGTGACTTCGTGTAGACGAAATCAACGAACAAGAACAGTTACAGGAAAATAAACAGTTGCAAACACATAAAATGGAGTGTTACAATGCATCAAAATGCAAGAATGTGCTAGTCAACTATATATCATAGACGTACGGGTATTAGGAACTGTGTCCTACATCAAATGCTCTTTTATGAAAGAAAGCAATATTTACCTAGGAAAACAACGGTTAAGACTATCATTTTTCTATCATTCACTTCCACACAGTCTTGTCCATATAAACTTACAGTTGTTGAACTGATAACGGTGTCGATCCTTATCTGCAAGGTTAGAGACTTAACGAAATAGTTTTATCATGTTTGACACACTTGTATTCTTATGGAACAAACTAATCTGAAATAATTAAACTGCAACAAAATGCGGTCGCAGTAGGGCAACACCTGTATAGCCTTCTTACCTTAGGTGTTCTTTTAACACTAATGGTTCCTTATAAGCAATGCTAAATAGTGATCTTACAATCCTAATAAAAGCAACCTGCTAATTTATTAGATTACGACGATCGCGAATACGACGACTACCCATACGACTTCTATTCTGATGCTCCTCTTTTAAAACATTTAGTTTACTATCTATATTTTTACCTCACTGGTCGAATGTCTTAGGCTAATAATACATCTTTGACTGAGGGTTATAGGTCCGAGTCCTGCTATTAATCTCATATATTGAGGGTCATGGGTCCGAGTCCTTCTAATGGTCTCATTGATTGAGGCATGGGTCCGAGTCCTTCTACTGATCTCATTGATTGAGGGTCATAGGTCCGAACCCTACTACTGACCTCATTGACTAAGGGACATGGGTCCGAGTCCTACTAATGGGTCCATTGATTGAGGCATGGGTCCGAGTCCTACTAATGGTCTCATTGGTTGAAGGTCATTGAGTCTAAGCCCTAATACTGACCTATATGATTGAGATGGATCCGAGTCTTACTACTGACCTCACTGAATGAGTTCATGGGTCAGAGTCCTACTACTGAGCTCATTGATTGAGGGTCATGGGTCCGAGCCCTACTTCCGACCTCACTGATAGAGGGTCATGGGTCCTAGTCCTACTACCGACCTCACTGATTGAGGACCAAGGGTCCTAGTCTTACTACTGACCTGAATATGTGAAAAACTACCTACCTTTAAGTAACTGACACAGTATACAAATGAAACAGGCGTTACAACCCATGAAAAACATTAGAATATTTAAATTTCATTTCTTTTGTTTTTAAACATTTCAATGAATACCTTGTATTATACAAATAGATATAATTTCAGTTTAACATGACTATATTATTTAGATTTCATTTCCTGATTACTAGACTTAGTAATATGGACGGTATAGCGAGTTCAAATTTCCAACCTATTGTTACCTGTTGCGTGCGACTATATAACCAGATAGGATCTACCGTTGACCTTTGATTGTTAAACATTAAACTATAATATTATTACCATTGTGCTAACAAATGCTATATTTTAAGAAAATAATACGGTTTATCAACGGAGATAGATAAATAAGTCAAATCTTTTGTTTTAATTCTAATGATTTGGTTGATAATGGAATAATGAACTTGCTGGAGTTTTAATTCGGCGTTTCAGCCTAGCAACACTAGATGGTTGGATGTTTTGGACAGCGTCAATACTACGGAAGCGATCATAAATTCATCACTTTAGACACACGTGACAAAATATGTTTAGTCACAATGATTATATAATTCACAAACGTTTTCTTTGATTTTCGATTTGAGGTGCTTGAAAATGATATTTTTCGTACCAGGATTTATAATTTCGTTTACGGGAATATTGCTTCAGTTAACGGTTGGTATTTGTTTTATTTTCTGTTTTTCTTTCTTATTGAGACAATAACATAAACTGACATATATATACGCACACTTCATCAGAAGTAATACCACAGCTGTCAACTTTTTCTGGAAATAAAAACACCTAATACTTTCATTATCGTGTATTTAAACAACGATGATTTTTACAATCACGAAGTTATAGTGTAGTTTTAAATTTTTTAAGCGAAATACAACTCTTCCATTATATGAATATGGTTGGAAAAAAAAACGAAAAAAAGAAAAACAAATAATTGAAAATAGCATTGGAAGACAGTGACACATTATGTAAAGAGAATATTTTGCATAACATTGTAAATATGCAAAGTAAACCTTTAATACCATTCAATTGGTATTGAAATGTTTACTTTGCTTATACAAGGAACGGCCAAACAAAGGCATAAAACCATTGAACATTTAAATCCATATCATTGATTAAACCTACTACAATTTCTCACTAATTACGCTCAGGTGAATTAAGGCTTACCGTTTACATGCCCGGGTCACAACTAGTCTTCAACCAGACTATCTATTTATTTATAAACAAGGCCTAGTATTTCATCTCAACATTTTAACAGCAGCTGTAGCGGTTTCTTTTAGAACTCCTGAAAATTGTTCTACATTTGTAATCGATTTGCATAAATACTAAAGCATGCAATTAAATTTTTTAGAAGTTTCGTTCTAACGCAAGGCCCAGCTTCTTAAAATGCAAGGATGTAGATCTTATAAGATGTTCCATGTATTCAAACAGATTATATTTAGGTTCTCCCTTAAAGACTCAGAATTGTTCACTGCCATTTGGTAAAGTAAGTGTTTACATAAACTTTTGCATCGATATTTAAAACCCAAATATCTGCACAGGATTATCTTGATTTAGTGTCACCGAAAAGACCAGACATTTTCACGATTTTATCGCGTGGCATATGTCTGCATACACATAGCCAGATAATTTTCTTGGTTATGTTATGCAGAAATATGCCACCATACATTTGTTTGGATTAACTGCCTTAAAGTGAAAAAGGTCGGGTTTATTGAAGAAAACTTTTGACCAGCCATAAGAATAATTATTAAGACACAGATAACTAAAATACAAATGCAAATTTTCTTTTGAGTGAATTGCTAATCGTAATTACTTTTTGTACGTAAGTAATGCCAAAAATGACTTAGATGCCACTTTTAGCATTCAATGACCCCTGGTCGTCTAACCATATTACTTAAATCTTTACACGCATTGCAAAGTATCAATGTTTAGAAAAAAATGCGAACATGATGTTACCAATAAACATGATATTTGACTGACTACAATACCGGTATCATTCAATCGAAGTCATGGGAATTATCCGCTACCTGGGTTTGCACACAGACATTAATCCACGTACACGCAGACGACATAAGACCCATGACATGTTGACGCATTTATTCGTCTGTTAAAACTATCTAACTGTTTCATTGTTTCCGCTGTGATAAATTTAAACGGAGACCATTACGAGCCTCAGTTAATAAATTGATCTGTCAATGATACTCTCAACAATAAAAAGAATGCTTTAACAAGCATTATCTTTTCGACTGAAGTGCAGACGACAGCAACATTGAAGAGTACATCGGACGTAGAACTAAAATACCTATTACCACAAAAAGGACCAATTGTACTTAACTTAACCTGATAATTTCTAATGTCTTTACATGCTTTTAAAACAGACCAAATAAATTGTTTTCCTTTGCAATTTTAGGAGTCAAAAGACAATTGTTTTAGGTTTTAAATTGCATCATCAAAATTACTTTCATCCGCCTTGAATGTGAATGTGCAATGCACTTTCAATGCACTTACAGTGTACTTACAAGCAAGTTTAGGGGTCTCATAGATTCGGGGTAATGAAACTGTTAAGAGATGACGTAACATTTATTTCAACTACACCCACCCAAACGACAGATAGAATTCAGTTTCACATTATCACTTGCAACAGTGAGTTGGTGTTCTACAGCAAAGAGACATTCTCCGGAGCAGCGCCTTCGGGTAACCTTAAATTAAGGGGACGACAGCGGTTTTGCTCAGTTTCGTACATAAGATATCTCGGTAAATCAATTCGCTGTTTGCCCTTAGTTGCGCATTCTACAGACTTCAATCTTGATATCAAGTAAAAGGACTCTAAAATATTACACTTGTTTCTTTCTGCGCACATGAAAGAAAATTACAGCTGTAAAATCTAAGTCTTTTGTTAAAAACCTACTTAGAAAAAGAGAAAGACCGTTAGGCGAGACCAAAGCTTATAGAAAATATCAGTATTTTATTACCAACTAGACTTGTTATAATAGCGCCTATACTTGTAGAATTATGTAAACTGTTTTATTATTGTCAATTCATTACACCTTGACCTTACATAGTAATAAAGAACGACGTGTTCAATTAATAAAGAATTAACATTCGTTAAAGCTAGAGCCGGGCTCGTACCTGTACCGGTACCGTCATCTTGTTTACATACCCATGCTAGTTACCGCGCCTATTGGCCTTTAAAGACGGGATAAGGAAAATCAAAACATTAATTTAAATGTTTAAATGAGATTTTCTTTTCATTTCACCTCATTAAACTCTTAACATTCCTCCGAAGATTAGAACTTATAAGGTGAATGCAGATTTGCCAGAGGTAAAGGGGAGGACAACTGTACTTATACGTAATTGATATTTGAATGATAGGCCAAATCCAACAAAAATGTACAGCTAAACCTGTGTTAAAGACCACCTCATTACCGCGCAAATAAAGACCTGTCCATAATTCATCCATAGCTTTCATAAACACCTTCTACTGGTTCATATAATGCGATGGTGTGATGGCCTTCTGTATAAGAAATGCATCAACAGAGAATAGAATAGAAGCATTATTAGGTCCCAGTTCCACTTCCGACCTGTGATAGAATTATCAGTTTCTGACATAGGGTGAGCGTCTAGCGCTGATCCTGCAAAGGAAAGAATGTCTGCCTGTAAATAATTGAAATAACTTTGAACTGGACTAAAATAAATTCAAGCATTTTGGCCTCAGATGCACAGAGATAGCTTCTTCTGAAACTACAGGACTAGCTTTTTACCTGTATTGAATTACAAAATTATAGAAGTAGTCAGTCAATAAACACATTGTTTTAAGTGAAAAAGATAGTTAAGTTTTGGCAAAAAATTACGGAAATATTTTCTACAATTCTGAGCTTAGTCCGGTCCAATAAAATACAGATGACATAAATAATTCAAATCTACAAACATGCAACTTTTCGGTACCAGCACTAGATTCAACCTTTAATCTAATAATCGTGAACTAGTTTATTTTCTTTCTTTGATTTCAGACTGCCGTAAATTTAAAACTACAGTGCTCTGATGGTAAGAAGATTTGAAATGTTAGTTTAATAGTGTGCAGTTGAAAGTATGGTTTTTATAGAAAACTAGATATTGTTTACAAAAGTAACGCATTCTTACCTCTTTCTAAGACCTACTGTAATGGAGTTGGGTTATTCATTAAGTTTATTTGTGTAAGAATTTTCTTGTATAATTGTGGTGCTACATACAAAATACTAGTGCATTGAAGCGTGACATTATACAAACTGCGAGGTAGCAAATGGACTGAAATTCGAAAATTCATTTCTATCTTATACATACTTTTAATAATCAATAATTATATGAATATCCTCTTTACTTTTGCAGATTGGGTCAACCTGCATGAAAGATGCTATCTCATTGTACCATATAAACACACGTGGAGTCGAGCAAGGGACTTTTGCAATAAGTAAACATCTCTGCCTTCCTAATTACTGATATAGAAACACATATGCAACTTGACCAAACAGAATTTTTTTAGCTCGTTGTCCGATTTGTTGAAAGTAGTTCCCTGGTGTAATTAAAGTCAAACTCATGAAGCCGAATTGTTGAACTGAAAGTAGTCCGGCATGTGGGCGTGGTAATAAAGTGTTATCATGCCACTGACGTGATAACATTTTAAAACACCGAACAGGTATTATCGGGCAGATAGATTTAATGCAAGTTGAATGGTAATTGGTATTAGATAATTATGGTTTACACACCATTCCTGTTTCTAACTTGTGATCACGTGTTTTTCTGAAGCAATTAGTCTATGAAATTTGTGTTAAATTATTGTAGATTTGGTGCTGTACTAGCAGAGCCAAGCGGTTATAAACTCACAACTAGTTTGTCAGATATCACAGCGGAAAGCAACATAGATGAATTCTGGATAGGTAATACTTTTATTGCAAATAACGTATCATTTCGTTTCGCAAATAATGTAATGTAACATAAGAATACGGAAATAAGCTATTAGAATAACAGGTATAAATTATAAGGCAGTTATTAAATATATCATTTCATATATTTTTTTAATTTAGCGTTTTCAAAAATATTTTATTGAACTTTGAAAAAAAGAACTAATGACAAGAAACACTGAACTAAAGGATACTTACCACTTATGTAGACGTCTCAGTGTCTCATCCGTAACAAAACAAGCGGATATGGGAATTATGATTAGGAATCAGATGATCTGTGCTTGCGTTAAGGCTTTTAGACACCAAGTCTGAAAAGTCATGGCACCTAGTCGTCTGGAAAATAGAACAACAACATTGTCTGCATTTTTATATTATATAACACTAGGGTATAACCGACTTACCTCTCCCAACGCACCAGCGTTTCAAGGATTCTCCAGCGATGGTCGAGAAATAGGTGTTGAAGTCGGAGTCTGGGCCCCGTACCAGCCAGACGTTGATAGTGGTGACTGTGCGTTTGTTGGCAGTCCTTGGGACGAGTTCGACGTGCAAAGACGTTGGTATATGACGTCATGTAATCACGTCAAACCTTTCGTTTGTGAAAGGTCACCTTGTCCAGATGGTATGTTTGAATACTAAGTAATTGAATTAGATCATTTAAAAACTGCTGAAGTATCAATACCAGCACATCTGATGAGGACAATAACTTGGTCAGAAAAAATATTCCTTCTTTACCTTATTATCTTAAATATGGTTAGAAAACTATTGTGGACGAAGAAAAGTTTTACGGCTACAAGAATCACTAGTATGTTATAGCAACAGGTTTATCCTTAAAAATTACGATGGAGAAAACAAATAATTATAATTATTTTTCACTTCTTTACATCCTACATATACAAAATCAGCTCAACTTCCTGTCTCCAATATTTACCATCTTCAATTGTGCAAACAAGATCTTGTTTTCTACTAATAAATCAAATTCCAGCATAGTACTAATACGTAAATTTCAGATACATTTACCTGTCATAACGGACGATGTGTCGGATACCCTAATGTATGTAACGGAGCCAATGACTGCGGTGATAACTCAGACGAACAGAACTGCTGTAAGTATCATCATCATCTCAGTGGCTGCCTCTGTCTCATTTTGAAATATAAATGATTACTTATACTGTAATAATGTCTGATTTTAGGAAACAATATGTTCTGAATAAACACCCTCCGCCCTTCAAACAATGGCTGCCTCACGGCTACGTACTCGGATTTAGTAAGTTAGTACTAAGTTCGTAACTCAGAATTTCCCCATTAAGTTTAATCATTCCTTTTAAATCATAAATAAACATTCTGCAGCTGCATAGCTGAAACAAACATATATATATATACTGAATAAACATCCTTCAAAAACATATACTGCTGAGCTTGTCAAGTATCTTCTGCAACATCTTTTTAAAATAAACTTCATATTGGTGTTGACAAACATTGTATTTGGCATTCCAGCATCGCTATGTTCAGTAAGACTTCAAGGGAGCGAAGGGTCGTTCGAAGTTTCTACGTCAAACTTTTATCAACCTTACCGAGACTGTTTGTTTACAATTTCTGCTGATATAGGAAGAAGGATTCAAATTCGGGTATGTATGAAGTGTAAAACAGGGAATATACGCTTTTTTCATTCCTTTTGGTTACATTGTATATGATGTATGGAGACAATTTAGGTAAACATGAATATCCGTTAAGCAAAGTCCTTAATATCAGGTTACGAAGACGCATGTTGTGGTCCATCACATTCTATGAATACGAGATAACATTACTGCATTGTTAGTCTAAAAACTTTACTATAGTTTATAGCAAAATTACTTTTCTGTCACAGCCAGACATCTGCTATTGTGTTCAATACACCCATGAACAGTTTTACCTTCTTTACTTATTAATTTTCTATTAATGAATATGTTACATTTGACTTAACAAGAACAAAGCATTGATATCATTTAATTTTCAGTTTGAACGTTTCGATATCGAAGAAAATCTTGACTATCTAGAAATATTGGACGGTGGCCCAACATTGTTCACCAGTAACTTGATAGAACGTCTTACGGGTCAGGGTGCACCAAGTGGAAACTACATTTCTAGTACAAACCATGTCATCCTGAGATTTGTTACAGATGGATCTGTTCAGAAACAAGGATTCAGGTTTTCGTGGAATACTGGTAAGTTTAGTGTAAGGATTCAGAGCTAAGTGTTAAGGAGTAAAGGACTTGGATGTTTGAAAATACAAAGTATGTTAAATTATCAGAAGCCTCTGTCAGTTTGTCATACTTATGCGTTTTATGATTCTCGGTTGTTGTTTTTTTTCATTTTGTCAATCGTTGCAGATTTTGCCTGCGAAATTGTACAACGACAGAAAGTAGATGTATCCGCAAACACCAAAGTCAATGAAAGAATTCTTACCCCGCGACAGGATGTAGATGTTTGTATCACTGAATGCAATCGGACCAATGCATGCTGGGGTGTTCGGTACGATTTGACGCAGATGACAAACCGGAAGTGCCTTATGATCATGCAAGCGCCTGTGTTGGAGTCTAGTGCTTGTTGTGACGTCTATTTAAAGACGTGTCCTGGGACGTCGAGAATAACCTGTAAGATGGGCTCGTTTTAGAGGAATATTCAGTTAATGACGTACATTCTATCTTCATAAAACTGGAGTCAAATTAAATAACTTCAAAAGCATAAATAATATAATATTTGCAAGTATTATTACTTATCCTAAAGCTTTAAGATGTACATTCCAGACATCATCGGTAAATACAGCGTTTTAAAATATGTTGCAATACCGTAGCACATTCAAAAAATCTATATAAAATTGATGTTCAATTAATTTTGGTGAATATTTAGAATGCTAAAATGATGCATTTTTTCCCCCGATATATGTTGTTCTTTAGACACATTAAATATGTGGGTAAAATATAATCTTCCAGGAGTAGGGAGTGCACTTTTAAACATTTGACTTACCACTTAAATGAGACTTTTATCAATGCACTGTTAAAAGAATGCAAAAATTCGTTTACTTTCAGCACTTGATGGTATACCAATCCAGAACACACAGCTTGTAGCTACCTCAACTGAAAGAGACCTCTATACACCATTGCATCCGTTCAAATATATCGGAAACTATGAGGAAACATTTCAAATATCAGTGAACGGAAACAGATTGATCACTTTACAAGTAACAAGCATGCAGCCATGCTGCAGTTTTGTTCAGTCACTTTATGTCCTCTATCATCCTAGAACAGTATTGGGTCAAAAGTGATTCCACAGCGTCTTTGCAAGTTACTGTCTTGCCTTTTGTTTTCTTTGTCTTTATATCAACAAGTTCAAGACCTTTTAGTTGTTAACTGACAATGATGATCCATAAACATTTTAGATCTTGTGACAATTATATTAAAGCATGTGTTTAGTTCACCTGAGCACGCATTGCTCAAAGGTGAGCTGTTGTGATCAACCGACCGCCGTCCGTGTAATCGCCAACAATTTCTTGTAAGCACTGTAGATACAACATTTTTGTCCAAAATTAATGACACTTGGTGACAATATTTATAATGATAAAATCTCTGTTTGATACTGGTTCACTTAGAGCATATACTACGCCATTGCAAATAAAATAACATTACATTTCTCGTATACATGTATGTTTAAACAATTCCAGAACTTGTACTCTGCCTACTACAACATTTAGATTTTCTACTAATTGTTGATTGTTTTCTTAGATTTTGACAGTGGATCTCTGTTGCACGGACACTGTTGGTGTCTATGACGGCGAAGGACCAGACAGCCCTTTACTGATGCTGATTGAAAAGGATATGGGGCCCACTTACGTCACATCATCGGGAAATAAAATGTATGTTCATATGAATCTGCAACAGCACAGGAGCTGCACAGGGGTGCTGATGAAATATACAGAAGGTAGTACAGCGAATATACTTATGACATAAAACATTTGATACTTTAATATAAAGGTTGCTAATAGTTTCTTTTATAACATTTTTTACCTCATTCTATTTTTGTCTTAAAATAAATGATAACACTCAGTTTATTTACATGATATCTTGAAGTAAAATGAAAATGAAGCTGTTAACATGATCATATCAAGAGTGACAAAATTGAAACGACTGGATTTAAGTGACGGCTAATAATAGTTGTGAAACGGAATTTGAAAAAAACTTACTACAACAGGCATTTATTGTTATAGATAAGGTAACAATGACTCTTAAACTTGTTCCAGGCTGTAATATTACCATGACTACAGATTCTGGTGAAATAAGATCCCCTGGATACAACGTCAGTCACTACCCTGATATAATGACGTGCACTTGGACAGTAAATCCACCATCTGATAAAAGTGTAAGGTTAAAGTTTACAGATTTCGAAACAGAGAGTGACGTGGATCTATTAGAGGTTTGCAGACATTCTTATTTATTTTAGAAATTTGTTAATGATTTTGTTGTTTTATTTGTTCAGTTGTCAAATCCATTGATCTTAGAGGACTACATGTACCACTAACATACTCATGTTAATTCTTATTCACAGGTGACCCTTTTAAGAACTTTGGCAAATGGCTGTCGATCGTTCGATTGAAATAATATGATCAATAAATTAAGAAGCAAATATAGTTTGCAGGTTAGTTTTGACTGTTTGATTGCCATTATTGATCTTGAGGTTGGTAGAACAACGTTTAGGGCCACAGTGATCTTTGACAGTAAAACAGATTCCGATCAATGGCCAAAGAACGGTTAGGTTTCTGAATCTCAAATTTGATAGGCTGGCAGATAGCTCCCATTGATATTGAGGTTGAAACGGTCTCTGAACAAAAGAATAAGGACAGTTGGAATAAGCAATAGGAACCTCAAACTTTTAATGCAGCTTGGTCAAAACTGGTTAAGAACTACTATCGATTTTGAGGTTGTCAGGTCAAACGTCAAAGTCATAGTGATCTCGGACAGTAAAACGGGTTCAAATCAATAACTAAAGAACGGCTTGGTTTAGTAATCTCAAACTTGGTAGGCAGGTTGGACATGACTGGTAGATAACTCCTATTAATATTGAGGTAAGAATGATGTCAAGGTCACTGTGACTTCGCATTTAAAACACGCTGCCGCTCAATAACTTAAGCAGTCATTGACCCAGAGGCTTCAAACGTGGTAGACCATTGGTCATGGACAGGAGATTGATTTGGATGTCACGTGGTCAATGACCAAGGTCACAGTGACTTTGTATTTTAATTGTTTCGTACTGGATAACGATCAATAACTTAACGATGCTTTTACATAAGGTTTTCTCTTAATTACTCAATAACGTTTGAACTAGTGTCTTCAAACTTAATAGGAACATTGCTTCATGAGAAATTGATAACCCCAGTTAATCTCAAATGACTTTTAGGTCACTTGATCATCAATTGTTTCTTCCGTGCAGTTACCGGGAGTGTGGAAGTGGGCATATGTGTTTGTTCGGTTTAGAAACCTAAAATTTTATATCTACTTGTAAATTTCAGATTTACAAAGGAACGAGTAGTCAAGGACAGGCAGTACACACGGGTTTCGGGTTTTCTGGTACAGTATTACCTAGCGATCTTACGTCCACAAATGGAATACATGTCAGATTTAAAACAAGTGCAGTAAACAATCATCGTGGTTTCAGAGCAGTCTACTCTTCAGGTACATTAATCTATCACAGTAAACTCCGTACATAACGATTCCGGATATAGCCTAAATCCGGATATAAGGAACTAATTTTCTCTGCCCGATTTTCTTTCTTCCTTTATCATATATGAAAATATCATATGGATATAACAAACTCCGGATATAAGAAACACATTGAAATGGCCTCAAGTATTTCGTTATTAATGGAGTTTACTGTACTAGTATACGTTGTTTTCCTCAAGGTTTCTATAAATCTGGTGTCTAAGTGACTAAGGATATAATTATGACCAGCCGTCTGAAGGTACTAGAGTTTTATTGGTGTATGCCGCAACGAAATAGGAGTGGCACATAATTTTTATGTTATATAGATATTAAATATATTCTATCAATATTTTGTTATTTTGATTTGAAGCAAATTTTGTAAAGGTCCGTCCATAAGAGCATATTTGTTAGCTTGAATGTGTGGCTTAGACCTGACGAATAATTTGTTATTTACAAATTAACTAAATTCATACATGTTTAGGATGTCCTCTACTGGATTCTGTCTCACTGAACGTTGACCCTCCGTCGGCAAGTTTCCATTCTCCCGACAAAGCTACAGTTAGATGTAAGGAAGGATACCTGTTTGGTGGAGGCAATAAAGGGGAAACATCGGTTATTTTAACATGCCAGGATGATGGAACTTGGAGTGTACATAATCTACCATTTTGTGAACGTATGCAGTTCTTATATCTTGCTATTTGGTTCTAAATAATAAACTAAATCAAATTTAAATGAAATGTATACTACCAATTAGAATGTCAACAATTACTTTCCACAAAAGCAGTCAATACATTTTTTAATGGTCATTTAAGCTTCTATACAAATAAAAACAACAACACAAATAGTTATTTTGTATATAAAAAGAGAAAGGCCTACAAAAAGTTATTTAATTCCTCCTCGAATTTCGAGCAATGCTTACAGCAAGAGATAACCCTTTTAACTGGTAAGATAAACTAGTATCTGACTGAGGCAATGAAATTTCGACACACAAATAAGCATTCGTTTTGTTCTAATTGGTTTGTGATTAACATTTCATTCGAAAACTGAATCGTTTCGTATGACTTCTAAATACAACAAAAAGTTACAAACCTTTGAAGATTCAAGCGTCCAAGATTTTAGCTGTGTTGCTACCTTTAGATAGTTATCGTCCATTATTATTGAGTACGGATAAGCGTCCGTTATTGTAGAATATTAATAAACGGTGCATAAAGAAACACTACCGCAATGGATATGGGTTGTACTTTTCTATTTAGATCTATAGTATAGTTTTATACAATAGTGTATTTAGATGTGTTAAACCAATCGACAGGTCAATACTGCGGACCGGCACTGATGCTTTCAAATGGTTATATTGCCACTGGTTCTGGCGGTGTGCAAGGTGGTGATGTGATCCAGTATGCGTGTGATGATGGTTTTACCATGACGGGTTCGAATATGGTCACGTGTCTAAGCAACAGCTCATGGGGTGTTCTCCCAGAATGCACAGGTAATTATGAACCTTAAATAAATGTTTTTAGTGGTAAACAGAGTAGATAGAGGACCATTGTCTGTTTGCAATAACATCAAAGTATATAAGTATTTATTACCTTTTTACGAAATTTCCTGCCTTTTGATTGGTCATCGATCCGTAATAATGAGATGATACCAGCGGGCCAGGCAGGCGATATACGTTTGAAATTACCGTTTCTTGTACCGTGCGTCAGTGATGTTGGATTCGTGTGGTGTTCTTCAATGCACAGAGAAAATGTCAGACCTACTTCCACTCTAATTCTTCTACAAACCAATAAAAATATTAGTCACGTTATTTAAATCCTCTACAATCGATATAATTCGAGTAATCATCGTACTTTAAATTAAATGCAAATTTCCTTTCATCGAAATTCTTCTTGTCTTTTGTTAACGTACGTTACATACTGATTTTCGACATACTTTATTAACAATGAGGCAGAATAATAAATTCAATCTTTCTGCTTAAGACAATAAAGAGCAATACAATTATCATTTGGCTATGTGGATATATTACCCAAATAACACATAATATAATGATTTTAGCAGAATAAGACAACACAATACTCCACAATTAATAGTAAAATACACCTGCTTCTAACACTCATATCGGCTAAGGCTTAAATTAAGCTGACTAGTTTTGTTAAACTTACTCATTTTATGTTTCATTTTATCAAGTCATAGCATTGTCTTGCCACTTCATCACCAGAAATAATTCAAGTTTGCGATATTTTTAACAACTTAGTGTAAGAAAATATTTTTGAAGAAAAATATAGTGTGTTTTTTTAAACGATGTTAAGTAAAAACATATTTGCATTGTTTTTAGCTACGGATTGTCCCAATCTAGAAGCACTGGTGAACCATTCAACTTTAATCAATATAAAGGGCGATGGAATACAACATGCTTCGGTTGTTAAGGTCATATGTGATGAATACTTTGAATTGATTGGTCCGGAGACAATCACATGTGATCAAGGAACCTGGCAAAGTGAACTACCAACATGTGAACGTAAGCTGACCAGTTGTTATATATCTAAATTTTGTCTAGTACATGTAAATGTAAATGAATTTATCTAATCTTCTGATCAAAGTGGCGTAGTTGTTTATTTAAGTGAAAATACAGACTCTATTCTACAACTCGGTCAGAGTTCATAATTTTCAGCAAAACTTTTTCATTTATAGATCTAAAATGTGGATCCACCCACTATTTACATATAAACATATATTTTATTGTTCTAAATATATCCAGGTTACTTTCATTTTAACTTCTTTATTTCATCTGAGAAAAAAGGAATATTAAAAAAGCTTCGTGTAAAATTTGTTTAACTGAGAGTTCAAGTATTCTTCTTTTTATAAATTGATATGACAATGATTCTGATATGAGACTGTCCATAGCATTAGTTCTCGAATCGTTATGTGATGGTATCTTTTGTAGCAATACCATGCCCCGTCTCGACAATATGGAATGCTAGAGTGGACAGCTCTCAAAAATTCGTGATGGACAGCCCCATCATTGTCCAGTGTGATGAAGGATACGGTGTGAATGGGGACAGTAATCAACACGAAGGTTCTTTTCGATGTGGAACTGAAGAACAACTGCAGTGCATCAGTATGTGTTATTTCAAAAGTTCATATGATAATTAGAAATATTTCATATTTAATATGGTATAGTTATAATTAAAAAATCACGGAGTATTATTTCCAACACGTTTGTACAAAATAATTTAAAAAATCTATGCAGTGACGTCGGATTAACAAATACAGTGAACAAATATAACGGTATTCAAACAGTGAAAGAAGCACAATCAAGTGATATAGTATTATAACGGTGCTTCCAAAACATTCCAAAATATAAAGAATAATTATAACTTTAAATTGACCGAAATTGTAAGACACTTTGTTCACAAATTTATTGATAAAAGATTCGTCTTTTAATAAATATGTGTAAAAGTTAGATGTCAGACTCCATCAGTCCCCAGAGTCCAATTACAAATATAAACGATAAAAAGAAGAAACCCTTGACAACAAAACCAAAGGGAACATCAACTTTTGGTTGTTAAGGAGAGGTTGCTGCACTAGGGAGGTTAATTTGTTCATATATCACTTCAATGGGAAATAAAACATCTGTCTTTGTAGAGAGGTTTTTTGCTCTTCGGAGGTGTTGTTTAGAGAGGTTGAATTGTATGTTACATTTACGTTGTTATTTGTCAATTCTTGTTTATTTTACACTGTGGTGATTCCTCCAATCCATGATTTAATTTATTAACATAAGATTGTTACTTTAGTCTTGAAAAGTTGCTTTGCCTTGTCCGTCGGTTTTAGGCGTGTACATATACAGTGTATGTGCTTTTGCAAATTGCAAATATATCTAATTGCATGCTCGTGCTTTGCTCCGTCTGTTTTAAGTTAAATACTTTCCTTATATTTTTACATTATCTATCACATCCTATGATATTTTGCAGACATAAATGAGTGTGCATTGAACATAGACCTGTGCGAAAATTCCGACTGTACGGACACAGATGGCGGTTATACCTGTACATGCAGCGCAGGTTTCATTCCACGTAACGGCAGTTCATTCGTTTGTACAGGTAGGTAGAATATCTCAATTACTAAAGCAAGACAGACAGATAGTGAAGGACTGTAATCATAGGTTTTGCACTGTAATATATAATCAGCTGAATTATAGCACACACTGCTTAAATAACTATTCTGAGAAAGTCAATTTTCATCGCAAAGATAGCAAGTACGACGCAACGCTTAGAAACCTGCAGTTGAACATTTTCGTTACATTTTGATTGTAATTAACTGAAACAGAAAATATCGTAAATTGTTCAATTTATGAAGTCTTCTGTTTCATATTAGATCTATATGTTATTAGATAACATATTGTTTTTTATGTGGAATATATGGATTTTTTTACGTTTTACAGGGGTTTATCGAAATATAACGGTGGATTATTACCCGATAAACTCACTGTTCACTAAATGTAATTCTAATATGCCTACGGTATATTTCTATAGTGAATTCGAGTGCATTAATATGATGAAAGCACTCGGAAAAGTAGGCGGAGTTACGGACATGGAAGTAGCCCTTCCGACTTTTCTAATTTACTCCCGCGCAAAAATAAAATATAGAAAAGGAAATAATATCAGTATAAATACATCAGTCGCATGAAAAAGATTTGTTTAAGAACCCAAATATTATTTTAGATTGCGTCAAGTAAGCCTTAGAATACCCTCACCTTGTTTTCCTTAAAAAAAGCCAAGAAATTCAGGATTAACAGTCACACAATGTTTTGATTCCGGGAGACAAAACTATGAATGAAAACGTTTACGTCATCACACTGACGTCATACTCCACGTTAAAACGTTGTACAGTTCAAATTAACGGACACATTTAAATCGATTGGCTGCTTTGTTAGGTTCTGAATCTGACGTCTTCTGCATAATGTCAGTCAGGTATTTCTTTTTATATTTTAGCATTAGATGATTAAAAAAAAATAAAGTTTGTATAATATAGTTATGTTTGATATCTTAAATGGTTGCCCGAATAGGGGAGTGAATTCCAACAGCTACTATTTAGCTGTTTTACACATTACCGCCAAACTGAAAAAAGGTCCGTAGTAGTTACGATAGTTTTCAAAATATCGGCTTCTAAGAATCGAAATAATCTATGTCTTGGAGTGCTTTATCGAAATGATGCATTTCCCGTCGGTAATGTGCCTGCGTAATAATCACTCGGGCTTCGCCCTCGTGAATTATTCCGCCAGGCACATCACCTCCGGGGAATGCTTCAATTTCGATAAAGCATTCCAAGCCATAGATTATTTCTTAATTTATCAAACAATTCATCCGGATTAACGTCAAAAAGTATGTATATACCGAGCGTAACGAATGCTGGAAACCATACGACCGACGATGGCGTCATGTGTGCTTAACATGAGTTTTAAACATAAAATAGATAGAAAAAATGTTGGTATCGATGTAATGTAGCGTTTATTTCACTCGTGAACATCAAAAGTAGTTTATTTTCACTTGGGGTGTGCCACTCGTGGACATGTCACTTTTGAAGCCAACTCAGTGAAATGTTAACCTGATATTACACCGAAACCAGCAATATACTCTATATAGATCTGTTACCCACCTAGATTAATCTAACCCGAGCCCTTATATAGGCAATGGTGATATCATACCGAGGCGGGTACATCTGCCACGTCAAAAACCAAAAGAAAAATATATCAGCCTTTCTTGTCTTAAACAGAAATATTCAATTTATCTTTTTAAATAATTTATCTGCTAGCTATAAGCATGTACTGATATACTCATGGTGCCTCACTGTTGCTAAATGATGTCACGAATGTACTTTGGAACGCAGTACTATTCATTACGAACGTAAACACGCATCTAATACATTTTCACGTAGGGTATTAAGAAAGGAAATTCCAAGTGTTTATCACTTGTCTGGTCTGTTAATATCAATTACTTTTTAGAACAACATTGACCAATCAAACGACAGGATAATTCTTGGGAGGGTTATAAACTTAAAAGCTTCGTTTGTAGAATACACCATTATTGTAATCGTTCAAATTCCTGTGTGTTTTTATTCCAGATGTTGACGAGTGTGTACCGCAGCTCAACCTCTGTGATCAGGAATGTACAAACACGTTGGGCTCATATGAGTGTAGCTGTAATGATGGATTTGAGTTGTATGTGACCGCTGGACACAATGACCTTGACCTTGAATCTGGAGAGGACGGCAGTAAACCATGGCATACATTTCATATAGGGCATTCTTGTGTGTGTACGTAAATTCAAGTGCTATATGAAAAATCACTTGTTACATTTAAAAACTATTAATAGATTAAAAGTACACCCGTGTAGCTATGGATTGGTGCTTCGGCAATATTGGGGATATTGCAATGTGGGGTGAAGGCGATCAAAACAAAAGAAACTGTGATACAAAAGTATCACAGCGGGCTTAAGAACAGTGTCTTGAATACGAAATTGCTAAGCCCCCATCTGTTTCGAATTTTATATTTGCTTTTCGACAGACAGCTTCCTACTGTTTTTATAAACAAATATTAACAACGACCAAGCGAATGCATTGCTTACGCTTCACAGCTATTGAAACACCAATAATTGAATAAATACAAATGATAAACTCAATATCTTCTTCATTTTATAAAATTTTTAAATTTGAATTTCTTTTCCTTTGAATTTAAAATTCTTTTGCAGTGAAGAAATGTAGACAGGATCACATACTTGAAATAGTAAACGGAAAAGCGATTACCTCGGCGCAATCATTTTTTTACGGAGACAAAGTTGACGTACTCTGTAACATAGGATTTTTTGTTACTGGAACAAGCTCTTCTAACATGACTGTAACATGTGGAATAGATGGTCAGTGGAGTGTGCGACCAGCATGTGACGGTAGTGTAAACTTATTTATTTTCAATAATAATCCAGGACGACATGCAGTGACTCTTTATAACCTGTTTACAATTTTCAAAGGGAAATGCAGAGTTATGGCCGTTGGTGAAATAGAAAATAGTTTGACTTTAAATTGAAGAACACACTGTCGAAAGAATGTCTGAGATCGAAGTATTAAATGTAAAAATATTAAAGATTGAACATTTCCAAAATTCATTATCATTAAGGCGGCCATTTTGATTCTGTGATGTCACAATGCTCTAAACTAAATACATATATAAATATTAATGCTGGCTATTTATATTAATCAAAACAGCAGCTCAAAAACATTTTAAAATATGGTAAAGCACTTGACACATAATCAATGTTTTCAATTTCAAATGAAACACAAAAATGAAAGAATAAACAAATGGGGTTCAAAATTAAGGTTTGAAGACTGTATGTTACTGGTCTTACTTTCATCCGATTTCAAAAAATATTTATTTATGCTGTGAACGCTTTGTCAGGCCAAATTTTCCTCATATAATATTTGCACACATTTGTTAGGATCATGTTTGAATGTGGCATATGTATTTGTCCAATCTGTGACGAATACGGTCCTATCTTCACAATGAAAATCCATGAAGAGGTTTAGGAGATATGAAGCGGACAAGAAATATCAGCTAAATCATAGAGTCGATCATTTGACCTTAGAACGCGCAATGAACATGGCTTTTGCTCAATTTTTCGATACAGTACATTTTCTATCTGAGTACAGATTAATACCCGTTCTCAGCATGCGCTCTGAAGACAGCCTTGGAATGTGAATAGTTATGCCTTCTGACGTAAGAAAAGTTCATGTACATAAATTATAAGATCGAGTGATCAGTGTTTCGGTTATGTTTCTAGCATACATGTCGGACGGACACATCAACGGTTCATAGCCCAGCATTATGTTGAACAATGATTCAGTCGTAAAAAAATACACATTTTTTTTTTAATTGCACATTAAGATTGAAATGTGAAGTATGGGATTTCAAGCCACATCAATAAACCATATTATTTGTACATATGCTAGTTGCACACTGTGATGAAGACCATGGAGCAAGTGTTACTCCCTCGGGTCAAATTGCTTATGACGCAAAGTATACACTCAGTTGCACGAGGCGCAACGGACAAACACTGGTCCTCCAGCGTTGGTGTGGATATGACAGGAGCACCGGTACTTACCGGACAGCTGGCGATGAACTTGTGTGTCCAGGTATGTCACACTGTGACCTTTTAAACACAGAAGACTTTTTTAACTTACATTAAAAGTATGCCTCCCCCTAAATATTAAATATCGTTCAGTATAGGTTTGCTCATTTTAAATCAGTCTGAGATTTTTTCTAAAAAGAAATAATGTTGCACATATCAATTATCATCGGTACTCTAGTTATAATTATATCAATGAGGTTAACAGAATCAGGATACAGCAATTTTCTAAGAACGATAACAGACTTATTTTAGCGTACTTTATTCAAGTACAGTGAAGACATGAGTTTGATTCATCAGCTGAATAACTGATATACTTATATTCTAACTTGCCAAATGATCTAATCTCTGTGCTGAAATAACTTCAGATTAAAAATGCAGTAAATTAATAATGAATATAATTTGTACTTTCTTCGCAATCTAGCTGCTAAACTAACGAAAAGACAAACTGTGAGTAACATGATAAACATGTTTTATCAGTACACATTTTATTTAGAAACCGATTGTGGAGAAGTTCCAATTTATACCGGAATGAAAGCCTTTGTCACCGCAAGCACGACCTATAACAGCACTATTGTGTTCGAATGTGATGGGCAGTATGTTCGCAAAGGAATCAGCCCGCTTGGCATAATGGGTGAAAGCATTGTCAGATGTAACGAAGATGGAGTCTGGGACTTTGGTACTCTTCACTGCGAAGGTAAAATTTTTATGATGACACTATCTGGAACAAGATAAACAAATTCAAATTAACAACCACTTTACGTATACATACATTTATAAAATGTAATATTTCAAAAAGCGACGTAAATTTATAATTTTGTTTCAGGCGGTTACTGTCCGGATCCGGGATATCCTGTAAATGGTTACACAACATTATCATCTTGGTATCATAACGAGGACAAACAATATACCGTTGCTATAGGAACGGTAGCAAACTTTACATGCAATACACCTGGATTCGTACCGGAGCCACACGCCTTTACCACGTGCAGAAAGGTCGGGGATACGTTGGCTGCCTGGGATGCCCAAGTACCGACCTGTATAGGTACGGTCAACAAATTTACTCTAAATTCTAGTTTAATTGTAAATAATGTTGCTGTTGCTGCTGCAGTGGTTGCTCTGTTGTTATCATTAATTACTGTAAATTCATAGCCTATCGTCATGTTTTCAATTTAAAATATATTTCAGAACGTTTTGTTTATTTTAATAAAACATTTGTGAATAAGATAGAAGATTCGAAACATGGCAATAATGAGATCAGGAAGAAACTGTTTTGTAACATTCAAAATTAAGTTCAAAAACCTGTTGTCGAGAGTGCATATGTACTAGTATTTCATATTTAAGATATTTGTTTACATAGACAGAGAAAAACCGACGTTTCCCAATTGTCCTGCAGACATGACAGCAGATGCATTTACACCTGTGTTCTATACAGTACCAACCGCAGTGGACAACAGCGGCTTTGTGGATACTTTTTCGGTACTTGTAGTGGCAATTGATTTTGATCGCTTGCATATACAATGAAGACTTTAAGGAAACTAATTCGTTTATTCCATTGTTAAATATAATGAATTCCAGCACATGTTTGCTTGGTTTCTAAAGAGTAAAATAGTGTGCGGAACGACAATCATTCAAAATCATTTCAACAAGCTAGACTGCTTTCATTTTGTATGGAATATTTGTTTTAATCGGTTTAAAGTTCAGAAAATGAACTGCATATAGTCAATAAGAAAAAGTATATGCAATATTTTTGTGACATAAATGAGTCTGTGACGTGAAAACACTCAGTTGAAAACTGTCATGTAGGCTAAGATTGTTCTTTGACGTTTTCGCGTAAGAAAGCAATGCAATCAAGAACATAGTAAATAACTTACTTAATGAAATATGATGGGTTGACCAACTAAAATTTTAAGGGCATTTTATGATGAGATATTCAAAAGTTCTTTGCCACACAGCTTTTAAATACTTTATTCTTAATTTTCACTTCTCATTGACAGAGTTTTCCAGAAAACTTTCATCCTGGTATGGTTGTTGGTTCGACAGGATCTATAACTTACATCGCAACTGACGCCAACGGAAACTCTGAATGGTGTCAGTTCCGGATACGGGTAAAAGGTACACAGACTTTTCACATTCATTAAACGTTTCTTCTTTTAAATTTCTTAACTAAGATTGTCCATTGTTCTGTTTTGGTAAAACAATTTGTTGAGAAATAGGGTACTAACTAGAGCTGCAATGTCTGAAAATTGTCGACAATAGTTTCCTTCTGTTTTAAAAAGTCTATTCTTACATTTCAGATAAGACGCCTCCAGAAATGTCTTGTAACACACCACCTGTTTCCACACCAAGCGCAGGGAACACACAGATAAGCACTATAGTATTCACTACAATGGATGACCCGTTTGCAGAACTTAGTGCATCACCAGAATTTGTGACGTCAAATTTTGAAGCTGTCGGGACTAATCCGATACTTGAATACTTCGCCACTGACAGTTCAAACAACATTGCAAGATGCACTAGTCAGATGAAAATAGCAGGTAAAAGACATACAGACAAACGTGTGTTAATGACCACCTCCGAAAAAAGACTACCTTTGGAAATAAATACCAGCAGAGAGATCACAGTGCAATATTAATAATATATAAGAAACGTCTGTGAATAAAGACCACGTGCAAACAAAGGCCGCATTTGTAGTTCGTCAACAGTGGTCTTTCTAACGCCCTTAATAGCTGTTTTTTTATTATCACATGATAGAATAACTATTATGCACAGTGCCAGTGATTTATTCAGTATTTGAAAAGTATTACAAAATGTAAAATCCGAACTTTTCATCTTTCAGAACCTGCCTGTGAACGAGGCACGCTTCATGTTTATAACGGTGCGATTGATTGTCAGCACAGTGGGCTTGGCTACATCTGTAATATCACGTGTAAAGAAGGCTTCTTCTTCTACGAGAATGCATCTTTATCAAGCATTTCCGTGACTTGTACGTTCGGAGACGTCTGGAGCAGAGGCATGCCGATTTGCACAGGTAACTTATCTAGATAGTGTTCAACAAATTCCCCGCAGCGGTTACTACCCCTTACAGTATACAATCATTTCAACAAGATCTTATTAAGATTAACAATAAAGTTTTAAACGTTTGAATGAGATTTTTTTCTGCTTTTGTTGTAAGGCTATTTATGAAATCTTTAACTGTCAAGAATTTAAATATAGAATGTTCACTCAAAATACTGATTAAAAAAATGCTTTAATGCCGTCAGGTGACATTTTCCATTTGGGCATATGCGAAACTCATCCAATTAAATCACTTTGAGGAGTTTACTTGTTCCATACAATGATTCAAAGATTTACAACAAAATTAATGGATTACCTGTAGGTTTTGAAATCATTCTTTTCAATTTAGAACTTTCAAAATACATGTACAGATATTATTGTCAGAAGCACAAAAAAAATAAAAATCTAATTTTAACATATGGCTGCAGTGTTTAAAAATTACCCATTTTTAAGTGCCTATTTAAAGGTCCAATACTAAGCATTTGGTGGGTATCATTTTTCAGCAAGCATGTTATATAATTAAGAGTTTTACAAGAACTAAGTGCCACTTCTTAAATATATACATTAAACTGTTGATTATTTTCACCAAATTCACAAAAATGATACCAATGACTTTTTAAGATTCTGTAAAAAAATCTATGGTCGCTAGAAATCTGAGAAATATTGCTAGTCAATCATCATGATTTTATGACATAATTTACTATGTATTTGTGTTTGAAAAATTTGACGCTTCTTTTTCTTTGAAATTGTATACCACATTATGTTGTTTTGTTTTATTGCTACTTGTTTTTGTCACAGATAAAAGTGAGTACGTTTTCAAAGTTACCTATTTTACCACTTTTTCCTCTTTCTTTCCCATGTTTAATGTTGACATGTTTTTCCTAAGACGTTTCCACCCTGCACTTGCCTGTTTAGCACTTTTTGATATGTTTGATAAATCAAAATAAATATCACGTTGAACAAAAATGAATCACGGACCTAATACCTACATGTAATTGCATGTAATGTCGGTAATTGTATTCAACTCAGCTAAATTATATTTTTTTCAGCAAAATTGATATTCATAAAAATATAACATTCAAAATATAGTTTTATTTCGTTATTTAGTTCGACATTAAATATTTAAGTAATATCATAACCTCCTAAATCTTAAACATGATCTTTCAAGTATTGTAGCACGTGTAGTGCTTCACTGTAATTTGCAAGAACATGTTCCACATAATCTACGACATTTCATTCTATAACAACATATTAGGAGGATAACACATGTTTAGTTATACCACACAAACTATAAGGACACGTTCTACTTGTTAACCCAAACATCCAAACATAGCATTGTACAATTGTACCTATCTTGATATTTCGTTCTACATCACCATAAGAGCGCGGGGAAGAAGCGGGATAGAGAATACCATGCAAGCTGTAAGAACATGTTCTGCATTACCTATACATTTAGGTCACATCTCATGACTGCGCTTATATATACATCGATATACATCAGCATATTAGTAAGATAACCAAAGATAATGTTCGGCAATACCATAGAAACTGCAAGAGCACATTTTACACCGCCTTAAGATAACATTCTACGACTAACCTGTGTACTCAGTGCAAACCTCACACTCACCGAAAAACCGTTTATACCTTGTCTCAATTCACGAAAAGTATTCTTTTAAATTACTTAACAGAGCAGCTTATATTTTGCTGTTCGGGTGTATCGCTGAGTTTAAAAACATTGGATTTACATGTAGCATGGAACTATATGCTTACTTTGTATTATTTTGATGGTTTACATGTATATTCCTTGCTGTATATATTGCTGGATTTGCTCCTGTGTCTGTGCTGTAATTGTTTATGAAGCAGCGTTGAAATATAAAAGCTAATTTAATAACATCACTCCTTCAAGATAAACCGTTTGTTTCTCATCTGTTTTCACAGTCAATTTCACTTTTGTAATGTCGGATTTTGAATTGATGAATTTTGCATTCCCCTATGAGACAGACTGTTTGTATTCATAATAAATATTTACATATTGATCGTGGTAACCTGAAAAAAATTTCTAAAAATAAATATTGTTCATTTCCTATCTTTTGTATACTATTAATAGATTCGGTTTAACACCAGCAAAATACAGGCTATTAAAAACATCGTTAAATCTTTGCCGACGACTTAACGGAAACATTTAAAACTTTTATAATGCATCATGTTGTAACATAAAATTCTTTTATCAGCATTTAAGACAGATTGTATCTCCTAAATTGCTCTTTATTTCTTTCAGCCCGCGACCTCGCCCATTTTAGATTGTCTGTATCCTTCGAGTATAAACGAGTTTTATTTATTGATGAAAGTTGTGCAGCATTATATGATGACAACATTCGTAACGAGTTGCTCACCTTGACTAACGCCTTCACAGTACTTTGTGATAATATAACGTCAACGTCTTTCGATGTCTCACCATTTCCAGCCAGTCCAGTTGCAGCTGAAGTCGTTTCTATTGTATGTTGATTTAAATATTTTGTTTTTTGGATCTAGTAACCGATTTGATATGTAGCACCAAGACATGTTAGTCGACATGCTTGATGAATAATGTTTGAAAGTTGACTTATACTCACATTTATAATTTACATTTGTAACGTTTAGATGAAAAACACATCTTTCTTTTATAAAAGAGTTGTTTTAGACAAAAGAACAGTTGTATGTCTTCGGAATAATCAAAATAATTATGTCGTAAAAATCATGGAAAACCTCACTTTTCAACGAATGTTTTCAACTTTATTTACAGTTTGTTCGATTTTCAAGTCCAATCAGTCAAATTAAATGCCCCCATTTCAGTAAAAAAAGCGATACATATTTTCCATATTGACTCAATATCATGAAATAATTATTTCACTTGTTTTTCATATAAAAAGGACTGTGACATCACAGAGGTTAGCACCGCTCAAAATCCCAATGCTTTAAATCTCAAAGTATTTTAGGTTATGGGTCCATATTACAGGAATAAACAAACTTATTGCTGCGGTTCGCTATCGCTCCCTTTGACATAAAATTGCTTATTCCTGTTATATAGACCCATATCCAAAACTGATATTTAGCATCTGTTTCAAACAGTAAGATTGCGAATAAGGAAAGTTTGTAAATCGATGAAATAAATATTTGGATAGCCGTGAAATGGTTTTACGTATTCCATTTTTCCAGGGCGTGGTAGAAGCCAAATTGACCGTAGATATGACGCCGGGAGGCCTGGCAGACGACGATTATTTCATCTGCTCTCAGAGAATATATCAAGCGTTTTATCAAGTGACGTCATCTGTGTCGTCGATAAAGTATCTTCCAGGCGGCCAGAGCTGTCCACAGATCGAGATGAAAGCATCATCTGCTAGTCAGGTTTCTGCAGAGTTCGTCTGCAGTACCAATGCCAAGGCAACAAATCTCGACAGCCAAACCCATATATGCTGTAACTGTTTTTATTTCGTTTTTAAATTTCGTGTAAACAATTGATATGTTTTTATTATTTTATTTTAATGTTTTACTTATCTAGCTTAAATATTTACAAGAAAAATATATGAATATTACACCAAACGTAGATTGTTAATAAAGGTTTGTTCGATAAGCATTTTGTATAGTCATCTAAGCAATTACGTCTATGGAAAGGTAAGGAGGGTGTGGTGAAATGTATAAAAGGTAGGAACATGCCTTATGCCAACACGATATACAGTTTTATTTCTTAGTGGCCTGTCCACCCGGAACCTTCAGTTCCAACGGTAACTGCGAAGCATGTAGTGCTGGAACCTACACTGATGAATTTTACACAGCCACGTGTAAGCAATGCCCAATTGAAACAAATAGCAGGAAAATAGGAGCAATGTACCGGAAGGACTGTTACGGTACGTAAATAGTTTCATTATTGCCTTTATCTGCTTGATAATTACAAGCATTCAACGATAATCAATACGGCATTACTTACCCTCAACACTCGGAGTCAACTGTTGTTCTCCAGTATGCCCAAATAGTGTAACAGCTCGTTGCTCTGAGTTGATCTATATTCGCTCAAGACAATATTCATAGCACAGTCACCGAAACCACTACGGTTTTTATTTGAATGCTTAAAGAACACACTTGCCATTAAGTAGCCTTCAAAAATGCAATGAGTCTCGTTTTTTTCTCTGAATTTATACACGTTTCCATTGCTGAGTTTGCTATATCCAACATTTGCCTTTACGTTGTGTTCTAACTAAATTCTTATAATAATCATGGATAAAAGGGCAAAGTATGTATCAGGGTATTTGGATCACCGCGGCAAAGTACAATATATTTTCTGTCACAATGGACGGGCAATGCTTAGATCAAGCCATTTAGGTTTTACAATTTTGCAATCTATTCATTATGCTTTAAGATGTTAGGAGTATGTTTTAGAACTAAAACTATTATGTTTTCAGAGGATTGTGGAATGTATCTATACAGTGACAATGGCAAAGCACCATGCACAGATTGCCCGGCAGATACCGTCTGGGTAAACAGTACCTATTGCGAGCCATGTCCCCAGAATACATTAACCAAAGGCAGAGGTGCAAAATCAGTAGCAGCGTGCATAGGTGAAATATCTTTTTTCAACTGCCGTTTACACCATCGATCCTCAATTTTTATCTTAACTATTTTTACATTAATTCACATACCTGATCGTTCTACAATACCATGCAGGTCAAATGGTATTCTGTTTATCTTAACTTGGGATTTGATTAAGAACTTAAGCAGGTTTGTATAATTTTTTTGCACCAGTATTGTTGTCCAGAAAATTTTTTATTCCGACTACTATAAGAAATATCCAAATAAACTTTTCAAAATAAAGATTTTTTTGTTTATAAAAATTAATATAGATCTAGATCTAGCTCTATGAAACAAGATCATAGTAATTTATGATGGTAGTTGTTGTTTTGACAGTTTGTATGTCAGCATATTATATAAATAGCAGAGTTAAGGAACATTTTGCTTAGATATTGTTAACACCTAACAAATGAACGATACTTAGTTAAATCTATAAATTTTTTTCAGAAAAATGCCAAACCGGATATTTTTCGCAAGACGGTCTAATACCATGTACCCCGTGCCCTAAACATCATTACCAGGCAATACCGGGCGCAAAGTCATGCATAGAATGTCCCTCGAACACCATTACTCTGCAAATTACATCAAATAGCTCTTTACAATGCTTAGATGGCAGTAAGTTATATCATTTAAGACCATCAATACGAGTAACATGTACTAACGATGACGTCAAAGTGAAAGTATTCTAAGTTAAGTAAGCTATTCAAACATGCCGGGATAGATCTAGGATTCTTAAGTTCATTAGCTTATATGCTCTGATGATACATTTATCTTTTCCACAGTTAATCAAACCGATCTTTAAGTTTCAGTTCTGTTTCTGTTTTTGTAGTTGATCTAAAGTAAGAGTTTGTCTCAACAACTTGTAATTCATATTTTATGTCGTTTAACTCAAAGACTTGTAGTAACCCAGCAGTTTATATTTCGTAAAAGTAAAATCGTAATATTATTTCATTGTATTGTATAGAATCGTTTTGTCAAAAATCAACTAAATAGTGCTCTTTTATGTTATTGTGCATTTTGCTATCCTTATAATGACTTTCTTTGACTTTCAGTGCCAACCGTGTGCGGTGAGCCCGGTCCGTGTTTAAACTCCGGAACATGCAGGGTGATTAAACATGAATACTTTTGTGACTGTACCGTAGGTACGTGTCCATGTATATTTTAGTAACTAGTCTTCAGTCATGGTCAAGTAGACGCCAGTAACACCAATAATTCACAGAATCACTAAAACTAACAGATATGTGTCTTTAGTTTAGGAAAAGCTTTGCTGTGGTGCAGGGGAAGTAAGTCTAGTCACAAACTGACTGCGACTAACGAGTTTTAAAGTCATTAATTGAAATTGTTTAGCTATACTTGCTTTTCGTTTTAATTAGCACGTCAAAATCAACTGCTCATTTTATTATGCCCCCGAAGGGTGGCATATTAAAATCGCACCATCCGTCTGTCCGTCAGTCCGTCTGTGCATCCGCCCTTACATTTTATCGTGTCTGGGCTGTAACTTTGTCATGCATTGAAAGCTTTTGAAATAACTTGGCACAAATGTTCAGCACATCAAAACGACGTATCGTGTGATAGACCCATGTCCCTACCTTAAAGGTCAAGGTCACAGTGTTTAAAAGTAATGGAATACTGTTTGCATGGTAACATTGTCATGCATGGAATGATTTTAAACTTACATGGCACAATTATTGAGCACATGGAAAGGACACAGACTGTGCGATACCTTTTTCGGGGGCATTTGTCATTTGTGAGGAACAGCTCTTGTATGTTCTGATATCAACAGAGGATCAGTGATTTTTAGCGCTTGAAAGTTTTAATATGAAACAATGCGTTTTTCTGTTCAAATAGAATTTAGGCTTTAACAAAAAGTGTCTGAACAAGCCGAATTTCATATTCACCTCTCAGTTCTATAGTTCAATAGTTGTATGTATATGCATTCATTTTCATGATACATGAAGGCTTCACGGGTAGAAACTGTGACACACCAGTATCACCATGCGACTCCAGTCCGTGTCTTAATGGAGGCACATGTGAAACTATTGGTATTACACAGTATAACTGTACATGTCGTGGTAAGTAAAGATTTTTATAGAAAATCTAAATATAACTATTGGCATTCATATAATAGAGATCAAACTACGGTTCGAATGGTTTTTAAATGTGATGAGATATAGTGAGATGAAAGAAACACCTGTTTCAACCAACAAAATTTGTTCGAAGACTTTTTGAAAAAGCCGGATGTGCCACAACTTGGAGCTTCGATATGACCGAAACAATGAAAATATACTCCAAAGATAAATGGATGACTTGATGACGTTTTATTAATTGAATACTTGATAAGTGACCTTTTTTTGTATCAAACTACATTGTTAATTATTTTGTTTGCATGCATCTGCTGCTGCAGCGATTTATTATACATTTGTATTAAATATGTTTAACATATGTTGAATGTTTTCAGAATCATTTTCTGGTGCCAACTGTGAAATAGACAAGAACGATTGTGCGGATGTAAACTGTTTGAATAATGGAACCTGTATTGATCAGAAAGAAAATTTTGTTTGCGCATGCAATTCTCACTCGGGTTACTTCGGAGATAGGTAAGTCAATCGAACTGATATAAAGGTTTTTGCAATCTTTCTTGTTTTTGCAAGACAACCACTATTTTGAACAAACAGACACTACAGGAAAAACAGAATGTTAGCCATAATACAAGACAGTCCTGATCACGTGTCTGTACATGAGAAATAAATGTATATATTATGCTAGTGGGCATGCAAGAATACCCACACTTACTTCATTCTAACGACTGCTAACTGATCATCAAATAAAACTCTTGCATGAAAATGGCTAATAAACTCGCAAGAAAACTGCACTATGTATTAAAAGGGACTACATTTGAGTGGACGGGAGGTTTAAAGTATTCATACATTATCTGCATTTTCATTGGATTTTACATAACATTTTTCGTTTTAGATATACAGTAGTTAGAATGACAACACAATAAACTATTGTGTTGTGCAAATGGTTATTATTATTATCTAATATTTCGTATTAATTTGTCTTTAATCATTTCTGTAAAAAATATTCGTAACAATCATAATATTTCTATTTCAAAGATTTGAAACAATCTGTTTACGTTTTATCATATTTTAGATGTCAGTATCCGCAGAATCCATGCCTAAGATTCCCCTGTAGTAACAGCGGTGTATGTATACCACAAAGCTCCTATAACAGAGTCTGTAACTGCCCTACCGGCTTCTCGGGGGTAGACTGCGAAGAAAACTTGGGTAAACTATACGTTATCAATACTATTTAACCGATTTCAAAATCTTTATATGTATATTGTTTCACATATGTATAATTGGTGAAATATAACATATTCTTTCGTAATATGAAATTAGTTACATATTTGTAAATGAGTATACTGCTCTTGTATCAAAGGAGTTATATATGCAATAAAAATGAAGTTGTAGATATACTAAACGAAAAATCTAACGTACCAGCTGCCTATTTTATTCTTTAATTAATTATTTACCCTTCCAATATTTGCAAGCTTTTTTTAGCTATAACGAAACCTATCATCCAATTGCATTTATGAAGACATTGAGTAGATACGTCAAATACATGAATTTCAAAATGATCAAGAGATACAAATTTCAAATGGAAGACAATTGTTAGAGTGGGTGTCCCAAGCAAGGAAGAGCATCAAGGCAATAACCAATGTTAAGTCTACGGATGTTATTATCTGGTACAATTTGTACCTCTCGACGATTTTGAAATTCATGTATAGGAAGTATTTACCCAGTGACTTTATAAATGCAAAACGTGGTAGCGTTTGTGCACCAATAGCTAAAAATAAGCTGGAAGATATTAGAACGGTTTTATAATTAGTTGACAAGGAAAACAAGGGATTTACGCCTCATACACTTTTTGCTTGAAATATACAAACTGAAATACATAATACCGTCATGTCTATGTTGAACTTGCACATCTTTAGTATTAAAGTATATGTAAGTGTTGTTGTGATCCACAGTGATAACCTTTACAAATGACATGAAAACCAGAAACAATATTGGTCTGTTTGTATTCGCACAATACTTAAATTGTTTTGCAGATGAATGTGACCCTGACCCTTGCATGAACGGTGCTACTTGTATGGACAGTGACGGTACATTTATATGTGCGTGTCCATTTGGTTACAAGGGGACATACTGTCAGCAAAGAAATGAGGATGATACTTGCCCATTTGATGCATGCACTATGGGCCGAAATGGAAGGAATGGATGTATCGATAACTATATAAAGAATTCTAGATATTGTTTGTGTACTTATGGATGGTATTACGGTAAATAATAATACGATTTATTAAATGATAATAAATGCTCAAATATAGGAGTATCCGGAGTTACGTTTCAGCATTAAAAAATGGCTCCTGTAATTTACAAGTTTGACATACAGGCAGTTTATTACTGGTTTACACAAACTGCTGGTTTTACTGCAACTTTATCGGAAATCAAAAATTGCAATGTAGTTTAATTTACATTGAAAATGCACAATTTCCACATGCACGTCCTCTGGTTGCAGATGAAGACTATAAGGTTTGCGGGGTCAACACCTTTTATTGCAATGACAAAGACTGTGGAGACCATGGACGCTGTATTACATATGATGGCGGTTACCATCTTAACTGCCACTGTAACTCTGGCTATGGAGGAACCAAATGTGAGCTAAATATAGACGACTGTGCTTATTCCCCGTGCAAAAACAATGCCACGTGCAATGATGTGGTGAATGATTTCACGTGTTCATGTATGGTCACCGGGACAGGGGGTAAGTTTTAGTAGCTAATTATATGAAACCTTCAACTGATTGTATCTAAAATGAGAAAATGTAAGCGTTATTTTTCCAAATCCTTATGGTATCGAAAAATATCCGTGATTTCAAGAATGCTTGACGAGAATTGGTAATTGGTGTCTCTACAATATCTAGTCCACAAACAGAATCACTTCTAGTGGCCGTAAAATCTCTTTTAAAGGTACCACGGAAATCGAAACACCGAGAAAAGTACAAAATATATTACAGATAATACGACAGTTACATGCTGGTCCTAAAACATCTCTTCGAAGGTTTTCATTCTTCCTCGAAACTGATTTGAAAACATCAGAGGAACTCTTTTATCTAAATGATTGTAATATGCACAGGTGAGACTTGCGAGGACAATTTGGACGGTTGTTCATCGTGTATATCAGATAACACTGCCAACTGCACAGACAGCATAGATAGTTACACTTGTTACTGTAAAGACGGGTACAAAGGAACACACTGTGAGGTATTAACCTTTATACAAACAAATATTTTGAAGCAGAAAATAAAATTATGCAACATCGATTTTGCAGAGAATATGTAGGAAGAAAACTTTTGTATAAATAATTGCCACCAAAGAGGGAAATACTGGAAAGGCAAATGGTCCGTACTTATTAGGCGTTGGACAAAAAATGTACTAACAATTGAGTGCCACCTTGAGAACATTATTTCTATATGTTCTCTTGCAATCGTCTGCATTGTTTACTTTCTAAAGCTAAAAGGGCTGCTTCAAAAATATTATTATGTCCTCCTTCGGAGAAGTTTGGGGTATATTGCTTTGCAGGTGTCGGTTGGTCGGTCAGATGTTAGGTCTTTGGTTTCTGCTAAATAACTTGAGAAGGCTTTAACACACAGGTCTCAAACTAGGAAAGGATAATCGTCATGGACTGTACATGCGATATATTTATTTTGAGGTCACTGGGTCAAAGGTCAAAGTCACAATGAATTCCGATTTAAAAACTGTTTCCGATTAATAGCTTTAGATGGCTTTGACCGAAAGGGCCTACACTTTATAGGATCAATGGTCATGGACATTAGATGAACACTTCACGCTTAGTAGACTGGGTCAAAGGTCAAGGTCACAAAGATCTGGCATTTAAAAACGATTTCCACGCAATCCCTTAGCAAGGCTTTCACAATACATGATTCAAACTTAATAGGGGCATCGGTTATGGACAACATATGAACCCTATACATTGTGGGGTCACTAGGTCAATGTCTCGGTGACCTTGCATTTTTTAAACGGCACTCTTCAAAATTGCAAGTCTTATAGTTTTTGAAGATAAGATGATGCCTATTTATATTGAGGTCACTTGGTCAAAGGTAATGGTCATAGTGACCAAGCATTCAACAATAGTTTTCGCTCAATAATTAAAAATGGTTTGATCTATGGTCATCAAAATTCCAAATAGTGAAGCTTATGAAAAGTAGATGACTAAATTGACTTTGGGTCAAAGGTTAAACTTAACGGTCTCTGTGACATTGCATTTAAAAGCTATTCTTTTCAATTATAGATTTAGATAACTTAGACATAAGGCAAACATGCTACCTCCTCATATGACACCAGTACTGGTTTTTTTCAGGAAGCGGATATGAGAGTAACTCGATAAGCTGCAAGCTTTTTTTACAAACGAGCTAAAATAAATTAGTATAAACTAAAGAAATTAATATAATTAACTAAACTAAACTTGCTAGGATTATAATGTTTTAAGAGTATATACTCCCTACTGAGTTTTAGGTCACAAGGTTAAAGGATATATTCGTAGTGACATTCGGTTTAAAAATCTGTTTTGGCTTAATTACTTATCAAACTTTTGATTTAACGTCTTCAACTGGCTAATATTATTGTTTGAGACCTCTGTTGACCTCTAACTTCTTCTGGGTCACTAGATCATCAGCAATTTCTTGCTTTGTAGTTATTTGAGTCATACGTATTTTAAAAATATCTCTTGTTTATTTATAATTAACAGACAGAAGTTCCAACCTGCGACAGCTTCCCTTGCGAACACGGTGGCACATGCATGAATTCAATTAGCACCGGTTTCACGGAATGTATTTGTCGAGAACCCTGGACAGGTGATACATGTCAAAGTATGAGAAATAACTGCGCCACAGGACAAGAGTGTGATAATGGTGGACAATGTATTAGCACAAGTACCGGATTTGTTTGCAGGTGAACGATTCTTTATTTAAGCAGTATAATGTAGTCTGTATACTACATTTTCTGGGCTCAATTTAGTGATCTGATAATTCATTTTAGATTTAACCGAAGAAAATTGTTTACAACAAATTCTAACTATTTTTCAAACAGTTGTAACTGCAGTATTTGCAATTGTTTGAATGTAATAAATCTGCTGCAATAAGGCAGTTGTCTGAGAAATACAATGGATTTAGCCTACGATTGGTTAAAATATCATAAAATTAGGTCAGGCTCTATACACGAACTCCATCGGCTGTTTAATCGATTGCATATATCAAAAGACAATGTTGTCGCTTTAATAAACGCTCTCTGATCACACGTTTTAGTGAGGAAGCTGTAAATGTATGAAAAAAGGTAAAGGTCAAAGCTGTTTTGGAATAGATATAACACAGTTATATTATTTCTCCATCCTTGAATTCATTATTCTTTTTATGAGTATTTAAAGCGCTCCCACGATTTAAAGTAAAAACAAGCTATGAAAATTTTGTGCTCTAGTTGTGTCCATGGTTATACTGGCTCTAAATGTGATCAGAGATATAATCTTTGTGAGAGAACTAATCCATGCGTTGGTGAAAACAACACATGTGAAGACAATGTGGACGGTATCAAATGCAACTGCGAACAAGGTAAAACAGTCACGGTTTCTTATTGTATTCGGAAAGAAGTTTTTTGTTCACCGAATTTACTTAATTTTTGTTATTCTACTGCATTCTGATCATTGAATATACATGCACTTAGCCCTCAAATGAAATCTGAATGAAGCTAGTTCTGCCATAGAAATGTAAGGGTAAATTTACATTTAACGATTACACATGTATATTGTTCTATTACCTATTTTCTAAAGTGCTAATGGGACTCATATTATTTGACAATCAGATGTGATTTCTCCTAAAATGCTGACATGAAATAAGTTAAAAAGCTTAAGAAACACTTTCTAGTGTTCTTTGAATTACACATTTGTTTTAAACGTCATCTGAGTGCTGTGTATGTATATTCCAAAAATCCATTTAACACTCTCCTAGGTTTTACGGGAGACAGCTGTCAAACATTACTATGGTACTGCGCAGATGATACTTGTAAAAATGGCGGCACTTGTCAGATTGTGGAGAATACAGGTGTAGTCTGCACGTGCATTCCAGGTATAGTATTCTTTTCTTCTTTACAATTGTTCTTTTAAATCGCTAAACTTTATTGTTATTATCTTTGATGAAATATAAAGACGCCATCGTTGAGTGGTAGCGCGTTCGACTCAGGATCAGATGATTGAACCAAGACGGTGGGCAGGTACATGTAATGAGAATTTCCTTAGGCAAAAAAAAAATAACTCCACATTGCCCCCCCCTCTCTCCCCCTCTCTCTCTCTCAATTCAATGTTATTTCCATATGTATACATGTAACATACAAGAATATTGGAATATTGATGATCAGCGTTTTATCGGAGAATCAGCTTAATTCCATGCAAAGATTCGGATAGTACTCTTCTTGTTTTTAAGTCATGGCTCATATAAGTCTGAGATCCTGTCATCATGTCATGACGCGTAGCCTGTTCATTATTTACACTGTTTGCCAGTCAGTGAGTGACAAAAAGTTTTGCAATTTTAGAAATGTAAGTATTTAAGAGGGAAACGTTTTAATTTTCCATTACGTGTAGGCTATACTGGTGACGACTGTAGTATAAACATCGACGAGTGTGTAAACTTGAATTGTCCACAGAACTCCAAGTGTGAAGATGATGTGAATACAGCTCAATGTGTCTGTACTGATGGAAAAGTCGGTGAAAATTGTGAAAAAGGTCAAAATGATATTTCACATTTCATTACTATTAATATGATGAAAAGTCTTCTCTCGTTAATTACACATGTACAATTCAAGTATTTTCGAGGAAATGTTCTAAGTAAGAGAGAATTGTTGAAGCTAAATATTAACTATGCTTAAAATACTTAATAGATTTAATGCCCAAACATTGTTCAGTTACAAGTTTTTGTAAGGTATATGTTACAATATTCAGAGTCGTAGAATTACACTTTTAAAAAAATCACCTTAAAATTTACAGACTTTCCATCGAATTTCGATTTCTTGATATTGCCTCCAAATTGCTGTAATGAAGATGCTAACGGTGTCTTGTACTCCTTCAATGTGTCGGCATTTACTGTTGTGTTCTGGATGAGGCTGTCTGTCTTGAATGACCCAGAGGCAATTATGACCATTTATGGTGTACCTACCAGGTGAGAATGTTACACGAGTATTGTAACAGACACTAAACTAATTTTAATTTAGAATTTTGAATAGAAATAAAGAATCAATAGATTTGAAATAATGTTTTAAACTTGTCTGAAAAGATTACACACTGAAAGTTCGCAAATCTTTGTCAAAGGAATAGTATGTGCATTAAATAAAGTTATTTATCTGCTAATGAGTTTAATAACTTTCTATGCGATTTTTTTTAATGTTTGATGACACCGATTTGATACTTTGTACAAGAGTAAAAACCTTCTTAAAATTTGAAGGTCTGTGTAAGAAATACAAAAACGCGTATTACTGTATTGAATTTAGTCGTCTTACTAGTACACAGACTGGGAATAAGTGATGGAGGTTAACCCGTAGGTTTACCTGCTATGATGCTTATTTTGTATTTTCTTAAAGTGGATTTTCAATTCACGAGTGGACATACCGTGTTCGAGTAAATGGGAATGGTGTCAAATTTGACATGTCACAAAGTCAGACTTCAGCAGAGCTGCCGATTGAAGGTATGACCATTGAGGACGGACTTTGGTATCACGTGACTGTATCCTGGAGCAATGTAGCGGGTTATCTAACGTTGTATTTGAATGGGCAATACAACAATGAAGTGATTTTTGCTGCAAGTCGGACAATAACGGGCGGGTACGTCACTTTTCAGTTGGATTGTAAAAAATGATGTGAGCAACTATTGACTGGAGTGTAATTTGAAATGATACCAAACAAGAAGTGTAGTTATTCTTAGTCTTTTCCTGCAAACATGTAACAATTGTCAATGATCCAGTTTTAGAGTTCGCCAACTAATAAACTGTTGCTGTTCTGTAAAACTTATGATTTTTTGAGAGACAACAAATGAACTTATAGTCATTGATGGTGGGTTGCATGTCGCTTAACTTTGTAAAAGCCAGACATGATTTGTATTTAAGACACAGTTTTGTCAATTTTCAGGGGAAACATGGTGCTAGGAAGCGACTGCTCGAGTACCAACCCTTTCGTTGGAAGATTCAGCAAAGTGAATTTCTACAATGTAAAGCTTGGAGATAACGACATAAGCAATATATTTAATGACATATCTTATCCTACTGTATCACCTGTCATTCAACAGGTAAGTCCAGGTTTTCATCATACACCATTCACAGAGTCCACCTTACAATTTTTATTTCTACGTCCGACCACGTCTTGAACGTTCGATAAGTATTACTGAAAGAAAGCTGTTGTGGAGTTCTGGAAACCACAACAACTGAGGATGCGGGATAGGGGAAAGTCTCGAGTGTTTTGTTCTCATTTGTAGAATAATAAGATACTTACATGTTGATTAATTTTGCATGAACAGTGTATGTTTTCAAACATATGACATGTTATTTCTATTTGAGTTAAGTTGGTAATTTTGTATCGAACTGTTTAATACGTTCTTTGAACAAATGTAACTGTTATATTTGCAAATAAAGTAGTTTTGTATGAAAACTTATAAGCATTTTGGATGTGTCTGTAGCTAAAGCTCATGACATTGTGTCTGAGACTGGTTATAGACTGTCTTGTTGCTAGGTAATAAGCAACCTATTATTCGGGCGGGAAGCAGTATAAGAACTCGTTCTTTTTAAGAAACAACCAAGTTCTGTCAATAATGTATTTCATTTTAATTAAATAGTAGTAACTTTAGTAATTTTGTCATGAATTTTGTCATGAGTCCCAAATTTATGCCATCAGCATATTCCTTGCTCGCTTCATTCATTTAGCTGCGGATAGGTATTTTGTACCATGGGGTGCATAACGAATAGGGAGAGCCAACATTAAGTAATAAAAACTATGATAGATTGAACAAACTCCTACAATGAATAAATAAAACTATAACTGATACAAACAATACATCCAGATGCATACGTCCCGACCGTTATTCAAAACTGTGACATATTCATAGGATATTTAATAACTTTTCCACAAACTTGAAGGTTACGGTTTTTATGCTTTGTTTACGGACCCTACGGCCAGATTCATCAAAGTCAGAAAAAAGTCTCGTAGTATTTTGCTATCTCTAAACATTTGAAGTTAAAACATATGTGTCAACGTGAATAATAAGAAAACCCATTTTAATTACTACATACTAAAAGAAAACGTAGGCATTATAAAAAGACCGTTCACCAACTATGCGATACATGGGGTCTCAATGAAAGTTATGTAAAGCATCGCTAAAAACTGACCAATAGTAAAGACAAAAAACACGTGGGTTTCGTCTGCGTCGAAAAGCGTCTACTGACCACGAGCTGTAGCCTTGTTAATGGGCGTCATCGTACCATTATACGGAAGGGTTTAGATTCGTTTATTTTTTGGTTAAACTGTAGTAAGTGGTTTTTACTTATTATGATAACAGTACATATAAGATAAGATTTGGTTTTTCCCGTTGATAGGTTGTTTACTGATATTCTAAAATGACTCTGATTCCTTTAAATCATGTTTCAAAAACATGCGCAGCGCCTTTGATGCTTTGCATCAAAATTTGTCTTGTTAATTTGTTACAGGAGTCTCTGAAGGCAATCTACACAGTAGATTATGTTAGTCAACTTTCTAACGATATTTGCACGACTGCTTCACAATGTCCTCACAGCGCGTTTAGAGGTAACTTTACTCATATTTACATGTACTATTATATTTTGTGAAAAACTTCAAATTTCTGGTTTTAAATAGGTATATAGATTATCAAATAAAATTATACATGTTTTACGAGATTTCCCAGAAAAAATAACCGCTATTACAGTAGTCTAACAAACTGAATCTGCAATGTATTTGTTATGCAACATTAAAGGTAAATATTGTCTTTAAAATTAGGTATATATACCAGTTAAGAGTAAAATTCTCCTCACATTGTATGATTATTTAAGCTTCAAGCTTCCCAAGCGTTCAGAACTGTCCTGTAGATAAGCATGCTTTTGGAAATAGAATTACGCAACCACGATGGGAAGACACGTCTGCATTTATCAATACCCAATCTGGAACGAGAATATGGACATCTGTATCTAATGGTATTAGCATTTTGTATTCTTTGAACTATTTTTACTGATAAAGTGTGAATGTATTCTGGATTTCTAATGAAATTTTAAATAGGTTTTGGTTGGCAATTTTTAGTTTTGCATCGCAGGAAATGAATATGTCTTGTCATTAATGTTTATACAATTATGTTTAAACATGCTTCCAAATTTTAGGTTTAGTTTATGTATCGTCTCTTTAACATAAGTGTCACACTATCTACGGATATTAGAAGATGTTTTTCTAAATGATGACCGCAGTAGCTGTATTCGGTTGGATAATACTTTGAATTCAATATAAAATTTGACTAACTAAAGAGCTAAACCTCTTCGTTTTTTTTTACATCAAATTATTCTGGATATGCTATTCATTAATAACCAAACTGGTTGAGGCCGATCTCATTTAAAACGTTATTTAAGTTAACTTGAACTTTCAGAGACTGACATGGATTGGGATGTGCATGGAGTAGGTGTAGCGGAATATTCAAGTAACCACAATGCCGCGGTTTGCACGTTTAGGATTTTCAAAACACGTAAGTTCAAACCAAATCTTTCTATAGAATGATTTACTTTGAAAAGGGTTTTTGTCTTTTATAAGATAACATAATACATTCGTGTGTTAGTAATGGTATTTTCACTTGTACAATTTTGCGTTAGAGTAAAAATGATATTTGATTCAGAATGGGTTACTTTGAAAAGAATTATTAGCAATTCAAAATAAGGGGGCATAATACATTCGTGTACTGTAGTTTGGTATATTTAAGTCCTACAATTTTGCGTTAAAGTAAAAATGATACATAAGGATACGCAAAGCCATTGCTGCAATATTATATTACGGACAAAGGACCTCGACTGACTTTTTTCCATTTACACAGGTTCTTTTCATTTATAATTAAAATTTTGAATATTTTGTACTTGCTTGAAGCTATTCATATATACAATCCTAGCACTATAGTAGCAAACTTAAACAATAACTATGTTACAATAGCGCTGTTCATTTGGTCGAGGTAATATTATATCATTTTTCACACTAGGCACGAGTTGTTCTAACAGTCAAGTACCGACTGGCGTGTCGCAACAGTGTAGTGGTCTAGGAAGTGGAGATGAAAGAAGGTGTGAGATCTCGTGCAATGAAAACGGCTACGCCTTTTCCGACGAAGTACCAATGTATTACTCTTGCAGTAGATATGGAATGTGGGATCAGGCTGACAGAAGTGTAGAGTTCATGTATCCTTCGTGTGCACGTTGGTACCTTTTAGTTCAGTGATACATTATTCGTTGCAATTACTTAGTAATAGCTTCATCAGATTTAGAACATATCATAACAGTACAATTGAGTTGTTAACACAGCAAGTCAAGCAATTGCTTCTTTTCTTTTTTTAAATGTATTTGATTTCTTATTGGCGGATTTATGTTCTTTGGGATTGTTCAAAGGGAAGGTCCTTGTCTTTTATTGCATGAGCATGTACGTATATGGAACGGAGCGAACGCATATCTGCATTTGCATTCTCCCTTTCCCTTTGTTATCGTTACAAAACACACTTGAGTTAAAATTTCATTATTTTACGATTCTGAGACATTTCTATCATACTGTGTATTTATGTTAGACAAAAAATTACAGTAATTCAGATTGCTTCAATGTAAGTATGTAATTGATTATATCCGGCGATGGAAGTCTCTTGAGATGTCTTCTCATCTTCATTTACTTTTTTAATTAACATGAGGGGAGTTCCTTTTTTAGTCAAGAGACAAATGTGTTTTTGTCATGAAAATTAATGCACTTGGTCATTCAGTTTTTAACCCGAAGGATAAACGTACATTATTATTTATAATATAGACTTTTTTGAATATATTGTATTTGTATTGTTAATAATTTGAAGTACACTGCTTTCTCCTTTCAGCCACCTCAGTCCCAACGAGGCAATTAAATGTTCACTTAGAGTACGGCTTAACACCAAACTGTGACTCTCAAAAAGCGGAGCTGATAGTGAACCTGACAAGTAGAATCCTACAGATAAACACAGACTGGGCGTTTGGTTTTTGTATGACGGAACAAGGAGGAAACGACAAAACCTGCAACACCGTCCAAGTAATTGTAGAATGTACTACAGATACTGATGCTTCTGTAGACATAGCTTATCCAAATACATTGTGAGTTTCCTAATGTTCTGTTTACTTTAGTATAATAGCTCGTGTTCAACTGTAGAGTCGTTGCAAAATCAGGTTGCCAAAAAACGACGATAAGTAACTTTTACAATGCAGCAAAGTCATTATCATAATTCATTGATGTTTGTATTTGTATTTGTTCAAAATATGCTGTTGACAGTGTTCAATTGTGTATACATTTCTAATTGTGTTGTATATCTAAATAGTATATCTACATGAACCCCACCTTTTATTCATATAATGTTTAATGGCATGTGTATACTTTTTGTTCATGCTACAGGGACATCGTTGGTGCAGGTGCGTTGAAAATGGGACCCGATGATGCTTTTAAGGTGTCGGCCGTTGATAGAAATATGCTTGCCTTCCCACCGGTATGTTTATGGCTTAAAAATGCATTTCACTTGATCATATAAATTCACAAACATCTTTTTAGGAATGTACTTACACCCTAAAACTGGATGGATTTTGAAATAATTTAAAAACTTTTTATTGAGTTGATACATTATTGTAAAGAATCTTCCAGCAAATCCTAAAACTGAAGTTTTAAACGGTAAAATTTGTGAAACAAGTGTTTGTAATCCTTCACTTTAAACTAAGTTTTGATTTTTTGATGGATAGCTATTTATTATAAATAGTCGGTAATTTGGTATTTTGTACCAAAATGAGACATACATGTATATGAAAAATAAATGTGTTGATTATTTCACGTGCATTTGACCCGTTACACATTGGGAGAAATAATCTGCTTTTTGTTGTAGGGTCAACCCCTTCAATACATAGCCTCTGTTTCTCAACATGACTAGTTTTTCATTTGATATGATAAAATGTTGCCTTCTTTATCATAAACCTTGATTTGTTTATTTATAGGATGCATTGCCGGTGTTTTCTTCCTTGGTGCTTGATTATTTTAACTCCTGTTCGCCTGGAAGTCAACTCATAGGAAGTGAATGTGGTGAGTGTATTATCACAGATCATTTAGAAGCCGGGTTGAGAACCTAATTATTTAAATTGGTGCGTGTCGCTGGACAGGCGGGTGTGTCTAATATTGGGTAATCAGTAACTTTAGTATGGGTTGTCTATTGCAACGAAACTTGATAGCTTATATGAAGCCGTATCTTTGGATTGGTTTCATGGTCACTTGGGCCAAGGCCAATGTCACTGTTATTAGAAGTTGAATAAGGGTTTTCGGGAACTTATGTTGCAATGTACAAGTCTTCATGTCCACTAGCATATTTGCTATTGTTTATTATTCTGAAGAAGCATCATTTTAACTTACAAAAATCTCCTTTTCATGTTTGAATTGCTTGTCTGTAGCATTTACTTTAAAACTGTAAAAGTGAGTGAATTATATTGTGAACTATAAATATACTTCAACAAGGAGGAGTTCAGTGCAGTAGTCTGGTTATGATATTATGCCTCTTTGTCATGTTTTATAACGTACACTTTATTCCAGAAATTTAGTTGATATTTCACACAATTATAGAGGTGACATTATGAAAGTACAATGAAAACCTGACATTGCCGCGTTTCTTGTTCTGTACATGTTTGTACATAATTTAACCATCCGTACAGTGACATAAATTATGCCAGATTCATTTCTGTTATGTGTAGTACTTGCACATTATAATTCTCTTAATTCTCTCTTAATGCATCTACATGTATATGTCTACAGGTTGTTTGAGTTTCATCGTTGTGAATCTGTCGTAACTCAACCAAACAAATCCAGTCACTGAAAACGTACGGCATATGAGTGAATTATTTATCAAATTAACTTATTTTTAGTGAAATGTGGCAGTGGTTACGTCTACGACAGTCAGTTATCGAAATGTGTACAATGCGCAAAAGGATCGTACCGGACTGTTAGCCCTAGTACTCCGGCACTCTCCAGTTGTACATCCTGTTCCGGTAGCGATACAACAAGCAATACGGGATCTCAGACAGATAACTATTGTCACGGTAGGTATTACATTTTTCAATGAGAAAAAATAAAAAAGTACAACTGGTACTGCAAATGTCAAAAATGCTTCAGATATCCATTCCAGGACAAGCTGGTAATAGTATATGTGAAAGAGAGCACCAAAGTAATGTTTACTGCCTTATTAACTAGTTAGATGTCTCTTTACTTTACCTGATGTACCCCACGTTGTTACGAACATCGTTGCATCATCTGAACCTCTTTGACATTAATCAATTTCGTTCATCCGGAGCCCTTGTAAAATTGAATTGAATTATGACATAATAGATTAATATGTGCTTGATATGAGAGTAAAGTCAGGAGAAATAAACTGTTTTGTATTTCTAATATTTATCTTTTTCAGCTTCTTGTTTTATGGGCAATTTCTACAATGAAACAAGCGGCATTTGTGAGAAGTGTTCAGTTGGACTCTATAATGACGTCATCGGCTCGTCGTCCTGTTCACCGTGTGCTATAACTCATACCACACTAAATGTCGGCAGTAAAAATTCAAGTAGTTGTATAGGTAAGAGAGATATGTGTTTAATTGTGTGTCCTAAGGCTGTCTTTAAATACCACGGGTTCACGGCATATTTTGTTATTCGAACAAGGTGACACTAAATATCTATTTTTATCACCACCTTGGCGAAGGGGATATAGAAAAGGACTCCGTCCGTCCGTGCGTCCGTCACACTTTTGTCCGGCGCATAACTTTAAGTATTCAAGGGGATTTATTTTAACTTTACACACATACAGAGGACATTGAGAGGATGTGCAATGTCCAAGAAACATAACTCTACCTTGCCTAATTATTCCCCTTTGTTTTTTCTTGTCCGAAGCATAACTCCAATTATAACGGAAGGGAATTACTTGAAACTTAATACAGTGATATAGCACAATAAAGGAAAGTGCAGTGCTTAAAAACCAAAACTCTACCTTGCCTAAATCTTTAGTTAGCCACCTTTGTTATTATTTCTTGACTTTTCTTGTCAGGAGCTTAACTTCAAACGTACTGAAGGGAATTACTTGAAACTTAAGACAATGATAAAGCACAATAAGGAAAAGTACAGTGTTCAAGAACCATAACTCTATTTTGCCTACTTTTTTCATTATCCTCCTTTGTTGCTATTTCTTGATTTTCTTGTCCGTATCATAACTCCAAAAAGTACTTGAATTTTTATACAGTTATAGAGCACAATAGAGAAAAGTGCAATACCAAGAACTTTAACTGTACCTTGCCTAATTATTTTAATTATCCCCCTTTATTACATTTACTTGTCTTGAGCGTAACTCCAAAAGTACGCAAGGGAATTAATTTGAACTTCATACTGTGATATAGCACAATGGTGAGAAGTGCATGCCAAAGAACCATAACTCTACCTTGCCTAACTATCCCCCACCAGTTACTTATTTTTATTAAATTGAACTTTCACCAAATCTTGTCATAGAAAGAGCTTGGGGGGGGGGGGGGGGTGGAGGTGACCATGTCTAACATGGCTCTTGTTTTATCGTTTCCTCATTCTATATCGATGTAACATTTGAAATCAAAAATAATGCCATGCTTCACATGCTGTGACTGCTTTTAAAACTGTTTAGATAAGTTGAAATTTGCAAAGGCAAAAACTTGCTTGAGATTAAAACATCATGCAGGCTACCATTATCAACGATTATCAAATATCTAGGTTGCTGGGGGAAGCGTAATTTTGAAAAAAAAGAAGACCCGTATATATCCTAAAAACTGTAAAAACTATATACAATTCGTATTTATAGAACATTGTTAAACATTTTCAACCAATTGCATAAATATTTTTTATTGTAGAAAGTTTAAACAATTTAATGCATTAAGAAAACGTTGGCCAATTCCCGTCAAAAACATCCAGCTACGCTCAGAAATGGAATTAACTGTATTGTATAATTATCATTATTTTTTTGTACTTTTATTATGATGGTTCAAACTGTGTGCATTGGAAAAAATCCTTTATACATGTAATTTTGAAGTATATCATCGGTAAAGGGTCAGCACATCTCCTGTCTTAAGTTTTGATACTTAATACAACTATATTTTCCAGCATTTTCCAGTTTGACCACAACGTCAACAGCGACGGTAGTTACACCTGGTATGTAAATTTCGTCATTTCACAAGTTGATCTGTAGACATTGTTTATTAATCCAAAGTGATTCACAAATGATTCCACCTAGGGATCTAAGCTATTTTGCTCCGTCTATTTCACATGTCAGCTATAATGGTGAATTAGCTGATACAACCTTGCTTCTAGTTTTAAGAATGAACTTAGAATATTTTATACACATATTCATATTGTGATAAATGGAATTATTGAAAGGAATTTATTATCATTATTGTCATTGGTAATTAGCAATTCTAGATAATAATTATTAATAATACTGTTGAGAGAAATTGTGTCGTAATGTAGGTGTCGGAGCTAGCACTGAAGGCGATGGTATGTCGGCGGGTGTAATAGCAGCCGTTGTGATCTCCTTGCTTATAGTGATCCTAATTATTGCTGTCATTGTCTGCCTTTGTCTTACTAATCGACGTAAGTACATTCATGTCTTCCGCTGTAAAGTTTCTTTTCCACAATATGAAACACTATATGCTATGAAAGCGGATTATTAAAAAAAATGAACATTTATTACGCAGACATTAAACACATCTGACTATGTGAAGTGTGATTATAAAAAAAAACCTTAAAATATCAACAGCAAATCCACATGTCCATTAAAATTACCATGGATGCATGACCTTGCAAAATCACCAGATACATTTTAATTGACATTGTGGATGATTATACATTAAAAGGTCATTACTTAACTATGCGACATTTTGTATTACGTTTGGAAATAAAACTTACACTTTAAATAAATAATTTGCTTTACTTTGGTATTATGCCCTTGGTGATATTTATACTCATAAGTTTGAGGATACAGGCATCTAAAGCAAAAACAGAAAAAGAAATATGTTTTGTAATAAAATGTAATTGTCCATATTGGCTTCTGTCAGTCTCGCATGGTTTGAATGTATGATATGTTACCTAAATAAAGTTTACGAACATTTTTCATCTCTTTATATTTCATGAATAAAGTTTACGAACATCTTTTATGTCTTTATATTTCATGAATAAAGTTTATGAACATGTTTGATATCTTTCAATCAGTGCCGTGCTTTGCAAAGGAAAAGAAAATTGTTCCCGAGGGATCTCCTTACAAACACGTGTACAAGTACGTAAGAAAGCTTTCAGGTTTTTTACATTATTTTTCAGTCAATAAACTTTAAATTGATCATTATATTTCAATAAACAGCACTGTCGATAAAAGAAATTTACAAACTTACCAGTCGCTGATACCTGTCTTTGCTAGAGGGTATATAGCTCAGGACCCACTCATACTGTGTGGTTCGTTTAAAAAACAACAGCCATTTTTCAACTGTAGCAAGACAACTGATGCCACATATACTAAGTTTACCCAGCTGTAAGTGGGTATAAATGACGTAAATGGTTCTCTTTCTCTTCCGTATTGTCACTTGACACCATCCCTTGTGGTGTTTCGAGGGTGTTATATATAAGCATCGGACTAAACTTAGTATAAACTTGTTCTACTTGCTTGATGGATAACGGTTGAGTTTAAACGTTCATATTGCGAGACATACATGTATACGTTAAAATCAAGATGTCATTCTTATATTGTGCCTTTAATATATTTCTCCTTTTCCGTATTTTAGGTATGGAGAAACCAATATGAAACATGTAAACTACCGACTATCTGATATTCGAGACAAGAGACAGGGAGCTCTAGACAAGATTCCTATTTACCCAGAATCCAGAACGCCGGATGATAGTATAAGCACGCGTGATGACATATCGATACAAGTCCCTGTATTCATAGAGAAGCTCAACGGAACGTACGTAGAAATAAAATTTGCTTTCTTTGCTTTCTTAGTAGAGATGTGTCAATTATGACAAGTGAGCTAAATGTCAAGACTTCTTTTAAATCTTTTAAAAGTTAACTCCTCTAGTTCTTTTCATGAGACAAATATCTCCCTGTGTCTCTCTCTGAGTCATTGTAATACATTCAATATTCTAATTGGATAATTTTGTTTTTATTTAGGACACTAACTCAAACTTGTTGCTAATAATAACGATACGAATGCGTAAAAGAGTTAATACTTGTCTGTTTGGATGTAGTTATTTTTTTTATTTTGTTAAGTCGCTTCGTATTTTCCGTTTAACTGTCTAACAAAACCACAAATTGCAACTATGTGTGTTAATTGTATCATTGTGAATGTGTTGTAAGCAGAGTTGAAGCAATTGTAGGCAAATCTGCGCAAAATATGCAAGCCCTAGAACATCATAAATATTATAAAGGAGAACAATGCTTCATTTGCTGCAAAACAATCAGTTTTAGCTGCTGCAGAATTGTGAAAAGTGTTAAGCAATACTATTTATGATATATAATTTATAAGTTTTCTCACATTTACAAGAAAATGTTTTTTGTTTCTGATGTCCTTGTACAAAACTGTTATTAATGGTATAAATGTTTTCAAGATAGATCTATGTAAAACTTATCTTAATTTTGTTTTATTAAACATTTCTAGGGTTAAAAAGAAACATACTTATATTTCGACGGGTCGTGCGTCAGAAGCAGGGTCAGACCTCGATCACACACTTGATCGGCCTGTGTCAGAAAAAGCGTATTCTGGAATGTCTGATTCTGGTCAGTTTATATCAACCTTAAAGGAGAACGGCCAAGGTACTTCCGAATTCAATCTAGTGTCTTCGGTCACCGCAACACCTCCTCGATCACACCGACAGCTTGGAGGGTCAAAACGAGGTAGACCAACGGCAGATTTGTCTTCTGGAGGAGCACCACATCCCCCAAGAATGCTCAAACCTATACGCTACAGGCAAAATGTATGTTTGTGTTTAATAGTATTAGAAAGAAGATAAAGTCCTTTTCTGAGAACTTGTTATGAAATATAATACCATTTAGTATTCATTGTTTAAAACTTACCATAATCAAATTTATAGAAAACGCCAAGAGAAACATGAAATCAACCATGCAATAACGCAAACAAAGATAAATTACAGGATAATATGGTTTTTCTTTTTAGGTTCCTGAAATTCAACAAACCTCTGAATACATCCGCCCTTTGTCTTCTTTGTCTCGTCAAAGAACAGCAGTAACACCGCCACATTTTCAGGAATTCGTAGAAAGTAGAACACCGACTTCGCAAATGGGTTCAGATAAAATCTTATTGGACTCGGATAATGAGGATCTACGATAAGACCAGTCAAAAACAACATTTTCATTTAAAAAGGCATATTAAAATTTTCTACGCACGTACAAAGAACTGCATCTACAACAATGTTATGTATCATACTGAACAAGATGTTTGTGAATTTAAGATGATTAGAAGTGAAATCGATATGTTCATATATCTGTATTTCTTCACATCTTTCACTTTTGTTTTTGTTTTCAGTTTAGTTCCATTTAATTAATCACATTCCTTGTTTAATTGACGCTTTTTTCAAAATATTGTGTGTAAATATTCCTAATCTAATTCCGAATAGAGTTTGTTACTGTTACTACGCTATTTTACATTTATCTTTTTTCGAAGAACTATTTGTCCTTTGTGCCAAACTACTTTTTTATCTATATCATTCATGTTTGTATGTGCTTCTGTACAAATCTTCAGATATACATTGTATTCTTGTAATCGTTTATCATTTTCTCTAAGTAATATTTATTGCTATCGGCTGTATATCTGTTCGAATGGATATTAGTTTGGTAAGGTCTGGCCCCATACACTTGTTTTATAAATTCCAAGTAATATTTATTGCTATCGGCTGTATATCTGTTCGAATGGATATTAGTTTGGTAAGGTCTGGCCCCATACACTTGTTTTATAAATTCCAAGTAATATTTATTGTTATTAGCTGTATATCTGTTCGAATGGATCTTGGTTTGGTAAGGTATGTCTTCATACGTTTGGTTTTATAAAGAATTCGCTCTGTCGTTGTCACTGCCGTTGCTGTATTATTGTCGCTATGTAGCTTCTCTTACAACTGCAGTTAGAGAAATGACTTTAGGTATATCAAGTAAGCGATTAAAACAAACATGATATATATATAATCTTAAAAACCAAAACAACCAATCAATCAACCTTTCCCTAAAATACTTGCCTAATTGCTTTCATGTATCTAAAGTACGACAACTTAAAACTGCAGTATTTCTTGGAAATAAATCAATAATTGAAACTTCGTTGTTTTTGTATGGCTGCTGTGATACCAAATAATTTGAAGACATGCTTTGACCTTGCATGATTCTTAATACGAGGATTCGATGCAAATTAAAGTTTATTTACATGTTTCAGGTGTGAATTCTAGTCTAAAATTATCCATTTAAAGGGTCAGAACATATGCCGATGTTTGTTCTCCATAGCTTTTTGTTAAAAATTGCAATGTTGCAGTATTTCCATTTTACGTTTTTATTTAATGTTTAAAAAGTTTTGTCACAATTCCTTCAAAACATATGAACTCCTGAGCTTTGTGAAACCATTTTAACACAGACCTGTGTACAGTCTGTCGATCTCTAGGGTACCGGGTATTCAATTGAACTGGTGAAACAATTTGTGAAACATGTGGAAACTGTTACTATGATTAAATGTTATGTACATGATCGTACTTTATCTCGCACGTTATCAGGAACGCTTCAATACACGTGGCTGCTTTCTATGCCCATTCCATTGAGAGAGAGAAACGCTTCTTTGGTAGAAAAATATTTACCCGTTCCCTCAGCAGCGGTAATAGGTTACTCTATTTGACCGCAGGCTTTCTCTACAAGAAATAGATCTCTATATTATTGAAAAGATTTGCAAAATATCTTCACGAGTTCTAAGCTGTTGAAGTTTGTGTATATTCGCATTAGTGCATTACATGTAGAGTTTAAACCCGTGAATTTATTTCTTAAACGCGCCAGGGTATGCCAGTTCGGATATAACCCTAAAATACTGGAATATAACTGATCTAAGTGCCCGTCAAGCCGTACAAGATATTTGTTCAAAGTTGGAAACAAAACAAAATAAAGCATGAAATTACAAAATGTGTATACGGGGTTAAAGTATTTTAGGTAGACATAAGGGGGCCCACGGGCTTTATCAAACTATTGCTCCTCCAAACCCGTTGTAGTAGAAATATAGCTTTAGGAACACCCCTCGCGAGCAAGCGAGAGTTGTACACAATGGCAATCATGTGGAATGGTTGTAGGCCTAATACAAAATTTAGTCATAAAGGACATAGCTTGCTAACATTGGTCATAACGCATACGAGAAGGATTCCCTCTCCTTCGCTTAAATATAAAATAGAGAATAAAACCACGAAGAAAGGTGTTAGCACACCAGAAAACGTGCACACCTAGTTTTAGCTGCTGACAGTGCTGCTAATACATATCATTTGGACTATACTGACTTGGAATTTTTGTCTGATAAAAACTCTCAACTCTGAAACAAAATTTGGGAGGTAACAGTATGAAGGGTTTCATAAATTTGATAAAGAAATTGGTTACCAAACTTTAATACATCACTTATTATACGCCCGAAGGGACGTATTATGTTATCGCCTCGGTGTCCGTCCGTCCGTCCGTCTGTCCGTCTATCCGTTAGCAATTTCCCTTCCGCTCTGTAACTCTTGAACCCCTTGAAGGATTTCAAAGAAACCTGACACAAATGTTAACCAGACTGAGACGACGTGCAGAAGCAATGTTCCGGATGGCTGGATTCAAGGTCAAGGTCATACTTAGCGGTCAAAGGTCATATGATTTTGTTTCCCTTCCGCTCGGTAACTCTTGAACCCCTTGAAGGATTTCGAAGAAACCTGACACAAATGTTAACCAGACTGAGACAACGTGCAGAAGCAATGTTCCGGATGGCTGGATTCAAGGTCAAGGTCATACTTAGCGGTCAAAGGTCATATGATTTTGTTTCCCTTCCGCTCTGTAACTCTTGAACCCCTTGAAGGATTTCGAAGAAACCTGACACAAATGTTAACCAGACTGAGACGACGTGCAGAAGCAATGTTCCGGATGGTTGGATTCAAGGTCAAGGTCATACTAAGCGGTCAAAGGTCATATGATTTTGTTTCCCTTCTGCTCTGTAACTCTTGAACCCCGTGAAGGATTTCGAAGAAACCTGACACAAATGTTAACCAGACTGAGAGGACGTGCAGAAGCAATGTTCCGGATGGTTGGATTCAAGGTCAAGGTCATACTCAGGGGTTAAAGGTCATATGACTTTTTTTCCCTTCCGCTCTGTAACTCTTGAACCCCGTGAATGATTTTGAAGAAACCTGACACAAATGTTTACCACATTGAGACAATGTGCAGAAGCCATGTTCCGGATGGCTCGCTTCAAGGTCAAGGTCAAACTTAGGGGTTCAAAGGTCATATGACTTTTTTCCCTTCCGCTCTGTAACTCTTGAACCCCGTGAAGGATTTCGAAGAAACCTGACACAATTGTTTACCACATTGAGACGATGTGCAGAAGCCATGTTCCGGATGGCTCACTTCAAGGTCAAGGTCACACTTAGGGTTCAAGCGTCATATAACTGTGTGGATATTGCTCTGCATTTGCTCTTGATTACAGTGCTCTTGTTTTTATTTGGGAGATCCTATTTTGTTTGCTTAATTTTTTTATTGAATTACTTCCCTTTTATGTTACTATCAATAGCATATTTTGTAACTTTTTTATTATTGGCAGTACGGAAAAACCGAGACCACTTTTCTGTGGTACAACATGAATGGTACCTCCAATTATTTGGGGTTTTTTGACATTTTTGTACCTGGTTAGGATTTTCTGGTTGGGGACTTAGATTTTTTTATATAACTTCAATTTTTTATTCTTGTTCCTGTCCGTTGGGCTTCAACAGCCTAAATTTTGCTCCCATTCTCTGATACAACACTTCGGGCGTATATTGCTGTGCTTTGCGGTGCTCTTGTCTGTATTTCCTTTAGTTATGACCCCTTGTTTTAGAGTAGCAGATAATTCACCTGTATCAAAAGCATGGTTGACTTACCCCATAAGAAAATGACCTATATCTACCGAAGAAGTGGCGAAACAAGCGCTTACTGGTTCTTTGGACAATTTTTTCAAACTTCTTATCATCTCACCGTAACTCAAATGTCCTTCTTAGGTGTTTGTTTTTCCTCATCATTTGGTATTCCATTAATCTGTAAATATGTTTCAGTGTCTATGTTTTATATCTGTCTGAATGAATATAAGCTTTTAAAGTGATTTACTACTTCATTCAATATATCTCTCTTAATTAATATATTAATTATTAATTTAATTAATAAGTTAATAGATGGTTTCTATTTTTTAAGTTACAGAAATAACTTGATTGGTTTCCCCTTTGTATACCCAGTTTGCCCTTTGGAGACCCAGTTTGCCCTTTGGATACCCAGTTTGCCCTTTGGATACCCAATTTGCCCTGGATATTATAAATAACCTTTGCATTTTCCTTCCTCTGAAGTATGCGAGTTCTGACTTTTTTACTCCTATACATTGTAGTTAAAATTTTGTTGTTTAGAGTTATTACTTTATATATATATATATATATATATCATATATTATATATATATCTATATATATATATATATATATATATATATATATATACATATATATATTACTATTATCTTCTTTCTAAATCATCATGATTGTTTTCTTCCCGTTTTTTTTTTTATATTATGAGTAAGACATAGTTTTCCCCTTGGAGTCCATTAGAAAAGTTTCGAAAAATAACTTCTCATCAATACAAAATTAAATATGTTCATTACTAAGATTTTTAAAAAATTCTAATCTATTCTGTATTTTGTTTTGGTCAATGCGTGTTTTTATCTGTTGCACATATTGTATTGTACTTTTTAATTAGGATTTGTTAAATTCTCCCTTTCTTAAAATTACCAAATTCAATATTTAATAATATCATTCCATGATCAGCACTGTAACCCGACTTAATTGGACTTCATTTAGTCGTGTGATTAACTTGAAGTCAGAAAAATATAGTCTGGCTTTGAATGGGTTTTCCTTAATCCATGTATATTGTCTTTCTTCAATATTTTGTTCTTTCAGCAGTCAATCAAATCACACGCTTGCATCAATTGTAAGACTATTTCACGTGCTTTATGGTGATTTACTTTTAAGTACAACTGGGTTTAAAACCAAGTTATAATTTCCTACAAAATGTACTATCACATATGCGTTCTCAATACAAGATAATGTTTCTGTTAAAATTGTATAAAAAGCCGGGTTATCTTTATTTGTCCCATAAAGATAGGCCCTTTCAAGCTTAGTTAATTGCAATTTTTATCGCTTTCCACACATGAACTTAAAGTCAAAGATTACTACACCCCTTAACTGACTGTTAAAAATGCTAAAAAAACATTCATAGCCCCACTGACTGCGGATGGAATTTACTTCTCTATCCCCCCCCAAATCCCCTGTCCCCACCCCACAACCAAAAAAACAAATTGCACTGCACATACCACAAAATTTAAATGAATTGTGTTTCGAAAGCCACATTAATATCTCTGTTACTGGTTATTTTTTCTACATGTATAAAGTCTGCATTGTGCAAAATTACAACAAGAAAAGACATAGTCAGGACTCTATGCAAAAATCGCATACACATGTATTCATTGTTACATGTTTACTTAACTGTTACACACGCTTTTAATAAAGATAGGCCCATTGATGAAAATGTACCACATTCTGAGACCCTTAAAAGTTGCGCATAAACCAGATAAAAAAATGTTACAAATATCAAAACGGTAAAGATTATCATCTTTCAATCAAACAATGGGAATGAGTTGAATTACAGGCTGTCTGTCTTCAATGTCGTTGGTACAACCCTTGTGCAAATACATCCCATATATTCAGAGTTTTTAAAGCAAACAACATTTTAAATTCAATTTATGAGTGACAGGCTGCGTTGACATACAATTGACCCGTTTCATGTTATAACTGATAAATCATAGTTTTGCATGACATTGCTCCGATTAATTCTATCTCTTTGCAAACATCAATAAATCTCAATAAAAAGGAAAATAACAGAAGAAAATAATCCGCTCAAGTCATTTAAAAAACAGATTGCAAGCGTCGCTGCGTCATATCGCTTACATGTAGCTCAAGCAACCAATCAAATACACGTATGCAAATTAAAATGACCTCAATATCTATATATGGCGATCTGATTAAAAACAGTAGCCAATCAAATTGTACTTAAATATAACATCTATATAACTACTAGTGATTAGGTAAAAAGAACTTGGTTACATGGTTCGTGAATCATGCATGCGCTGCTGACATAGAGCTAGTGTTGTATACATTTAAAGTCCCAGGATCTCTTTGACTTTACTGATGTAGTAAAATAAATTTATTGATAGGATAATGACAGAACCATGTTCTATTCATTCTAAAACAATGCTGACAGATGTTTTTCTTTCGTATTCAAGTTGATTCTTAAAAAAAGAGGTGCCAGAAAGCCTCTCTTATTTTTTGCGATATCATTGAAAAAAATACTGCGCTATCTTTCTAATATGTACTTATCCATTTAAAAAGCAGTGTTAGGAAAGTTTTTGGTAAAAATAAATGTCATTTCTGTCAGAAAAACATCTTTCTTGATAAAATGAAAGCTACTTGCAAATGTGATCCTGGGACTTTAATGAGGATTGCTACTTGCACTATATCACTGCTCTTGCATTATCAAGATGGACTCTTAAACAAAGGAATTCTGGACGATCAGCCATACAGACGAGTAGCCTTACAGACGAGTAGCCTAACACATACGAGCAGCCTCACAGATGAGCAGCCTCACAGACGAGCAGCCTAACAGACGAGCAGCCTTACAGACGAGCAGCCTTACAGATGAGCAGCCTTACAGACGAGCAGCCTGACAGACGAGCGCCACAGACGAGCGCCTCGGGGTGGCGCGGGGGGGGGGGGGGGGGGCGGAGCTCTACGGGCCGGGGGGGGGGGCCGGGGGGGGGGGGGGGGGTCGGCGGGTGGGCGGATGGGGCCTTTGGGCAGCCTTACAGACGAGCAGCCTGACAGACGAGCAGCCTCACAGACGAGCAGCCTTACAGACGAGCAGCCTGACAGACGAGCAGCCTCACAGACGAGCAGCCTCACAGACGAGCAGCCACAGACGAGCAGCCTCACAGAGAGAGCCCACAGAGGAGCCGACGAGAGCAGCCTCACGAGAGAGCCTTCAGAGGGCTAACAGAGGGCCTCAAGGCGCCTCCAGAGGCGCTAGGAGCGCCTACAAGGCCTCACGAGCCTACAAGGCGCCACGAGGAGCCCAGCCTTCGACGGCGCCGAGGTCAGGCTGAGGGGTAGGCCTTCGAGGCTAAGGGAGCCTGGGGCCTACAGAGAGCAGCCTAACAAGGAGCCTCACAGAGAGCGCCTTCAGAGAGGCCTGTGGGCACAGAGGGCGAGAGCGCTACAGAGGCCTACAGAGGGCTACAGAGAGCAGCCCAGAGGGTTAGAGAGCGCCGGTGGGGCCTGAGGGCCAGAGGGCCAAGAGGGCCTGGGGGGGGGGGGGGGGGGGGGGGAACAGACGAGCGCCTCACGGGCGCCCAGACGAGAGCCAACGAGAGGCCACGAGGGCTCGACGAGCGCCTTAGACGAGCAGCCTAAGAGGGCCTTACAGAGAGCAGCCTAACAGACGGCAGCCTCACAGAGGCAGCCTTACAGAGAGGCCTTACGTTGGCGTCTCACGACGAGCGCCTTACAGACGAGCAGCCTTACAGACGAGCAGCCTAACAGACGAGCAGCCTGACAGACGAGCAGCCTCACAGACGAGCAGCCTTACAGACGAGCAGCCTAACAGATAATCAGCCTAACAGATGAGCAGCCTCACAGACTAGAAGCCTTACAGACGATCAGCCTCACAGATGATCAGCCTAACAGACGATCAGCCTAACAGACGAGCAGCCTAACAGACGATCAGCCTTACAGACGATCAGCCGCCTAACAGACGAGCAGCCTAACAGACGATCAGCCTCACAGACGAGCAGCCTTACAGACGATCAGCCTCACAGATGATCAGCCTAACAGACGATCAGCCTCACAGACGAGCAACCTAACAGACGATCAGCCTCACAGGTGATCAGCCTAACTGACGAACAACCTCAAAGATGATCAGCCTCACATACGATCAGCCTAACAGACGATCAGCTTAGCAGACGAACAGCCTAACAGACGAACAGCCTAACAGACGAGCTGCCGCTACCTTTTCTTACTAGTAGGCCAAGAACACCGTCACTTGTCTAGTGTTTTGACATTGGTAAAACCTGTTAACTGAGCCATTATTTTTTTCTGTTTTAAATGTTTATTACAGAAGGGATTTATTTACTTTTACTATTTCAGGTCAACACTAAATCAGTTTATTTATTTCTTTATGACCTACTTAGCGTTATGTTTATTGTTTTATCGCTTTAACGTGTCCTCTTCACTATAACAATTTATTGCTTTCGATACTCCTGGTCATTACTAGACTCTCTGTGTCTGTAACTGTTCTCCCCAAGTTTTTGTCAGGGTGACATGTTTAGTGTAACCCGTGTGCCCAATTTGTTTCTTGTTGTGCCTTTAACGGATCTATTTCTAATGTTCATTAAAGTGTCATTTGGTTAAAACAAAGCACAGAATAGCATGCTTAAGACATCTTTTCATTCGTGGAACCGTAGCGAAATATCGAGATAGTGATTTAAGCCATCAAGATAAATACAGGGACTTGCAGCACAATAACTGAGTAGTCCATGTGTTTATTAATTTCTTTGAAGCGTTGACTTGTTTAAATTACGATAATCCTTCTACACTTGGAAGGCGAACTTAGCTGTTTGAGGTAAGGATTTATATGACTTGACTAGTTGCTGGATTCTGACCACAAATATATTGTTTCTCATCGCGTCTACATATATAGATGATAGTTAAATCGTTATTTCACTGCTTGATATAATATTGAATTTCATTGGACTTGTACGAATAAAACCATTACGAATTGAATATAATTACTTAAATCTGTTTTATTTGATATTGGTCCATAGCTATGTTAACGTTACTGCATGTTTCTTGCTCAAATATTTTCCACTGAAACGCAAAAAAAGTATTTTGGTATATTTGGCACATAAGTCAAGCTGATTTCCATTTTTTTTATCTCATTCAAAACAACAGAGGTATGTTCTAAAAAGGCATTGTTTCCCGAACCGTTTCCGGACAGGACCCTGCTTAGGTGGTAATGTAATTTTTATAGAAAATAAGACCATAACTTTTGACTTTGTTTCTTTCGAAAGCTAGCGTCAATACATATTTCTATACATTAATTAAAGGGGAAAGCAGGTGAAAATATAACTGAGCATGAAATTGAAGAGCTTGTTAACACAAACACACGGTTGAAAGAATTTTTGGAATCGGATAAAAATTAGAAGAGTTATGAGAAATCGAAGATTTAGTAAATATGAAAATGATTACATGCAAAAAAGACAAACATTTAGACATGCCGCTTTATCAAAACTTAATTTTCAACCCCATTTACTCATTTTTTTTCATGATTTTTTCACCTGAAATTGATAACATTTATTGAGTGTCATGTAGGTTACAATGTTTTGATATATTTTAGAAAATGCTGTTTTTAACTTAGTATTAATACATGCACGAACATTTAATTAAAGCACTTCGTAATTGCTGCCTCCATGATTCTCCATTTGAAATGTTCAATCTTCAATATCTTCACATTTAAAACTCCGACTTTAGAAATTCTTTCAACAGAATGTTTCTCTTAACAAGTTCCTCAATTCAAAGTCAATTTATTTTCTGACTTGCCTTTCCCTTTAAAGGTTTAGAATTAGAGCATCAATTTTTGTGATCGGACCAAGATCAATTTTAATAATAATAAAATAAGATCCTGAGTAACTGTGTATTTCCTTTTACAATGAATTTATGGAACGGCATTTTACATAGCTATACATCAATAATTTATTATTCACAATGAAATAAATAATGAAAATACACTTAACCATTATACATCTTAGGAGGTGGATGTCACAGCCTTCTCGGATTTAGCAATACTACCGACTGTTCCATTTAATCATGGTATTGCAAATAGCTAAGCTATCGGTTGTTGTTAGTCAGTATGTCATACAGCTTTTGCAACTAATGTCATAGTAGGAACACAAAACGAAAAGCTCTGATTTTAAGATAATTAGCACTGTATGCGCGACAGAACCTATTTAACACCAGCCGTATCAATTAACTGCATAATATTTTCAGAATATGGTTTAATGAAGAAAAAAACGACAGAAAAGAACAGAAAGTGGATTAAACATATAGTGTGTAGAGAATGATTTCTAAGAAGCATTCGGCTATCATCTGTGGCAGTTGTGTGTTAGTGTATCTATTTATCACATTCCGTAAGTAAAGATTAATACACACATTTTTTAATTGCTTTATTAATTTTGATTGTCATAGTGTAATGTAATTATGTGTTATACTATTATATATTGTAATGTAATATAATGTGATGCGATGCGATGCGACTCGATTCGATACGATACGATACGATACGATAGCAAATTTTCATATATTAAACTGAAACTGCATTGTTTTACATCACATTGCAAATACGTTAAATCGCAATCATCTTCAAAGACAGTATCTTCTTCTCAAAGGTTGTAACCACCTTTTGTTTGTTTGTTTGTTTCGGAATTTCTTCGAATACGAAGAAAGCATCGGTCTCGAACGCTTATCCCAGTTGTTTAAGCGATCGTGAGAGGAAGGCAATGCTTCACGTTTACAGTCGAAAGGATTGCGGCTCACGTGACATCAGTAGAACTCGTGCTCCGGCTGGGATTCGAACTCAGGTCTACCGTAATGGTGATGATCGCATTCATTTCCGTATTAGCGAATGACCTTTAAAGGCGGCCTTTGAAAATGGAACAGAATGGCGAACATTTGTTATCTTAGGTCTCAAAACTGCAAATAGTATGTCAGCCCTATATACAGTTTATACAGAAATACCGTCCCTTTTCAAATAACACAACTGGTCGGATAATTATAAGGCATGGTTAAGTGCTCTAAAATGTTCCACGTTTTTGCAATTTGGTAAATATTCTATAACGACTAAATTTACATGGAAGTAACAACTGCATTCTGTGATATTCTATGAATGTTTTAGCAACGTGTTATCAAAGTAGATGCAGTTTTTTGGGGGGTAAAATTTATAACCTTGCCAACTGATAGTAAGATTTAGTTTGTCTTTTCTGTGTGATTGCTATATGAATCTATACAGTTATAAATAGTGTTAAACCTTTTCTATTTCTGGTGAGCAGCTGTTGTTATATCAAAACAACGAGATTCGATGAACACTTTGATTAAATTTACAACATGAGTTACATAATTTATTTATTTCGAAAATTAGTTTAACGTGTACCTTTGATAATGTCTGTAAGTGACAATTAAAATAATGTTATATTTACATGTACCGAATGATGAAAAGGTTGTCCCGAAATTACAAAAAAATATTAAATCCGGTTTGCATTACCAAGATATTTTGGCGTTTTGTGATCCCTTGAGCCTATGAAAATATAGGTGAGAATCATAAAGGTACGGTTTAAGACAGAGGGTGACACTGTAATAAAAAAAAATTCCCCAGACGTCCTAAAAAGAAATAATATAATATAAAGAAAAAAATGAATCTTTGTGAAAATTACGTGCTGGGACCTCAAAAGAGATTTCAACGATTAAAAGATTGTAAATCATTATCATTATCATTATTATTACTATTATTATTATCATTATTATTATCATTATTATTATCATTATCATTATTATTAATATCATTATTATTAATATTGTTACCATTATTATGAAGGGTTAACGCACGTTTTTTCGTGTTATAGCATCTGCAGAAACCCGAGAGATGGTTGGTACCCGATCCCGTTAGGGCGAGGGCACCAACATAACTTGAGGTTTTCTGCAGGTGTAATAACACGGATAACGTCCGTGTTGTTTACGTCATAGTTATAACGTCACTAGCGTTTTATGCCCGGCACTGTTGGCGCCGTGCTTGTTGAAAGATTTAGAAGACAGGTCCATTGTTTATGTTTAACGGGTTTAAAGCACGGAAATCTCCCCGTTAACACACGTTTTTCCTTCTGTTAAAACACCGGCAAAATGGGCAAAAACAGCACACTTTATGCTAGAATTATCATTATCATTATTATTATTCAAAATTACTTCGAGATCAAATTAAGAATGAATTAGGGCTCTTGTTCGCTTTTGTTTAAGACTGGTTGAGGCAGTGCGACAATGTCTTCACATGCACATCATCCTATCCCTTTAGCTTTGTCCAAAAAGCGCAAACTACGTATTTTGCAGATATTTTTACATCGAACTCGTTGCCTATAAAGTTGGACGAAGAAAATAAACAATTCTTAAATATGGATGAAAGAAAACATAAAAACATTTTATCAAAACGCGAACAGAATAATAAAAGATAGTAGATCGTTAATGTTGTTCATAGAGTGTTAAATCAATATAACACATGTTACAATCTTACAATAAACCTCCCCCTCTCTTTATGATGTGTTATACAACTAATAAATTAACAGTGCACAGCTGACATTGAAATTAAAATAACAATTGCTACGAAATATGAATAAATATGTGTAAGTAAAAGATCAACAACATTGAAGATCAAGGATATTTTTCGCGCCTAAAACTACAGAAACATAATATAGTCTAGACTGCATTACTGTTATAACCCAATAGACAATAACATGTGTACTTAAAAGGCATCACATTTAAACATAATATAATCGAACAATGTGATTCATTTTCGCAAAAACAAATGTATATACCATATTGTTATGTATCAGCTTCCTTTTGACATTAACGTACACACATCCGGTGTTAATTTGCAATTGATTTTTTATAGAAAATGACTCGACATGTGTAACCGAGTATTCTTCATGTTACATTAAAGTAGCGTCTATACCATATTCTTCCTTACAAATATCATTTATTCAACGGAATTGAAGCTGTTTCCAGCTGTGTAGCCATGTTTAGATGTAAACATTACACAAGTTGAAACCTGGTTACCCAGATCGAATGTAATTACACCACAATCTACGTACGACATTCCAGTGGTATTCGGTAAAGATGACAGTAATGCTACTGTCATAAACTGGGGGTGTTCTTAGAAGAATAAGAGTACACGAATTCTGTTCTATAAACTTTATCATAAGGTGCTCTTTGTAGCATGACAACACATAAACCTTTTATAGCATTGAAAAGCAAACGGTGCTTTTTAATCACGGAACCTTAGTAACTTTATATGTAATCAGAAGCATGACAACGCGGTAACTTTGTAGTGCAATGAGAAGCAAACGGTGCTTTTGGAGCATAGAACCTTAGTAAGCTTTATACGTAATAAGAAGCAATTGATGCACTTTGAACCATGACAACGCGGTGACTTTGTAGTGCAATGAGAAGCAAACGGTGCCTTTGGAGCATAGAACCTTAGTAAGCTTTATACGTAATCAGAAGCAATTGATGCCCTTTGAACCATGACAACGCGGTAACTTTGTAGTGCAATGAGAAGCAAACGGTGCTTTTGGAGCATATTCTTAGTGCTTTTTGTAATCGAAGCAATTGATGCACTTTGAAGCATGACAACGCGGTCTTTGTAGTGCAATGAGAAGCAAACGGTGCTTTTGGAGCATATATTCTTAGTAAGCTTTATATGTAATCAGAAGCAATTGATGCCCTTTGAAGCATGACAACGCGGTAACTTTGTAGTGCAATGAGAAGCAAACGGTGCTTTTGGAGCATAGAACCTTAGTAAGCTTTATACGTAATCAGAAGCAATTGATGCACTTTGAACCATGACAACGCGGTTAAATATTGACTGTTCGACGCTCTAACATATCGTCAACTGGCATTTACCCAATGCATGATACATATAATAATGATTAATCAAGGACATTAGGGTGCAACTGCAATTATTTTCCATAAAATATCAGTCTTCTCTCCGCATCGTAAGATCACAAACAGATGATAAAGAAACGGTTTTAGTATTTTAAGGTGAACAAAGCTCATAGTTTCACACATTATTAAAACTTTGCTATTTTGTGCAGTGACTGTAAAAACTGTTTAGGAGATTCTTGCATTTTTTTCATTTTTTAAGCTTTGAGTTATAATTTCATTTTTGATTTGGATAAGTGTGCATCAATTCTTGACTAAAAATGAGTAACCCAGATGGGATTTTTTAAAAACGTATTGAACAATCCAGTCTAGAACACGTATTTAGTGGTTACCTCTTGCTTTAGGGGCATGCTCACAACCCATCACAAAACACCTTTCTATCTACTAAAACCATGCTGATATGCGTATTCACTGTACACGTATTTCGGCAATGTTGATTCTAATAAGCTTATATTAGCTAATCGGATTTCAGTGACATCTGTTTTGGTAAAGGATAAAGAGCACTATGGTTGCCCCCACAAAATATTGGATGCACATTCAGATTGCAACAGATGTTTATTTATAACTGCGACTATATTGTTATGTTTGTATGTATACATGTACATTGTATAAGCATGTGGTTGTCCGTGAACATGTCATTTGCCATTTCAATAAGCTAATGATTTCTGACGTACTAGAAACAAGATATTTGATGTCACCTTTAGTTGAGATTGATTAAATGACTTTATTATTCCGTCTACCTAGGACGTAGGATGCTTTGGTCTTTCGAAATTGTCATCAAAGCTTTGATTGTTAAAACAGGCGAAACAACTGATTGTCATGTATTATGTCATAAGACGCCTTTTCCCATGTCGCCGGCCATTGATTTTATGTAGTGCCAGTGTTACAACTCGTGATATATATATTTGACCGATATCAAGACTTTGGAAAGTTTCTCCTGTAACTATATGATTGGTTTAAACAGATGACGTCATGAAGTAATGGCGTCAAAGTGTGAACTTTGACTTACAAAATTTAATTTATTTTACGAGAAGCATTTCAATCAAATTTAGTGAAATTTGGATAAAGGATTTCCAAGGCAGAGAGCGGTCAAAGATAATGCACATTGTGATAAACTTTCGGCAAGGCCAATAAATCTAGATGCATATGTGTCAGTCCTTTCCAATATGCAAAGTTATTGGTCAGAGGTTTAGGTGTCTGCCGCTCATCCCGGAGGTTGCGGGTTCGAGCCCCACCAAGGTCACGACCGTACCTCCTCATTTGACACCAGTACTGGTTTTTTCCAGGAAGCGGACTCGAGAGTGACTCGATAAGCTCAAAGCTTTCTTCACAATCGAGCTAAAATAAATTAGTATAAACTAAAGTCATTGGTCAAAAGTGATCCCACAATGTCACAATTTATTATACATTTTATATAAAGCCATCATTTTGTCAAAAAAATCCTTAATTAATTTCATATGCCACTGTATCAATTATATCAATAAATCTAAACTTGATCAAAAACCATTCTTAGAATACTTTTAAGTTTTTTTTATTCTAAAAGCTGTCATCGTGTAGTGCATATTGCCTAAATATTTCCATAGTGAATTCTAAGTTCAACTATTTCAAGTTATCTTTGCATGATAAATTCTTGAAAAATGCAAACGCCATAAATCTGGAATAAATTTCTTAAGGAAACATTCATCGGTATTCTGTTTTTATTGATACAAGTTTCATGTACAGATGATTTTGAAATTTTATGATTTTATACGAAATATAAAATAGATAATTTTGACATTGTGGAATGAATGTGTACTGGTTCTACACAATGTATGTACATTAATATGGCATCCAAATTTAATTAATATTGTACAAAATGCTAACCAACATAGAAATTGACAGATAACACTTGTAATAGAAAGGTCGTAACTAAAGATTATATGAGACAATCAAGCTGGTATTATTATCAAAATAAATCATCGGTCAAGTTTATGGCCCGAGCCAATTTCAAGTGATCAAAATATGATATACGTCTCGTAAAATAAGCAAAATACATGAAGAATAAAGTACAACGTCGTAAGGCTTTAAAAGCTGCTGCATTTTTCTTGTCAGAAAATATGATTATTAACTGTTACAAAAGTTTATTTCGATATATGAAAAAAGGAATACAATGAATAGGAGTATCATATACACAATGTGATATTGTGTGGACGAAGCTGAACCCGGAGTGCCCGAGAAAACGTTTTCTTTTGCGTATTTTATTACAGAAATATTGATCAACTGAAAACAATCTAGTAACGTGATCAAGTCATTATATTCAGGAAACAAAATGAATATCATTTTCCATTAAAAATATCGGTTTTAATTTATTTTGATATCAGTGAAAACATTGCTTGAGACATCAGTGGTTTATACCGGGGTTTCCAAGGCAACATTGTAGAGATATATGGCGATGAAAAAACAGCCGCGATTTTGTTATAATTATACATCTGCCTGATTCAACCTTAACAGATGTGTCTCTTTTTATTTGTTCGTGTGAATTATCAGAAAACAGTAATTGCGTGTCATAGACATGGTCTCAGGAAATGCCGACTTTATGTCTATATAATTACGTGTATCTGAAATGCTAAGTTTACATCAATGAAGATGAGTTATGAAAATAAAGCACATTTATAACTCTACTTTAAAAATTCTAGTTTTGTACGCATCTCTAAATTACAGGCGATAAAATTAAACAATAGATAAAAATAATATCGAATATTTATTTATAATTATCAAAACAGAGAAAAATACATAAATTTCAGCTAAAACAAGCCCCGTGAAAAGATTGCAGTGGCGTGACCGGAAGCATAATAATAACTGCTTCACCTAGCTTTATTTGTTACAAAGAAATCTTCAGTTGGTAGAACAAAAAGACACCTGCTCAGTGTAATATATTGATATGGCATCCCGGAAATTACCTGTCCAAAGCTTTCCAATTTATCGCTTAATTATAACAAATATACGCATCGATGATTCCTCTCGAATTGCACCTTGAATTTGTTGTGGAAAGCTTACACTGACACATGCCTGCCATTTACTTCCTACATGTTTACTTATTGTTTATTCATAATTTATATTTTTTTCTATATTTTCAGATGACGAGTACCAATCCGTGTCAGGATCAACAACGTTTCCAGTGGCGTCAAGGTTTATCAATATACCCGGACTCTTTAAAAACTTTGGTAAAATAGTATTTCTCGCTCAAGGTGAAGGGTGAATTGTTTCTTGTGTTTATACACTAACATAAGAAAAGGAAAACGAATTTTCGTTATTCCCCTATTCCCCTATTGTACAGTAAACAACGTTCATAACGAACTCCTTTGGACCATTTCAATTTGTTCCTTATATCCATAATTTCGTTATATCCGGAGTCGTTATATACGGAGTTAACTGTACTAGGAAATACAATGGATAAGTCGTATTGACGAGATCACAATTTCTCACAAACTATAACGCGAAGTATCTTAAAGAGGGCATATCATACCACTAGCACTATCATTTTCTAAAAATGTTAAAATCAGACTAAATGTACACAAAATAATCAATATATGCATTTTTCAAGAAGTACATATATCGAGAAATGTCTGCTTTCTACACAAAATGTCAATATAACGACCTTTAAAGGCTTTTATAATAATTCCCTGTCAATCTTAAAACAAAAACCAACAATATAATGAAAGTTTCACGGCACTGCAACACGCCTTACTTTGCCTTTTAAACCGATTATCACTTGAGGTGCGGAGGTCAACTTCGTCTGTTGAAGATTTTTTACATTAACGTATTACTTATATAGTCCTTATACACCAAGTTCAAGGAGACCTCTTTCAGAGTTAAGCACGGCGTTCGCTCAATGATAGAGGTAGTGTCAAATATTATTGTGTCATGTTTGGGCACCACAGTAAAAATGCCGGTACTGTTCGTGTGTCCTATGGCGAATGAAATGTTGTTATATAGAAGGCGGTCTCAACAGACTCAATTTATTTTCCAAACTTACTTCACTGTTGAGCTTAAGAATCAAATATTAAAGTTCTTTAAATTCACAATAAGGTTTGAAGGCATCACTTTGTACTTGCTGTTTTGAGATAAAATCATATGTAAATTAGACACGTATAGGTAATTTGCTGCAGAAATAGTCAAAATAATTGCAAAGGAACGATAGCAAACCGCAGCTAGTATGTTTTTATACTTCAGTCAATGATTCATTCCTGCTCTAGCTCCCGTTTTTTTTTCCTGCCCCCCCCTTTTTTTTTATTCCTGGCCCCCAGCTTGTCCAAATTACATTAGATATATTAGATTCAAAAATATAGAAAAAAGGGAGAAGATCTCCGCAATGCTACAGTACTACTTGTTGCAAATCAGTAAACTCATGTAAAAGTGCCATGTTGAAGATATTGAGTCAATATGGAAAATAAATGAAGCATTTTTGGCAAACCTTAAAGGGGCACTCCCTACATTTAGCAGATTATATTCTCAAAACATAGATTATGTGTTTAATGAACGTAACATGATAAATAAATAAAATTTCAAGGAAGAATATGCCTCATTTCACCACAATTAATAAATATAAAGGCCGTCTGTAATAAATTACATCCACCTATTAATTGTACAACAACAACTCTACATAGATTATTGAATGGTTTACGGTAACTGCAGTATGTTTTAAAACTTTTAGGTTAAGTTGTAATACTTCCAAAGATTATATTACTTATGTTTTGGAGGTTATTTAGTTTGGCATGAGTTATAGGGCATGTCCTTTTAAATACCGGGATATCTCTTTAATAATTCGTCAAACGAACTGTTCTGGGGCCAAGCTCACAAGTAACTATGTAGCTCTAGTTCATTTTTGCCATTGTTCACATTATGTATGCACAATATTGTAATATTGCTGTACAAATCTACTGCAAAATAGCTGGTAATTGTGCATCATTTTCACACATTATCCATTGCATAACAAGGTTACGGAGGTATGTATAAATATATCTTTAACAAATCAAGAATATGACTGCAGATTCAAGTTATTCAGTGCAATACAGGGTTATTTAGATTAAACTAATGTCTACCAAACGTAAGCTTTTATTACAAAGTAAGCATGAACACAATTGACACAAATCGACATTTTTCAAGAGGCGTCTAATGAATCATGGTTCTAACCTTTTATTATATAATTAATTATAGAAATAATCTTCTAAGAAAAAGTATATTTATACATTTAAAAAAAACTCGGTTGTAATTTACTGACAATCCCCCGATCAACAGAGTGGATAATGTAATATTATAGACGATCAATTGTTTAGTGCAAAAACATAGACAGAAATCAGATTTTTACCTGAACGTGACCAGATCTTAATGACCGTGATAGCAGCACTTAAAAGAACCCTAATCATGATAAACATAAAGAGAACCATAATCAAGTAGACGTTAAATTTAACTAAAGTCAGTCTATGGAAATTTGGAAGAATGAAAAATCTTTAAATAATCTTCAATCGTCTTCAGGATAACACTCAGAATTCAGTCTCATTTTCAGGGATACAGTCCAAAAAGAATACGGATCCAATACAACCTGTGCCCGTCTTGCTTCTTACATATATGAGGTCAGGCTCGAGCCTAACTGGTGACATACTGCAACATAGCCCTGGAGCTTTCTATGTGTATGAACCATTCAGGTCACTGGGTCACAAAAATGCCTCGACTTTTACTATAATATATGCTAACGGAACTGAAAGGTATAACCCATTAGATTTAAGAGTTATATATGAGTCTTTGCATGCGAAAACCTGTCCTAGTTTTTCTTAGATGTAGTGCTTCAAACAGCTCACCGTACTCATTGCACTGTTGCCATGGAAACAGCTTGAAGACATCGTACGTGAAATGAAAGCGCTGGTGCATATACACAATGATTGTAGTGCACATAATTTGAATGTTGCCATTTTGAAATACTTGTATAAACCTTACATTTGTCTAACTAACATGCAACTGAAATGATATACGTTTTAACTTCATGAAATATACAAGAAAAACTGGCAGGTACACGCAAGTTTCAGTGTAATTGGTAGGTTTAGAATTTCAGTCTCCATGGCAACACAAGCACCATTATCGTTAAAAGTTTTTTGTCTCTAGTAATTTTACAAACAATGATTCGTATTCTGGGTGTTTTTTCCACTAGTTACAATATGACGCCACCACAGGATGGCTCATTTTGCAGCTTTTGTCCAAGAACAGTATCTCGTCAAAGTTGTAAGGTATAAATTCGAAAAGTATTTGGCTTTGAAAATTTGTCAATGTGCTTGTCTGAACTTCATGTCTGCAATCCTGTCACTTCCGCTGTTTGTGTGGTTTCGTGTTTCTCTGTTATTTCTACTGCCCTCTGTTTCATGTTGCTACGCTAATGTTTTTGTATTGTTTGTCTTTGGTTGTGTATCAATGCTAATGTTTCAATAACTGCTCTTGTTTTTACATTATTGTAAAAGTTGACTATCATTTAAACATCCCAATCTAAAAATGTAATGCCCTCTCTATATACACTTTATTGTAGTTTGATATGTTAGCAATGAAATTACGAAGCTTTCTAAATACCCCCCCCCCCATATTTTGAACCCTTTTTACCGTTTAAAGCTTCTCGCTCTCAGTTGCCGTTGAAATTATTTTTTTTTAAATTGACATACTTATACAGAAACATAAAACTAAATGCTAGAATCAAAATATAAGCAAAAATCTATGTAGGAATTTGCAGAAATCTATTGAATATGTCAGTTGCACTGCATCGCTACACTATATGTTTATATTGGAATTTCAAAAGCGTTTGCAACGCTTTTGAATTTGGTAGTGTATTATTTGCTGACAGGAATTTATACTGAAGCCTTTTTATATGACTAAATGTTATAAAATACGTCATTCACATACAGTTTCAAGAACTTTATTTTTTTACCAAAATCTGAGAGCGAGCAGCTTTAAAAACCTTTTCATACATGTCGAAACTCTTTTATAACCACAAATTTATCTCGTATCCTAACACAAAATAAATCAAAACGAAAGCAGGATAATTCCTGGTAACTACAACATAAATAAAGTTCTTGAAAACAATATTTGATGTCCCAAGGGGTCAAAACATGTAAAGAGTTTAACAATCAAATGTTTTATTCATCATAATAATTACAAGCTGATATTTTGACCATACTATTTTGACCATACTATTTTGACCCTTGAAAGAAGAATCCCTGTATAAAACGAAATGAATGTCTATACGTCTATACGAAGTAACTATAAGTCGAGTATCAGCTTTAAGCTACGTTATAAGTCATACATAAGGAACGTGATTGGTACAATGGTAAGATCGGTCCTTCATGTTGTGGTGTCTTAATTTATAGAAACTCGAATAGAATAATGTCATTTCAATAAACTATTAAGCAAACTCATTGCTGCACGACAGGTCCATGACCGACCCTTTACTCGAAAAAAAACAACAAAAAACAACCAACACTGTCGGTTGAATGGACATGAAATAAATACTTAAAATTTATAAATACATTGTATTGTTTCAATGGTTATGCAGGATACGTTAACTCTATTGGGATCACATTTTCAGGAGCATGCATTTTACATTACTATCATCAACTCTCAATATACATAGTGTTATGGTGAGGCAATATACATGTATTATATTTTTAAATAGAACAGCGAATTTGATTGGACGAGTCAATGAGAATACTCACTCTACATGTATCATATCATGTACAAAATCACGAACATAGAAAAAAAATTGAAACGTAAAAAAGTAGAATAGTGTAACTGAAAACACAAGTGAGATATTCTAGTATTGCATGAAAACATATTTCGAAATGAGACTTTTTATTGCAGTTATGCTCTTTCACCGTTTCTGAACATAACGTTTTAGCAAACAAAATAGTTAGCAGTGAAACAGTTTTTTCTCCAAGATGTATTTCTTTTGTTAGTATAAAATGTTTTCACATCTCAAAATCTAAGCTTTGCATACCAAGCACTAGCTGTAGAGGTTTTAATGAAACTGCAACTTGGACATAGATTGGATTGCACCTAATAAATACAACTGGTTCGTAAAGCGTCCAAAATTTAGGAAACACGAACAGATATTCGGTAGTACAATATTAAAAGTTTTAGTTACTAGCAGAAATTTCACATAAATATAACAAATATTGCTACCATTGACACCAAATGCTTGAAGTGTTTGGAAGAATTGATTTACCCGCACCACCGTAAACACCTATCACCGTTGTATCGTTAATATGACTCTGGTTTAGATTCATTCAATATAGCTTATAAAAGAGATTAATAAAACATTGGCAACACGTGTTGAGACATTTTGCTGATAAGATTGGCTTTACTCTGTAAAAGGTTTACAATTTCCATTAACATGTGTAGAGGTTTGACAAAGCCCCAATCTGTTTCAATTTTTTGCATTTATCAAAAGTAAATAGCCCCAACAAAGATGTTTTCAACGTTCATTTTTATCACCATTTATGATCACTTAGTTAGGAAATAATATCCAACGTATTGTTCTGACAGTATTGGCATTTTGTCTGATATTTGCAAAGATGAATTTGAACCACGATATCACGCTACACGACTGGAGCTATGTTCAGCATTTGAAAATGCATGTTCAAACGTGCTTATACTGACGGCCTTTATTTTCAAATTGTAATATAAATCAACTTGTGATGAAATTAACCTGAATTTTCACCAGAACTTTCAGTCCTACATGCTTGGAGCATACTTTGATAATCTTTTATTGATATATGGTGTTTAAAATTAGGCTGGACGATGTCGATGCTTTACGTGATATATGTGACGTCACCATCGTTTTACACCAGTCGCCGTTAACGCAACGCTTCTTAAAACTTGGTGTCAGGTAATAGTCGGATTGACTGAAAACAAGAATTATATTTAAGAATTATAAATGAAGTTGAGCCGAGAGGCGTAGATTGCAATCGGCTCTTGCAGCCAGTAATAGATTCTTTTTCTTGCATACCGTATTTTTACAATAAATATCTGTAAGAGGAGAGTATGAATTTACGCATTTATTCATAAAAGTATTTTGTTCTGACGTCATTAACTTTCACAGAGGGGGAGGGGGAAACGGAAAGGGTGGGGGCGGGGGTGGGTTAAGTGCCAGCATTGGTTTTAAAGAAAAGACATATAGGGAAACACAATCTTTGTTTTAAATGTGTCCGTTGAGAGACTTAACCTGTTCAGTGTGTATAATGGAATGGGTTCTTATAGTATGTGATTATGAAAAGATAAATACAAGATAGACACAATTGGGCCAGAATCGCTCTTCTGAACCCAAGTGTCCGTGTGTAAAAATGCTTACTGTATATGTGAAATTAACATTCTTTACATGCATGTTATTGATTAATTTCGTAATGATGATGTTCCGCTATGTTCAAGTCAATTTGTAAATAAAACTAGATGGTTATTTTTGTCAAAGTCCCATGGGTTGTTAATGATACTGAGACAGGATATTAAAAAAAAAAGTGGAGAAGAAGGAAATAAAAATAAATTCCAGTGAGTGGGGATGTGCTGTTACATCTCATCACAGTGCGAACACTTCGTTCAGACACGAAATACAGCACAGACTTTTGATCTCTAATTGTGACCTTGACCTTGAACAAAGGGGTGTTACACGTATGCGCTCTGCACATCGTCTCATAATGGTGAACATTTGTGGTGAGTATAAAACCTTCAAGGGGTACAAGAGATATGGAGCGAACAAAAATAGTCACATCACCTTGATACAGTACACGCAATCTAATTGCATTACATCTTAGTAACAAATAAAGCTACCACTTTCTTGTAAAATCTCATTAAAATATATACACAACTTTAACCTGTACTTATATCTATGAGTTAATTGCTATATTTTAAGGTTTTCCAAGATGATAAAGGGTAAAGCCTTCTCTATTAAGCTCCAATTAAAATATGTTACAAACGGGAAATTGACCAACGGTCACTGTGACCTTGACCTTGAACTACTGACCCAAAAACAATAGGGATCATCTGCCAATAAGACCATTCATCCTATGAAGTTGAGGCTGTAGGTCAAAAGGAACTCTAGTTATCGTCCGGAAACGAAGAATGGACGGACGGACTGACGGACTCCCCATTTGAGGGTTGTAGGTCAAAAGGAACTCTAGTATCATCCGGAAATGAGAAATTGACCAACGGTCACTGACCTGACCTTGACCTTTGACCCCAAAAACAATAGGGATCATCGCCTTAGACCAATCATCCTTGAAGTTTGAGGTCGTAGGTCTAAAGGAACTCTAGTTTCATCCGGAAACGAGAAATTGACCAACGGTCAGTGTGACCTTACTTGACCTACTATGACCCCCCAAAACAATAGGGATCATCAGCTCTATAAGACCAATCATCCTAGAAGTTGAGGGCTGTAGGTCAAAAAGGAACTCTAGTTATCATCCGGAAACGAGAAATTGACCAACGGTCACTGTGACCTTGACCTTTGAACTACTGACCCCAAAAACAATAGGGATCATCTGCTCAATAAGACCATTCATCCTATGAAGTTTGAGAGCTGTAGGTCAAAAGGAACTCTAGTTATCGTCCGGAAACGAAGAATGGACGGACGGACTGACGGACTGACGGACGGACGGACTGACGGACAGGGCAAAAACAATATGTCTCCCCCCGAGGTGGGGGAGACATAATTATGTTCTGTTTTGTTCAAAGACAAAAGATATATACGCATCTGCTGCACTTGTTAAATTGTGTAAACAGACGCAGGGTAATTTTGAAAGGCTGACTGTGATCCTGACCATCGGGTGTTGTAAACGGTCTATGAATATTACTTTCAAGCCCCCTTTATTCGCGTATAATAATAATAATGTTAAAATTCCTTAAATTTGTATAATCATTCACAGAACCATCATAGATTTAAGACAGTGTGTACTGATTTATACTACTAGAAAAATGGATATTACCAAACTAATAACAACAATGAAAGATCAATTGACTATTGTTGAATACATTTGATATGCTTTTTATAATCCAAGATAAAAAATTTATTTCTATCTGCTTACAGAGAAATAATTCATAATAAGTTAGATTATAGCTTACACGTTTGTAAAACATTCATTGTGTTCTAAAGGGGCACTCCCTACATTTAGCAGATTATATTTTGCAAACATAAACAATGTGTTTAATGAAAGTAAAATGATAAACAGAATACCGTATATCGAAAAATGCCTAATTTTAGCAAATATAATCAACATTGAAGCCTTCTGTAATAAATCACTAATCATTAATTGTACAACAACAACTTTACATAGATTATTAAATGATTAACGGTACTGCTACATATTTTTAAACATTGATTTACCGATAATGACTGGAATGTATAGCTTAAACATTTAGGTTAAGCAATAATACTTTCAAATATTCTATCATTTATACTTTTGAAGTTGTTTAATTTGACACCAGTTTTGGGGAGTGTCTCTTAGTATTTTACTTGACTGATATAGAGTATGTAATATGAATTTGATAATCTATGTTCACAAATACAAACCATGATGGCGGTATCATCAAGTAGACGAGAAACCATATTGTTGATTCTCACATGACCAAAAGAATGAATAAATTCATTGGGTTTTTTTTTTTTTTTTTTTTTTTTTTTTTTTTTTTTTTTTTTTTTTTTTTTTTTTTTTTTTTTTTTTTTTTTTTTTTTTTTTTTTTTTTTTTTTTTTTTTTTTTTTTTTTTTTTTTTTTTTTTTTTTTTTTTTTTTTTGGGGGTTTTTTTTTTTTTTTTTTTTTTTTTTTTTTATCACAAGGGTTTTTTTTTTTTTTTTTTCAAGGGGGGGGGATTCCCGGGGACCAATAAGATTTAAGTGTGATTGACTTAAATTCATTGGGTTAACTTTTATGTGGATATTTATACGTCATGAAAGAAATATGATGTAATATGCGATGTCATAAGTTCTCCTATTGGTCAACGCGACAAATCATTGTTTATTGCATGATTTACAACTGGCAGACGGATTGAACCATGCTAGAATTTCATTTTCTCCTTTCCTTCACTATTAATTGTTCTATTTTTCAAGCTCTATCTTCACTTCTTTTTTTCTATCTTTTATAAATAGAATCAAAGATGGTGGATAGGAATTCCCAAGTCACCAAAGTACTAATAGTAACTTACATGCGCAGTGGATCTAGTTTGACTGGTGATATTCTACAGCAGGCTATGGGGTCGTTCTACGTTTATGAACCATTGCACATTATTCAAAAGGCTATAACATTTGAATATAGAATGATTCTGCCTGATGGTAACGTCAGGTAATGATTCAAATTTCTTCTTCTTTTGATATATCACTAGCTGTGTTTTTGTCTCTCAAAAACAACTCTCATGACAAGTTTTATTTGTAAAGGGCGTGACAGCTGTCAGGATATCTTATTTTATGGATGTGTAAATATACTGGTTTATTATTGCTGTAAGATTCCCTCCATATAAACCATCTGGAGACACGTTTCCTCTTCTTACATTAATAACGTAGCTAATAAATGCGTTTTTATGTATTAAAGTAAAACCGCTGTCTAAGTTCACAAATAATATAGTTGGCTTTAAGTTTCTTTTAAACAAGTAAAATTGAATCGTTGTTAGTACTTTGAGAATTTTAACACACGGGTAAAGTTTAGTAAGTAAATCTTATAGGAAAAATTGTTTAAACTTAGAGACGGGAAAAGTTTAGTAAGTAAATCTTATAGGAAAGGTTATTTAAACTTAGAGGCGGGTAAAGTTTAGTAAGTAAATCTTATAGGAGTTGTTTAAACTCAGATACGGGTAAAGTTTAGTAAGTAAATCGTATAGGAAAGGTTGTTTAAACTTAGAAACGGGTAAAGTTTAGTAAGTAAATCTTGTAGGAAAGGTTGTTTAAACTTAGAGACGTAGATGTCTATACAAAAATAACAAGTGCAATTCATTTTAGACGTGCCTTGATAAGAATATCATAATTGTTAAAGATGTAACTTAATGGTTATGTATACCGATATGTATCGACAGCGTTTGCACGATGTGTGCTTGGATGATTTGGTCAAACCTGGACACGTAAACCAGAAAGCTGGTTAAACTCAAAATTTCAAATCTGAACTTGAGCACAACTGTTAGATCTATAATTATTTTAACTATCTACCTACTTAGTAGCCAGGGTAGAGATGTCAGCAATGATAGTTGTTATGTTATCATGAATCTGTTTCTGTTTGTTCTTCTTTGTATCTCTTTCAGATGTTGTTGATCTTCTTCCTCTAATTGTTACATTGCATTTCGCTTTTTTCTCACACATTAGTAATTTCCAGCTACCTTTATCAAGGATAAGTACAAAAATAGTCAATTTATTAGTTTTAGTGAAAACGCATGTTATTCCATTTTATTTAAAGTCTGAAAAGAGTATGTACATGTGATTAAAGTCAGTATAATGGAACAAAAGTGTGCCAATGGCCTACCTAACATCTTCTACGAGGTACTGTTCAAGTACATTTATCTTCTGTTCTTTAAAACTTGTACATGTATATTGTAGATATATATGTCTTTGATAGTCATAGTTTTTTGTTTGAGATTCATCAACCGTTACAGTCAAAAGTGTGCAGAAGGTTATGATCTAGTTCTATAGTTGCTACATGATTCAACCACGGTTGCAAACTTAAATCGTCATTGATCAAGTTGCCAAAGAATTCAATATTTCGAGTCTAAGAATTCAATTCAAGCTTAATCGTCAAAAGTGATGCCAGGAATATTTCTAAACATCATGTCGGACAAAATATTACTAAGTATTACGTCATGACGACGTCACTGGAGACATCGTGTGGTGACAATAAACATTAGATATTAAAATAACGTTTTCTTTTCACGTTAAGTCAGCTATTTTAAGATGTTCGTCACTTTTACGTATGTCATCTGGAATTTAAAGATTGGGTGTACAAGTTTGGTGAGCTTTTGAACTACGCTTTGAAACGAACACCAAATTTCTTTCCGTGAGGATTTATGCCAATTTAACAATAGGAGTAAACATCATGGTAGTAAACATTAAATATTATGATCATTAACAATATCAATATATATTTTTCTGTGATTTGTAAAAAGTTTTATTTTTTCTTTATATGGTGTCATTAAAAATGCAATAATGAGAAAAGCATTTTTGTACACAGATCGTTTAAAATGTTACATGTAAGATATAAATAGATTTTGTACTTGCATACACAACATTTATTTGTCTAATACTTGAATCTCGTATGGTGTAAATATGACATTTAAGTAACTTTTCCATTTTCAGAAAACCTCCATTTTCATTCCAAAATGAGACTTACGATGCCTTATACAACTGGTTTACATGTAACATCACCAAACTGCCTAACATTGGACTCATGGATCCATTTTTAAGTATTCCTCTTTTTATCTTTAAAGTTTAGATAGAAGATGCATTCTGTATTTGTTATCACTTTAAAGGCGTTCATGATAATAAAAAGTTTTGTAAATATGCCTCTAGGACTATGAATAAGCGGAGAAATTCTCAGCACAACGTTTTACTTTCGTTAAGTTTTCTACTCAAAACACACGAATTCAGATGCACCGTACAAAACTGTACGAATGAAATTTTCTTAGGTTAAACACCTCTAAATCATAGTGAATGTCTAAACAACAAATTTACTACAAAAGGCACATTTAATAGGTTAGAAAATGCAAATATATGGCTCAGTCTCAGTTTAAAAAACAAACAAAAAGAGATTGTTCTACTATGTTATGTTTTCTTCTATGTTTTATAATACCGCAGATAAATTTGATAGATTCTGATTGGTCAATATTCTGTAATCCTATTGTTCTTAGTATAAAGGTGCAATACATTGTTAGATGGAAATGCTCCTTTCTTGTCCATTGTTAGACATGTATAGTTCTGCTGACTAGAACACAAATTCTAAAGTGCAATTCCTCTCAAAATAGTTATAGCAAACTGGTAAGTTTACTTAAGTAAGCATTAGAACGGACCTATATATTTGCATATAGGTCCGTGGCATTAGCTACAAAATCTCTAAATAATATATCCACTCACCACGCCAACTACACCGTACAAATAATATCATCTCCACTTTCTATGGATATGTCAGGTATTGCATACACATGAAAAAAGTTTGTCCTATGCTTCTCCATAATATAAAATTAAAGATTGCTTTGCAACAATAATTTACAGATAACGGTATCAAGTCTAGGATGTTCCCTCTTTGTTACAAAAAGCTTAAAGCAAAAAGCAAAGAACAAAAAGAAACAATCCGAATGTGTGCAAGACAGCTGCAAGGTGTTTGTACAGACTCACCATTTAGAATCATAAAAACCATACGGATACAACTGCATGATATAAGGAAATTATTGGACGACTTACCAAGTTTAAAGATAATTCATCTGGTACGAGATCCACGTGCTACACTCTCGTCACAAGCGAGTCTTGGTATGTGCTCCCGAATGAGAGGAGGACAGCCGGGCTGCACAAATCTCTTCTGCAAACGATTGGAAAATGATGTTTTTGAGGAGGAACGCTTAATGAAAAAGTACCCGGATAGAATCATGTCTGTACTTTATGGTGATATTGCCAGACATCCATTGGAAACTTCAAAGAAAATGTATGACTTCATAGGTGCTGAATTCACACGAGAGGCAGAGTCATACATTTTCAATATTACGATGGCCGGAAATGAAAATAATTGTCCTATATGCACTACTCGTTCTAATTCATCTGAACACGTAGATTCTTGGAAAACTACAATGAAACCCACATTTATAAAAATTGTAAACGAACGGTGTAATTACGTCATTAAACGCTACGAATTTGATGAATTTCCCATATCGTAATGAACCATTTACAAAATTGAATGATCTTTGTACTCTTTCAAAGACTTTCATTATATTTTTGTAACTGTATAAAACATCAGGAACTTGTTCCGCTGAATGCTAGAGCTGTGATTTTCAGTATTATATATGTTTATTTATCAAGTAATAGAGTGGTTTACCCAGCTCAAAGTGCTCACCATAGTGTCTTTATCCACCAAGTCTGTAGTCCCATATATGTTTTATACATCTAAAGCAACTTCAAATTGTGTTACAATGTCTATATCCAAATAATCACTGATAAATTCGATAATGAGCTAGATCAGACAAGTGCTTTAATAGTTATGACGCTTTACCTTTTTACCAACTCTTTTACACTTAAAGCACTTGTAACATTTCGATAGAAAATGTAAAAATCTTACCTTAATTTCTATGAACAAGTCATGCCGGACCAGGGGTACCTGAGCCGTAGGAAAATATGGTCCTATGCCAATACGTCCTCTAGCAGCCTTTCTAGCAAAATAAGCTATAACGTTAGCTTGGCAAGTAATCTTCATTGTTAACTTCCTTGAATCATCTAAGATGACATTGTAGAACTTTACATTTTACAATGTGCTAATGCAATAAGAATCATTCTCTTTTAATTAATCCATTTCAGTTACAAGGCAATTGGAATCATTAGGGATATTATTTTACCATATATCTTATAAAGCTACTATTAGACCAAAGGAATTATTTCAGACATTGTATTATCTTATATTTTACTACGTACTCTGATACGAAGCAGTGTGTTGCTTGCATTATCTTTTATTTATAACGAACTGTAAGGTAATTGGAATCATCATATACCTTGTATTACCTTATATTTTACTATGTACTCTGATACGAAGTATTGCGTTGCTTGCATTATCTTTTATTTATAACGAACTGTAAGGTAATTGCAATCATATACCTTGTGTTGTCCTACGTTATATAAAGGTCTTCAAACGAAATAGAATAATTACTGACATTTCATACATACAGTGTATGTTAGTGATCATTTGGGACATCTAATTACACCATTTTTATGTCATGCAGGAATGATTTGGGAATTTAAAATGTCCTTGAAGGCATTTTGAGCAAATATTGACACAACCTATTTGAATGCAATGTTTTTTGATGACATAAACATCTATTTTTATACTCTGCTATATTTTATGATAATATGGGCATTGTACATATTTCAAATATATCAAATTATATTTGTCATCAAAATTGTTTAGGTGAGCGATAATGGACCATATTGGCCCCTTTTTGTCATTTGTATGTATTGAATTTAATTGTATGTATTACTTTGATAACACAGCGACTACGACAATCTTCCAACGTTATTGCTTCAAATGCTTGCATACATGTATGTGCCTTTGTGATTTCGATAGATACACTCAAGTGAGTCCCGAGAGGGATTCGCATAATGATTAAATCATATGCTATGCGCAATAATTACATTTGTTCGTGTTAACTTTTTCTTTTACCTGTACGTTCTATCCGGCACTCGGTGGCTGGTCAATGTATTCTGCAATTTATTTTAGCTTCTGCGCTCAATGTTCACTAAACAATGCTCATTGTAGGTAATGCTAACTGAACTATGCTCACTGTGAAGATGATCACTGGACAATGCTCGCTGTAAGAAATGCTGATTGAACTATGCTTACTGTGAGTAATGTTCACTTAACAATAGTCACTGTAGGTTAAGCTCACTGAACGATGCTCACTGTGAATAATGCTCACCAAACTATGTCCACTGCTAGTTAAGTTCACTAAACAATGCTCACTGTAAGAAATGCTCACTGAACAATGCCCAATGTAGGTAATGCTCACTTAACTACGCTTACAGTACAGTAAATAATTCTCACTGTAAGTAATGTTCACTGTGAGTAATGATCAATGGACAATGCTTAATGCAGCAATGTTCACTGAACAATGCTCTTGTAGTTCACTGAACAAACTCTCTGTGAGTAGTGCTTACGGAACAATGCTCACTCTGAGTAGTAACTGAACAATGTCTTTAGTCAATAAAATGAGGACAAAATGAAGTTTCCAATATACCCCTCCCAAATTTAGCAAAAACTGCGAACCTTTAAATAGACAATTTTCGTAATGTTTTCTTGATCTGTACACGAACTTCACGTTCAGTGTCTTCTTTAGACTTTAGTTCTATATAACAACCACGAGTATAACTCCCTGAACAGTGCTAACTGTGAGTAGTGTTCACTGTGGGTAAAGCTCACTGAACAATGCTCAAAATAAGCACCATTCACTGAAAAATGCTCACTGTGTGATCTGGTCACTGAAAATTCTCCCGTTGAATAATGCTCACTGAACAATGCTCACTGTGATCAATGCTTACTGAAAAATGCTCATGTAGTGTATAATTGACGCTGCTAGTAGTACTTAATGAACAGTGCTCGCTACGAGGAGTATTCACTGATAAATGCTCACCATGAGTAGTGCTCACTAAATAATGATAACTTTGAATAGTGTTCAGTGTACCATGCTCACAGCTGAGTAGTGCTCATTGAACAATGGTCGTTGTAAAATAGCTCATTGAACAATGCTCACTGTGATTAAAGACCATTGAACAATGCAAACGTTGACTAATGCTTACTGACAAATGCACACAATGATAATTTTTCTTTGAACAATACCCCCGTTGAGTAACGTACACTGAACAATGTTCACAATGAGTTGTAATCACAAACCATGCTCACTGTGAGTAGTGCTTACTGAACAATGTTGAATGTTTATAGTGCTGACTAAACAATGTTCACATTGAGTAATGTTCACTGAACAATGCTCTAGTTGCAAAGTGCTCACTAAAATGTTCATTGTGAGAAGTGCTCACTGAACAATGCTCATTTTGAGTAATGTTCACTTTACAATGCTCAGGTTAAGAAATGTTCACTAAGCAATGCTAAATGTCAATAGTGCTCGACGAACACTGCTCACGTTGAGTTATGTTCACTGAACAATGCTCACGTTCAGTAATGTTCACTGAATAATGCTCATGTTAAGTTATCACTGAGCACTGTTCACTGCGGAAAATGCTCATTGAACCACTGAACAAAGCTCATTGTTTCAGGAAAATCCTTTTCTTTGTTTTGGACATATGGAGAGGTCACAAATAAAACCGATGATTGAAGTGTGTCCTTGACCTTGGTCATAGTTGGAACATGGGTTACTAATGTCATCTTGACGAGATGAACATTTGAACCAAGTATAATGAAAACCATTCAAAGGGGATCAAGAGATATGGAGTAGACGCGGAAAACCAAAAACCCCTGTGACCTTGACCCAGTTCAGTTGAAACATGGATTTTGCATAATCATTGTCCTGTGAAATGTACATTGGACCCAATTTCCAAGACAATCCTTCAATGAGTTCAATAGATATGAAAAATGGAACAAAATTGCCTTAATCTCTCACATGACTACCATTGGCAATCATAAAAGGTCAACAATGGCATCACAGGAAGCGTCGATTTTGACCTTGGAGTCTTGATTTCAACATTATTAAATTTTGTAGAGGTCCACTACACAATTCCAAGTATCTAAGCTCTTGTGGTTTCAGAGAAGATTGTTTAAGCTTTCCCTATATAAGCCTATAAAAAATCATGTGACCCCCACTCATCTCGGGAAGGATCAATTTTGACCCGAGGGTCATGATTTGAACAATCTGCATAGAGGTCCACAAGTCAATGCTACATGCTAAATAGCTCCGCGGCAGGCATTGTGGTTTCAGAGAAGATTATTAAGTTTTTTCTATATTAGCCTATGTAAAATCTTGGTTGAGGTCCACAGCCAAATATCTAAGCTTTATGCCATGTGGTCTCAGACATGAAGATTTAAAGTCAATTTTGACCCGGGTGTCATTATTTGAACTATCTTGGTAGAGGTCCACATGGTCCTACATGCCAAATATGTAAGCTCTAGGCCTTGTGGTTTTAGAAACGAATATTTTTAAAGTTTTTCATATAGAAACCCATGTAAAATTAAGTTACCCCTGAACGGGGTAAATTTTGAACCATGGGTCAAAATTTGAACAATCTCTGTCGGGGTCTACTAGACTATGCTACATGCAAACTATCTAAGCGCGAGACCTTTTTGTTTTGAGATTTTTGTTAGTGTTTCCTTTTTGTTGCCATAGCAACCAGAGTTTGGCATGGTATGGAATTTTGATAAAGCTTCAGGCAAGGAACATTCCAGCCAAGTTTCATCATCTTGGAACTTTGTGTCAGGTGAGCTAAAAACCAATGACCCAAAGCGTGAACTTGAGTTGATGGGGTTGGAACATGTGTTGTTCTGTACGTGTTTTGCTATGATGAACATTTTATCCTTCGGAGTTACTTTTTGTGTATAGCATTTTATCCAAGTTTCATGAATACAAGAGATTTAGGAATTACGGAGTGGACACGTAAACCAACAGACTGGCAGACTTAGAGGGTTCTTCTATGCCAAGATTGACAATCCTGAAAATGAGCCGGTGTCAGGGGGCCGCAGGCAACCAGCGGGGTCAATGGGGCAGCGCCCTTATATGGAGACGAGGAAATGATTTTGGGGCTTTCCAGAAAGTTCTGAAATGCATATCAGTAGCACAAACTAACACATTTTTATAAAGAACTAATTCAGAATTCCGCCTATAAATTTCAATTGGAGGAACAAGTGTCCTCATTCTCTATGCTTCTATTCTATTTTCTAAGGAAATATTTTTCATTAATAATTCATAAGTTTATCAAATACATTTAACACCAATGTCTCCCACTAAATGGTTTAAAGTATTTGTTTCCATTTGTCACATTTTCGCGACCCAGGTGTTTTTAATTTTTCGTTAATTTTCTTCAGATTGTTGACGCTATCAAACTGTCATCAGCAGACGCTACCTACGATGAACAGTTTATTCAAAATATTTTTAAAAAATGCTATTTTTTCATCATGATTATACATCGATTGTCGAGTATAAATTTATAAGTTAATAACTTACACTCGATCACGCACCTATTGGTAATCAATTATCGGAAAACCCTCGCATTCTGATTGGCTGAGAGCGCATAACGGGCGACGCCTTCAAATTGTATCAGGTGTCAAACGGTGTCTTGTAGATCGCGATGATTACTGACCTGTGTTTTCTGAAAGTTTTATACATACCGTGGAATCGTCGTCGGATTTAACCCTCTAGAACCCAACCCATGTCACAATTGTTGGAAAATTCTGATTGTTTGTTTATACGGAGGCACGATGAGCAATAAAAACCAAACAATTATGCCGTCTTGTAAAGAATTTTGTGAGTTGCACGAGGAACGTTGGGCTTTACAGAATATGTGCACCAGTGCAACATTAGTACTAAAATAGTTAGGACTTAGTAAATATCATGACCAAAAAGAAATTGACACCTATATGATTGAAGAAAAATACTTATACACAGGTAATTTCATATACCAAAAAAGTTTAGCCCTTTATACATTCACTGACTCACCGAGCCTATGCCATGGCAAAAATGGTTGCCACCCCATCAACATTAGGGGACCTCAAAGTGAAACCCAACATTGAACAAAGTCTACTCTAATACGAACGTTAGTCATGGGCAATAGTGACCGCATACTTTCCCGGGTCCCAATGTCAAAGGTCAAGGTCACTGACTGGGTTAAAAAGTAGTCCAACTAAGCTTTGATTAACTCGCAAATTCTATAATCTTTCACGTCAAATTAAAAAAAAACTAGTGATAGACATACAAGACACATATTGTTTATGGAGTGACTATGGTCAATGGTTAAGATCAAAAATCATATCAAAGTGTTTAAATGAGTCAAGGTCACTCTAAAGTGAAAAATTTCGAAATTCTCAAAACCTTGCTATTTAGTCATAGTAGCTAGGATGGGATTTCAAGTAGAAAAAGATTTGAAAATTATTGGAATGTACTACAATTATTCTTAAAATACAATTTAAGGTAGAAATTTAATCAGTTAATTGCGAAAGTAAGGTACTTGTATGATGTGCCTGTAAAAGTTTACTTTTCACAAAAGCCCAAGTTGCACAGGTGCAACAGCACATTCTGAAAATGAATCTTCGAAAGTATGCCAGATATAGAGAAACAAGTAACCAAGTGAAAAATCAAGCTTTAATTCCATGATTGAACACAGAAATACCAGCTAACTAATTCTTTCCTCTTAAAAAGACAGCTGTTGAAACAAGCAATAATTGTTTTCCATTTTTTTGGTACAAATGGCAGATGTATAACAAAGGGGAAGAACTCATCATGAAAATGTGTTTGGAACATACTTGTCTTGTTACACATACATACCAAGTACAACTAAGAATAGTCTTCAAAATGTAAATAAGCCAAATTTGATAGCGGAGTGAACATTTATGATGTGATGTTGCATCTGTGCAACATTGGGCTCTAGAGGGTTAAAGCATAATTTTCGAAAACTATGTCAACAAGAGCACCGCCTGCGGGTGCCGAACGCTCGTCTGATTTTATCCTTTTACGGATTATTTTTTAAGTAATAGTGTCCTTGACCTTGACCCTGAAACACAATCCCACAAAAGGTTTTTGTAATTAATAACTATACACTAACTGTGTTCACAATAATTCAATTGCAACTAAAGATACTGTATATTTCCCATTTTTCTAGTTTTAGAAAAAAAAAACTTGACCTTGACCCCATGATCCCAAACACAATCCCAATAAATGTTTTTATTTATATGTATTACACACTTAATAATTTAGTTACATTATGTCAGTTGTAACTAAAGATATTGAATAATTACCATTTTCTATTTTTAGCTACAGTGACCTTGACCCCAGGAGCCCTAAAACACAACCCATCAAATATCTTCTTAAATACTTACTGCAAACAAAAGTTGGTTACATTATGTCAACTGTATCTAAAGATATTGAATATATTACAGTTTTCCTATTTTTAGTAACAGTGACCTTTTGACCCCAGGAGCCCCAAAACACAATTCAATTAAAGATATTCATAAATACTTCTTATACACCAAGTTTGGTTGCACTATGTTCACTGTTACAAAAATGGTGTGTGTTAAACTTTCTAAGTTAAGAAGGGGCAATAATCCAGTCAAAATACTAACAGGGTTATATAACTTGTAAAACTCTTCCTTCATTCTATAGTACATTTGATAGTGAACAGGTATTCCAAGTTTTAAAGTGATAGCTTTGATAGTTTGCATGTGAGTGACCTAAACGCAAAACTTGAAAAATCAGACTAGCTAAAACTGACTAAGTCCAAAAATACTAAAATATCGACCCCCCCCCTCCCCCACCTCAATTTATGACTCACAAACCCATTTGATTATGTTGGAGTACATTATACATTAATTGTTTCTGAAAATTTGAAATCAATCTAACAAAAAATGAAAAACCTATGTCCAATTCTCAAAATCAACCAAAATCCATCAAAATTCATGTTTTTTACCCCAAAAAACAGGTCACACTCAGCATCTTAAGCATACAATGTGAAGAAGGGTTTTAGATGAATAAGTTGTCCAAGTTTCAAAGTGATAGCTTTGATAGTTTCCATGTAAGTGACCTAAACGCAAAACTTAACCAACGACAACGACAACGACGACGACAACGACAACGACGAAGATGACAATCAAGTGACGACAATAGCTCGTCATTTTTTTCAAAAATCAGACGAGCTAAAAATACGCGGATTTAAACGTTTCCATAAACCATTAAGTACTACAGTTATAGTAAACTACTGTAACAGTTTAGAATAGGGTTTCTGGTGAAAATACGTAATAAATGATCAAATGTGTCCTCAGAAAAGCATGATACCCCCGTAAAAAATTTCTCTCGGTTTTTTTCGTCCAAAACCCTGGTGATTTTGCAATAATTTAACTGCAGTAATCCAACTGTTTGTGGCATGTATTAAAACCAGCTGTTTGAAACAAAAATTGCAAATGTTCTGATTTAATATATTCTTTAAACAAGAGGGCCAAGATGGCCCTATATCGCTCACCTTGGTACAAGTCCACTTGCCTAGTGGAAGATCACTAGATAATGTTATATACCAAATAGGTTTTCCTATATACGCCTTTGTAAAACAAGTGACCCCCCCTCCACGGGCAAGGTCAATTTTGACCCCAGGGGCATAATTTGAACAAACTTTGAAGAGGTCTACTAGGCAATGCTACATGCCAAATATCTAAGCTCTAGGCCTTGTGGTTTCAGAGAAAAAGATTTTAAAACTTTTTCCTATATAAGCCTATGTTAAACTAAGGGCCCACCCGCGCGGGGTCAGTTTTGACCCGGGGTCATAATTTGAACAATCTTGGTAGAGGTCCACTAGACAATGCTACATGCCAAATATCTAAGCTCTAGGCCTTGTGGTTTCAGAGGAGAAGATTTTTAAAGATTTTCCCATTTGTTGCCATAGCAACCAGAGTTCTGCATGGAATGGAATTCTTTGAACAATTTTGGTAGAGCTTCATGCAAGGAACATTCCTGCATAGTTTTATCAACATTGGCCTAGAGGTTTCAGAGGAGTGTCATTTGAATCAAAATGTTGACGGACGACGGACAATCATCGATCAGAAAAGCTCACCCTGGCGTAGCCAGGTGAGCTAAAAACAATACTGTGTCCGTGCATACCGTGAATTCCTTCAACAATATTATTCAATGGTTACGGTAAAAACATCAGTTTATTATTTAGAACCTAGCACCCTGGTTAAAGAGCGCCATATTAATTCCTTTTGCTAAGATTCTTTGCTACTCTCCTAATCGAGGTTCGTTTTCAGATAGGCATTAATACAACACAACTAGTCGGTCAATACATACGGACAAAAGAATGATGAAATAAAATGTTGAATATCTTTCTTCTGATAATAACCAATTTAGCTATTAAGTAGAAAAATACACGTAATAAACCCGTCAGTTCATTTAAGTCGTCATGAAAGGAAGTTTTACACATTTATTAAAATAATTACAAGGACCAACAAATAAACAAATACGGATCAATTTTAATTGTCCACAAAAATCAAGCACATTTGCGGGCATTAAACCATACCAGTAACATTTAAACTTGACGCGGTGATTCACAGGTAATATTCCCTATAGAAGTCCAAGGCATGTAGGCAGGCCTAACGTCACAATAATAATCGAGAGGCGGCGCACATGTTGCGGTTACGGCTATTTGATTTAAAATTCGGCAGACATTTTTGAGGGTGTATAACTACGGACGGATACATGAAAGTAGTCAACCTATTTACTTTTGTCATTGGTGTCTGGGTTTTTTCTGTATTGGTCGGATATAAGAATTTCAATGTAAACACTGTAATTGTTTATACATTTATTTGTTTCATTTTTGCAATATTGTTATCTGATGACACGCTACTAGTATTTTCAATTTGCTAAAAACATTAAAACAGTTCTAAAAGTAACAAACTCTATCAACAAAACAAGTAACATTAAATTGAACAGATGCTAATAGCAGAATGATCTCAAAAACGGGAAAAGTTGCCCACCTAATGTTCATTCACTGAAACTCAGAACTAACGATTTCTGTAACAATTTTCGCACATTCATAAAAAAATGAACACCGCATTCACCGAAGCTTGGCAACATTAAACTGGGGGTGGACTTTCAATTAATACACTTCTGAATAGAAATGAATAGAACTATATTGAAAGAAGGGCTAAACAAGCTATAACAAAATTAATCTACATACTGTTTTTTTCTAAACAAAAGCTAAAAATGTTTTCTTGTCACAAGACCTGTAACCAGTTATTGTACATCTTTTTGAGCTCAAGTAGCAGCTTAGAGCAGGTAACCACTTAGATACCTCAATACGATGTTTCTCTAAATAAAACAGGTAACCAATTTTGCTACCAGCAAGAACAAAAATAATCTTGAATAACAAATGCTCCATCACCTCAGTAAGCCTTTATATTTATTCTATTTCATCCACCTGACCACACCTTTTGGTAACTTGTAGAATTAGGCATGGTGAGATTAAGCAAAAACAAACATGGCATTCTAGTCTACTAGATGAAAGTGATCATAAAGCTCCCTACAGTCAAAAGTGAGCTATTTTTAATTTGGGGTTTAACACCCTGTTCAACATTGTTATTCAACATTCATTATTGTTGTAAGTACATGCCTACAGTTTACCCAACCTTCCTTAATGAATTCCTGGGAAAAAACCAGCTACTCTGCAAAAAAACTACTAAATTTCGCACATGAAAAGACATGGTCGGGAGTGTACATGTACCTCAAACTCATGGCAATTTGTCAGTGACAAATTAAAATTCAGTGATTAACAGAGCAATCTAATCTAGTAATCAACGGATACTGATGAGTAAAAAACTATTTATGGCTAAAAACAGTGTACAATTACAACAAATTAAAATACTGATACATTGTAAAGAAGCTTAATTTTGCATCGCTTGCTGATCTGGGCAGCTGGAATAAGTCCATCCTATCTTTTATAGATGTGAAAGATCTTTTGAATAAGTTATCACAACTGGAAGGAATTTCACAGCCGCAATCCTTGCATTTCATTTTGGGAGTGACTCCAGCTTATTGCAAAATGTGGCATTAATTATGAAATAACATCTGTTCCAGCGGTGTTAGTCGATTAATAAACAATGATGAGTTTTGTTAACAATAAGGCCGGGGGGGGGGGGGGGGGGGGGGGGGGTGAGAAGAACAAAATATTTTTATCAACAAACAAAGGAACAAACTTCTTACGTCAGAATATGCGCCATGTTTACAGCATCTCGTCCGGTGTCTATTTTATACATATTTTTGCTCTTTATATAAGAAAACGTGAGTATGTCAGAATATATGACAATAGCACAGTTTTGATAAAAAACAATATATATATACAAGAACACTGTTACATTTTATTTTGCCAACAAATCTTATGTCAATACAAGGGAAAACAAGAATCTTTGATACCCCTGAACAGTAAACAGCAAAGTGTTAAACACATCCCATAGGTGGTTACTGAGATACATGTATGCGCATCACCTTGCCTTCCTCACAAGAATTTAACTAGGAATTTCTAAGAACTAAAAGAGGAATAATTTAGTAAAATGAAGTAAGTAAAGCACCAAATGTAACCTTGAACTTTAAGACCATGGGTCCCACCCAATCTATAGAGTGCATGTATGTTGTATTATCCTCACTATCATCAAGTTTCAATACGACTGGAGCTGTACTTGCAAAGATATAACAACACAAAAGGGCCAGTATCCGTATACTGTACTGACTGGACTGTTCTGAGTAAGCTTTGTGAAATCTTTGGCAAGCAGAGGTCATAGCGACCTTAACCTTGACCCCCTGACCCCAAATACAGTAGGGAACTCTACTAAGTAAGACCAAATATCATATGAAGTTTGAAGGCTGGGGGTAATGTAGAGCTCAAGACATTGAGTGGAAACAATTTTAAAGTTTTTGTCACTGTGACCTTGACCTTTGACCCCAAAACAAAAGGGGTCACCTACAGGTTGAAGGCCACCTTTTGAGCAAGTCTGATGAAAGAAGAATGAAATTTGTGACCTGTAAAGCGTTATCAAGGAAAATCTATTGGGTGGTCACTGTGACCGTGACCTTTCATCCCTAAAATAATAGGGACAATCTGCATGTTGCAGGCAACCTTCTGAGCAAGTCTGATAAAAGTTGAATGAAAATTGTGACCTGTATTGTTATCATGGAAACGCTATCAGAGGTCACTGTGACCTTGAGCTTTGATCCACTAGCCCAGGTAGCAATCTTTGCAGTGAAGCGTTACAGTTTGAACAGTTGTAATGAACGGTCATTCGAGGAACTTTTGTGTGAAATTATTTCAAAATTGGATCTGCTGTTTAAAGTTTTCTATTTTAAGTTCTGGCGGCCATCTTGTGCAACGTAGCAGAACAGTAATTTCAGTAGAGGGTCACCCTAGGAACATTTGTGTGAAATTATTTCAGAATCAGACCAGCTGATTAGGAGAAGAGGTTGTTTAAAGCCTTTTCTTTATTGGCTGCAAACGAGACATTAACTAGTAATTTCCAAGTACAATCAAAACAATTTCCACAGAGTTATCTACTCTAGCTTACAGATAGGTGTTGTGCATATGATGGTACATAAGTGTTCCAACTGATGTTGACGCCAAGGCGAGCAGAAAATCCCTCCTTACTCTTGGAGAAGTCGAGCTAAAACTGATTAATACAAAATTATCTCTACAACTATAAAAAGACACGGATGAAAATAATAGCCATCTACCACAAAACATAATAACATATTTCTGTACTTTTGCAGCAGATTCTCAAAATAGGGATGTACATGTATCTGCCATAACATCGATTTTACTGAGCTAAAATATTTTGCTTTAATAACCTTCATGAACAGGGCGAAAAAAACAAAACTACAGTATAATAGCAAAACAAAATCGCAAAGATAAATAGGAAAGTGAACATAAAAAAAGTCAAAATCAAATATAGATATTTGGAAATTAATGTTTGATACAAAATTTACCCTGAACACATGCAAGGTTGATATAACTACCATAAGGGACTGGATATGGCATGATAGACCTTGCATGCAAAAAGTTTACCAAATTTTCAAAAGTCAAACAAGGGCCAAACTTCCACTAAATTTAAACAAGAGTATCTGTCTGACGTGGACACCTCTTCAGACATTAAAAAGTTTCAAGTCAATATCATAAGTGGTTACTGAGGTAGTGCATGATAGTACCTAGCAGGCAAAACTTTAACCAAATTTTCAAAGTCAAACAAGGGCCATAATTAGTACTAAATTTATACAAAGAGTATCGACTTGACTGTGGACACCCCTAGAGACATTAACGAAGTTTCAAGTCAATATCATAAGAGGTTACTGAGATATGGCATTATAGTACCTAGCAGGCAAAACTTTAACCAAATTTTCAAAGTCAAACAAGGGCCATAATTAGTCAATTTTACAAGAGTATCTGCCTTGATTGTACGACACCCCTAAAGACATTAAAAAAGTTTCAAGTCAATATCATAAGGGTTCTGAGGTATGTACATGATAGGAACTTGGAGGGAAAACTTTAACCAAATTTTCAAATTCAAACAAGGGCCATAATTAGTACTAAATTTATACAAGAGTATCTGACTTTACTGTGTGACACCCCTAGAGACATTTAACGAAGTTTCAAGTCAATATCATAAGTGGTTACTGAGATATGTGCATGATAGTTCCTAGCAGGCAAAACTTTAACCAAATTTTCAAAAGTCAAACAAGGGCCATAATTTGTACTAAATTTATACAAAGAGTTATCTGCCTTGATTGTATGACACCCCTTAAAGACATGAACAAAGTTCAAGTCAATATTATAAGTGGTTCTGAGATATGTGCATGATAGACCTAGCAGGCAAAACTTTAACCAAATTTCAAAAGTCAAACAAGGGCCATAATGTACTAAATTTTTTCAAGAGTATCTGCCTTGATTGTATGGCCACCCCCTAAAGACATGAACAAAGTTTCAAGTCAAATCATAAGTGGTTATGAGATATGGCATGATAGTACTTAGCAGGCAAAACTTACCCAAAGAAGCAAGGCTTTGGGGGGGGGGGGGGGGGGGGGGGGGTGGTGGTTTTTTTTTTTTTTCGAATATCGGAGGGGGGGGGGGGGGGGGGAGCTGTCACCCCCCCGGCGGGCCCCCTTTTCGGGAAAATGTGAATGTTTGCACTAATGTACAGAAAATTAAAACTAGATGTTAACTGTTACACTACACCAAGATTTAAAACAAATATCATTACACATGACTTTATACAAAAGTTCTGGATATATATAGCGTTTAGCTTCTCATTCTTTTTCATGCTCCATCTTTTTTTTATAAAAAGTGCTTATTTTTCAATAAAACAATGTAAATATATATAATTAATCCTAGTAACAAACAATAAAGTACATATCAAAGCCTCATGACCACCTCCAATTTGGTCAGATAGAATTTACTGATGGAACAATAATAGAACTAGTTGTCTTCTATTCAATATCAAACCAATTTTGACGTTTGCCTTTCTTTTGTATTTATGCTTTTTCATCTTGAAAAAGTGTTGTCAAAAAACATTTCTTAATGTTTTACAAGATCATTAAAAAGAAGAACACTTTCGTATTTTTAGTAACATATACTTTTGTTTTGACAAATAATGGTCGATTTTGATGTTGTAAGTTACCTTCCTTGTTAGTTGAAGTGCTTCATGTAATTATAACATCCTAAGTCATCATGGGTCTTTAAATAGATTTCCTCAACAAAAAACCTTTACTCTTGTAAGGCTCGAGGAAATTAACAACTGTTTCATTCTTGAACATTTTTTTTCTTCTCGTAGGAAAATAGCTTGACAAACTAAACAATATTTCAGCTGCTGTTGTGTATATCCCTGATATAAACTTTTTATGTCAAAAACACAACAAGAGGGCCAAGATGACCCTATATCGCTCACCTAAGTACATGACCTACTTATGACCCAATTTGATAAATTTTCAGGATGATTGGTTAATAAATGTAGCTTCTAGAGTGTTAACAAGGTTTTTCTTTGATTTGACCATGTGACCTAATTCTTAACCTCAGGTGACTCAGGTTAGATCTTGACCTAGAAATCACTGAAACAAACATTCTGGCCAATTTTCATGACGATTGATTCATACATATGGTATCTAGAGTGTTAAGATCTAGAGTTATGTTTTTCTGTGACTGTGTGACCTAGTTTTTTGCCTAAGGTGACCCAGATCTGAACTTGACCTAAAAATCATTGAGACAAACATTCTGGCCAATGTTATGATTGGTATATAAATGAAGCTTCTAGAGTTTTAACAATGTTCTTCTTTGATTTGACTGTGTGATCTAGATTTTGACTCCAGTTGACCTATATTCAAACTTGGCCTAGAAATCATTGAGACAAACATTTAACTACTGTTCAACATAATTGGTTTATAAATGTGGCCTAAAGACTGTTATCGAATGTTTTCTTGGATTTGATCATGTGACCTAATAAATCATTGAGATAAACATTCTGACCAATTTTCATGAAGATTGGATGTCAAATGCGACCATTAGAACAACAGACAAACAACAGACCAAGGGCAATCACCATAGCTCACCTGAGCTCAAAGGTGAGCTTAAAAGAAGTCATATAATGGTTCAAGACAATTCTGTGAAATCTGATTGAAATCCATTAGACAGTGACAAAGTTTTTAAAGGCAAAACACTGAACTGAACTTTAACACCAAAATGTGACTTTAGGAATTTTAGCCAAGAGCCCAAAGGTTTTGTGTGACACACTTTATCCTGCTCTACAATTGTGTGATGTTTGATTAAAAGCTCATACACAGGAAGTTATGGCCAAGGCACAATCAGAACTTCAACACAGAAGAGTGTAACTTTTGACATTTGAGTTGGGCAATGAAGAGTGCTGAGCATGACAAACTTTTCCACCATGCTCCATAATTCTGGTAAGTTTCATTAATTCCTAGATGAAAGTTAACAAAATTATAAGACATGTGAGCTGAAGGAACAAATGAACTGACAAATGAAGTGTGATCAATATACATTATATATACACTTCCCATTAGGGGAATAAAAAGAAACAGTTCACTTAGTTTTAATACAAATGTAGTAAAATCACTAAAATCATTTAAAATGAAACTGATTTTAACCACAGCTATGAATGTTCAGTCAAGTAATTTTTTGTGCTTATGGCTTGTGACTTGATATAGGCCGATTTATTTCAGTAAGACAGCATGTTAAGTTATAATTTCCTTAAAAGTCTTTGGATCGTGTGTTCAGCTATTTATATGTTTCATTGTTGATGTCCTGCCATGATGCCCGATGGTAAATTTCTCTAAAATAAGAATGACTGGTTTATCTACTATTTAGACCAAAGCCACTGAGGATAGGTGTTTTCCTGTGCTACACAGACATTTTACATAAACTTAATGTTCGTGTCACTGTTGCAACCTTTGAACTATTTAGAAAAAGTTTAGAGACTATTATCTAAGTAAAATATATATTTTCCTCTTAAAGCGACGTCCAAATTCGTAATAAATTTTAAATTTTTCTTAAAGTCAATATTTATCTTCAGTTTTTTTTTTTAATTATAAAAAAAAAAGAAAAAAAAAAGGGGTGGGGGGGGGTTGGGGTTGGTTTTTTTTTTTTTTTTTTTTTTTTTTTTTTTTTTTTTTTTTTTTTTTGTTTTTTGGGGGGGGGGGGGTTGTTTTTTGTTTATTTATATTTATATTTTTTGGAGGGGGGGGGGGGGGGGGGGGGGTTTTTTTTTTTAAAAAAAAAAAAAAAAAAAAAATTTTTTTTTTTTTTTTTTTTTTTTTTTTTTTTTTTTTTTTTTTTTTTTTTTTTTTTTTATTAAAAAAATTTTTTTTTTTTTTTTTTAATTTTTTTTTTTTTTTTTTTTTTTTTTTTTTTTGGGGGGGGGTTTTTTTAAAAAAAAAAAATTTATTTTTTTTTAAAGTTTTACCTTCAGACCCATTCACACTGCATTGGAATAACCCTAGTCTATTTGGGATCTATAGAGCTTATGGCTTAATAAATGTAATATGAACAAAATAACATTCACGCAGAAGAATCATTTTGACCAGGATACTTAAAAGGGAAAAAGTTGATTTGACAGAAAAACTTGTCAAAGGCAAATAGTTTACTATAATACTGAAATATGGATATGTCCCCCTGAGAATCTGGGAGGTGGGGGGTTGGGGGGAGGTGGGGGAGCTGTGGTTAAAATGAAACAAGGCTATGTGATTAAAAATAATTCACTGATGGAATAACAAGATAACAGTAAGCTGTTGTTACACTTTTGGCTCCATTGACTTGTATATCTGTTTCCTCAGCTTCAATCACTGATGACATCACTGATGACATGTTTGCATGTACATACAGAATGAAATGATACATTATTGCTAGTATCGACCTCTCCTTTGACTGTGGTAAGGTGGACTGTGCCTAGAGTCTTTATCTCGGTGATAACTTTGAAGCATTCTGTCATGTTTTTGGAGCACCTTCTGCCTTCGGGATTCAAAATCTTCATTACCGTTTCTATCATTATGACCATTTGGACTGTTTCTAAAGTCATCCCTAGAACTTTCTTCCCGTCTGTCATCTCTTCTCCGACTGTGAGAACGATCTCGTTCTCTGTTTGAGTGATGATCTCGGTCCCGTTCGTTCACTTTCCTTTCTTCACGATCTCGTTCTTGCTGCCCACCACTGAGATCATTTCCATGCCATGTATGAGATCTGTGAAAACTTGGCGGGTGTGGCATGAGGGAAGGCTGATTTCTGATTGGCTGGTTCATTGAGTATGGGTTTAGAGGCATAGAGTTCAGTTGCATTATTTGGATGTTTGCATGTGGAATTGGTGAATTCATTGGATGGCTGTTATGGTATGGGTTAATATTCCTAAACTGTCCCTGAATAATTTGTTGTTGTTGTTGTTGTTGCTGCTGCTGCTGCTGCTGTTGTTGCTGCTGCTGTTGTTGTTGATGAACTGACCCTAAAATAGATCAAGAGAGCCAAACTGTCATAAAATGCACCAATCAAGGAGGCTTAACTCAGTATCTGACAGTTCATTTGTTTTGTAAAACCTGCAAGAACTAGAGAGCAGACAAGGCTAATTTGGTCAATTTTGCATAATTCAAGGGCCATAATCCAAAAAAGCCTTGGTCGATTTAGCTGGTAATAAAACCTGGACGAGAGATTATGCCGACAAACATTTTGACCAAGTTTGGTGAAGATCGGATGAAAACTGTTCGACTTAGCAAGCAGTGTGCAGACAAGGTGAATTTGGTTAATTTTGCATAATTCAAGGGCCATAATCCAAAAGTGCCTGGGTGGATTTGGCTTGTTATGGAACCTGGACGAGAGATTATGCAGACAAACATTTTGACCAAGTTTGGTGAAGATCGGATGAAAAGTCTTCGACTTAGAGAGCGGACAAGGTGAATTTGGTCAATTTTACATAAACCAAGGGCCACAATCCAAAAGTGCCTGGGTTGATTTGGCTGGTTATCGAACATTATGGAACATCCCTGCAAAGTTTCATCAACATTGTCCCAGGAAGAGGTGTCTCATAGTCATGTCTCATGTAATTTTAAAATCCTTCCATGCATGACAGATTTACCATGCATACAGTATTCTTTTACCTTTAAACTCAAGTGTGACCTTGACTTTTGAGGTAGGTATGTGCGTCTTGCACGTGACACATTGCCTTGATGTGCTAAACATTTGTGCTAGGTTATCTTAAAATCAATCAACACATGACAAAGTTACAGTCCGGACATGAATGTGTGCATATACACAGGATTCTATTACTTTCAAACTGTAAGTGTGACCTTGACCTTTGAGATAGGGACATGGGCATTGCACACTACACATCCTCTTGACGTGCTGAATATGTGTGCCAAGTTATTCTAAAATCCTTCAATGCATGACAAAGTTACAGCCCTGACAGGAAAAAATGTATGGGCGGACACATTGACAGACTGTGCAATTTTAATATGCCGCCCTTTGGGGGCATAAAAAATCCATACACTATGATGTGTTAGTTGAAATTGGGCACCTACTGGCTAAAAACTAGCCAGCCAGTAATTACTTGATATTTATTCATGTAATGGTACTGTATTACCACAATACAGAAACAAGAGGTGCTATTTACAACATGCAAGACAGTATTCTTTAAAATTTTTACGGGCATATTTGTTGGAAACACTGACGATTGTGATAATTTGCATTGTGTATGGGGCGGAGCTAGACCGTGCTCTATCTACAATAGAGCACATGATCTCTGCAATAGAGAACACTTTTCAGATTTTTTTCAAAAACAAAAACAAAAACAAGCAACAATGCCAAAGAAGAAAGAGTAGCTCTGTAAAATTGACTAAACTTAAAGTTTAAGAGGAATGGAAGGGTGGACATACATATACACGAACTCGAAACACGAGTCTCCTGAGCAGTTATATCATGCAGTTTTCATTTGTGAAAGCATGATGTCGTCGGCATATGATCTAAAGGAACAGTGAAAGAATGATATTGATTAATTCTTCTAATTGACTGAATTCAAGTTCATTAGCCATCGTAACAAAACATTATCCTGCAATTCTAAAAATCCATAATGCAGGTTCATCTATCCTTCTTAGCGGTTTTTTTTTAAGGAAACTGACAAAGATCAGAGTGACCAAACAATATCAACGTGATCCCACCCACTTTGTTACGTCACACGATGTTTCGCGGCCGTGAGCTGTCAATCAAAAGTACATGATGGCGTCGTGCCATTATCAACGTGCCATAATACAAATCAGATAGAGGACTGTTTGCTCAAAAAACGCTTTCTCGGGGCACACCCTCGAAATAACATAATTATTCTCGCAAACAGTACTCTATCTAATACGTAGGATTCAATATTTGGGCCGACTTTGTGCTTACAATACAAGTGATTTTTGCCATTGAATGTCACCAAATTTTACAGGGTGGTAAAAGGAATCTTAAACTGGCAACAGAAATGTTAACCACACCAGCCCAAATTTCAAAGTCATAAAACCACTGCTATAGAAATTAGAGTGAAAAGTGGCAACTAACTTTCAACCTCAAGGATTCAACACTTCTTTCTTTCTAGATTATCTTTATATTACTAAATTGTTCTTTTTTTATTCAGACTAGTGACTTCAAAATGGTGTTCACAATCCAAGCTAAAAATGTTTAAAAAGGGTTTAGGAATGAAAAAACAAACCTGGTCGGCTCTGTAGCCTCAGAGTCCTCCCAAACAGTTGTGCACCTTCCATTAACTGAATCGAATATGGAACTGAAACATCATGAGAAAATGTCACAAATGCGAAAGATTTTTGTTTTCCAGTATCTCTCTCTTTAGCAATAGAAACTTTTTCCAAAGGCCCAGCCTGAAAAACAATTCATTATCTGTAAGTGTAAGAGTTACATGTACATGCCAATGGAGTTAAATATTCAAAATATGATGCACTTATTTGCTTCAGTGAACAAATTCAAAGTAAACAAGAGGGCCATGATGGCCCCATATCGCCAGTGTTCCCACTCTCGTAAATTATTACGTAAATCACGCAAAAAAACATAAATATCGCGCATAGAATTTTCACCATGTGCGAGATTGCCCACGTACAAAAATGCCGAGTACGAATAGGTTCAGCTGGAATCCCTCCATATTTTCTAAAAATAGATCATGGAAATTCTACTTTTTCGGCCAATCGATTGACATAACTGGTGATGATTAATCTTCGATGTCATGAAATGTAGACGGGTTTTACATTTTAATGTTCTGGGAAATAATATTAGCACTTTAAAAGTGTGACCAATCTAATGATCCAGGCTTCGTCTGCAAAAATGTCACAGTCAAAGCATTGTGTTTGGCTTCACGGCGAATAAAATAAATGATGTCCAACAACAAAGTGAAGAGTTGCCATCTACGAGTACTGACACAACTACGAGTAGTGTTACATGTAAAAGTCGGAAAAAGTACCCAAAATGGTTTCAGAACAAATGGTTGTTGTGGGTTGTAAAAATTTTCAACGGTCAGCGCTTGTCTATCTTATAATTTTCATACCCCCAAAAATTTAGATTTACCCCCACTTTTTGTGTCCAGGGGGTAAGTATACCCTTGAAAAAAATACTGAGAGGGAACATTGATCGTTCACCTGAGTATCAGTGCACTCACCTAAGGAAGTCAGTGGTTGCTAGGGGAAGTCAGTGGTTGCTAAGGAAGTTCAGGGATAATTTTTGCCATCAAAACATATGGGAGAAAAATCCCTATTTTCCAAAACCTATGAGATTTTTACCAATATCTATGAGATATTTTAAATAGACAAAAAGTATCACTTGACTTACATTTCAAATATGAAGGAAAATACTGTCGTTTACATAATTTCATATTGTGGTAATAAGGACACAAGAGCTGTGCTGAACATATAATGTATTGCAAAGATTCAATTTTCATTCTGAATTTAGAATCAAACAGAAGCCATTTATGTTCGTGGAGCCATTTAGGTTGAAACTTCACAGGATTTTTTTCCATGTTTACCAACTGTATCGGCGATACGTTGTCGTCGATCAACTTGTTGGTCTCTGAATTGGACTGAGATATTACTACTGGCATGAGACCAGTTTCCGAATCGTACCAGTTTCCGACTACTTGTTATCATAGCTTTAGCGTAACTCTTCAGAATGGGATTACCATATAATTTCGAACATTATCATCCTTTCAAGCAGCAAACAAAATTTCATTTTCTAAAGATAAACATTTTCAAAGAAATTCTACATTTCATCTCTGTCACTGAATTTGTTTACATCTCAACATGTGCGGGAAATGCGCATGCGCGGGAGATAACCGCTTAGTGTGCACGATCTAAATGGCAGTTTCCCGCCTTGGCACCGGAAAAACAGACGAACTTCTAAAACTGCTCTGAAATACTTATTTTTCATTAAACCTGATATCAATTTACTTTAATTAAATCAAAGTGTGCTGATAAACAAAAATTGCTTGCAAAACATAGCACAGTCCAAGTGTTGTGAAATGATAATACAGTGATGTACGAAATGGAACGACAAGGAACGGATAATAGACAGACACTCGTTACGAGCGTCGGAAAAGCAGGGTAAGGAATTTACACTTTAGGAAATAAAAGTTCTTGCAGATATAAATCATTTATGATTCCAAAACTGTTCAAGATAAAATAATGTCAGAAACTAGTACTGTACCTTAACTAATTAACATTAATTAGCCTTTCGGAGCCCCAATTTTGGTACGCATTCGCAAGAGATACTGGTCTTGTTTACATCATTGAAAAGGGGATAGACTTACGTTTGTAAATGTGTAGATGACTTCTGTTTATAAGAAATATTTTCAAAATAATATACAGAAAACCTCGATTTTTTGTCGGAAACTGGTCTCATACCAGTACAGAACATTGTTATATTGGATGCATCTTTTCCCGAAACAATGAACTTACTGAAAGACTCGCTTCTGAGCGGGCAGTGTTTCTTTTTAGGTGGCATTTTAGTTAGATTTCATCTGCTACAGGAGCCTTGCTACAGATGACAAAACATTTGCGGAAAAGTTTGCATCTTACGCGCTTATCAATAAGCGTCCAGATGACTAAGAATTCAAGGGACGTTACTCTCGATGCATTTACAAATACTTGTATACGTCGTTGTCGGCAAAGCATTCGAGTCGAACTAAGCACTTTATGCGATTTTATATCGCTATTGGTGAAAATGAATGCGATTTTTCGGGAAATTATGCGAGAATATCGCGGTCGCGCCCAAAAATTATCCCTGGAAGTTACTTGTTCAAAGGGGAAGTCAGTGGTTGCTAAGGTCACCGGTTGCTAAACAAATCAGTGGTTGCTTGTTAAGTCAGTGGTTGCTATAGGAACTCATTGAAAGCTAGGTTTCTTCTATAACTATATATAAAGACAAAGGACCACACCCCCCCTTGGGCAATGTCAATTTTGATCCCAGGGGCATTATTTGAACAAACTTAATGGAGGACCTCTAGACAATGTTGCACACCAAATATCTAAGCTCTAGGCCTTGTGCTTTTGGAGACAAAGATTATTTAAGTTTTTCCAATATATGTCTATGTAAAACAAGACTGTCAAGCTCTAGACCCTCTGGGTCAAGGAACATAAACATTTCGGTCTTAGACGTAAAACAAGTGGCCCAGCCAAGGCCAATATTGACCCAAGGGGCATGATTTTAATAAACTTTGAAGAGGTTCACTAGACACTGTTACCCACTAAACATCTAAGCTCTAGACCTTGTGGTTTCAGAGAGGAACATTTTAAAACATTTTCTGATATGTGTCTATAGAACAGACCGGTAAGGAATTCAAGTAGACCCCCTGTAAGGCAACGCCAGTTATACTATGGCCCTCAGGGAGATGATGTTTAAAGAAAAGTTGACAGAGGATACACAATAAACAATGCTAATTGCTATATATACTAAATATCTTAGCTCTAAGCCTTGTGGATTCAGAGAACGGAAGATTTTAAAGGCATGAATATTGCTTTAACAATAGATGTCACATAGTTTACAACTCAGAGTTCTGCATGGTATGGAATTCTTGTAGAGCTTCATGTAAAGAACATCCTCTGTTTACAACAAGTTTCATCAAAGTAAGACAGAGGTATTAGTTTAAGTTTGCCCAAAATGTGGTTATCAATAAGACGGAGATAAGCAATGTTTGAATGTAATGTAAAAGCAAAATGACAGATGGATGATGCCGACAGATCGGTTTATCCATCCTAAGGTGAAATATTTAAGACTTCAATGCAGTTAGCCAAAAACACTAACACCTGCTTTTTACTAAACACTTAAGTATGTTAAAATGTCCATATGCATGAAATATACAGTGCTGAAAGAGCCAAGGATTATCTCCAAGGGAATGCCCGTCTACAGTCATGATTAGACGTAAAAGAAAGCGCGCATCCAAAAACAATTTTGTGGCTACATCAAATTAATTAAAACTAGTAATCCAGGGATCACAGGTACGATCCCCAGCTCTTCCACTAGCATATAACTAATGGTCTTTTTGATGAGGCTCAAACCTAAGTCCTGTGTAACAGAACTGTACACCAGTCTAGTAAAATAACCTGGGGGTTTCTCTTGAAACAGGTACCCCACCCTGTTAATTTGCATTAGTACCTGCAGAAAAAGCTCGTACAGTAACCCGTCTGTTACTTTCTCCGAAAGGTTTCCCACCCATAGAGTTCTGTCTACATCACCTGACATATCTACTTTATCACTCAATTGTTCTGACTTAACTTAACCAATAAATTTTCTAATATAAAATTGAAAGTAGCGGGGAATTTGTCTTTTTGTAGATAACAGCTAAACAGTTCCGAATACCTTGAAGCTGGTTCTCTGCTCGTGTATATTTCTTCAGTACATAAGTGTAAAACCAGTGACTTTAATGCTACTTCCTGTCACATGGCTAACAGTAGATTTGATTTGTCAATTATCGGTAGAGACTACGCAATATTAAACAAGAGAGTTGCAAACTTATGAACATTTTTAAACCCTAAGAACTTTCCTCTTGAAAACAAGTTTAGTTACAATCACAGATATTAAATATTGAATTTATTTCCGTTCTGTTCGTTTGATAAATTTCTGCTTAGGATTGGTACGCTTTTGTATGGCACATCTTTACTAGGAATTTCTTCATTCTTCAATCCTTAACATTCCGGATGAAACCAGATATTGCATTTGTCGCAAACAACATACAACCCGTCTCCAGGCATTCTACAGGTGCAGAACACCTTTAGATATGCCGTGTATTTAACACCTGCAGGATGCTCAAAAGTGCGAGAGCCGGCGGTAGAGGTGCTAAACGTCCCTTTCCTAAGGGGGGAATAGCCACGAAGAAGCTCAACGTCGAATTTTGAGTACATAGTTCGATTCCGTGAGCTACTGCAGTGGCATTTGCTATTGCATATAATCAACAGTCGTTCCCGTTCTCCAGAAGGCGCAGTCTATAAATTTTAGTAACATTTTGTCAGATAATGAGATTTCTTTGGTGGCGTATCCTTTCTTCATAAATTGCATAGAACTTGTTGAACGGGCAACTTAATGAAGTAAAGCCGAAATGGAAGATTTTTATTTCTGACTTCTTTTTTTTTGTCTTTATGGTTGACAATGTAAGCCAGTGGGACCCACTGTGTTGCAAAGATCTGTTTACAATCTAGATTAAGCTTCCATATATCCGTGGAAACGTCAGCTGTGCTGCGTTTAAATAACTGTCTAAACCTCAGATGTAAGGAAATGGACTCTTTAGCAGAATCATTGCTGCGTCTATAATTCTTTCATTCACCCAATCAGTTGGCGCATACAGAATACTTTTTTCTTCGTCCTTGAGTAAAAAAATGCAAAGATTCCGTGACGATTTTTGAAGTCACTGGTGAGCTTATTATCCGTGACGGATCGTAAGTACCCGTGAACTTTTGTCCGAGGAAGCCTTGTAATCATGATCCTCTTGCCGTGGCTTTTTCCTTCCCACCTTTTAATTTTCGTCAAAACCTTTTCATTATTTTTATGACGTCATGACAGCGTTGGAATTAACATCATTACCGGCGATTATGTTTCAATTTCTGTTTTTCAGAGAAAAACAACACGAAAACCCGGGACAGAAAACCCGTGACAGTTCATTTTATTTTTCGTGATGATGCCGTCACGGTCGTCACGGGTCTTAATAGATCTGTAACTTTGCGCACAGTAGAGAGTTTACCGAAACCATACCGCTGTTGAGTTACGGATAAATAATATGGCTGATTACTATTTTACCCGTCCATGCATACGAGGAATACAAAGTATGGTAACATGCGACGAAAAAAACTGTATTGTATTTTGCTGTATAGGAATACACAGTATGTTTCATCAGTTAACGAGAGGTCAAAGGTTAGCCTTTAACAGAGTTAAAAAGCAACTTATGATCCGAAAATTGAGGAAATGTCTCGAGTAAGGAAGCAGTGCTAGATAGCTCACTGTACCAAAAGTAATCATATAAAAGTAAACACGATTTATAACCATACATAAGCGTTCTCGTGTGGAAATAATTATGCTTTAGTGAAGAGTCGATGTCATTAAAATGTCCTCTTAATGTCCTTTATATTTGGATTTTGCAAGAATAAATTTCTCTTAATATTTGTGACTGACATCAAGGGCAAGAAAATATAACAACTAATTTATGTGAACCGTTATATAAATGAAGCAAGGTCAAGTTTGGTTTTTATACTTATACCCATAACAGGAACGTAGAATCAACGTATATTCTACGTTCCTGCCCATAATTACTAAATGTATATGCAAATTCAAAGAATCCGGTTCATAGCTTTCAAAATATAGTTTGAACAAAAGTAACAACTAAGACTACTTTATCAACAAGGCAACAGTAATGTCCCTTACATGTTTTAGTTCCTGTCAATGTATACAATCCAAAAGTGAACGCTCAAGTAATTGGTAACTATATTTTAAACAAGAACATTACAAAGGGAGGTGAATAAAAGAAGAGTCTCACCAAAGTTCTTCTTCTGCTATAAAACAATGTACCTCAGAACACGTATACAATGTTTAAATGACTTTTACCTATAGGTAAGAAGTATTTTGGGGGCACTTCAATTTGTTATGAAACGGGAGAAAATTGTTAGTTAGATATAATATAATAAAGTGAGGCTGTTCCCTTTTACCTTCCATTGAGTCTCGTCCGACAGGCAGAGTTACGGAAGTTCCAGGTATATCTAGCAAAACCCTATTAGGAAAGATTTAAAAAGGAAGCTTATAAAGGCATATGTACGCTGCTTTAAATATGCATGATAAAGTATTGTAAACTAAATTTTCACCAGTAATAGGGAATAAACCACTTCGGCAAAGGCGCCTTCATAGTCACCAGGTTGGTGATATCATACAAGTTTGCTGAAATATCATTGTTAAATTTAGCGCCTTACCCTAAGCGTTTCAATGCAATTGGACTAAATTATAATCCAAAATAAGTTTTGCCAAGCATGATAAGAGTTTAGTTAAATATGTTGTTGACCAGTTGCTTTTGTAATTAATTGTACTGGTTGATCAAGTCAGACCATCTTTAGTCTTAAATATTGCTATATTAACGTTTTTGTAGCATGAACACATATAAGTATAGTTATACAGTATATATATGAAAACATTGATTATGCTAATATTGAGGAACATCATTAAAGTATAAGGCCAAAATGCGCTGGTTTAATTGTCGTATATACAACAGGTCTAGTTTTCAACGATTACGGTGAAATATTTAAGTTTTGAAACATTTCATTTTGATGTTGGTCTTGATTGATATTTGGCATCGACTCCCGTACAGACTATCAATACAAGCTTTCTTTGTAGGTTGTCGCGTAGTTAGTATAGCTATTAACCTTTCTTTGCTTCGGTTCCCTTTCTGCCCCTCCGCCCTCCACCCCCCCCCAAAAAAACCTCTTCTCGTAAAATCGACCACACGATTTATTTGTCAACTAAACGGAGCCTATGTCCAAATACGGGACACTTTTCTTCACTTCCTGTGAAATACAAATCGAGCTTTTTGTTTACAACTTTGGAAGGATCCATTCGACATTCGACAGGGTGTAGAGCTAGGAAAGGCGTTTGTTTTTAGTAATATTTATGCTCTTTCTTAAATATTTTTGTGGCATAATAAGTTTCCTTCAAATTTTAAAAGTACATAAGATGGGATATATCGACGTATTTTAGAAATTATGACCGGCTGTTGTGTTAAGTGTTAAATCTACTTGACCAGTATTTTAAAATGAGAACGTACCGTACACGGAGCTACAGGAAATCGATTGAAATAATGGTGGTAGACAAAGTGGATTCATTTATAAGCATGACATACATAGTGAATTAAAAGGTTTATAGTGTGTGTCCGTTATTCATATCATGGCGGAACTTTTGTCAGTTCATGTACATATTCCACAGAAAGATGATATTTGGCAGTTGAAGACCCAGTGCCCTGTTTTAAACAGAAATACAAGTGCGCAGCAAATTGCACTCGAGAACAAACAAAAGTATGACCTCCCAAAGAAAAGAAATTTAGATATAGAATTTAGGGAACTAAGATACACAGTGAAAGATGGACATCACAAAAAAGGTAATGTTGCAACACTTCAGCAGGGGAGTTTTCCCCTTTCCAGACCTGTGTCCCAGGGGAAAAGGGTGCATAAATTTATTGTTGGTTTGAAAAATTAAATTTTATAGCACTAAAATATATGACCTGAAAGATTTTTCTTTGATTATTTAAGATTGAAAGTTAGTTGTGTCAGCTCGGACTTATTGTTCAGACATTCGTGGGCTGGTATACAGCACTAGATCAGACAGTTGCTGCAGTACTGTATACTGGTAGTTGATGCCAGCGAGATAGTCATAAGGTACATAATACTGTTTCCGCCATCAAGTTGGCGACTAAACGGGTATGTGACAACTTGAAATTTAAAGTCTTAATTTCTATTGCACATTGCAAGCAATCCACGAAAAGTAGAAATGTTTATGTTTTGTACCTGATAATCATCGTGCAACTGTCAAATTGTCAACCCGTTACTTAGCACGAAAGGTTGAAATTTCAACTGCCTAATTTCAACTTCTAAGAACTTCCCAAGACAACTTAGGAAGGTAAAGTTTTTACTTGATAATTATAGCGCAATTACAAGTTGTCGACCAAAGATGTAGGACGAAAAGTTGAAATTAAAACGTAAAACTTCTGCTTTTCATGATAAAAGATCCTACGGCAATTTGATCCTACAAAGACAAGTTGACGTTAAGAACCTTAATTTCGAGTTGTTTTGAGTCATGACAAGCAGAAGTTTAAGGTTTTATTTTCAACTTTTCGCCCTACACCTCAGGTCGACAGCTTGACAATTGCGCGATAATTAATGAGGAAAAACTTCAACTTCTCAAGTTGTTGTGTAAAGTTCTTAGCACGAGAAGTTAAAATTAACCTGTTTAGATTTCAACCTTTCATGCTATATAACGAGTCGACAGGAAGACAATTATGCAATAATTATTGAGTCAAAAACTTCAACATTTCTACTTTTCGTGGATTTTTTTCAGCGCGAAAATTAGAAATGAGACCTGAAATGTCAAGTTGTCGCGTACCCATTTAGTTGACAACTTGATGGCGGAAACAGGATTCCGTAATAAGGTCCTCAAACCAAAACATCCCCTGTCCAAAACATCTCCCCATAACGACCAAGACGTAGCCATTTGTGTAAAACGTCCTAAAAAGGCAATTTATCCCGATGAAGTGAAGTCAAGTAATGTACAATGTAAAATATGGTTTGAAAATTACTTACCATTTTCACATAATATTAAAAGATGGGGACAATTTTGTCATTATCAGGGGACATTTTGGTCAAAATGGGGTCGTTTTGGTTTGCTAAATTCTATGTAAAAGTTACATGTTATTGTCTGCAACAATAATTCTGGGAACATGTAATTGTAAAGAAAAGCAACCCTTACCAGGTTTCCACACATTTACACAGGATTTATAAATGGTTTTCCCCTGTCATATTGGAAAGATATTTTGTAAACAAAGTAATGTAAGTCATTTTGATCATGAATACAAAATAGTTGCCTGCGTTGTTTATATTTATTTAGCTTAGTGTTAAGTTGTGCTTGATTTATTTTTCTGATCATAATAGAATAATTTGCAGGTGTTCAAATTTATTATCTGGACCAGTAGGTAATTTCTGCAAATGTTTTGGTTATTTTGCATATTTCATCATTTATCAGTATCTGTCCTTAATATTGATAATGTCTCTGGCCTTAAAGGGGCACTCCCTACATCTAGCAGATTATATTCTTGAAACATAATATGTGTTCAATCAACTTAAAATGATAAATAAATACAGTTTCAATTTGAATCAAAGAAGATCCTATGGCGAAAAACGCCTCATTTTACCACAACTAGTCAATATAGAGGCTTTCTGTAATAAATCGCATCCACCCATTAATTGTACAACAACAACTCTACATAGATTATTGAATGTTTTGCTGTACTGCAGTACATTTAAAACTGCTGATTCTATCAATAATGACTGGGAATGCATAGCTGAAACTTTTAGGTTAAGTTGTATTTATTTCCAAAGATTCTATTATTTATGTTTTGTAGGTTATTTAGTTTGGCATCAGTTATACTTATAGGGTATGTCCCTTTAATAGTTATTTCTAATAAACTAGGTCAAACTGATGCTGGAAATCAATTTGGATCAGCAGTTACTGTTGATCTTACCTATTTCTTGTAAATTCCGGAACAGTTTCAACTGTTTGGTAAACTACCAGTTATACATTGCAGCTGTTGGTACATCTGAAGGAACTTTAAAGATATAAAAAAATTACAATAAAGCCTTATAATATTAATTTGAGACATTTGATTGTTAAGTTAAAGGTTAATACATTGCATACTTTCCTAATACAATTCTTTGAAATTTTATATGTATTTTGTCTTTGATGAAGTCTTTAATATCTGAGCACTGCAGACATGGCACAGTGCGCTTTTGATTTAAATTTTGAGCAACAGCTGCTGGTTTTCCTTTCATGGAGTTAAAGAACTAAATATATTTATTTGATAGAGGGGGGGGGGGGGGGGGGGAAATAAAGAAAAAAAAAAAAAGGGGGGGGGTGGGTTTTTTAAAAATTTTTTTTTTTATTATTTAATTTTTTTTTTTTTTTGTTTTTTTTTTTTATTTTTTGGGGGAAATTTTTAATTTTTTTTTTTTTTTTTTTTTTTTTATATAGATATATATTTATTTGATAGAGATCTACATTCTCATAAATTATTTTTGAAGGAAAGGAGCATACTTTTGATGTACAATCTACAGTAGTATGTTTTTCCTGCATACAACATACAATGTACATGTACACATTTTTACGATGAGTTCACAGAATGTTTACACTGTATCCTGGTACCAGTTACCTCAACCAGGACACTACATGGTCACTATGTGAATTGTAATCTGCCTCGGTGGTTGAGTGGTTAGAGTCACTGACTCACTGGCTTGAAATCACTGTAACCTCTTAGTTACCTCTCAGTGATTGTGGGTCATGGGTTCGAACCCTGCTGTTGACCATGTCTCTGTGTGTGAGAAAGTTGGCAGTTTCTTATGGAGGGTTGGGATATAGCACTGATTCTTTACATAATAAGAACTATCATAGTTTAAGTGAAGTCGAAACAAACTTCTAGTTCAATGATGATTTGGTGTTTTTGTTTGGGGTTTTTCTCTGTTTTTTTTTTTTTTTTTTTGGGGGGTTTGTTTTTTTTTAGTGGTGTTAATGGTTTTAACAAAAAAAATGTTTAAAGTCCCAGGATTGCTTTGAATTTACTGATAAAACCGGGGTGGTTTCATTATTATTATCATTAATTGAAACTGACCCAACATTGACTGAGCTATTCAGATTATAGTAACATAAAGTTATTGATAGGATAATGAATTGATAGAACCATGTTCTATTCACTGTTTAAACAATGTTGACATATATGCCTTTCTTCAGGGAAGGAAGGGGGAAAGGGTATGAAAAGTTTTTTCCACATTTATAACAGTTAACCGCTGTATCAGATCTGCGTGGTCTGTTTTGCTTTTGCCAACAAGAACAGTTGTGAATTTTTACAATATCATTTAAAAAAATACTGTGCTATGCACATGATGTTTCTAATTAATATAAACTTATGCATATAAAAAGCCAAGTTAGGAATGGTATTGGTACAAATAAAGGTCATTTCTGTCAGTAAGATATCTCTATTGATAAAATGAGAGCTACTAGTAAATGTGATCCTGGGACTTTAAACAACTTCGGTTAATAGATTGAGACTCATCCAGGTTGCATAAGCCTCGAAAAGAGGGAAGAGGCAGTGCGGAATAAATGTGTCTTGCCTATAAGACTACCGTCATGTCTATAGCATTGGTTGGGATTGAACCCGGAACCCTCTGATCTTGAGACAGATGCACTACCTACCATTCCACAGTTCATTCTTATGCAATCTTATTCCTCCTCTAAGTTCTAAATCATATAAGAAATGTATGCAGGATGCTGCGAGAATATTGTAGGCATATCTGGGAATGTTGTACCTGTAGACTTTACTTATCCCGCTAGACTACCTTAGTATTTCAACTACATTTACATACCTATAGCAATTATAGAAAGGTCTCTTTCATTCCACAATTAAATAAAAATAAAAATATTGGTTTTTGCTCTGTCCCAAAATGGTATTGGATATAGCATTTTCTTGGTATAGAAATGTATACCTTATACTTGGTATAGAAATGTATACCTGAAGGTACAATTATCGAACATCAAAGTAAATTCCTTAAAACTAGGGCATTGATTTTATCGTATTTTGTGTCACATAAAATGACCATAAGTCTATAGTCATTGAGAATGCAGAACAATGGAACATAATGTCACACCTGTAAATCTTACGGCTCTGTGCCAGAAATAACATTATACATTTTACCACTAAAAATCTGTTGGCAGATAGTGGCATAAATCAGTATTTTGAAAGTGTTAAGGCCATTAGAAATATAACTAACTTGTTTAATGACCAAAAAATGTTGAATAAAATACTGACATGTGAAAAATTAGTGCTGTACATATCCTAAGATTATGCATGTTATGTAAATATATATAATAATCTGAAAAATTTACTGCTGGCTAATAATTTAATGATTAAAAATTTAACAGTGCAGATCATGATCACACAGAACATATTTGCTGGCAGAATCACTCATCTTGCTCTATGCCAGTAATACACTTCATGCAAGTAGGGTAAAAGTTAATGACAATTTTAGTTTTCAGTACTAGCATATCTTAGATTTTAAAGAAAAGAACTTTTCCACTCCTGTTAATCTACTTTTCCAGTGAAAACCTGATAGGTGTTTTAAAGGGTCTGTTATTCAGAACATTTCAGGATGTTTTTTCGAGCCACCATTTGAAATTATCATGAACATTGAAAATGGTTACAGATTATTGTACTCACTTTAAAATGAATTTTATTTCATAGTCATGGAAATAAAATGTTAATTTTGATTTATAATGGAATGCTACACTTCGGCAGTGTTTGGCTTTTTCCCCCAGAAATAGCGGAAATGTTGTAATATAGAAATTCGTCACTATCGTGATTCAGCCCTTAAGTTACTGTGATATTGTTGAAGTACCCACTTGTCATTGCAAGTCCATTGCCTCAAAGATTTTTTGCTAATTGGTTTGCACTTTGTTCGAATTCCCATTACATGTAAAAGTTTATTTGTTATGTGTGTTCAAAACTTATTTATCTTTTGCAATTGACGTGATTGAAAAGAGAAAAGATAGGATTGTTGAATAAGATAATTATACAAAACTCATTTGGTAGCAGTGTTTAGCAAAATTGAAATCTTTGACACATTTGTTGAAACTTTCTGATAAAAGTTTGCAAACCCTAATGGTTTATATTTCCTTATTAATTAATAGTAACAGAGCATTGAATTGGCTTCAAATATCAATTACCAACTTACTAATTATGATCAAGGAGAAGTTTCAGAAAGTATGAAACTAATCATCTCTCTGTCCAATGACTTAAACTTGTGTTTATGCCCCGACAAGAGGGGGGGAGTGGGGGTTCCAGGGCATATAGAATTTGTCTTGTCTGTCCATCTGTCTGTACATCCTGAAAATCTTGTGGCATACACTGCTCCATTACTAATAGATCTTTTGGGCCTGCCCTCTTGTTTCGATTTGGTTCGGTAATGGTGAGTATGTGAAATGGCATTAAGAATCAAAATTTTGACTGACTCCATACATTGATAGAGGATGAGAGAGCGAGTGCAGTGAATAAGAACCGTATAACACAAGCTGACCCAAGTTATATCTCACCTGAACATGAAAGTAGCGTATTAAACTTTTCTTACCTATATGCCTGTCTTTTTACATTATACAATAATGTAATTATCTTAACATAATTAACACTGGGTAACTGGTAGTAATTCACACCAATAATTACACACAGTGTTCTACCTACTACCCTTACACTTTCTTCAGCTTCTAACAAAAATAACACTTCAGCAGTAATTACTGACATGAGCTTGTCTTCTTGGGGACTGTATGACTGATGGATTTTGCTGGTTATGAACTACTCATATCCATGTACATTATGCATGTCCATATATTAGGTCAAACTCATTGTATAAATTGTATGAAGTTATTAGACATGACAGACTTTTCAGTCTTCTGGACAAATGCCAAAGAAAAACTTTTGAGATTTGAAGACTTTTTTTGTGGTACAAAAAGGTCATATTTATACCTGTACAATTTGCAACAGAGTGCAGAAATGGCTTAGCACAGTACTCTTGATAATGATATTTTATCTATACTACCGTAAAACATAATATTGTACCAGGATTTCTTTTGAAGGAAATCAAATTCTGGATCTTTCTGTGATATATACCTTTATACCTTCAATTTTATTGATTGTAGCAGTGTTGTAATATTATCTACATTTTATTCTCCTTTTGTGAGAATACTTTCTTTGTCTTAGGAAGTTAAGCAAAGAAATATAATTCTGTGCTTCAAAAAATGCGATCAGCAGAATGGTTAACAATTAGACTTCAGACCAATATAAACATGTGTTTAAGAGCACACAATCATGTTATTGCCATTTCGCACTACATTAAGTTGTTTAAGCACGACTGTTTCAAGGTTTCTTCACCGATATTTATCAAGTGCTATGTGTTTCTGCTTGCATTTTTACCCTGGGTGTTCACACGACATGCTTTGGCAAATGTGCTAGACCCATCTTAGTACACACTCCTGAAAATAGAATTACGGTTATGTACTACAGAATGTGACGTCCAAGCCCCCCAACCCCTTATCACTCATTCATCGTTGAAATGGCTCCCTACACATTGTAACAAAACTGAATCTGGTACAATATTAATTTGCTAATGTTTATATTTTGTACATGTTGTATATTAAAATCCCTCAGCATACATACATGTTTTGTTCGTCCAAAAGTAGACCTCATCAGTAACTGTTCATTACATCAAGGTCTTTCAAGGTCTTTCAAATAGTACTATTTGAAAGACCTTGATTACATATACATATATAATTTTGTATGTACATACAGGTAACACGTGATGATCTGGCGATGTGATGTATGTGTTAATTTACGGGTACTTATGATTGATTGTCCTATATATACATCAAAACTAGGCCTTGTCTTACAATTCATTGAGTTTGAAATTATCTGTTAAGAGATCAATTATCGTAACATTTTGAGTTATCTTCCTATTAATGAAGTAATATCAAGTAATACAAGTGTATTATCTCAAAGGTTTATAACCTTCAACAATCAACATGAGGGGATAAAAAAAATTGAGGAACATTACAATTGCAAAATTTCAATAGTTACCAACCAATCACTTGTCATGCTTGTAGAATATTTGTCACTAAAATACTTGCGGAATCAAAAAACTATATTTTTATCTTTTCTGAAAGGATCCATATATGTATGTATATATAAATACATGTATATTAACATAAATTTAATTTAGAGATAGAGTTATAGATATAATATGGATTATCAGTTTGACACTGATAGAGTTATAGATATGATATGATAATCAGTTTGACACTGTTATCATTTCGTACTTTGTGATAAACTTTTGATATTTCATCCCATTTAACGTATGATTATTTCAAAAGGCCTATATAGTATCTTGTATAATGGCATAGTTAACACTTGGATGATGAGGACATTCAAAACTACTCTGATTAAACTTCTTCATTTCATAATTGCAACTCGCCATATTTCGTTATCTACCTAGAGTTTGATTCCGGATGAGACCAAGTACATAATACATGTACAACAAAAATTTATGTCCTTAGGTAAAAGGCTTTAACCATGTTAACCCACACATGCCCTGATCGGTCAAGTCTATGTACATTTTAAGCTTTGAAGTTAAACCAAATTAGCAATAAAAATGATACGGCTGGTTTTATAGTTATGGCTTAGCCAAAGTGGTTTTTAGTTTTTATACCTTTCATTTATTTCACAGTTAGTACTACCAAAATCTTGTTTCAGCTAGGGCTTTCTTTGGCAAAATACACAATAATCTAGAAGTGTAATTTGTGACAGTGACTGATCATTGTTGATTTGAAAAACTATAATAAAAAACAAAATTGCCTAACAGTATTAATGATTACATTCTATTTTTGTTTTCCTTATAATCTAATACTGTTCTGATGAATGGCCAAAAAACAGCTGACATTTTAGCATTCAGCAGAAACTGTTATTACATGTTTGCCAGAATCTGTTCCTGAGATATGATTATCTACTATAAGAAGTCGTCTACACAGCCATGACACAAAAATACATTGCTTTTTTGAAAGCTGTTGTTTAGTTGTTTGAAGGGATTCTGGTATGTGATAGCACTGAGCCAATTGTCCTGATGGTAATAAACCAGAAAGGGAACTCTAATGGTCAAATGCAATTAATGATAAGAGAAAATGTATAAGCTTGCATAGAATCGTATCATTATTATATTCCTTTGAATTTTGTTTATAGGTCACACCACACAGATCAATACAGATCTGTGGTTACTGTAAGTCAAACTTGGCACCCATTGGGACGCTTTCCATGTAATTGTGTAATATTACACTTTTATAATTATGGGTGCTAAAACTTAAACTTATTTAAATGAGGCTATTTAAGTTGATGAAATTAGCTTTTGAATTAGTCGGGTTTAGTAGGACATGCTTGGAACTGTGAGTACTTTACATTCAGTTTGTGATGCAAAGCTGTATTGCAAATGCAAGACTAGATTGAAGTGGCCACATAAGACAAACCCAGCCTCACAGTGTTGCATCTTCACTAGAACACTTTGTCAATAGACCCAGCTTGAAACAAAACCCGGACACATCAAAGTAGATGGCTGTTTAAAAAACAGCACTATCATTTTGATATAAAATGGCCTATGAGGATAAATCAGTGTTGACTGCTTAATTCAAGTGGCTGTATTATACTGTACCATTAACAGAGGTTTACAATATAATTGTATTTTCCCATTCTACATTTCAGGAAGAAAAGAAATTCTCAAGACGATATCAGGGCGTTTCAGATCTGGCCAGTTGACAGCAATTATGGGCCCTTCAGGGGCTGGCAAGAGCTCCCTCATGAATATTCTGGCTGGTTACAGGTTAGTTGAAAAGCAAAAAAAAATTCAGTATTGGGTTCAAACCCCCTGTCCACAGTCAGTTTCTCCTACATTTGATCATCTTCCATAATGACCATGGAGCTTAGCATAGTTAGTGATACGAACAAGGGATGATGTAGGTTCACATGCGTATTGAAACTTTCACAAGTCAGGTACTGAGTACATTTCACGTAATAGGTTCAGGCTTGGCGAATAGGTCCAACTAAACAGGAGTTGAAAGCCTTTGATGATATAACTCTCAGATGATTTTCATGGATGAATTTAGGATGAGTTTAGTTTAATAACTACGAATCAGAGGCCAGTCGTTTGAGGCTGGTCTAGGAAGAAAGGTTACATTCTAAGCTTACATTGGTTCTGATGTTCTCAAAGATTATTAACGAAAAATATCATTATACTGGATAAGAAAGATGCATTTAATTTTAGATCTATTAATAGCGCTTTAGTCCAAAATATACACAGAACAATTAAAACACAATCTTGCTGTTAAATGAAATACAGGTGAAGTGTAGTATGAACTGTTGATAAATTTAAAGTCGTTCAGGTGGAGTAACATTAATATAGCTGGGAAGACTAACATCCAAACTAAGTGATACATGAAGTTAGATTTTAAATGAATACTATGGTATTTTATCATTTTGTAAACATAAATTATTAATTTTGTATGCCTGTCATAAATACTCAAATCTGATTGGTTGATGGTGATTATGAGTCTGATCTTACAATTTTACTGAACATTTCAGTGCAATAAGTTCTGGACCTTGAACTCTGTCAATATAGCTATTCATAGATCGTCAAAAGCTATGTTATATTTGTCTGTAATTGTGTAATATATTACATATAGATGGAGGTTTAGTGTCTGCTTGAATTTTATATTACATGTATATATTGCATCATTCTATAGTCATTAATACATTTCCTTGGGGAAGTATAGGTGCAACAGCCCTCTTAAAGAAGTCTCGCTTGAAAGAAATAATAATACTCTTTACGTGGATCAATATAATTAGTTTTCTTGCGTAAGTTGACTAGTGTAAGGAAGAAATGTATAGTTTTTGTTCTTTTTGTACCTACAAGATGGAAATGCTTTTTAAACCAAACGACTATTTTCTCTGAAAAATTGGTTGCATTTAGGAAACCGTCTGTGTGGTCGAGTGGTACGAGTCACTGACTTGAAATCTCTGTAACCGCCCATTGATTGAGAGTCATTGGTTCGAGCACTGCTACGACCATGTCCCTTTATGTGAGAAAGCTGGCAGTTTCTTACGGGGGACAGGATTCTAGTTCTGGTATTTCCCAGGAATGATGGTTTAATAGCAAAGTGGAAGCACACCAGAAAATGCTGGAAATGCATGCCTGGTGTGTAAATTATTGTACATCTATATATGGCTGCTGGCAAGGGAATTGCATTCAGAAAAAAAACGGCCTATTCTGAACCAAATTGAAGGGATGTCATGCTGTACTCTTAGTAGCAGTTTGACTTGTGGCTTCCGTGGGTCGGCCTGGACTTTAAGCTGTCTTATGATGATGAATGATGCTTAGGTAATTAAAACTAGTTGTCTGTAAAGATGACAGAAATATGATTGAAACGGGTGTTTAACCTTGACAAAGAACATAATTGCATTTGGAAACTTTTGCACCCGTTACAATTGCTTGGGTGTGCAGAAAGAATTTAGGAAGAGCAATTGTTATATGATGTGTAGGAAATGCCTTTTTTTTCTTTCAGAACTCATGGGATTGAAGGAGATATATTGGTGAAGGGTAAGACACGTGACCTGAGATCATTTAGAAAATACTCATGTTACATTATGCAAGATGACCACTTGCTGCCACACTTGTCCGTCGAGGAAGCCATGATGTGCTCGGCTAATCTCAAACTTACCGAGGAGATGCCAATGAGGGAAAAAGAGGACCTGGTAAGTCTACGTGATTTCAGTAAGATATCAATTTTAATCTAGATAAGACATGTAAAAGTCTTTAACTTTACCGGTTAAAAAGGATTTAAAAATAGCACTTTATGTGGTAGCCTAAAAATTTGACATGACTGACAAATTTAGAAGTTGTTTTAATTCTCTTCTCTATAGTCCAGATCTAAAATTGTAAGATGAACTGGACTGTTTTGGCAGAGTAAGTTAAACCATGAAAGAAATAATGTGTTATCTGTTGGAAGTACATTGTGTAACATATTTTCTTAGGTGCATGAAATATTAGAGACTCTAGGACTGTCGGAACACAAAAAGACAAGGACCAATAATCTATCAGGAGGTCAGAGGAAGAGGTTATCTATAGCACTGGAGATGGTGAATAATCCACCAATCATGTTCTTTGATGAACCAACCAGGTAACTACTGTAGAATCTTCCATTTATAAGCAATCTGTCACAGTTTTGCAATGATTGCTATAATTAATTGACGTGGTAAAAGTCAAACTATTGATGTCACTTTTATCCTTTTTAATATCTACACTATTATAGACACGGCAAAGGGCAGACCAGTCTTTCTGATGTCCCCATTTTGTTCTATGGTTACTACACCTTGGTTAAGTTTTGACCACCCCATTTTATTTAAAAAGCATTAGAGGTATGGCTTTGAAACTTACCATACTTGTTTACCATCATAACCTCCATCTACAGACAAGAGTACATAACTCTGTCAAGATTTTTGACAGAATTATGGCCCTTTTTGACTTAGAAAGTGTATTGAGCTTGGTTAAGTTTTTCTACCACCTCACTTTATTTCAAAACCATTGGAGGTATTGCTTTGAAACTAACCATACTTGTTTACCATCATGACCTTCATCAACAGACAAGAGTACATATTTCTGTCAAGATTTTTGACGGAATTATGCCCTTTTTTTTACTTAGAAAATACATTGAATATGGGTAAAATCCACTTATTGCCTTAACCCTTTGAGATATTGCTTTGAAACTTTGAATGCTTGTTTACATCATTACCCCCATCTGTAGGCAAGAGAAGGTAACTCTGTCAGGGATTTATTTTAAAAATTAAGGCCCTTTATCAACTTAGAATCTTGGTTAAGTTTTTGCTCCAGTCCACTTTTTGACTAAACTGTTCGAGATATTACTTTGAAAGTTGGAATACTTGTTTACCATCATGATCCCAAAACATGGGCAGGAGAAGGTAATTCTGTCAAGGATTTTATATGAATTATGGCCCTTTTTGACTTAGAAACTCGGGTCCACTTGCTGACTTAACCATTTGAGATATTACTTTGAAAGTTAGAGTACTTATGAACCATCATGAGACCTATCTGTAAGCAAGAGAATATAACTCTGTGAAAATGTTTCTTGATTTGTACTTAGAAATTCTTAGTTAAAGTAGTTAAAGTCTTGTGTGCCCTTAACTGTCAAAGTTTTGTTTTATTGGCAAGCACTAAAAAAGTCGAGCACGCTGTCCTACTGACAGCTCTTGTTAATATCTACACTATTATAGACACGGCAAAGGGCAGACCAGTCTTTCTGATGTCCCCCATTTTGTTCTATGGTTATACTTATTGGCCACACATTTGTCTATTGAAATAAAAACCATAAAGTTTGCGATGTTGGATATCCAGGTCTATTCAGACACGTGATCAGAAATTACTGAACAAGTGATCCCACTGGCTCACCCTGTTGCAACAATATCGATTAATTCCAGAGAACTTTGTATTAGCAAAATGATGAATTCGCCAAGGAGCGCTCTTGCATGAAAAATAAAAACGAAAATAAAGTTCTAATATTTCATGCTTTACAGTTTTAGTATAAAAATGGACGATTTGGATACAACAGAGGCAATCAGTGAAAAAAGTTCAGATGTATACTTTACTCTATTTCAGTGGTTTAGACAGTTCTGCATGTTTCCAGTGTATATCCCTGCTGAAGAACTTGGCGGCAGGAGGCAGGTCTATCATATGTACCATACATCAACCGAGTGCTAAACTATTCATGATGTTTGACTATGTAAGTGTATATGTTTTTACGCATTGATCTTTAAAAGTGCTAAACTCCGTAAATTGTGAAGTAATCTAGATCAATATAGAATATAAACAAAAAGAGTCTGAAGTGATATCAGTAATTTACGTTTGATCAATAGTCAGGGATGAATCAATATAGTGTCAAATAACTTGAAAGATCAATAAAAAAACCTATTAATTGGTTCAAGTACATGGCAAATGTTGGTCAGCCATGTGTGAAATATGTTTTGTATTTCGCAAACTTTTTTAATTAGTGAAATGGGGAATTTAGCAAAATTTTAATCACTTATATATACGCAAATTTTCAGTATGCAGAACTTGGTAGCCTGACACATAAAGCAATTGTCATAGAAATATGTAGAAACCGTGTTGAGAGTTTAATATGAGGGACACTTTAAAGTTCAATGTAGTATATTATTAGACCTTTTGATGTGGACAGGTGGTTAAGGTCTCTTACCTGTGAGGTAACCAAGCCTCTCACCGTTCAAGCCCATCTTCTGACCTGAATCTTCTATGTTGGAAAGTTGGCAGTTTGGTATCGAAGATATCAATCTAGCAATGACCTTTCCCAAGAACAATGGTTAGATAAACTGCCAACTTGTATAAACCTAAAATATTGTTTAAACACTTTAAATGCAAAGGGAATCTGTAAATCTGAAAATTTTACACTGTTTTAAACATCTTAATGTTGAAATATTATTCATAATAGGGAAGAAAAAAATTGGGTTATGAGTAAGACTAAGGAATGTACTTTCCATAATGCATAATATTTTGTATAAATTTATTTTAGTACGATTTTAGTCACAATTTGCGAGAGAGGCAGGCTCAGGCAGCAAGTTTGTCATTGCTGCTACCCATTTATAGCTGAATGGACTGTGGTGACACACTGTGTGTTTCAGCTGGGATTTGAACCCAGCACCTCCAGGTGGAAATCACCCTTAACCACTTGGCTGTCAGGGCTTAATTGTTTGATAGCACACTGTTTTTAAAAAAAAAATCTATTGCATATTTCAGTTGTATATGCTGGCAGATGGAGAATGTGTATATAAAGGCGGTGTGAAACATGTTGTGCCTTACTTAAAGTCCATGGGCCTAGAATGCCCACCATACAATAATCCGGCAGATTATGGTAAGAATATTTAAGTCTTCGAGAATAAACTTTTCCTTCTGGTTTAGGAGTAGTATCCCTTGGTCTTAAGGGAGCTGTTACTCATTGCAATAAGTGAGCATTAGCTGCTTGTGTCAGGGACGAAGTAACCCCTTGTTTAAGGGAAGAAGTAACCCCTTGTGTTAGGGAAGAAGTAACCCCTTGTGTTAGGGAAGAAATAACCCCTTGTTTAAGGGAAGAAGTAACCCTTGTTTTAGGGAAGAAATAACCCCTTGTGTTAGGGACGAAGTAACCCCTTGTTTAAGGGAAGAAGTAACCCCTTATGTTAGGGAAGAAGTAACCCTTGTGTTAGGGAAGAAATAACCCCTTGTGTTAGGGAAGAATTGACCCTTGTGTTAGGGCAGAAGTAACCCCTTGTGTTAGGGAAGAAGTAACCCTTGTGTTAGGGAAGAAATAACCCCTTGTGTTAGAGAAGAATTAACCCTTGTGTTAGGGAAGAAATAACCCCTTGTGTTAGAGGTGCAGCTGCACTTTTAGGGCACAGTAACACCTTGTGCTAGGGGAACGGTGACAGTTTACAACTCCATGTGTTGAGGGGACAGTTACCACTTGGGTTTAAGGAATAGCAATCTCCTGTGGGTGATGTTTCTAAGTGTGTTGTAATGGAAATTTGCCCGTCCGTTTTCTTGCTGGAATGGCATTAGGGGTTTGATATGTATTTGAAAATTTACGCATGTCAAATTAAAACATAACACCAAACCAAAACTATTATGAAAATGACATTTCTTGAAAAAAAGTTTCACTCAACAGGGCCTGTATAAAAATGGAAGCTAGACAAATGGTTCTACAAATTTGTTCTTTCAATGAAACATGAAAAAAAACACACTTTTTCAGTGATGGAGGTGGCTGCAGGAGAAAGTGGAGAGGACAATGTACATATGTTAATGAACTCCGTAAAGTCCGGCAATATGGAGAAGTTTTTGGCCAATGAGACTTGTAGTCAATCAAATAGGTAAGTAGTTCTTGCTCACCTGGCTTGTAGTCTAGGTTACTTATTGGGAATGTTTTGTGTGCCTTCTGCAGGTGCGTGTAGTGGGTATGCACACTGTTGTCAATTATAAATAAATGTTTTAAGAATATCGTCTCTTAAACTGCTATGCTAGGTGTAAAGAAAGTTAAACAGGAGTGTTTCTTGAATGGTCCATTTCTAGATAACTGTCTAGGTAAACGCCTGTTGTCGTGGCCTTTGGCAAAACTTGAGAATAATTTGATAGTGATTATCATTAGGTGACCGTCTGCCAGACTCCGTTAGATCATTCTGCTTCATAAATACATGGCCACTAGAAAGCAGAACGCTGGACTAGTTTGCTTGATATGGCTATATGGAAACTGAATAAAAACTCCTTGGATAGTGTCTTATACATGATATTGAAGTGCTAAGTCAGATGAGCAATACAGGGCCATCATGGCTGTCTTGTTAATTGTATAAAAAATTATAAGACGGGTGTTTTTAAGTGTCAGAATATTATGTCAAGTAGTGACCACCTGTAAGCTTTTGTAGAAATAAGAATCTGAAGGATTCTCATACTATTGTAAACACTTGATTCCTGTATGAATATATTAATTTATACAAATGTGATGGCTACATAATGTTCATACATAATTACAGGACATGTTATTTTTATGAAGTTCAAGTACTGAATGAACATGCAGCAAATCATTGTACTGGATTTTGTGAGAAAATAAGTGATAACCCGAACAATCTTAGGTTATCCATCTGGAGATTGCAGTTTGATTATGGAATGTATACTGTGGACTGATGCTAGACTGTCCTATCTGTTTCTATTTCTACATAAAGAGTTCCCTTGTTGGCCCACGGTGTGAAAAGGATGTTTAAATACAGATAACATCTTCTTTTTATGAGGTTCACAGGGGTCGGCTCGGGGCCCAGATTTTAGGGAGAAGTGTTCATTGTTGAGTTAAACGTGTTTGAATGCAATTATTAACTCTTAATCTACTGGTGGCAATTGATTCTGCATTTTTGACCAATCAAAATCATGCTCTGTCTGAACTTCCATGCCATCTGATCATGATCTGCAGTAAGCCAATTTTCAGTGAGTAGCCCCATGAAAGAATAGTGGTACAGTCCAAATAAAAAGATGGACAAGTCCATTTTAGAAGTTTAGTAGGTTCAGGGTAAATAATCCAAGAATTTAGTAATTACAAGTATTTGTATAGTTTGATGGAGTAAACAATTAACTCTAATTTTCCTAGGTCGTCTAAAAGCAGTATCAGCACAGTGAGTGAGATGGGAGAATGTATACATGTGGACACCAACGAGAACACACGCCTTCTCTCTATAGCGGAGGGAAATGCCACATATATACCAGCAGATGATTTTATAAGAGATGACCAAGACAAATCCTTGGTGAGTAATACAATCATTTGTATGGAATTTATTTTGCTAAGAAAAAATTTAGTATATTCATTCAGGTAAAATGGTGTCAAAATTTTGATAGGGATATCTTATGTCATAGATAAAATTTATCAGTGTCATGAAGCCCTGTGGAATACACAGGGGTGTGTCACATATAAGGAATCATTGCTTAGATTATTAAGAATCGTCTTCTAGGTCAATCACACTTAGATCTCATTGGTCGCCGTGATTGGCCTACTCTTTGGTAACCAATCAAATTCAACCTTTGGCTATACTAGCTGGAAATTGCAGTCAGGTAAATTTCTCCTATTTCTGGCTTCAAAATTTTGTTTTTTAGGCATGACGGGAGACATGCCGGGGTCTCATCCAGATATTAAGCTAACATAAGTGCTCTTATGGACGGACCTTGATAAAATTCTCATCAAAAAAAAAAAAATTAAGAATCGAACATGATCAGACCGATGTTTTACCAATATTTTTCAATTAGAATGTAACTTTGTAACTGAGTTTAGTACAGTAGTAAGACTACCAAGGTACTACCAACCACTTGTACTCTCTAAAATCTCTCACTGATTTAATGTCTAGCCACCAACTCAGCTATGAAACAAAGTTGACATTCTCTTACGGAGGATTTTAGAGTGTAATATTGGTCCTCCCAATGAAATAGAGTAAGGTAAACTGCCTGCCTTTACGAAACTTATACTGAACATTTAAATGTATTTGAATCGAAAAAGATGAAAAAAGAACACAATTTATTTATATATCAGTGAAGCTCTTTTAAATTTAATATATACCTTTGCGCAGGAGGGTAGCGCAAGCAGCTCCAGTAGCTCAAGCACTGTGTCTACACCAGAGAGCGGGTCTCAAGCTTCGGTTTGTATTATTGTAGCCGCATGAAGCATGGCTGTTGTTTCTTTGCTGCTGTAGTTCATGTGACATCTATTTATAGATATGTTCATTGTGCATCATGTGACATCTATTTATAGATACATTCATTTATTTATCCCATAGGCGGCTTATATTTTGATCATAATTCATTACTATTAAAAAAACATCACTCTTAAGTTCAAACCCCAATTATTGAAAAAAATCTTTATTCATTTATGCCGTAAATCAACAGGAATACAGCCAATTCGTACCATAATTTCTGAACAATAGGCAGCTTCACCGCGTTGGTCGCACCCCTATATTTTGACGATTTTAGAAACAAAAATGAACATATAGGTCACTCCAGCATATTAGCCGCGGCCGATATGCCAAATATGGTGCATATATCCAGGCGTTTAAAACTAGTCGCACCTTTTTATATGACATGATTAATCACTTAATCTACAATGTAACCTGCTGATATACAGTAGTAAACAGTAGTGAATTGACCCATGAAGGCTAAATGGTTTGGAAAGCATTGGTGAACTGTTTTCAGACAGCGTATAAACCTGAAATTCCCACTCTGTGCACTCAAAATACCAATTGAGAAAATAGTATTGTCGTATAGGCTGCTTGAAACTACCAATTACAAAAAGAACTAGGTTGTATAGGCCGCTTCGCTGCATAGGCCACAAGTCTAGGCTGCGGCTTACTGTCCGGAAATTATGGTATGTAAAACCTTAAAATTCAAAATACTATTCATTGCATTTGGTATTTTCATGCTTATAGCAAGATGTGTCACAAATGGAATGTACAATATGAATACATTTGATTAATTGCAATCATGAAGACCGAGAGACTAAACAAAAAACAAAGATTGAAAATGTATATTGATTTTGTATTTGTTAGAAGTGTTGCATTTTAATAAATGTTGAAATAGCAGCCTTGTGAAACATTGCTTTCACAGTGAACTGTTGAATTTGCTTTACTGTTCAGTGCTGATTTTTCATTTCATTTACTTTTCTTGTTTGTATCTCACTCATTGTACTGGTGAGGTATTTTGTAACTATACTTTCTGTCTGTTTTACGGTTAATTTAGAAGAAACAAAATCCAGGAGAAGTGCAGTGAGGATTTTTAACTAAAATTGTATAAGAGGACTGGGGAGTTTGATTTTTGAGTCTGTTTGATTCATGTAATGTGCTGAATCTGCTTCGTTTCTGTGTTTGGTTTGTTAATGTTTGATGCAACGTTCACTGAAAAATTAAAGATCCAGAAAGACAAGATTGGGAGCACTTTAAAGTACTGAAAATTACAAACATTGTGATAATAGGGTATACCTTGAAACGAGGTTACAATGCAACAGTTACTGTTAGGAGAGAAATAATAATTTCTGAAATAAGCTTAAGTTGTTTTCTGCTCAGTTATTATACGCCTGTCCATAGATTGGAGGTATTATGGGAACATAGGCGTTGGATGGCATCCACAAACATTGTCCGATCCCTTATTGAACACTTTCATCCAATCTTCACCTAGGGTGGTCAAAATGTTTGTGGGCATGATATCTCGGACATATTTGATAACCAGCCAAATAGCCCCAGAGGCACTATTGGAAAATGACCTTTGAATTATCAAAAATTAATAAAATTGGCCTTGTTTACTCTCTAACTCGAACAAAATTTTCATGCAGTCTTCACTAAATTTGACCAAAATGTTTCTGGGCACAATATCCCGACCAGCTTTAATAACCAGCTACATAACTGCAGTCACTCTGGAGTTGTAGCCTTTAAATGGCTGAAATGTTTCAACCAAATTTGATGGCACTGCCTCCAACTTTTCACCAGCTTTTTTGAGACAGTTTGGCACTATTGTTAAAGCTTAGCACTGCTTGAATTGAAATGAGTACAAACAGTCCGACATGAATCTTGTAGATTATATATAAATAAGGATACGTTGTTCCATCATTGCTTACGCCATTTTGTAGAAATACTATCTCGGGCACATTCTGTATTTCTGCACAAAAGAGCTGTGGCATGGAGTGTTTTGTTTTTAGGCAAAATCATTATAACTGTTTCTTTTTAATATAACACATTATACCTGTACCATCTTTTTTGTGTGTTATAAAAACTCTCTGTCATTGCCTTACTCTCTTTAAAATTAACTCGTTCTTGAATTTTGTGTAATAATCATTGTAGATTTTTTTTGCTGGCAGAGAAAAAGACTTTTTTTGCTGTAGGAAACTGCATGTACATATAGCTTGCCAGGTTGCCATAGAATTATGATAGACACATATACCAAGTATAAGTTTTTATTAGTCTCTTACTTTTGATGAATTTTTTTACAAGGAATGCTGATTTGTGTTGAATGTTCTTTCTCTGTCCTGTCCTCTAGTCTGTTATATCGTACTGATAATCTGCTACAAAATGTATTCACTTTTTTGACATGAAGAAAGGTCATGTATTACAAATGTACTTTGTAAACCCGTTAGCCAATCACTGTCTATATGATGTCATACCAGTTTGAAGGCTGTTTTCAGGGTACAATCCTGCAGTCTGCCTTCAAGTAACAGTTTATGGCTCTAGATGTGCCAGTCAATGTTGCTATTTTTTCAGTTATAAGAAAGATTTTCTTACTAGCTTTGCTTGAACTTGTAACTGCCTTTCGTAGTGGAGTGGTTGAAGTTGCTGACTTGTAATCACTGTAACCTCTCAGTGATTGAGGGTCATGGGTCCGAGCCCTGCTACCGACCTTGTGTCTCGATGTGAGGAAGTTGGCAGTTTCTTACGGAGGATAGGGATCTAGTTCTGATGCTTCCCAGACATGGTTTGGTAAACTGTCCACCTTTAAAAATGACCTAAATAAGGGTGAAATGGGCGTTTAATTCATACAACAACAAACTTATACAAGAGCTTGTATTTAGAAAAAGTGTAGCAGGATATAATTTTGGTGCACATTTCATATTTTGTATGAGTTAAGTGCAAGAGTGTCAACACAGATAAACTTGGCAATGGTAGGCAAATCTAAAACAAACTTCGTTGATCAGGCAGTAATAGTAGTATTCATTTTTTTCATGCAGCACTTGACTGACACGGAATCAGACTCTTCACTGACAGAGGTTTGTATTGCATGGATAATGTAGAAACTATAGTGTTGTGTGTTGGATATATTAGTGTATGCTTTCTTTCTTTCTTTCTTTCTTTCTTTAAACCTGGTTTAGTGTTGTAGATATTCAGTTAAGTTTACCATATTTGACTTCAAATGAAAGATTGGTATTTTTTTTGTATAAAAATGTGTGCATGCTATCTGGCTAAAAATACTGAGCTTCAGGCAAACTCCCCTCCTGGGGCCCCAAACTTTGTGTGAGTCCATTATGCTATTAAATATTTCTCAGTTGACTTTAAGCAAAATGTGAAAAAAGAAAATGATCTACTATTACTTACTTCATAAGAAAGTACATTTTCTTTTCAGTTGAAAATAAATTACAATGAATTGCATCTATCACCAGTTTCCTGGTTGGCCCTTCGGATGTAAGACAATTTTTGTTCCAGGTACTAGCTTATATTGCCTGTTGTATTTGCTATATTGCAAGAACCTACAATGAATATTCATTAGCATTCAGCAATGCCTTTGCTACTGTAAATTTAGTTGTATTAATCAGCAATTTGATTTTCACCATTTTTCGCAAATTTCCTACTTTGCTTATTATACCCCCAAAACGAAGTTTAGGGGGGTATATAGGAGTCACCCGGTGGTTGGTCGGTCGGTCGGTTGGTCGGTCGGTCGGTCGGTCGGTCGGTCGGTCGGTCGGTCGGTCGGTCGGGCGGTCTGTTGCATTTTCCTTGTCCGGAGCATAACTTGAAAACTACTTGTTGGAATTCAATACAACTTCATACAATGATCAAGCACATTGAGAGGAAGTGCAGTGCACAAGAACTATAACTCCATCTTGACTAATTACAGAGTTATTGCCCTTTGTTACTTTTCCTTGTCCGGAGCATAACTTGAAAACTACTTGTTGGAATTCAATACAACTTCATACAATGGTCAAGCACATTGAGAGGAAGTGCAGTGCACAAGAACTATAACTCCATCTTGACTAATTACAGAGTTATTGCCCTTTGTTACTTTTCCTTGTCCGGAGCATAACTTGAAAACTACTGGTTGGAATTCAATACAACTTCATACAATGGTCAAGCACATTGAGAGGAAGTGCAGTGCAGAAGAACCATAACTCCATCTTGACTAATTACAGAGTTATTGGCCTTTGTTGCTTTTCCTTGTCCGGAGCATAACTTGAAAACTATTGGTTGGAATTCAATACAATTTCATACAATGATAAAGCACAATGAGAGGAAGTGCAGTGTACAAGAACCATAACTCTATCTAGAGTATTTTCAGAGTTATTGCCCTTTGTTATTTTTTCTTCTCCAGACCTTACTTGAAAACTACTGGTTGGAATTCAATATAACCTCATACAATGGTCAGGTACATTGAGAGGAAGTGCAGTGCACAAGAACCATAACTCCATCTTGACTCATTACAGAGTTATTGCCCTTTGTTACTTTTCCTTGTCCGGAGCATAATTCGAAAAGTACTAGTTGGAATTCAATACAATTTCATACAATGGTCAAGCACAATGAGAGGAAGTGCAGTGCACAGGAACCATAACTCAATCTTGACTCATTACTGAGTTATTGCCCTTTGTTACTTTTCCTTGTCTGGAGCATTATTCGAAAACTTCTGGTTGGAATTCAATACAACTTCATAAAATGGTCAAGCACAATGACAGGAAGTGCAGTGCGAAAGAACAATAACTCTATCTTGACTCATTTCAGAGTTATTGCCCTTTGTTATTTTTACTTGTCCGGAGCATTATTCGAAAACTATTGGTTGGAATTCAATATAACTTCATACAATGGTCAAGCACAATGAGAGGAAGTGCAGTGTACAAGAACAATAACTCTATCTTGACAAATTACAGAGTTATTGCCAAGAACAATATCTCTTTTTAGTTTGTTTGCAAGGTATTCTGTTACTACGAACTTTCTCAGTTTATAAAGCAGTCTTTTGGGGGTATTAATCACATTTAGTGATAGCTCTAGTTTAATACAACTAAAAAAAGTTTCATGTCATAATTATACAGTTGTTTTATCATTTGGTAATTTGTTCGATGGCAACCATCTTGAAGTTTTTGCTCGAAAAACTTATCCAATATACAGTATTTAAATAACTTCCCCTGCATTATGTCCCTTTCATGCCTTTGTAGGTGTCATGAGACAATGTGCGAAAAGATGGCAACTATTTTCGTCATCCTGTAGAAGCAATAATGCGAAACTTATGGGGTTGTTTTAAGTGTTGTTTTTGGTTTAATTACTGTTTGTTACTATTTATAGATACAGTTGGCTCTTGTAAATTCAAAGTCTGTGAAACCAGTAGAAGAACACTTAAAATTTAGGTGTAGTGTAACAGTCAAAATTTATTGGAAAATATTAAAGAATGGAGGAAAGAATATGTAGTAAATATAGATCTGTAACTTATACCTCTTCTGAATGCAATCTGAAACATAATTTTTAGCTCGACTATTCGGAGAATATGGAGAGCTATTACAGTCACTTGTGCGTCGGTGTCGGCGTCGGCGTTGCTTCTTTGGTTAAAGTTTTGCCTGCTAAGTACTATCATGCACATATCTCAGTAACCACTTATGATATTGACTTGAAACTTTGTTCATGTCTTTAGGGGTGTCATACAATCAAGGCAGATAACTCTTGAAAAAATTTAGTACAAATTATGGCCCTTGTTTGACTTTGAAAATTTGGTTAAAGTTTTGCCTGCAAAGTACTATCATGCACATATCTCAGTAACCACTTATGATATTGACTTGAAACTTTGTTCATGTCTTTAGGGGTGTCATACAATCAAGGCAGATAACTCTTGAAAAAATTTAGTACAAATTATGGCCCTTGTTTGACTTTGAAAATTTGGTTAAAGTTTTGCCTGCTAAGTACTATCATGCACATATCTCAGTAACCACTTATACTATTGACTTGAAACTTTGTTCATGTCTTTAGGAGTGTCATACAATCAAGGCAGATAACTCTTGTATAAATTTAGTACAAATTATGGCCCTTGTTTGACTTTGAATATTTGGTTAAAGTTTTGCCTGCTAAGTACTATCATGCACATATCTCAGTAACCACTTATGATATTGACTTGAAACTTCGTTAATGTCTCTAGGGGTGTCACACAGTCAAGTCAGATAACTCTTGTATAAATTTAGTACAAATTATGGCCCTTGTTTGACTTTGAAAATTTGGTTAAAGTTTTGCCTGCATGGTACTATCATGCACATATCTCAGTAACCACTTATGATATTGACTTGAAACTTTTTTAATGTCTTAAGAGGTGTCACACAGTCAAGACAGATAACTCTTGTTTAAATTTAGTGCAAATTATGGCCCTTGTTTGACTTTGAAAATTTGGTTAAAGTGTTGCATGCAAGGTACTATCATGCACATATCTCAGTAGCCACTTATGGTAGTTATATCAAACCTTGCAATAGTGTTCAGGGTAAATTTTGTATCAAACAATTAATTTACCAAAAATTAAATCTATAGTTATAGATTTTGACTTTTTTTATGATTCAACTTTCCTAGTTTATACTTAATAGTTAGCAGAATTTTGTTTTGCTATTATACTGATAAAAGTTTTGTTTTATTAGCAAACACCCACAATAGTCGAGCGTGCTGTCTTATGGACAGCTCTTGTTTTTATTTGTGGCCGTAGTTGTTGTGGTGTTGTGTGAATTATAATTTACTATCCTTTTGTTTAGTTTAAACTAATCTAATTTACCATCCTTGGGCTATCTGTGTTCCTTTGACTAGCTGTACAGTAAATTTGGGATAATATGGCAGTGACATAAATGTTTTATATCCCATTTGAATTAAAGGTAGACCATGGTTACTAGACAGGTTTTAATCTAAGAAAAAATCAATAGATTTAAATATACATGTATGTACACAATATAAGTACAAATGTAGACATTTCTGCTGTATCACTGTCAGATTAGCCTGAATTAATTGTACCATTACTGTACTATCTCTATGATATTTACTGTAAAAGCATCTACATTGTATATCCAGTGGCATGAAACTTTGTGGCTTATAGTAAAATTACAGGTGTAGTGGCACTTAAATTTATAGATAATTCATCTTTAATTCAAAATTAATGGCAAAAAAGCTATGTTACTGATATTTAATATTTGTGATTTATATGTATTTCATCCAGGAAATCTAATCTTGGAAATCAGTGAAAATTTGTACCTCATAAATTTTATGTTTTCATTGTAGTTTACTTTTTGGTGTAAATTAGCATGCAAAATTTTGAAGTAAAATTATTCAAAAGTTACCCCTGTATGTTTTGTATGTAGTGATGCACAAGGATTTCAAAATGAAAGTTAACTCTGTTTTGCTTAGTAAAGTGTCTAAATCAATGTATTATAATTAAATGAAATTAAATTTTGGAACATACTTATCCTCAAAAACATTTCTAATTTTGTTTTAATCTCATTGTAATCTAAACATTGTAACACAGTTACAAAGGGGTGTTTTCCATCTTCATTGTGCGAGTTACAGAGTCCTTAGTGTGCCAATTTGCTTTGAGAATAAATATTGTTTATGTATAAGGGTCTGCTGCAGTGATACAAATTATTCTTTTCTGTGATTTTGTTTTACACATCACTTGTACTCAGACTTTGTTACCGTAGAAATGAAGATATGAACAACTGGCAGATAAGTAGAAAAAATACATGCAAAGGTTTCAGTTTGTAGAAAATTGTAGACTTCATTTTTTAGCTGGCTGAAGTATGCCTGTAACCTTTAAGGTTTGATTCATTTTGACCAGAAACAGTTTTTTAGGAGTGAAGGGGCAGATATCAGTAGCCAAGTGCTTCCATAAAATGGCAGTAAAGTCTGTATTAACTATTTTTGTAAAGTTTCATAGCAAGAGTATTATTTTATATTTCAGGAACTCAGTGGCGACCAGGAATGTCATACGTTCAACACGTCATGTTTTACACAGTTCAGGATTCTGTTCATACGCACCTTCATGTCTATTATGAGAGATGCTGTAAGTATTTTGCATGTCTCTAAGACTTGTTCTTTAGTAATTTGATTATTCTCATTATTGCGAAACAAGTTCTTACAACTTAAAGTAATCACCCTTGAGATTCCCTCCATGTGAAATCAACCTTACAGAGAAAGAGATTTTTTTTTTTTTTTAAATTTATTTTCGGTTGCGAAACAAGTTCTTACAACTTAGATTAATCTCTCTTGAGACTCCCTCCAGATGAAATCAACTTTGTAGAGAAAGAGATAATGTGGAATTAGTGTGTCTTGCCTAAGGACACTACCACTATTACATGCTTTGGGTTGGGATCGAACACCAGGCACTGGGATCCTGAGGCAAATAAGCTGCCACTGTGTATGTCAGCTCCATTTGTTCATGTTATTAAAAATTTAAAATTTGAACAAGTTCTGCTGTCTGTATTTGCTCAGTGTTTGTTTTCCCAATTGTTTGCCTCTCTCACTTACACAGTGTATATTCTGTTTATAGTCTGCAGTGTTGATTTTACATTCAGTAAATTTTCAAGAAGTTGACCTCTTGTAGAAATGGAGTTCTACCTTTTACAAGGACACACCTAGTAATTTACCCTTGATGAGGTGCAAATATGTTTATAAGGCTCAACATTTTGGTAAATCCACTTTGAGGTGCTTACTCAGACATTTTCATCAAAATGTTTCCCCTTAATTCACAGTCACTATTTATACCTTGTTGTATTTCTATTTTCAGACCCTGACCAGACTGAGGCTAATCTCTCATCTTGTTGTGGGCATTTTGATTGGTTTGCTATATTTGGGCATTGGAAACGAAGCCACTAAAGTTTTCAACAATGCTGGATGTCTATTCTTCTGCATATTGTTCCTCATGTTCTCAGCCCTCATGCCCACTGTACTAACATGTAAGACCTTGATTTATACCGATTTGTTTATTCTAGATAGCTCAAAAAAACTTAAGATTGAGGTTAATTCAGCTCTCGAGACTCACTCCAGATGGAACAAAGTTGAAAAGGGAGATAGGCAATGTGGAATAATTTTGTCATGCCTAAGGACGCTACCACCACATGGCACCGGTGGGGATCGAACCTAGGACTATTTGATCTTGAGGCAAACGTGCTACCACTGGCCATGGTGGCTCTTCATAAGACTTTGGCGATTACTATTTGTACATGTATAACTGCACTTAACATCCAAGTAGTGTAAATCAAAAATGTATATTATTGACACAAGTTCTTTGATAAAGTCCTCCCAGGAGAAGTAAACTTTGTGTCTGGATTCAAGTGATGTCTCAGCTTCTATTACTTACCATGTATAGCACTGATACTTGAGGCTTTGGTATAAGTTTCGCTAAAACAGACCTTCAACCATGTGAGTAAGGGAGTTACAGATTGATGCTATCCCTGGAGTAGAGTAGAAGTCCAGCATGTTACACCACACTTCATCACAGATCTTCTGCAAGGAAAAAAATAAATGATTTTTAAATTAACAAGCAGTCAGTTAATATTATGTCAGATATTGATGTATATTTTTGTTCTGTTGTAGTTCCCATGGAGATGAGTGTTTTTGTAAGGGAGCATCTGAATTACTGGTACAGTCTGAAGGCGTACTACCTGGCCAAAACAATGGCTGATATGCCTTTTCAGGTAAATAATCTAATTGTATACAAGTGTATTACAGCAATTAACCTAAATTTCTAAAAATGACATAGAGGATAATTGTTGGTTTTGGTGTAATATAACGTTATAATTTCACTGAGTGGGCACTAAAAGGGATATTTTCACGAGTGGCGCAGCCACGAGTGATAATTACTACTATTGGTGTTCACGAGTGAAATTAACATGATATTACACCGATACCAACAATTTTCTGTTTATTTTATGGTTAAAACTCTACTTTTATTGAGTTTGTTTCTATAAAACATCGAATATCGTGGGAAACGTTATCAGAAAACATAGCACAAATGACATCATTTTAACGACATCATCGTCGCATGGTCTCTAGCATTAATTACGCTTGGTATACTTTTAATGTAAATCCAGGCTTAAGATTGCAAAAACAGTGAAAATAAAAATTGTAATCCACTGCTTCAAAACTGTGGATTATCACTTTTAATTCACTGGAAAACATAGAATAAATGTCTGTCTTTCAATATTGATGGTACCATTATATGTTCGAATGGAAGCTGACTGAAAATTGACTGAATGAAATGTGAACAGTGCGAATGATGATCGAACTGTATTGGTTACAAAGGCTGAATCTTCCAAGGATGATGAAAATTAAATGTGTTGATTGATTTTGTGGTCTTTGAACAAACATTTCTGTCAAATCAAACAGTGTAACTTCAGCATATTGAGTAGGATTCAAAATTCCAAATATTTGCAGTACCAGAAGTAAATATTAAACATGGAATATCAAATTTATCACATTATTATGAGATGTAATATTACATGACAAATACAATATTGAGAATATTTATTGTCATTAGGTATGAATTATGCTTGCCTCACTTGAGGAAGGTATTCCTTACCATGAGAACTTACACGTGATCTGTTTGATATTCAGTTACCGGTAGTAAATTCCACCACTGTACAGTAAGTGAATTGCCAGGTTTTGAACTGTAGAAAAGTCCATATAAACAATATGTCAAAATTAATGATTCTTTATGACTGGATTGTTTTGTACATGTTGTATGACAAGTGGTAGGATAAATATGATGTCTGTTTCCCTTTAAATTTGAGACCATTATAATTGTGTGCCATTTTCAGTGTGAGTCTAGTAACTGTTTTTTCAGTGCGAGTCTAGTAACTGTTTTTTCAGTGCGAGTCTAGTAACTGTTTTCTTGTCTGTTGTTACTAATGCTTTTATATCAGTAAGTTAAAGTCCAAGGATCACTTTGAATTTACTGATACAGTAAAATCAATTTATTGATAGGATAATGATAGAACCATGTTCTATTCACGCTAAAACAATATTGACATAGATATGCCTTTTGTTCGTATTCAAGTAGTTTCTTCATGAAAAGCCTTCCTTATTTTTTGCAATATCATTGAAAAAAAATACTATGCTGTATTTCTAACATGTACTTATCGATTTGAAAAGTAAAGTTGATAATATTTTTGGTAGAAATAAAGGTTGGTACAAATGAAGTTGCTACTTGGACTTTAAATTTTGGTAAACCTTCCACACAAGCTTTTAAATTAAGAAATATCCCTTACGCTTTACATCTCTCTTATTACTCAAATTACAGATAATTTTCCCGCTGATATATGGGAGTATAGTGTACTGGATGACCTCACAGCCGAGTGACTTCATGCGTTTTGTCATGTTTCTTACTCTAGCCACTCAGACATCTTTAGTTGCACAATCTCTGGGACTACTTATTGGAGCAGCAACATCACTACAGGTAAGAATACGAAATAAGTGAACAAAATGAGTAAATTTATTATGCCTGCCTTCAAAAAAAGAGGACGCGTATTGCTTTGCATACTAGCGTGCCGGTTGGTAGACCAAAGGATTTCCGATTAGTAACTTAAAAGCCGAATTAGCTTCAGATCCTTAAACTTAGTTTGCAGGGTCACACTGGAAGATGACCCCGTTTGATTTTGAGGTTGGTAGGTGAAGGTCATCTTGTGGTAGCTTTGTGAAGCATGTTTTTTTCAACAGACATATTGATGGTTTCTTTCATCAGTGTTTGTGTAAATGTAGAATACTTGGATAGTGCTTGTTATGCTAATTTAGTAACATTTATAAAACCCATTGTACAAATTTATTTACTTGTACAATTTTAATGGGTAAGATTAGGTACTTGGACAGTTTTCAATCCGCGCGAATAGTTAAATAGACAGTTCTTTGGTACAAATGTACACCTGGTACAGAAACAACTAGACATTACATTTTGTTTCCTAGACAGTATACCTGGAACAGATTTTGTTTCCTGGACAGTACTCCCGGTACAGATTTTGTTTCCTGGACAGTACTCCTGGTACAGATTTTGTTTCCTGGACAGTACTCCTGGTACAGATTTTGGTTCCTGGAGGACAGTACTCCTGGCACAGATTTTTGTTCCTGGACAGTACTCCTGGTACAGATTTTTGTTCCTGGACAGTACTCATGGTACAGATTTGTTTCCTGAACAGTATTCATGGTACAGATTTGTTTCCTGGACAGTTGTTGCCACTAAAAGAAGATTACAACCATTAAGATATACAGATACAATTGCAAATAATAAAATCATGAAACAGTTAATATAACCAAATATAATTGAATTCCTGTGTTCTTGTGGTGACGAGTGTTGATATTTCTTTCTTCTAGGTTGCTGTGTTCTTGGGACCAATCACTGGAATACCTTTACTGTTGTTTAGCGGGTTTTTTGTCAACTTTGATACTATACCTATTTACCTTCAGTGGATCTCATACATGTCTTACATTGGGTATGTATATTGATTAACATTTTTAAAATGTCATTAGTTTATACTTATCTATTTTAGCTCGATTGTGAAGAAAGCTTGTAGCTTATCGAGTCACTCTCGAGTCCGCTTCCTGGAAAAACCAGTACTGGTGTCATATGAGGAAGTATGGTCGTGACCCCAGTGGGGCTTGAACCCACAACCTCCGGGATGAGCGGCTGACACTTTAACCTCTAGACCTCCGCTCCCCATAAAATGTCATTGGAGAAATAACAAGTACTAGAAAGTAAAGAAACGGCAGTAGATCTCATGATCAGGTGCCATGTTGTGCATGTCAATACCTTAGGTTTCAGATAAAGCCAAATGTAGACAGTCTCCATACTCAAGTGTTAAGGATTGCTGATTTATGATCATTAAGTCATGCGTTGAGCCCTGCGTAGGACCTGGCTATGCAGAAAAGTTGGCAGTTTCTTATGGAGGATGAATGTCTCGGGGACTGGTTCTTCATGGAATGGTTGTTAGGTGGACTGCCGGCCCTGTATATATTATGAGAAATACTTTTAAAGCAGGTGTTAGTAAAAACTACAACAGACTAAATACAGAGTAGACATGTAACCTAATTGTTATTGTTAGAAGAGATTTAGGGGTTGATAGGCCAGCCTGGAATCATTGGGATTTAAAAATGTATTGGGCTCTGTATAAACAGTCACTTTCAGGTTTATTTGCTGTTTTCAGGTATGCATTTGAGGGTGTGCTACAGGCAGTCTATGGATTTGACCGGGAGGCCTTGGAATGTGAAAAGGCAGCCCTGAGTCCCGAATGCCGATATACGGAGTCTGAAAAAGTTCTTTCGGATCTGGATGTGGACGGAGCAAAATTTTACGTTGACTTTATTGCGCTGTGCGTATTTTTTATTGTGCTGCGAGTCAGCTGTTATTTTGTGCTACGTTGGAGAGTAAAGGCTCAGAGATGAGATGGGTTGCGTGTGGAATGTGAATAAAAAAAGCAGTGATGAAAGAAAAAGGATTGGAAGAATCGTTTTGGGGCATTTGCTCATAATGTGATGGTAGTCTTGAAGTATCTGATAAAAAAATTCTGTGTTTAAAGCACAAAGTTTTGAGCTATGTCCAGCAATGTACTAAAGTGTAAATATATGTACAGGTGGTTTTCATAGTAATGTAACTTTAAAGATACAATGTTGACACTTCACTCAGAAATCAAACTTGAAATATAGGAATAAAAAAAATTATTTGCACGAAGAAATCGTAGTATAAAATGTTGTTCATGTACAATGTAAGTTACATTTTGTCACAGATTTAAAAAACTCCACATTAGAACTGTTGTCATACATAGTAATATATACCGGCTTCCCAAATAATATGTGTGATATATAACCATGTGCTGAATCTTTCTATGCAGGCTCCAGCTCATGTGCTGTGCTTTACATAAAATACAACAGAAATTTACGGAGGCATTCTATTTATATTCTAACAAATAAACATATTTTGATTTCTTGAGATGATATGTTCTTTCTATTGAATCATGTTATTATCAACTTTAAATGTATCCATGTGAGACTTTTAAATTGTCTTTTTTGTCATGTATATATTTGAAGAATACATTTTACTGAAACTTTAATACATATATAACTATATATGAAGAAAAGAGTTACTTTTCTTAAGTTTGAATGCCATATTATGATAGTTTTTATGGCTAAGTAGCCCTTGTATATTCTGACATTGTGTTGATAAGATAGGTCTTTCATGTAACGAACAGATTTGAAAGTGGACCTGCTGACGAAAGGGCAAATTAAGGACAATATTGTTTTAAGGATTAAAAGTTAGCATTTGCTCGATAAAATGCTGTCCACACGCAGATCTTAAAAACTGAAAGTTTTTACCATAGACGCAGCATTTCATTTGAATCTTAGATTATGAAATTTTGGTCAGTTTAACCATTTTGTGACATAAAAGCTCATTCAGATCTTAAATGGTAAAATGTGGATAAGTTCATTCCAAATTAATATTTTTGCCACTTTGTGAAATAGGTCCCATATGGCAACTTTGGAATATTGAATGTAAGGAGCAAAATAGATGAAAAAATCTTTGTATGGTACAACTGAAATGCATTTAACCCTTTGAAATAAAATTGGAAGTCCATTAATTGATACATAACCTGAAAATACTCACTAATCCATATCTTAAGTGGTTTTAATAGATATGACAGGTTAACTGTTTGACAAAAAATACAATAAAAAATACAAATTAGAAAAGCAAGCATTGGCATTATTTATGCCTTGCATGATTGTTTGGTTTAAAAAAATAATTTTCTCATTTTTTGTGGATTTAAAAAAAAATCTTTGTTAAATGGTGAATAGATACATTTTGCAACTTTCGTTGCTTCATCAAAGTTTGAGAACAACTAGAGTCCCTCATTTCTCTTTTCTGTTTGCCCGACAGGCTTTAAAATTAAAAACAGATGTCTCATTAACTTTTGCATTATTTCAGCATGGGTTATTATGACTGTAGAAAGTTGCCATATTGACTAACCAGTGAGTTAGTTTAGTTTTAGAGTGTATACCAGCCCATTTCATATGAAAGTTTCTCATAAAAACGTAATCTTTAGATCAACATTCAAAACAAGGTAAGTTTATGAACAAATTACAAACACTTGCACAGGTTAAAAGAAGGTTGAATGTTGACAAATTTTTAAAATGTGTTCATTTTAAGAATTGCCATGTATAATTCATAAAACTTAAGGTTTACCGTTTAAAAGTACAATAATTTTAAATGAAACATTAATCAGTGTTTATACACCTTGAATAAAAACATTGCCATATTATAACTGCTAATAAAGTGTCATTCACATTGAATTAGAAATCAGAAATTTTTTTGAGACTATCCTATGAAAAATTAAAAGAACCTTTGGCTTCAAAAAGAATGTTTATTTGTATTTGTCAATAAAAATAGAAATAATTTGGTAAAACTTATTTATATGTTTTAAAGCATCCTGAGTTTTAGCATCAAACATAAACAAATATACCATGTTAAGGGTAATGTTTATTTAAGTTTGGCTTCAAATATTTTTTTCAGTACGAATTACAAAAACAGTATATACTTTAATTGAAAAAACAATGTTTTTCGTTCATATTTTTAAAAAATAAAGTAAAATATATGGTAAAAAACGAAAACCCTTGGTAAACAAGGAAATTTTTTATTTATATTGTCTTGACATAAATCAATCTTGTTTGTGACTTTGTGACAACATTTTGTGCATACTTCATTTAGGGTTACCGTAGTTACTTAAACGAATACTTAGACTTTCTTATTTTTCCATTGTTGTATTTTAAAATTCATTTTAATTGAGAGATTTTCATTTTGCCAATTTTCACAGATGGACCACCTTGCAAATTCACCAGTTTCCTTAAATTTGTATAGTAAGTTTTGATATTTTGCATTCATTGTTGTAAAGGGCTCATTGGTGGTTTAAAAATAATAGAATTGTGAAGCAAACATCTTCAGAATGTGAGAATGTTTACAGTTTTTTTTCCTACATTTTAGTCACTTGATTTTTATTTACAGCAACACGGTTTTTGTGTTGAAATTACAAAGAAAGCTAAAAAATAGGGTAAAAATGTGACCGGTCTGCTTTTAGCAGTAGCTCACTGCGTATAATGTCATTAAAATTTTAATACAATATATATGAACTTACTAAATACAATAAAGTTCCAGTAATCAGACCACCGTTTGGACCAGCATAAAGTGGTCATAATATCAAAATTGTGTTTTATCGAGACATTTTTGCTGTAAATACACTCTTTTGAGGGTTGACCGCAAAACTGCCTCAAGTCCTTCTTTATTTCATATAAGTTACAACAGTTTTGCGGTCAACCCTCAATTTGAATCCATACTGTTTGGTCTTAATAGCAAGTCTTAATAGCAAGGGCGGTTTTAATATCAGGTGGTCTTAAGTGGAACTTTACTGCCGTCAGTTGACAGTAAAATGGCAGGATGCTGGGTAATGTCGTAAACCACCTTGTTGAACTGTTACTGTGCAATGTTGTAAAAAGGATAATTGTTAGAAATACCTCAAATTATTTAGAGATTGATGTGTTAGAGGAACATGTACATAGTTTATTTTTTAAACAAAAGAGTCCTGGGTTATGAATGTGGATGTTTTAGTGGTTATATTGTTCTATATGTAAAATAATGCCAAGTGCTATTTTTCTTTGAAAGAAATGTGAATGGAGAATATTGCTGTATTATGGAGATATCACTTTGTCTGTTAGTATTCTGACATGGCTGAACTTATGTGTGACTTGGAAGTAGAAAGCAAGAATGATATATTCTGCAATAAAGAACATTTTGATATATGGACCTGACCAGAGTGAAATCAAACTGTGATATATGACATAGCAGTAAAAATCCACATAAAAGATAACTTGTTACATCTTTTTGCCTTTTTCTGATGTTAAGTCTCGTTTGAATGCAAACAAATTTCCGTTAAAGTGTGTTTAGCGGCACAGTTTATAATCTGAACATTTCACAGTGTTGACCTAAAACATAGTTGCAGGTCTGTCCCCTGTGACAAAGGGAAGATTGTCTGTGCAAGCTAAAGGTAACAGAAATGTGCTTTCAAGAACTTGTGCTTCATAAATGTATATTGATGAGAACCATATCTCGCGTGTTATATATCTATATTTCAATTTGTGATACACGGCTTATCCATTTTAAACTGTTAAACTTCTTATTTTGTTGTTAAAAGTTCTATTTTTGAGCAATAATGATGGAGTTTTCATAGTCTGTGATGTTTACTGTTTTTGAGGGTGTACACATTTCAGTGTTGTTTCATTTTGTTTACAGTATTTCTTATCATATGTCTCACAGTCACTGTGAAAAATGGGTGTGTATTGGCAAAATGTCATAGTTAACTATTATCTCAACCTGTATTGACCTATTCTCAAAAATGGGCAATTCAGTCTGGCAGTACCTATAATAAGTCAAAAGGATATTCATTGAAAATTACTGACTGAATAAGAAAGCGTGTAGATTATGATTCACATGTACATATACAGTAAACTCTGTATATATTACGACTCCGGATATAGCAAAATTCTGGATATAAGGAACACATTTTCTCAGCCCCAGTTTTTTTCTCTATTTATGTAAAATTGATATATGGATATAGCAAACTCCGGATATAAGAATCAAATTGAAATGGTCCGAAGGAGTTCGTTATAAACAGAGTTTACTGTATGCATATCGTGATAAGACTGCTTATATGTGGACCTACAGGTAAATCATGATCTGCACTTGTTGTGAAAGATGGAATCATTTGCTGCGAGCAAAGTAAAATAAGTTATTAAACATATTTATCCAAAGTCTATTTTTGGGTCAGTTGTGGAAAATACTTTCTAGTCTGGACTTGTCATCTGTAGTCAATGATTCGCTTCTTACACCTCATGTATATTGCATTTTCATCTCCACTCCCTGAAAGACACACCCATTTTTATCCCAACAGTGAGTATCACTTTATCCGAATATATGTAAATATGGTAAAAGTTTGTGGATGAGAATTAAGCGTTTTGCTCATTATTGAGATTAACAGCATGCAAAATGATATCTTTTTACCGAATGTTTGTGTTTTGAGAAAACAAAAAACCATGACACAGTTTCTGTGCAAGTTTTCCAGTTTTACATTGAGCCTTGCAAATACCATGGTTAGGCCATCTTGACCAGTCAGCCAGTATATATACCCAGATCTGAATCAAAACTGCATGCTTATCCATCACAGTGTACCTCCGTAACAAAATATAGGACAGTTTAAACCATAGATGTGTTGCACGATGTTAACATTCTTTTTTCTTTTTGAAATGACTCAAAATATATATAAAAAAAACTTGCTTTTGCACATCAGAGATCGTTGGTTAATCAATTTTATCAATGTGATAGCGTACATGCTGATATATACATGTATTGTGGTTTACTCGTCACATTTTCTTCGTTTTACATGCTCTGTTTTGTATAGATAGTTTTATCACTTGCATATTAAATACAAGCACTATGCTCCATGTTAGGATTGTGTAGAGTGTAATAACTTAAAGGTAAAATTAAGGTTACTGTGCAACTTGTATTCATTTGAAGATGATTGAAAACTAGTCATACAGGCATCAGCAGATAAAAATGTTTTGAAAAATATTATATAATAAAATGATGGTAGAAATTTTAAGATGTATGTAATAACTACTTGAAATAGATAAAGAAGGTTAAGTGACATCCATAATATCAAACCTGTGTTGGTTGTCACCTCAATACAGCAGTCACCAGTCATACATATCCTGTACTGATATGTTTGTATACTTTGTTCCCCCCCCCCCCCGGCGGGGAAATTTGGGGACATCCCGGTACTATATTTTGTTTGTTTGTATACGTGGTTATTAGGTTCACCACCCTCGGGCGAGGAATGGGTGCGACCGGTACTGAGTACTGTTTGTTTGTATCGTGGTATTCGTTCACCACCAGGGGGGGGAATATTTGGGGTACGACCCAGTACTGATGTAAACTTTGTTTGTATACGTGCTTATTTGGTCCACCACCCTCGGGCGAGGTATATATGCGGTACGACCCGGTACTGATGTATACATCCCAGCTAGCCATTGTTACATTAAAAGCATTCACATTTAGCATTCATTTATTACCAGCTTGGTACATCCATTGGCTGATTGTTTAAGACAGGTTGGAATGTATTTTGTGTTAACAATACTTAACTGGAGGCAGTTTTTCAGAAGTTGTCAAAAATTTCCAGGTGCAATGATCGATCTTTTATTTGTTTTGTCGTAAATCTGCATTGTATTTTTTGTTTTTGAAGTGTGGCAGTTTAGTAGTGGATTATATGTGAACTATTTGTGGTAAGTTCAGTATTTGAATTGTTTCCCCACGACACCTTGAAAATATATTACACTTCAAAATGGCTGCCATATTGCTGTGTATGGTTACCTTAAAGAGTACATGTACAAACTACAGCGGCATTGCAGAAACAATGAATGCTTGATACGCATTTTGGTTACCATTTAAAGAAAGCTTTTCTTTTGGGAAATGAAGACTTTACTTCCGCTTTCAAAACCTTGAAAACAAAGCTGAAAGGTCGCCTGAATGTTACATTCTATTGGCTGTCCTCAGATCCTCATAATATAGCGCTTTTGAATAGGTCATTTTAATCAGATTGCCTTAAGTTATATTACTTGTCAAAATGGCTGTCATCTTGCTGTGTGCTTAAGCAAGGCACTTAAGTCACAATGGCTTCTTTAAAAGCATGTTAGAAAAAATCTACACTGAAGTTATTTCTCTTATTTAAGATAAAATGAAGAAAAATGTAATGAAATTGATGGGTTATCAATATTTAACTAAAATCCTATATTCAAAAGAAATAAAAACTGTTAACAAAAATTCTTACATTTTAGTTATAAGTTTACTAATATTTATTTTCTCTGAATAAAACTTAAATATATTATTTTTTCAGAGTGTAAATTAACTCTAAATATTTTTCTTAAAATTATAATATTTTTTTTTTTCAATTTCAAAGCTTTCGCCAAACTGTAACATGCCTATCTTGGGTTTCTAGAAGTTTGTTAACAATATTTTATCTGTCACTCTGTTTGTACTGATAAAGATTGTATTAAAACATGCTTTGACCAAGGCGAACGCAATTTTGACCATGATTATATCAATGTTTACAAATCCTCCAAGAACAAACTAGTTGCAAAGTCAAGGTTTTTTAGCTCGACTTTTCGAAGAAAAGGGGAGCTATCCTACTCGCCTCGGCGTCGGCGTTGGTGTCACACCTTGGTTAAGTTTTTCGTACCACCCCACTTTATTTCAAAAGTATTAGAGGTATGGCTTTGAAACTTACCATACTTGTTTACCATCATAACCTCCATCTACAGACAAGAGTACATAACTCTGTCAAGGTTTTTGACAGAATTATGGCCCTTTTTTGACTTAGAAAGTGTATTGAGCTTGGTTAAGTTTTTCGTACCACCTCACTTTATTTCAAAAGTATTAGAGGTATGGCTTTGAAACTTACCATACTTGTTTACCATCATAACCTCCATCAACAGACAAGAGTACATAACTCTGTCAAAGTTTTTGACAGAATTATGGCCCTTTTTTGACTTAGAAAGTGTATTGAGCTTGGTTAAGTTTTTCGTACCACCTCACTTTATTTAAAAACCATTGGAGGTTTTGCTTTGAAACTAACCATACTTGTTAACCATCATGACCTACATCAACAGACAAGAGTTCATAACTCTGTCAAAGTTTTTGACAGAATTATGCCCCTTTTTTTACTTAGAAAATACATTGAATATGGGTAAAATCCACTTATTGCCTTAACCCTTTGAGATATTGCTTTGAAACTTTGAATGCATGTTAACATCATTACCCCCATCTGTAGGCAAGAGAAGGTAACTCTGTCAGGGATTTGTTTTAAAAATTAAGGCCCTTTATTGACTTAGAATCTTGGTTAAGTTTTTCGTACCAGTCCAGTTTTTGATTAAACTGTTTGAGATATTAATTTGGAAGTTGGAATACTTGTTTACCATCATGATCCCAAAACATGGGCAGGAGAAGGTAATTCTGTCAAGGATTTTATTTGAATTATGGCCCTTTTTGACTTAGAAACTCAGTTAAAATTTTCATTCTTGTCCACTTGTTGACTTAACCATTTGAGATATTACTTTGAAAGTTGGAGTACTTATGTACCATCATGACACCTATCTGTAAGCAAGAGAAGATAACTCTGTGAAAATGTTTCTTTATTTGTACTTAGAAATTCCTAGTTAAAGTCTTGTGTGCCCTTAACTGCCAAAGTTTTGTTTTATAGGCAAGCACTTAAAAGTCGAGCGCGCTGTCCTACTGACAGCTCTTGTTTTATCACCCTGCTAGTCAGTCAGTCAATTCTAATTTCTGCAGAAATTTAGACACCAGAGAAAGTTTTTTCAGGTTAAATACATGTATCCAGATGTCTTTATCCCGTAGCATTTTTTCAGTTTGAATGTTATGTCTGTACTTTTTATGTTTTTGTTCATGACATTTAGATCTTGTTTTTTCGATGCTATTGTTTTTTGTTTGTTTTGTCGTATTGAAAATAATAACCTAGACTTCCAAATCAGTGGACAGAAAATAATTTTGTAAATAGATAAACCGATCAGATAATTCTTATTTATTTCCTCTTTTGTTTTCATTTAGAAAATATCTTTTTAAACAAAAGGTGATATATAGCATTTAAAAAAGAAAAGAGGTTCTTATTAAAGAGAAATTATTTTTTTGATGTTTGCAGAAAATTAATATAAACATTTACTTAAGGTTATGGACTACATGCTCCTTGATAACATTCTCTTTACTTTCTTTAAATTCACATCTGAATTGCAAAGTTTATACAAACCATAGCAGTTAAGCAAGTAACAGACAGACAAGGACTGAAATTTATTCACAAAAAAATATTTTGCTTCAACAGTTGAAAGTATCTTGGGTGCTGTAGATTTCTTGGTAGCGTTTGTGGTAGTATATGAAACTATTAATATTCTACAGTCCTGAATTCGTTTTCCAATCAAATAAATCTGAAAGAAATATAAAGTGTTTGTTATAAAATTTGATAAAACCACCGTTAACTGTATGAGATGAGGCTATATGTGAATCATGCATGTCCTGTCCTGCTCTGTTGAACCGTATATGTCCCGGAACGTATATATCACACGTGTGTGATATATTCGACCGTAAATGTAACACGTGTTTAATGTGACATATTCGTTTGGTCATTTTTGACAGTTTACACCGAAACGTATATGTCTCATAGGTTGTGATATTAAAGTGCATGAAAGTACAAATTATACTTTTGCTTAAGTCATTCCAGGAAGAGGATCGGAACCGATCCACAGGAGCCGGCCATGCAGATATATCAAGTTTACTCTGTGTTTAAGTTCCAATAAGTGTTGATCGCATGTCGTTTACCTTGGACTTTCTTTGGTAATCATGTCATTGCATTTCGGCTCTCCACATTACACCTATATACATGTATATACCTATATGAATGCCTCCCAACATCGTTACATTTCGTTTTTATTTGCCTTTTTCTGCATGTGAGATATTCGTTTTCGTGTTCCTATAAAATTCGAAGTCAAACGTATACATTATTATGTGCCATATACGTTTCACGCGAAGACTATTTTCGACCGAATATATCACACGTGTGACATATGCGGACGAATTTGTTCTCTCGTGTGATATATACGTTCCGGGACATATACGGTTCAACACTGCTCAGTTATGTCACATACAACATTACACAAATTTTAATAATTCAACTACATCTTCTGATCTTCGCTGTTCAACACTTTCAGTGTCTTTATGGTTTGCAGGAATCACACTGTAGCTTGTCCTGTTCTTTGTTACTTCTTATTTATCTGTGCTGAAGGTTCTGGATGAGCTACTTGTACGAGGGGGTTGTTTGGTGTCGATCATTCATTGCCAACATTTCACTTTTAGTTCTATGTTAACTTTTACCAAACTTCTCTGTATCATTCCTTCTTTGACCTTTATAGTTCCGGTCCACTACACATGGGGAGCACTCTGATTAAAAATATGAAATTCTTAAAACAGCTTTAAATTTGTATAACCTGACGTTATGAGCTATTTGGATCCATAGGTGTCTGTCGATCATTCCCATTAAACGTTTTTCAACTGTCTGCGTGTGATGTATCAAATAACCTGAAATGTCGAATACTTCAAAAACCTTCAGAAAGAAGTAAACACCTGTAAAAGTGCAAAATTACAATTATCCAAATTATCTAATGTAATGTAGACGAAAATACTTGAAATTGCGTCTTTTCATGGACCAGATTCTAATTTCTTTGCCATGATGACGCCTGCGGAGGCTGTAGATTCCCATACAGCTGTGACGTAATTTTCAACCTAAACCTCTATACATTAGATAATTCTCCCCACAAAATGATAAAATATTTAATAAAAAAACTTGCAAATATTTTTCGGAGCGACTATTCATTGAATCAAAGGGAGAAAATTCTTTCTCAATATAGCAACAGTCGATGTTTGATTTATCTCCCATACATCGCTTTTAATAGAAATAATATTTTCTAGTTCCATATTCTAGCAAATTTTCAGTGAGTAATTCTTTTAGTTCTTCTGACGTAGACGTCATAAACGAGGCGAACGGCAGTGTAATCATGACATTGCAAACACCGTAAAACTTCATTGTAAACGCTTGGTGAACTTGTGTATTAGTAGATGTTTCCTTAAGATGAAAGATGGATATCAATTCCTATAAGATCAAAACTGCTCGAGAGACTAGCGCGTACATACTTTCGTCGACTGGATTCCAATAAATCAAGTCGGAGTAATTCAGATATGACGTTTCATTTTCACTGGTCAGACCCAACAAAAGATCTACATGATTAAAGGGATTCTTCAGGCGACCGACTATTGCAAGTCATAGGCAGATACCTTTTTGGACTTGTGTTTATACGAAACAAGTAAGCTGCTTTGGTATTTGTTAAGATGCAGTACTTTTGCTATGTTCATGTGGAAGTTGATGTAACCACTTAACTTGAACTAGCTTCACATCCTCGGCAGATGTGTATAAAATTCCCAGCTTTCCAGCGGGGAACGAACCTCTCGAGAACCCTGTAAGTCAGAGACCTTTACCATTTAAGATATAGAATACACTTTTTTCTCTCTATCAAATAAAATGTGGCACCAGCTTACGACAGAAATGTAAAGAAGGTTATAATAGTTAAAACATGAAGTTACATTTTCATGTCACGGCCAGATATAGTCTCAAATTCATTTGACTGATTCTATCAGATGGAAACATTATTTAATAATCTTCATTTTAATTGAAATTATATCAGTTTCTATTACCAAGGCTTTGTAATATCTTCAACTTCCGTATCTAAGTAGTGTTACACTGGATATGAACTTTTATTGTTTTTGAAATAGTCGAGATGCTCACGACATGTCTGCAAGCGGCATTTTCTCTTTCTAAACTAGCCTTCTGTGTTTAAAGTTTTTTGGAATAAGGCAATGAAAATGGAGATTCAAGGCTTGTGTGTTTATAACATCCATTTCTTACACTTCTTTAATATCATGAAAGCCAAACACAATAATTATAATAAAAATAATATATCAATAAATAATAGATAAATAAAGATAAAAGAAATAAATTGTACCTTGTAGATAGATTAAATCACAAACAACCGCTATAACATAAGTTTAACAAACATGAGGCTCTGGATATGGAAGTTTGTCCAGTTCTACACTTCGTGTCTCGCTACAGAAGGAGAAACTTTTACTTTATCTAGAAGAGATACTTGTGTTCCAAATAAGCCATATAATGGCATCTGGATATCTATATTTAGATTTGACATTTAATAACGCTTTACTTCAGAGATCTGGCTTGCGCCGGGCGCCTGCAAATACGATAATATGCCAGCTCTATAGATATGATAATTTGCTTATCTAAGCAAAGCTGCCAATATAGCTAACTTATGAACACTGTATTTAAAGGATTCTGCCCATGATTAGAAATATTTGTTGTCGCCTGTAAAACACTTTAATCATGTATTGTGGGTTAAAATGGAACGTCATATCTGAATAGCTCCTGGTTGATATATTGGAATCCAGCCGATGTAATCATGTATGCGATGGTCTCCAGAGCAGTTTATGGTCTTCTAGGATTTGATATTCATTTTTCATCTTTAGTACTAATAAACCAGCTCACCAACCGTTAACAATGACGTTTTACGGTGTTTGTAAATGCCATGATAACACGTATTATTAGATACTTCGTTTTTAGAAAATTAAATGATGAATTTCGTATGAATAATACATGAAAAAAAGTACCAGAAGCTAGCACAAAATGACATTTATACGAACAATAATTTTTCATCCATCACATGCTATATGGCCTGGCTCACGATCCAACTCATGAAACTATAATCTGTCTTGCTTGTAGCTTTCCGATGTCATTGACTCTTGAGAGAACAAGTCAGCTATTCTGATTTCACAAGGCGCCATGCTCGACTGTAATTTCTTTCTCAGCCATAAATTCTGTACTGTTTTTGTGGTTAATACTTATGTTTTCATAGAATTGAAAAACACCATGCGTTGGTATGTCAGGTCCTAAACTCCAATTTCAAACTAACAATTTGGTGTCAAAACTACACTTTCGGAACACATGCCTTATTCGATAACAGCTTTTCTTTACCCTGAACTTTGCAAGTTCGCCAAATACTTACTGCATTCTGAATCAATGTTGTTATTATTTCTATGATAGCAGTTTCAGAAGATGTTTTTTCTGTTTCTATCTTTATCTGTTATTTTACATTTACATCGAACTTTTTCTTTCTGAACTTATTTGTTTATACAAATTTTGATAAAGTTTCATGTTTCCTTAGGCTCTTAGTATATCTACAAATTCTCCCTTAACGGTGTTTGTTTTTGCTGTCCCATAAGACATTAGAACACTTCTTTCCTTTCTGTATATTATCAACTATCTGTACTAACAATATTTCAACTAAGGTTCCAATTTCACAAGCAAATGTTTTTGTACAATTTCGAAGCAGCGTTGCATAAATGTTTGTATACTACATCACACCATAATAACTTTAAACAGTTTTGTAGAATTTAGAAACACTAGAATAAACTCAAATTCGATTCGTATTTTGATTTTCACATTTGAAATGCCCTGGAATGATACCCGTCCTGCTTGTTGTGTAATTCTATCTCCTTGATGCTTCAGTAATGACATCGTAAGGGTAGGCCGGAAGTGAAATATCAGTTCTACAAGTCACTTGGCAGTATTTTCCCAGTGTCAAGTGAATGTAATATACACCTAGAAAAAAGTTAAGCACCCCCTGAAAGTTCTATAGTGACTTTAAAAAATTGTATCATGAAATCACCTTCAAATAAACGAAGGAAAAATGCTGTAAATCATAACAGCAACCCTCTGCACGAACTGCTATAAGTTTTGCACTGAGAGTGTAGGCAGATTGTCTTTAAAAATATCCGAGGTTCATCTGGAGGCTGAATAGTCAGGGTCAGGGTGTTCACCTAGGTACAGTGAATGTTTACTCTGCTTCTGAACGTAGGAAGTACGGACGTCATCTGAAGACTCAAAATTGCATCTTTTACTCTAATTCTTCACCTTAAATCTTCTCTGCAGCTCTATACTTAAATGTGTTTTTGATTTCGGATAAAACGGCACCCGTTGATTGTTCAACAATATGACCCGAATAGCCCAACATAATATTACAGTTTTGCCGTTTTCTGTTTGCCAGAGGGTTGCTGTTATGGATTACATTCTTCCCTGACTCAATTTTACGTTGCTTTCATGATAAAGCTTCGTTAGATAAGTCAATCTAAAAATTTCAGGGGGGTGCTTAACGTTTTTCTTTGTGCATAAAATAAATTAGCTACGCTGAGGAATGTATTACTAGGTTTATAGGAGTTCGTTTTTATATCTAAAAATAGCGGTTATTTCATTATCGTCATCTTAACTATGGTTTAATGTCAACAGAACTTTCCTAGATAGACAAGATTCTGCACTATTCCTCTGCAATGATACATAGCAATTTACCTTACAATTTCAGGCTCTAAGACTGCTCCTGATGGTTGTTTTGTTTACAGATTTTAAATTAAATGCGCTTGAGGTCCCTCTTTGCATTTCGATAACTAGCATGCATCTGCCATTACGCTTTGAACTTGTTTGTGAGAGAAATCTATACTTTATTCTCGTTGCTAAGGTTGCAAAACATTGGGTTTAAGCTGTATTACGAGTTATATTGAACAGAAACCAAATAACACTTTCAAAAAAAAAAACGCATTGAGATGACGGCGTAAACAGTGCAAAATGAACGCAAGACTCGAATTTGTTATTTCTATATCCCGATTGAAAAGGTGTATCTGAAATGTTGGGAAATGTAATACCGTGTAAAATATCCATGCATAACATAAAGGATGGTAGTTTTTGTGATGGATCGCTGACTAATTTCTTAATATGACTCTCCTTTGAGACGCATTAAAGCAACATTTGAACTTGTTTAACCATATGCTCTGATGATAGCAGTACGGCCTCCTTACGCTGGTATTTCACATGTAGTCGTTTGTCTATTAGTAAATGAGTTAATGTTCATCTCCTATTTTATGTAATGATCTTGAATCACAGGACACCACCAACATGTTAGTAGATGGTGAACCAAATGACTGTACAGATTAATAAAAAAATTTCAAACATTAGGGGGGGGGGTGGTGGGTTCGGGACCAAAGGCGCTTATGGAATGGTTAATACCGTACCAAAATGCTTTTTTTTTCTTTTTTTTTATTGATCCGTGTAAATATTTTATCGATAAGGCTCCATTTTCAGATTATTGAAAATACATTTCTGTGAAATAGCGCAATAATTTTAAATTGCGGTATTATATAATCGTTTACAGTTTGCCGTGAACTGGACATTTACCCTGTGTATTAGGACCCGTATAACTAATAATAAAAATTAAAGGTAGAAAAAGTTACAAAATGAATAAGGTAAACTGTATTTAGGAAGTAAGCGTTGGTAAATAAAGATAATAGATAATCAGCAAATGTGAAATTCTTCGGAATTAAATAAACTCTTACAAACCTATGTATTGGATATCCACATACGTAAAGGTGAAGCGCTGAAATACATATTTCGTTGTAGAAATGAAATGTTGGGAAATAATAGGCATCTTTGTACTATACATTTCACAACACCGCCAAAGCATTCTGTAACCGATATCACAGGTAACCGTATCTGTCATTTAATTCGCCATATAAGACTAAAATGAAATTTGAAGGCAAATTCGGGGTTTTGTTCGTTTCTGTCGTCAAAAAAGATGAAAAAGAAGATGCTTTGAATGAAATAACCTGTACACCATTTTTTTTGCGATTTTAATAAGGGAATTAGGCCTATAGTATTGAATGTTCTATAAAGAAAAAGGCAAAGGCAGATATGTATCTTGAAGGATCAGATAAAGATTTTGATTGTGTCACACATATCAGTTGTAGTTTTGCTCTGCCTGATCCTATTTTTAGGATTGTTTTTGAACAAAATTATGGTTTGTATATTACTCGTAAGCCTATTACTATTTTGTTTGCACAACTGTTTGTTTCTTTATTTTTTAAAAATAATGAGTGGGATAACTAACATTAAGTTCTACTTAGAATTAGCAAAGAATTAAGGACACGTGATTCGCATTATAGTATAAATCTACATGTACACAGTATCCCCTTTTCGCTAACAGCTGTATTTCAATTTACGTTCTGTCAAAAAGAATCCGTATGGTAATTTAATTCGAAGATATTCATAAAGAATATTTTCCTGTCGTATAGTAAAATAACCAAGAGCTGTTTGTAAAACACATATGCCCCCCTTGATGCAAAAGTCGTACTATGAAAGGAACAGTTTTTAAAGTAATAGTCAATGCGAAATTCATTAAAACGGCATCTGTACAAATTGTAGAAAAAATAAATAAATAAATAAAACATTCTAAACAAATGAATATTTCTACGAAGTGACCTTGACCTTTTTAGAAGTGACCTTGACCTAAAAAAAATTTTTTGACGTAAAACAATTTTATAATAAAAAAAATGAAAAAATATCTATTTTAAGTGACAGTGACCTTGAACTTAACCCTTAAATTTTTTTTTTGATGGAAACAATCTAAAACTAAAAGAAATAATTAAAAAAAAAATTTTTAGTACTGACCTTGACCTAAAAAATTAAAAAAAAAAGATTCAAAAAAAATTTTTTTTTTTTAAAAACCACCCCCCCCCCCCCCCCCGTCAAAAAAAATTATTGCTTCAAACAAAATAAAAATTTAAAAGAAAAAAAAATTAAATATCTTCCTCTCCATGCAAGCTACCTACACACCAAGTTACATTGCAATTGGTCAATCCTAACTCATGTTATTAAGCGAAAACCATTGTTCTATTTTTAGTAACAGTGACCTTGACCTTGATCCTTGTGACCCAAAATGCAACCCAAGCTTCCTCTCCTCGCAAACTACCTAAAAACCAAATTTCATTGCAATTGGTCAGTCCTAACTTAAGTTATTAAGCGGAAACCATTATACAATTCCGGGTCACTGTGACCTTGACCTTTGACTTTCTATTTCTATTCTCAAAATTGTTCGGTGTCCTCTGCCAGTTATGACCATCCTCCGCATCAAGTTTCAAGTTGTAAGGCCCAAGCGTTCTTGAGTTATTGTTCGGCAACTGTTTTACAGTTACGAGTCACCGTGACCTTGAAGTTTGACCCACCTAAAATCGATAGAGGTCATGCTGGCTACAAACCTCCACATCAAGTTTGAAGATGCTAGGTCCAAATATTTTCAAGTTATCATCCGGAAAACGTTTTACCATTCGAGGTCACTGTGACCTTGACCTTTGACATACTGACCTAAAACAATAGGGGTCCTCTGCTGGTCAAGACCAACCTCCACATTGCCTCTTCTTCGAAGAGGGCATAATAAGTAATCTGTCTGCTCAAAACATTTGTTGCTACTTTGACTAATTGATCATGATTAAAATATTAGGTAGGTATTAAGACTTTTGAATGTGATGACCCGTGCGCATGACCTCTGTAAGTGGACAAATGAAAATCCTACTTTTGTTTTAAAGCTCACTATTTTTTTTCCATATCTGGTGACACTGAAAAGAACACGGCGTCATGTGCAGTGTTTACAAAGACACGCACGTGTCTGCCCAGCGTGTATTAAAACATGTCGGCACTCCGTAGAATATAAAACGATAGGAATAGCAAAGGAGTTAACTTGCTGAAGAATTGATTTGTAAGTTACATGAAACAAATAATGAAACCATGCACTTGTTCATTAAAATACTTGCTGTGAAACCTTTAGGATCCGATTTGTTAAGACATGGTTTAAAATTATGTCTACACACACTTTTTTAAATAAATGATATTACAAATATATATAAGTCCATGCCCTGTGCTTATTCTTAACCTTTTCATGCTTAGCTGCTGAGATTGAGCATTTGGTGAATATGAACTTTAGCACCGTACATTTTAAGAAACAAAAGAGATATCGTTTAAAAGTATTTTTGTCTACTAATTTTGAAAATTTTAACATTTCATAGATATCTATACTAGGAACTAACTTTTTAGATATATTGTACTTGTATATGTTTATAAATATGACTGTCATATATATCCAAAAATATTTTAAATTGAAAAAGTTTAGAATGTGTTTAGAGTAAGTTCAGAAACTCGTTTAAAACATTGAGCATAATATATTCTCAGTTCCTTCATATGTGAAAAAAGTCTTATCTAGCATATTAACCGTTCTCCAGAAGTTATCAGTGCAACAATTCTCACGAGAATGGCTAATATACAACACCGTTTTTGCATGTTTTCGCGCAAATTCGTGCAAATTAAATTAGCATGTTTATAAGATTCCGCTTTCTATGAATCTGTTACATTTATTTTGTCGCCTCATGGACAAAAAACATCAATGTTTTCAGGAAAAATAAGTTCCGCGTTTTTGCAACAACCCCAACCACGCAGTAATCGGTAATTAAATATTAAACCATCTCGATTTATTCACTATACTGTTATCTTCTGCATCTAGATATTCTCACTATGATAAAATAGGAACCTGTTATTTTTCTTAATTTTCTTCTGCGCTGTCACTTGCATATTCTTCTATTGATACAAAGTGATTAATTTCATATGCATTCGAAATGCGAGTGATACAAATGCAGATGCGGCACTTATGAGCGATGAGTTGTCTCTAAACGTGTTGATACTTCCAGTTTAGTTATGTTTTAGGTCTTATTTATGTATGATCTGAAACGTGATCGGTTTTGCAGCAGTAATATCAACTGGTATGTATGCATCATGAATATGCAAAACGAGATGCATTTGCATGTGTTGAGTTTTTTGTATGCATTGGTGGATATTAATAGCAAGGTTTCTGTCGTTTGGAACTGCATTCTAAATTACAACAACAAAATTTTGCTACAGTCGTTCAAAAGATAGTTAATACATTTGTCTTTTAGAGAAACGTCATTACATATACTACTGTTCATAATTGCCAATAATCATTAGGTTAAAACTGCTTAGAAAACAAACATGCAGGGAATTAGTTTGATTTCTCTTATTAGCAGATAGGAATGAAAATTCCTGATAAAATTAATTCAGCAATATTCTGATACTATCTTATACAGATAAAACCAATCCCTTGTAATATGTTTTAGCTCACCTGAGCACGAAGTGCTTAGGTGAGATATTGTGATCACCTGATGTCCGTCGTCTGTCGTCTGTCTGTCCACACTTAACCTTGTGTATGCAATAGAGGTTGCATTTTTGATCTTCAGAATGACTACCTTGATGAAATCTAGGTCGAGTTCGTAAATGGGTCATTTAGGGTAAAAAACTTGTGTATGCAATAGAGGTTGCATTTTTCATTGGATTTTCATGAAACTTAGTCAGCATGATTGCCTTAATGGAATCTATGTAAAGTTTAAATATGGGTTATATAGGGTTAAAAACTAGGTCACCCGGTCAAATCATAGAAAAAACGTTGTGTTTGCTATAGAGGTTGCATTTTTCATTAGACCTTCATGAAACTTGGTCAGTGTAATTGCCTTTATAAAAATTAGGGCGAGTTCAAACATGGGTCATCTAGGGTTAAAATCTAGGTCACCCAGTCAGATGATAAAAAAACTTGTGTATGCACTGGATGTTGCATTTTTCATTGCGTTTTCATAAAACTTGTTCAGTATGATTGCCTTGATGAAATCTATGTCGATTTCGAATATGGGTCATCTAGGTTAAAAACTAGGTCACCCGGTCAGATGATAAAAAACCTTGTGTATGCTATGGATGTTACATATTTCATTCTATCTTCATGAAACCTGTTCAGTATGATTGCCTTGATGAAATCTAGGTCGAGTTCGAACATGGTCATCTAGGGTTAAAACCTAGGTCACCCGGTCAGATAATAAAAAAACCTTGTGTATGCACTGGATGTTGCATTTTTCATTGGGTTTTCATGAAACTTGTTCAGTAGGATTGCCTAGATGAAAACTATGTCGATTTCGAACATGGGTCATCTAGGCTTAAAACCTTGGTCAACCGGTCAGATAATAAAAAGCCGTGTTTATGCAATGGATGTTGCATTTTTCATTGGGTTTTCATGAATCTTGGTCAGTATGATTGCCTTGATAAAATCTGGGTCGAGTTTGAACATGTGTCATCTAGAGTCAAAACCTAGGTCCCGTAGTACAATTGTAGAAAAACCATGTGTATGCAATAGAAGTTGCATTTTTCATTCTATCTTCATGAAACTTTGACAGTATGATTGTCTTGATAAAATGTAGGTCTAGTATGAATATGGATAATTTGAGGTCCAAAACTAGGTCAGCCGGTTGAAAACCTTGTGTATGCCATACAGGCTATATTTACAACTCAATCAACATGTATATTGGTCAAAAGGTTTGCCTTGTCAAGGTCAAACAGAATGTTTGTGTTTATTATATTTAGTTTAGAGTTGAAGGATGGTCATATATTGTCATAAGTCGCAGGTGAGCGATATAGGGCCATCTTTGCCCTATTGTTTTTAATATTGCATCATCTTGGCTGTGTACATATGTGAAGTAAGAGCTATTGTCCGATTTCTGTCATCTATACATTGCCTCCTATGCGCACACATTCCATGTATAAATTTCTGCAAGTCTTAATGTTGCAGTTGCATCTGTCTGTCAGATTCTCTGAATTCAACTTTTTACCATTGTTTGACAATTACAATTGCAATTGTTATTTGACACAAAATCTGGCTTCTGTCTACATTTTATGAAGGGACCTTCCTCTACTGTGAGATGTTTCAGGTATCCCTCTACTCATTATCGCTATTATCTTAAAATAAACGCTTGAAAAAATACGAAAATTACAAGCAGACCCATTGATCATGGAACAGATTCAATACACCATGCACAATGCTGAAATTATGCCAACAATAAAGTCGAATTGCTAAAACTTACAGACATTGCATTCCCAGACGCCAGAGTGCCGGATTTAAGTATCATCTGATCACAAACGTAGAAAGAATTTTGACCAAATATACAGACTAGTTTCGCATTTGGTTGGACACAATGGTACATTGTATCGCATCGAAACCTTACCAAACAGACAGTATCTTCAGATTCCAAATAGTTCACGTGCATCTTGCACGTTGATCATATTTCATATCGATTTATTCAATGATTTGCATTGTCATTGGATGTTTTATTTAACGTTAAAATTGCTTACAAAAATGTGTAAAATGTTGGCTTAATCCGAAAACAGAATTCCGAATAAGTCCCGTAACTTCAGATTATGACGTTGTGTTAATGACATCACAAGTGTTAAAAGGTCGAAAATGTTCTGAACAAATTAGATCATACTAGTAACAGTCGAAAACTTCATTGTTAACGCTCGGTTAACTTGTGTGTCAGTAGATATTTACTAAAGATGAAAGATGGAGATCTATTCCTATAAGACCAAAAAACTGTTCGAGAGACGAGCGCGTACATAATTACGTCGACTGGATTCCAATAAATCAAATCTGAATAATTCAGATATGGCGTTTCATTTTAACTCATCAGATTCAACAAAAGATCTACATGATTAAGGTGAGTTTCAGACGACAAAATATTTCTAGTTTTTTTTTTCAATTAAATATTCCACAAAATACAACCCTTTCTACATACCGGTAAGGCATGTATAGAAACCCTTCATTTTCTGTATAATATCCTTTTCTACATACACGACATTTTAAGAAACTTTCCAGCTTCTAACCTAAGTGATATACACTCGTATGAACCTAAAGATTTTCTGAAATTTCACAAAAGTATCGAAATGAACCCTTAGACTAATAGTCGATACAAAGTCTCAACGTGTCTGCATGCTGTATTTCAATGTTTATACAAGTAAATGTTAGACTAAAGAACAGATTAATGTATTTTATTAAAATCAATTCCTTGTTCATACTACTTCAGAGCAGAACTATTTTGCCTTTTAAAATGTTATGACAGAAAATATAATATTACATACACAGATAGATAAATACCTAAAGAAGTCAGAGTATCCAATAATGTGATTTGTCGCATAGAATGAAAGTCATCTTTTTGTCTTTTTTCCTTTGATTTCTTATTGTTTCGGCCGACCCTGGAATATCTCCCTAGGTGAACTTGCCAAGACTCCTGGCAGGCACTGGTTGAAGACAGACAGATGCATATACGAGGGAATCCGGGTATCATACCCTAGCTTTTTTACGAATACACCACGTTCTTTTACGTGCCCGATGTATAGCACCGATACAGGTGAGACTACGTCTGGGTTACTAGCCAGTTCATCTCTAAATGTCACACTCTTACTATTTCTATTATTTAATTTTGCCATATTTTGTTCATGTTGATGAGTTTGTTGTTGAATTACCTTATTTAGTAGAGAGATGTGTTCCCAATAAGCCGCAGAATGTCATCTTGATTTTTATATTTAGGTCTGACCTTTAATAACGCTTTGTTTCAGAGATCTGGCTTGACCAGGCGCAATTAAATACGTAAATGTGCCAGTAAATGCTATAATATGGTATAATATCAAATCAAAATTGTTTATATAGCTAAAACATGAACACTATTTTCAGAACTTGCTGCCCATGATAAGAGATATTTGTTTCGCCTGGAAAACCATTTAATCATGTATTGTGGGTTAAAATGGAACGTCATATCTGAATAGCTTCTGGTTGATATATTAGAATCCAGTCGATGTAATCATGTATGCGAAAGTCTCCAGAGCATTTTAGGTCTTCTAGGATTTGATATTCATTTTTCATCTTTAGTACTAATAAACCAGCTCACCAACCGTTAACAATGACGTTTTACGGTGTTTGTAAATGTCATGATAACACGTATTATTAGATACTTTGTTTTTAGAAAATTAAATGATGAATTTCGTATGAATAATACATGAGAAAAGTACCAGAAGCTAGCACAAAATGACATTAATACGAACAATATTTTTTCATCCATAACATGCTATACGACCAGGCTCACGATCCAGCTCTTGAAACTATAATCCGTCGTGTTTGTACCGTTCCGATGCCATTGACTCTTGAATTTAAAATTTGACTTTACTGTCTATTATACTTAACAATGCATTTAGATTCTGGAGAAACTAACAAAAATAGTGAATTGAATTTGGATTAGTACAAAGAAACCACAGTGAATTAAGCTCACTTTTGACAGTCAAGCTCCATATTTTGGTCCATCTTTTATGTATTGCTTGAATTTCTTTTCAGCTGTGTGTTGTACTGTGAAAGTACTTTAAGGTTAAGTGCAGTTTGTTTGCATGATATATGAGTGTAGCATTTCAGCTGAGAAATTATATCTAAGGCACAATGACATTTTTGCAAGGAATATGCATTGTAATGTTTGTACATTTGTTCCAATACCAATATGTGTATTGATAACAGATACAGACAGTTTCGGTACAAATTAATTAATAACACATGCCAATGGATAACCTACATAAAGGAAAATTAACGAAACCCAAACGCAGCTTTTGTACAGTACCAGACAATTTAGAGCACTTCTTCATTGACGCCATTTAATAAAATCTTTTTGGAACAGAAGTCGAATACATTTAAGTCACTTGGAATTCAGAGAAAGTTCATAATTTAAAAAGTGTTGTGCTAGGTTCAACCTTGACAACAGTCATTATTGGGAATATAACACGATTTTAACTACATCAAGTTTTTGCATATACAAATCCTTCTTTCAAAGTAATCAACGTTTAAATGAATTGAATATTATAAACATCTTTTTGTATGAAATGAACATGATTAGAAATTACCTAAAGCACAAACGAGAACGGTGCTCATTCATTGACAAATTCCTGGAAATGTTTTAACATAAATAACTTTCAAACTCCATACTAATAAAAACATATTTTAGACATCTTACACTGTATATGTAATGAACTACAAGTGAATGTATTAATTAATATTTTCTTGAAATTATAGAACTGTATATATGTACATAAAGGTTGTTATGTAAATATTGAAATAATTTTAAATAAAAGAAAAAAAAAACATTTGTTCCAATACCTTTCGTTTGTTCCAATACCTAGATATGTTCCAATACCTGCTGAACAGGGGCCACTGGTGACGTTTGGGATTTTTGCACTTCTGTCAAACCTGTGCTAACGGCCACCTCCGAATAAAGGTCACCCTGTGAATTAAGGCCAGTTATATTTCAAAACTTTATAACTCAATTGGAAAATCAATAATTATGCAGTAATAAACCCAGACACGTAAGGAATATTTTAGTGCAAAAAGATTGAACATTTTTGTGATTTGTTTTTGACCTCACATTTTGTGTCAAAATATGCTATATGCCAAAATGGGGAAGGGGTACAAAAGATCTTAATCTTAACTTAATCGCAACTTTACTACTAGTAGAATATTCAGAATATAAAAACACAGTAAAAACAAGTTCCAGTTACAGTTTTATGTGACAAAGCTATGCCGTCATATCTGACACCTCGTCGAAATCTAAAATAAATACGTTTTTTGTCAGTTTTAATTGATTTTTTTCTTATATGCACATCAACTCCCCGATTGCTTTTATCTTTGCGTTCTAAAACAAATGTCTTAAGCATACAGTGGGCAAAATATCTAAAAATCCTTGGTATTCCTGTATCATAAAAAATAATTTATCAAAAATTGAAAAAAAAAGAATTTTAGTAAAGTGGGTCGGGTAAATATGAGGGGAAAATTAGCACTACAGAATATACTAATACGTTAAACGTAATTTACTCGTTATTTTCCAACTCAATTTCATTCGTCATGATTATATCTGTGAATCGCTTCTCTCTGCCATGATTTTGTGACTGTTTTACGATTTTAATCTATTTTTAGAACTGAATAACGTCATGGGAATATGTGTCGTACACATCTCTCTGACACTCAGTTCCCTGGAAGTTAAGGTTAAAGTTACACTTAGGTGTAAAAAACTATTTAAGGGACATATTTTTTATTTATTAGCAGCTCTTCTTTTTTCTGAACCTCGCTTTCTGTTTTGCCGTGTATATTTATAAGACTTGCCTTCTCACTTAAAATGGGCAGCAAAAGTGTCTCTCAATCACTTACAGAATCAGAAAACAACTGTATCTCCTTATCGTTTCTTATTAGCAGTTTCAGAAAATCTCCTTTTCTGTATTTACATGCTATATTGTTATTGTTCATTTTCAACTAATTTTCCTTACTGTATTCGTTTGTTTGTTCAGATTCTCTGTATTTCTGATTCTAAGCTTCCTGTTCCACCAGCTTCATCGTATTTCTACAAATCCTTCCGTAATGGTGTTAGTTTTTGCTGTCCCATAAGACATTAGAACAATCTCATCCTTTTTGTTTATTGACGAACATTATCTAAATTCAGGTTCCAATTTCAAACGCAAATGTTTTTGCAGACCGCGCAAGTGACTGTCATGCAAAATCAAAGAAAGTGAGAATTTAAAAAAGCGATTTTATATTTGAAAGAAACATCTTTATAAGTATACCTCTGTCAATCTTTTTACTTTATAATGTCTTTGGAGTTTAAAAAGTGAGTAAATCTTAGATATTAAGATTAAGTATAGGTAAAAGATAGTCAGAAAAACCGTGAAAATCTACGAAATTGAAGTTAAAATAACATAGCCTTGGGTTATTGATCCTGAAAATGATTCGAACATTTAGGAAAGGTGAAGCACTGTAATATCAATTCCGAAAACAGCTGAAATCATTTTTGAGAAATGATGGATCGTTTCTCAGAAGCATGGGCATCTTTCTACTATACAACACCGTTAAAGTAGTGGTGGATAGAGATTAGATAAGAGAATCCATGTTCATATTTAATAAAACCATCGGAGACCGTATTTGTCATTTTATCCGTCACATGTAATTGACTAATATTAAAACAAAAAGAGTATCTGTGAAAATTCGAAGGCAAAACACGGTACTTCTTCGTTACTGTCTTCAACGCAGTTTTACTCTTCTTGATATGGTATTCGAGAATGGTGGCTTTTAAATATTTGTACATCCGGTTGATATAAATAATAAACCTGCTTGTTTTAGACAGAAAATAATTAAATGTGTGTTCAAATCATTGATTAATAACTGTGACTGAAAGATTTCATTCACAGTATTAAAAGGAGTGTGCTATCTGCCAAGAACGTTGCCTTTTGCAACAGCAACCCCAAGATTACTGTATTCGCATAATTTAGATCTACATGAGCATGTAGTTGGTCAATGTATTTGTCTTCATTTAACGCTATATTCCCATAACAAGCCCATGGCACTCCTTTCGACAACATTTCTGAAGGATATGTTTCTGTCATATATAAAGATAACATGACTAAAGGGGGTTCCTTGGTGAGGTTATGGTTTTTTGCACCTACAGAAATTTACATTTGTTAGATGTCTGGCATGTACAGACAGTTATATTCCCTGTCAAAGTTATTGATTGAAGACAGAAATTTAAGTACGACATAATGTAAATGAGATACTTACCTTGGCATCAATAGTTACAAAAGTCTTCTATTGCAGTTGTTAGTACGTTACAAGCTTCTGAAATGACAGAGTAAATGTAGGTCAAAAGAGAAAAATGAGTACTTCAAGTATCTAGCTGCGGTGCGGTGTCTTTCCTAGGTTTACATGAGTTTGTTTCTATATAACTAGTATTTTCAAAATCTAAATTTGATTCGTTTCGTTATAAAAATAAGATTTATTGTCAGCATGTACATAATAAAGTAATTTAAGTTTAAAAAATACGCAATCAATCTTACTGATATTACGGCTTAGGAAATAAAATACATTGGACTTTTGAAGCTTTCTTACCCCAGAGAGACGATATGACACATTATTGATGTAAAATGATACATTTTCAGGACATTAGACCGATCCTTGATGAGTGCATTGTTTGCATGTTTCAAATTTATTGAGTATAAGGGAAATCATTGCTATACGCTTACATGCTTGCATCTGCCATAATACTATGAACATTTTTGTTTATCCACTTTGCTACCACAAGGGTGTTTTACAAGTTATATTGAACAGATACCGAAATATCACTTTCAAAGAGAAAACACATAGAGGTGACATCGTAAACACTGTATAATGAATGCAAGACTAGGCTTTTTTATATCTAAATCATAGTTCAAAAGGTGTATCTGACGTGTCAGGAACTACAATCCATACATAACACAAAGGGATAGTTCTTTTGTGAGTAATTGCTGACAAATTTGTATAATGACTCTTCTTTGAGACGCATTTGAACCTGCTCAACCTTAGGTTCATATTATATCAGTATACGGCCTATTTACGCTGGTATTTCACATGATGTCGTGTGCCTATTAGTGGATGAAAATGTTCTGAATTTTTATGTAACGACCTAAGATTACATGATAGGAACGGGTTAGTTTTGGATCCAAATGACTGTAGAGGTTAATCTACTTTTTTTAAAAAGAATATTTAGGCGAAGGAACTTATATGACACATATCAAAATAAAGGTAACGATCAATTACAAGCTGATTTTGATTTTTGCTTGGAGTTTCAAAAGTGAGTATAAATAGTGGAAATAAAGTTGATTAAAGATCAGATCACCAGAAAATGTGATGGTTAGCCTCACGATAATTACAACATACGTAAAGTGCTTAAACACCCATTCATGAAAATCAACAAAATCATGTACTTTAAATGAATGTCTACGTAATCAATTAACATAAAAACGAAGTAACAACCTATCTGATGTTTCTCTGTGTGCGATAATCATTAAAAGTTGTCTGGACAAAAATGTTCTTTATCTTATATCAAGTAGAAACTCTTAAAAGTCAGGGATTTTCTCACGTTTGCGCAAAGCGAAACCCGATATTTCTACTAATCTTCAATTCATTTTGAGTAGAAAAAGTTTAGTCTGATTAAGTCAACAACCTTTCTTTCTGGTATGTTGGACTTAATCATAATGACGAATAAGGAAGTTTCTACTTTCCAGTGATAATGTAAATGTCAGGGCAGTATGAATTAATTCAATATCTAGAACTGAGCATCTTTTTATATGAAGAATAATTCAATATTTGTTTGCAAGAGGTCTGTATTGTCCGCTAAATTTTTATAAAAAGTTATTTTACCCTTCAAAATGACCCTAACAAACAATGGTCAAGCAAGAAGCTTAAACACAGGCGATGTTTGGAAATCAGGTAAGAAATGCTGGACAATTTCTCTTATTGACAGATATGAATGAAATAAACGTGACAGAAAGGGCGGATTTACAATTTTTGACTAGGATAGTCAGAACAGATTCATGATATTCTCTATGTTCAATGGAAATAGAACTATGATACATATTCATATACAGTAAACTCATATAATTATGACGACTCCGGATAGAGCGAAATTATAGATATAAGGAACACATTTTCTCTGCCCGAGTCTTTTTCTTTCTTTATTTTATATGAAAATGATAAATTATATGGATATAACAAACTTAGAATATAAATAACAAATATAAATAGTCCCAAGGAGTTCGTTATAAACGGAGTTTACTGTATTTCGGCCATTATTATCTATAGCAATGCTTGTTATTTTAGAAATATAATTTAGTGATTAATGTCTTATTGAAATGATGGTGAGTTTCAATAGTAATATGTCTGTAAATATTTGGAGAGATTGATTACACTTAGTATGCATTTAATTCAATTTAAAACGAATAAGTATAGCAGTGACTGTCGTTATAAATTGATTTATGTAAGTTGGCTCACTACGTCTGAACGTATTTTTTAAAAATAGCATAATACTTCATTTTGCAAAATTTGACATTCCTTAAATGATAAGTATTAACAAAAATAGAAATTATGCATATCAGAATGTCTTTTTCTCATGAGTACGGTAGATATTCAACATCCTACTTACATGTATTCTTGCTAAGCCATGCAAATTCAGTTTTATTAAGATATGATATCATTTTCTTTATCACGTGTCTTTAAAAATCTATTTGTATCACCTTATGCTGTTATATCTATTTGTATCGCCTAATGCATAAAACATTGTTTCGAAAGCACAAAAAAAAACAAAACGTGTCGCTGCAACAACACTAACCACAAAGGCAGTAATCGGTAATTAAATCTTAATCCATCTCGATCTAGAGGTGTCCATTCACTATCATGTTATCTTCTGCATCTAGATATTCTCACTACCATAGAATCGGAACTTGTTATTTTCCTTAATTTCTTCTGCGCCGTCAGGTGCATTTTCTTGTTTAATGAATACTTGCTTTTGTCTTTAGATACAAAGTGATGAATTTTATACGCTCGTACAGCGCTAGTGAGGCAATTTCGGATACGTCAGTTATGAGTGATGGATGCTCTCTATACTTGGGGGGGAGAAAGGAAAAAAAAAAAAAAAAAAAAAAAAAAAAAGAAAAAAAAGAGAAAAAGAGAGAAGGAGGAGGGAGAGAGGAAAGAAAAAAAAAAAAAAAAAAAAAAAAAAAAAAAAAAAAAAAAAAAAAAAAAAAAAAAAAAAAAAAAAAAAAATTTTTTTTTTTAAATAATTTTAAAAAAAAAAAAAAAAAAAAAAAAAAAAAAAAAAAAAAAAAAAAAAAAAAAAAAAAATATATTTTTTGGGGGAATGAATTTTTTGTTTTTTTTTGTTTTTTGTTTGTGAAAAAAAAATTTATTTTTTTTTTTTTTTTTTTTTTTTTTAGAATTGGTTGTTTTTTTTTTTTTTTTTTTTTTTTTTTTTTTAAAAAAAAAAAAAAAAAAAAAAAAAAAAAAAAAAAAAAAAAAAGAAAAAAAATTAATTGAAAAAGGGGGTGGGGGTGGGGGGGGGGGGGGGAGGAAGGGAAAAAAAAAAAAAAGGGGGGGGGGGAGAAAAAAAAAAAAAGGTTTTTTTTTTTTGTTTTGTTTTTTTTAAAAAAAAAAAAAAAAAAAAAAAAAAAAAAAAAAAAAAAAAGGGAAAAAAAAAATAAAATTATTTTTTTTTTTTTATGTGTTGTTTTTTTTTTTTTTTTTTTTTTTTTTTTTTTTTTTTTTAATTATTATTATAAAATTTTTTTTTTTTTTTGGGAAAAAAAAAAAAAAAAAAAAAAAGGGGGGGGGGGGGGGTAAAAAGGGTTGTTTTTTTTAAAAAAAACCAAAAAAAATTTTTTTTTTAATTTATGTAGGTTTTTTGCTGGTTGTTTTAGAATTGTTGATATTACCAGTTTAGTTCTGTATTTAGGTCTTATTTCTGCATGTTCTGAAATGTGATCGGTTTTTGCAGCAGTAATATCAACTGGTATGTATGTGTCATAAATATGCAAAACGAGACAATTTGCATGTGCAGATATTTTAGGCTGGTCTTTGTGTATTGATGTTATTAGCATGGATTTCGTCTTTCGGAATTGCATTTATAAATTGTTTCAACAGTGTTTGCTCATATTATTTCAAACTGTTATTTTTAATATTGGTTTTATTCAAAGAGCACCGTTTGAAATAAATAACTATTCAAATTGGCTACAAATCTGAAATGTTGTCGTCAGTACATGTTATTGGTCAAATGTTTATGTTGTAAATATTTGTTTCGCTAAAAAATAAACGAATTTAGGTCACTAAGGTGACCAAATCACACGGAAATATCTATTGTAATATCTGGATCCACAGTTGACCATAACAAATATTTCTTGTGCAGTGAGTAAGCAGTATTGTATGATAAAGACAAACTATATAATATATTGTCAAAAACTACAAAAACATCTACATTCTGCTGGACACAATGCTTATACAAAATGGCAACTTGAAATCTTAATTGGTTACAACATGCAACTTGCATATTTGTCATTACGTGAGAAGAAGACATTGTGTTTCAAATAATTCCACGTCGAACGAAGCTCTGGGACAAAATGTCAGGATATATAAATAAAATATTAACAGATCTATACAGATTGTAACACATGTTCATTTGTTTGCTCGGTAACTTAGCTGATGCGATAGTACCAAGATAGGAACTAAATTACAAGGCAAAAGAGCATCAAAGAGTGGTACACTTAAGAAGTAGTATCCATAGCGTCAAACAGGACAGTGTAGTAACTGTGACAGTGCAGTAACTGTAGCCTGCGTCAATTCACCAAACATGCGAAGTTTCTCTTGAAATTGTTAACAATGCAACATTGACATTGCAATTACCGTTACGGTATTGTATTAATCGAGCGGTAGACTTTTTATCATAATATTATAGGATTTGTAGCTATTACTATTGTAAAAAGTATATATGTAAAATGTCTATTTTTATTATACACACGTTTAAAATTGTACCTGTTCAGAATTCTGGTGAACTGTAACTTTCGTAAAATGCTCATCGAACATATTCAACCAGAGAATAATGGTAGCAATTACTAAGATCCGTAAGAAAGAATTTAAATCCTTCCAAGATTTCAAGAATATTTTAATCCGTTTTAGCATAACTGTTAAGTTTTTGATGTGATGTGATGTTTGCCATTATTTCTTTCGTATTTCTTATTCGGTTTTATTGATAACATTTACTGTATCTATATTCAAATTAGCGGTGACAATTTTTTTACAGAACGGACCATTATATTATGTGGGTTGTAGATATTTAAACACAGTTATGAATTTACAAAGACACGTAGATCCGTATGTATAGATGTTTTTGTAGGCATAATCACACTAACAATGAATTCGCGGGCAGATAACCACGGCGAATATCACGAGTACTAGACGCCCGTGAATATTTCTGCCTATACAATAATCATCATGTCTAAATCGTTCTCTATTAAGCTCGATGACTAGTATAATTTGGATATAAGGTTTCCTGACTGTTCAACCGAAGAATAATTTCATAACGTGTCTAGCCAAAGAGTGTATTGAGAACATCAAGAGTCAAATTATATTTTTCCGTCTTTGCCTTTTGATATGTGTCTGTGTTGGGATTTATACCAGATAAATGTGATTTAATAATATCGTAGAACGACAATTGACTTTATTTTTGCACGTTCGACTTCTTGCGTGATATAAGGGGTTGCATCGACATCTGAAGTCAAAGTCTGAAGCCTGGTAAATAGTAAGATTAAGAAATTGGCTCTATTAATACCAAAACTTGTACCTGCTTTTAAATTTGAAAATATTCATTGCTTAATAGTTAAATTTCAGTAATTATTAATACGTTTGAAACAAATCATAAACATGCCTTTGACAACTGTTTTATATTAAAAAAACAAGGCTGCAATGTTGTAAGCCTTTCTGTTAGAACACTTCTTGAACTTCAAACTTAACATGTCAACATATCAAGTAAATATATCCGAAAAGACAAACGTCTAAAACCGAACCACGAAACATTCAACGTGGTAAGAAGATTGTTTTTTAAGGAAAGTATGCTATATGAAACTTCGCTTCTTCGTTTGCGTAATGATCTTTTTATTTTTTTTTCTTTGACGGGAGAGTGAAATTCACCAAACATGCGAAGTTTCTCTTGAAATTGTTAACAATGCAACCTTGACATTGCAATTCCTTACGGTAATTACTTAGTTTTCTTCGTTTTACAATTACCCTCTTGGCCTTCGTTTTAGCAATAATTTACTTGACTTGTTTGAATGAGTTCCCAAATTATGAACACTTGAAAGTAGTAGTTCCTCCTTCTCAGTTACCAAACGGCTATATATGTTAGGAGTATATCACACATCTAATATCTAATACTAAACGGCCTTTATTCTAAATCGTGTTTTTGCCTCTGTAACTGTGCATCATGAAAACAAAGACGAGTTCATATTCATTTCCAAACAAATTTATTTCGGGCATACATTGATAACCAAACATTCTGGAGGCGTTCGTTGTCCACCCTTCTGTTGTTAATAATTAATGAAAAAGCATAGACGATATAATCTTCGCAAAACACAAACATAAGATCCACAATTATTTCATTGTTTCTGAATCTTAGCTTATTATTAAAAACATTTTCTTTTTCTTCTATTTATGATGAAAGTATTATACTAAGTTAGTCATCAACTTGAAACGAACTTCATATGCATTTGCAAAACCGGATAAGTCAATTACATATTCGTGAATATGACTAACGGACTGTCCTTCCGACTTCTTGACATTACCACTTTCATTATGAATCTAGTCTTATCGATGTATATCCGCAGACATTATCGTTTCTACTGCAACCATGTTTATTGGTTTGCATGCGTCACATAACTGTACATGTAACGTTTTGTTTTTCACTGGAAAGGGTTTACGAATTCCTATTGTTAACTACTACATCTAAAGAATCTATATAGATTTTTATAAAAACTGACCGAGAAATATATTTTAAAACATTTACGTTGTTGGTAACACCGCATATGAAGACTTTGTGTACGCACAGTTTCAGAGTATGAATACAGTCCTTCTGTAAAATTAACATCCTGTAGCAGTCTATACATGAGTACTCTGTATCGCCACGCTACAGGAAAATAAGTTCTTTAATATTGTTTATATATGATTGCCTGTATCAACTTCTGAATTTACTACATTTCAAGGACGTTAACTTACATAATTTGCTTCCATGACTTTATTTCGGTACAGGTCTAATTACAAATTCCCATTATTAAATGCATCTCATCTGACCTTGTAAAATTGCCGACAGTACGTTTTACGAAACAGTGAAACATTGTTAGTAGCAAGCTACGCAAACCTTTTCAATGTAACGAAAAAGCTTTTAACATTGAGTTACTGTGTTAAAGAAGTCATAAATCATTTTGTGACTGTTTAAATAAAGCCGAAGATATACAACTTCTTACTACAATTAATAAGCAAGTCGCACTGCTAGACAATCGTTTGTTCGTGAACACAAACGTGTAGGTTTAAGACATTTAATATGACATCCTTTAACTTTGGTCTTTAATGCCTAATACACATGAGAGAAAGGTGGGTTATGGTGAAATAGCAACAACTGTAACAATGAAACTATTTCTGCATTTTTTAGATCGTTCGTTTGTGTTGCCATTGTCACGATCAGGTAGCAATGTGACATACTAATTACTTTTAGGTCTAAATAGTGTGTATATCTTAGAAGTTTTGTGCCATTAGACTTGACCAAACTTCGACAGAATGTATGACCCATGCTTCTTGGACATATTTACGCCCCCTCCTGCCCTCATCGAAGATGGAGGAGTATATTGGTTTGCAGATGTTGGTCTGTCAGTCGGTCTGTCGGCAGACAAAACCTTGTCCCATGAATAACTAGAGAACACTTTGGCCTAGATTCCAAAATGCTGATCATGGCAAGTAGATGAAACTTATTGAGTTAAGGTTTACAGGTCACAGTGACATTTAACAGAAAAAAAAACTTGTTCGATCAATAATTAGAGACTGCTTTGGTCTAGATTTAGGTCAACGGGTCAAAGGTCACGATAACAGAGACCTTAAACAGAAAAAAACAACACTTTTATGATAGGTAACTAGTGTTCGCTGTTACCTAGTGTACTCAAGCTTTATAGGTAGGTAGACCATGACCAGTAAATACTCCTGTCGATGAGGTCGATGAGTGTATTTCACCATAATTATGCAAGTCATTTTGGACATTGGTTATCAGAGATATTACTACTGACATAGCATATACTGTTGATTTTAACATTGTTTGGCTCATTCAAGTTCCTTCATGATTACATTAGACTTGCAAAAGTTCCTTTCTTGAATATGTTTGACTTTCTAAAATTATAGGCCTTGCGCGTTTCCTAATAAGATTTTACAAATGGGAATGGCCTTAACAGGGCACCGTAGTTGAACAATTTCGCTTCCTTTACATTAGCTTCCGTTCTGGACAAACATATACAATGCTCAATTTTCTTCATTTCCGAGAACTGGAATGTATCAATTGCTATTTTGTAGCATGTTTCACATCTGAATATAAACAAATATGATACTCATTCTGTCAATCTCACAAGTCATTCAGATTGCCGAAACTCAATTTGATGATGTTCAATTTAGCTCTTATTTCACACCAGGAGCCACATATTCTGATGTATATTTTGCATTCTCTACAATTGTTGTAACCTCTAACCTCCCACAACTTTTTTCCTGACTGGGTTACATTAAGACGTATTCGGGCAAAAGGCCTGTTTACATTTTGCATATGTAAATGTTCTATTTATTGCAGGCAGTACAAGTAACCTGGTTTACAGACAAACATGTATGAGAAGCTGGATATTAACCCTTTTCTATGCTGGCACCAAGAGCCTCTGACTTTGATAACAGTGTACATGTATATCATGGTCAGCAGTCTGGTCCTAATCTGAATTGTTTGCTATTCAGTCGGTGAATTTTCAGTGAACGATGAACAAATTTAGTATAGCATAAGAATTACATATATATCTATACCACTTGATTTGAAAAGTTCTATTCAATTGACTACATTATTCGTTATTATTGCGACGTTAAATAAATATGACAATGAACACAAGGCCAGCTTAACATTTAGAAATATCAAACGTTGCCAGAACTGTCTGTGCCATTGTATATTTTATGCAATGAATTATTGCTTTTATGTCTTTTGATATTTAGAAATGACTCTAACTGGCAATGTTGACAAGTCAATTTGAAATCTACCATTTATGAGTGATGGGCTGTCTGACCACTTGTTGATATTACCACTTTCGCTCTGTATTTAGTCTTATGGATGCATTTTCTGAAATGCTATTGCTTTTGCAGCGGTAATACAATACCACGGTGTATTGGCTATAGATACAGAAAAAATAGAAACATTTACATTTATTGATGTCTGCTGGGCTGGACTTTTTTCTAGATTCTGTAAGACATTCATTCAAACTGCGTGTAGACATATTATGCATGTTGCTACTTAATTATTGAAAATAATCGATACTTTAAATGTTTCTATCAGACATTCCACCAAACTTTTACTACTTGTTACTCATCATTGATACATTAAGTTTAAGAAATAACTGGCTGATTTACTAAACAATGAGTTAATTCTCTAATGAAAATTATCCTTTCCAAAAAGCAAAAATGAATTTTCCTATTCTACACATCACATAACATTTCTAAGAATTTCTGGATAATGAGTAGGTTAATGACCATGTACATTTTTTCAAAGTATAGCGACCTCTGACATTAACAAACAAGAACTTGAACTTTAGGTAATTGCCAGATCTTCTCCCGGCAAAAATATCTTAACACCCAGGGAAACGGAAACCATTCATTACGGACAAAACCTGTAATTTAGGTACCAACCTATGTCACCCAAAAAGACGAGTATGTGAGGCGATATATATAGGCTATGTCAAGTTACAGAGCGATTTTGTAAGTGTTTTTTATGTTATCCAAACTTGATTTGCGAAATTTGATCCGACGAATTTTCATTAATGGTACCCCTTTACAGCTACGTGGATAGAAGCCCCTGGTGTTTGAGAATCCGTGTTAGGTCGCCTAACCGGGATTCGAAGCCGGCTCTTTGAATCTGAGTATGTACGTGTATAGGGCCAACTGCTTTTAATGGTTCCGTAATAAAACCGTGAAAAAGCTTTACTCATTAAGCTGATTGTTGAATTTTACATGGAATGTTTTTGGGACATGGGGTATAGTTTTTTCATACAGTTGATAAATATTCGCCTCTACAATCCTATTGAATAACTTTTACCATGGTAAATAGTTTTGCTGATGTGTTAGAACGAGGGTCTGGTTTGTGAAGGTTATTTAGTGCAAAAATGGTGTTTCAACCTTGACACGTCTGCTCAACAATCTAAAACCACATCAGCCGGTTTATATAGATGTTTTGATATTTTCTCATCATAATTATCGGGATAACTTAAATAAGTTAATAAAAAATCTTTTAAATAAATGAAATTTTCGTTCTTGGTTCATGGATTGTGATAAACAACTAGCAAATGGTTCTAAAGAATATTGTTCTAACGTGTTATAATGTTTATACGTTCTTTGAAAATTGCTGCATTGTGCAATTTGTTTGATATAAAGACTTCAAAGTAGCATAATTAAAGAAACAGAAAGATTAATAATCCTTTACCACGATAACGCCCTATAACTAAACACTTACCGAGATTATCATCTTCTTTCACATTATCTGGAAACATGTTTCTATAACAGTAGAAATGTTGTTGTGAAAAGATTTTCATAATTACTTATTGTTAATATGTGTATGTTAAGAGCTCAATGTACTCGGAACAATATTTTTTCTCAAGTTCAATCGTAAGTATTTATCCGTTGATTTTATGGTTTTTTTTCATGAACGCGTTTACGGTGAATGGGGGATTTCGTAATGCAACTTCAAAGTGGCAATGGCCAGGTAACTTGACTGATATATACTTGAAACGGATCGTTTTAGTAAAAGACCGATACTTTACTTTAAACATGAATGGCTTGAGTGGCTTAATTTGAAACCTGTGCATTGAAAAAGGATGGTTGAAATGGTTCTGCCCTCAGATGGTTAAAATTAGGATTTAATAAAAATAAAGCAATTAATCTATTATACATCAGTTACAGAATGCCGGAATATGGAAGACTATACAAGAGTGAACCGCCTCTCCAAAGACTTGAAAACCACCAAGATAGTTCACTTTTAAATGGAGGATATAGCTATGTTTTTAAAACATAACAGGTGCTCCCAGACAGCAGGGTCCCATAAACCAGAACGTATTTTCCCACTGTTTTCCCACTGTTTTCACTACAATCATGCACATATTAATTATGATCAAAATTAATAAAAATGAAAGCAAATTTAAAACACAGATAACATTGTACTTAACCTCGCGGCAGTAGGTGTGCTTAACCTCGCGGCAGTATATGCGCTCTTTTATCCACGGTGTCTGGTACCAATGACTATGATTGTTTATGAAACGTTCATTTCGCTAACTTACCACACAGCTTCAAAAACTGTTTGAATTAAATTAATTAAGTTATTTTGAAACTGGAAGTAACTGAAATCAAATACATGTAAAAAAATGTACATTGATATAATACCAATGTTTACGAAATGTACAAAGAAGTAACTTAATTTTTGTGATAAGATTGCATTTTATCATAAACATTTCAAACTTATTTGACATTTATATGAATCGTGTGTTTCAGATGAACAATCCATCCTAATGTTGCTTCTTTAATCGAATGTACATGCTTTACTGTTTGTTATGTTCTGTAAATTTTTAAGACTGATCGCACTTTTTTCAATGATACATGTATTTGCACAAATAAGAAGCATTGTCCTACAACGCTGTTTCGTATAGAAGCGACAAATGTATATATGTATACATCAACATTGTGTTAGAGTAAATAGAACACATATCAATCAGTTTTTCTCTTTAACTTATTATTTTCTATATGTGTATCTGAAACGTTAAGTGGAATACGAGCGACTACACACCTTAATTTTGCAATTCGTATATTTGTCAAAATGGACACAAAACCTCAACCATTGTATAAAAAAACCATTCTGTAACTAACTAACGGACAGAACACAGAAACGTTGATGGACGTTGAACTCGTGAACACCAAAAGTAGTTATTTTCAGTCGTGGCTGCGCCGCTCGTAAAACTATCATTTATCAATTAACAATTATCCTCTATTTCCTATCACTGAAATATGAAAACCTTTTACTGGTTCTTTTCCATAGTGCATTCATATTACTTGTGTAACGCTGTCCCTACATGTACCTACCCCCGTTTCTGATTTAATTTCGCTCATCTTAGTCCTCTAGAAAATGTCTGTTAGGCCTACATAGAACTGACAAACTTGATTAAAACGTCAAAAGTGAGATATTGGGTTTAAAACTTTATAAGACATTCTTTATTTTCAGATCGTTAACAAGTTTGAAATCGACAGTTTTCTTAATGCACAACTACGTTGAATCTTCGTAACGTAGTTTGTGTCTCTGCCAATTTCGGATGTAATCGGTTTGGTCAAAATCGTTATAAAGTCCTTCCTAACTTAATTGTATCTAAACTGTTTTCATTAACTTAGATTTTGGCCCACTGTTTAAAAGTTACATTATTTATTTAGTCTAATCAACGGAAAGAAAGTCTTGCCCAAACAGAATCTGATTTGTATGCTTTTTCATTGTTTAGGATATTTGTAAAAACCGCCTTAATGCCGAAACAATCCTCTAGATTATAAACCAATCTAAATATTTCTTCATCTCTGTCTATTTATATACAGTAATATGACTGTCTTAGGCATGATACATTTCAGTCCAAGAAGTTTTACTTTGTTCTCAATAAAGGCTTGTATTTTCGGACGATAAAGTGTCTCTCCAAGTTCCTATTATTTATTGCCACTTGTAGCCTATACATTATCCTTGTTCCCTCAGACAATTTCTTACCAATTAATAGAGATCGCCCAAATCGCATGGGTATTGGGTAACTTCCCATAACTCATGCAAATTTGACAGCTGTTAGAAAGCCTCGCTATAAATACTGACAACAAATCGAAATATTTCATTTCTGATGTCTACTGGACGTGTTTGTCTACCGAAATTCCGAAACAAAGCTTCCCCGCGGGATGACAGGATATTCAAAGAAAAACAATCCATCAAGTCTCTTTGCACTGTTCCAAAGACAAAATATATTTCCTCGGTTCCTCGCTTGGCGCACAGGATATAATAATTTACTGACCAGTAGAAAACGTTTTGTTCCGTCTTTGTAACATTTAAATGATATACTATGAAAGACTGTATCAAGCCAATAATTCAGGTTATGCATTAGTTTGATATCGTCTTCATCTTCTCATTCAGACAAATATCAATTTCTTCATCTGATCATGCTTTAAGAAGCAAGTTAAATATATCTGTAACGCAACTTCAGACCCTCCATGATAAAATTGATAAGCAGAAATCCAGGGTTATATCAATGCATGCACTTTTTTGCTTGTCTGGCGTACTGAGGAGATTTTCAAAAGATTAAGTGATCTACTAGATGACCTATTTCTACTCCTTTAAGTCCTGATAGTCGCTTGTCGGTGCACTCTGTAACGTAGAATTGCTAGAACTCTTATAACATATCTAATTAAAAGCACTCGGTCTAAGTTTATGAGTGAAAACCATGGCGCTATTCATACATGGAAAAGTTAAAATATGGCTCCTCTCTGCCTGCGCGTACAGCTGTTTTTGTAGTTATCACCTGGTCATTGGTCTGTTTTTATGCTCCCCCCTGCCCGCGCATACAGCTGTTTCTGTTCCTTCACTTTATTAGTAAGCACCTGGTCATTGGTCTGTTGTTTTTTGTATTCACTTGATGATTGCTTATCACGTGTTTGGCTGTGTATGCTTCGGTATGCACATATAATTGAACGGTATTATTATTGGTTCATCTGCTAGTGTCTGAATTTACAAACCAAAATTGATGTCTCATTGCCAAGGTTTAAGAGCAAACTTACAACTGTTCGTTGTCTATGATCAGCAACAGCAATAATGGATTCCCCCTAAACATCTAAGTAGCTGTGGGTTAAGCTTGAATAAATACGTACATTGACATTCCCACAGCTTGAATTAATATGTACATTGACATTCACAATTTATGTCATGTTAGTCGGAATGCCACACTTGTTTTTAGCGAAAACCGGTTCATTGTCCTTTTCTTTACCGGTCAAGATCCAGCCTCTATACAAATTATATGTCCATCTATTATCAAGTAAATACTTACTAGTCTGGGCTGTAAATCCCAAGACAGACTAAGATTTTACCACCAGATTGAGGAGGAATTTGGGACTGTTCTGATGAATAGCAATGGTAATTTATATGGAAGTTGTGTTGCGACCAACTTGATAAAGACCTTTGAAACTTAATAGCGGGTATCAGCTTTTAAATGTTTGATAAGTATTTGTTTGCTGTATGTTATTTGATATGACATTTTTTCTTAATCTGTTAAATTATTCATTGACGCCCTTTATAAACATTCCCGATCAGAGACCGTTCCAAGGCGGTCACCTCGGATACGGCGTATTATTTTTTATCATTTGCTTTATCTGTGTATTGTGTCGTTCTCGCGTGTTCGAGCCTTGAATGTTCTTTAGCTGTTGCACTCAAGGTGAGAACGATCTAATACCTCAATTAGAGATTTAATGTGTGTCTTGTATGATGCCATTTCGCGTTCGGGGTGATTTGATGGTGTTTGGGAACTATTTTTTATCATACATGTTTGATGTACATATCTTGGTTGATGGCAATATAATCCACTTAAATAGTGTAAATAAGTGTCTTAATCAAGCTTTTATAGCGTCAAATACAGTTCAAATATTTAAGGTATATTCTTAATTCAACATAATAATGTATAACCACAACGAAAATAAATATAAAGTTTAGATATGATAGCTTTGATGTTATATGGTATAGTACCGGACTAGCAGGGCATAAAAAATTTACATAAACTTTTGCTGGACTAAATACATGTATGATGTTTATATAAGTGTCCACCGGGAAAGTCGAAATAAATATTTGTTTTGCAATTTAAATCATGGATGCGCTAATAATTAATTTCAAATACAGTCTCTTACATCTCGGTTTAAAAAAAGAATTGCTCTATTAGAAAACAAAGGTATAGGCTAGAGATGAACACATAAGAGGCGATGACCATGACCTTGTTATTTAAACGAGACACATTTCCTTGTTGTAGAAGATTTACACAAAATATATGGCGTCTAAAACTAAATTTATTCAAGTGAAAAGAAAGTTTATCGTTAAACACGAAGCAATTCGGCCGCCTCACTGATGCCGTTTTAGTCCAAATTGTGAGTGTGGGTGTATAACTGTGAGTGTGGGTACACATAAGTCAATCTCACATTTACTAAATGCAATCGACAGGAACCAGATCCAAGAATACAGGTCAGAGTACTATTTTGATATCGTCTAGGGACACCTTACATGTAACGATGTCAGATCTTTCATGTTTTTATTTCCTGGCAGACCTACTGTTTTACGTTTATTTCTAGCATACACATTTCCTTTGGGCTATGTGTCATAACCTTAATTGCTGAATAAGGTTATATATTATAAACTAAGGTTTTCTATTTTATACCAGTATGGTGGATCAGCTGATATTATTTCTAATAGTTATATGTGTTATGAGTTAAATTATTATGATATTTGTTATATTAAGTATTTTTTAAATATAATCTTCCGGATACTTTTTACTTGAAATTTATTCATAATCCGTTATCTCATCTGTTAGAACTTAGTGTCTGGCCAACATTAATGATGCACAACCTCAAGCCCTTCCTATGATGAAAGGTTATTCTATGATTTAGATTACCAACGACTTTCAGGAGAGTCTTGGTGGCAACTGGCTGCAGTCTGATGTCAACTTGAGAGGCATAAGGTTTCATAACAGTTATAAGAGTCATAGATGGCTTGAAGCCGCTGCCATATTTTAGTGCATCGTTCTATCTACTTCTGTCTACGTGACACTGTGACATAATTATAATTTATAAAATAGTATACGGCACGAACTTTTGTCACAATTTGCATGCGGCAAACATGTCTGTCTAGCCAGGTTGGGGGATTGAATATAGGCATAACATGACCTTCTTTTCTTGCAAACCAGATTTGGATTATGCAGTTTTTACCAGTGCTGGAAAAACTCATCTTACATCCCTGGTATAAAATGACTTATTGACGTCAGAAAGAACTACTTTTATGAATGAATGTGTAAATTTATACATTACTACATGAAAATAGCACGTAAATAAAGGTCATTACTTTTTTTTCTACTACTATTAGTCGAATATGGTATGCAAGAAAAAGAATCTATCACTGGCTGCACGTGCAGATGAGAATATCCGGCTCTCTGGTAACTGTTTTGGCGGTAACGAGTTACCCTCGAGTCAGATATTCCCATCTGCACGTGCAACCAGTGAAAGATTCTTATAGTCTGTTGCTGTGTCTGAAATCTGGACAGAAACTGACTTCACCTGCATTATCCGTTTACTACAGCAATCACATTACAAGCCGTGTGTAGTTAAATTGCATCTAAATCTGCTTATTTTTGATACCTAGACAAGGGAATGCACTTTTGGAAAGGAAGTCAAAACTGTTCTAGGTTATGTTCACCTTTCATTAACTAAAACCATTAAATTATTAAGTACTTTACTGTCATAACTTATGAGGGAAACTTCAACAACAACACGTATTTTCTTTATGCTATTTTTACTGTCATAACTTAAAAGCGTTAATTTCATTGTCGTTTTCGCACGTCGTTAAATTTTGCTCGCCGTCGTAAATTAGCAGCTAAACCCCAGACAAGTCAGGTGCGCGCGCATTATTTTTGTTTTTCAAATTGATTGAAATGTAGAATATAGAGGAGATTTTTCAACGATTATCCGAACACCACGTATTCTTATATCATCTTTTGACGTTTCAAAAATATAACTAATTAACCGATTTAACGGAACTGCCTTGCACACTGCAAAGGCAATTATAAAAAGCCCATGACTTTCTCGGCTGTTAAAATTACTCAGATGGTATTGCAGAAGAACAAAAGACTACATGCTATAAGATTCTGAAGAACTAAATCAAGTTCATCCTTAATTTCTCTAGGAAACATTTAGTCTTACGAGCACTTTCAGCAATTGAAACTTGAGGTGTTCGGCGGAAAACTACGTTGTATGATTCCATACAATACAGAATAGGTCGGGATACGCTTTTCAGTATCCAGGGGACATCTAGCAACGAAGCCAAATGCTTTGATATCTATAAATCAGATATGACATTCTGAACTTCATTTTTGAAACATGCCCTTTATCACCTATAGCTAAATGCCATAACCTTACAATTGATGATTATCTTTTATGATACAAACATTATGTTCAACTTATATAATGATGGATATTAAGAGATCCTATATTATGCTAATATCATATTTACTGATAAATTGTATCATTCTCGATCGCGAAACAAGTTCACACAACTTTGATTAATCGCTCTCGAGACTCATTCCAGATGGAATCAACCTCGAAGAGAGAGAGAGAGAGAGAGAGAGAGAGAGAGAGAGAGAGGCAATGTTGAATTATTTGTGTCTTGCCTAAGGACACTACCGACATGGCTATGGTGGGGATCGAACCCGGGGCCCTTCGATCCTGAGACGAACGCGCTATATATATATATGCTCATATATATTAAAAGATAAAAACACAGCCCATGAGATAATTAAATTATCATAAATATGTATGTCATGTTAACGGGTTTAAATGAAGAAAATATTTAAATGATTACACCTCATGTAACCTCTTAAGTTAAAAAAGATGCTTATATTTCGAAGTACAAATTATCCAGAACTTCCTTGTTATCTGCTACAATTATGTTTACATACATCAATAGAAGTAAATTATTTCTACATTACAACATCTGGAAAATAATGTACTACTAAAACATGCCCTGGTATTTTTCAACATCGCTTTATTATTCTGAACATCAAATGAGTTTCCCTGTCAATGTTTCAATATCAATTACTGCCCCCATTAAACATAATCTGTGTAAATTAAAAAAGAAACATCGACATTAGTTGTCAAAACAAAACACGTTTGAAAGCTCTTTTATATGAAAATGTACTTCAATGCCACTGGCAAGCCTCGAAATAGTTGGCAATAATGTAAAGACGTTAATTTCTGTGTTTTAACCTAGTGTTGTAAAATTTTGCCGGTTCTAATTAACTTGACATCCATGCTAGCACCAGTCATATGCGCGTGCAAACACTAATTAAATGTCAACATAGAGCAAAGAGCAATACATTTTCAACAAGCCATTCCATTCGTATAAGTGGTCTATGTTCAAAAAGGGAAACATTTAACTTTTGCACTTCAGAATAAAAAGAGGAATTAGTTCTGCGTAATTTCAAAATGTGTGTTTTAGTATGCTTTTTTGATTTCGTAACACGGTTGCTTTGATGTGGTTTTTATTTTAAAACAACTCCTATGTAACAAAGCGAAGCTAAATTAATACTTTGGAAATGAGATCCTCGGGTAATGTTTATGTCTACCATTGACTGTTTATAAAACACCAAGGTCATGATGAAACATTGTTTCTTCTCAAAGATGAAGAGCACTACAGACATTGGAATGCTTTTGTTTAAGTTACATAATGGCCACTGAATGTCAGCCAGAAGTCACTGTGTAATATCAACATCTAGATAGTTTGATATCAAAGCTCAGTATGACTGAAATTGAATTTACGTTCGAAAGAATCTTGCTCTAATATTTCATCCAAAGTTATTCACTACTACACTATTCAGTTCTGAAAGTTATGTGTCGGGAGTCAAATCTATAGGCCGTAAGCATCATTTGAGTAATCGCACAAAAATAAATCAGTTTTAAAACCAAGTCTGATATTTCTTCTGTTAACAGATAAAATTATTGTAGTTTGTAATTTGGTTTAAGCGGCTTGCAACTGCAGTAACTTGCTACTTAGCAACCGTTGCATCCAATACCATTGGGTTTCACATTTTTGTTCAATACCGAAAGGGCCATGATCACTTTAGATACATGTATCATAATTTTTCGTAGCATTCATATTATCAGGAAAGATGTCTTACTCTCGACATTGATCATTATTTAAACAAAAAACATTTCTAACGCTACATTTGAAATCAAAAGTACATTTCATAAATATAACAAACACGTTTTGAATGACATAGCAAAACATATTAGAAAAGCCTTTTTATGAATAATCCATAAAAATACGCCATGACTGAAAAGCATACGCAAACGTTATTTATTAAAATTTAAAGTAATCAATCAGAAAATTAACAATTCTATCAGAAATGTTACCGTACTGTCAGTAACTGATTTCTGCTATATCGTGTTTTCGACATTTCGGTGAAAAAAGTCAAAAACACGAAAACTCGCCAAGTAGCTATTTTGTCGTATTTCCGTGTTTTGGACTGGACGGGGAGAATAATAGAAAACATGACAGATTTAAGGCTAAAAACGACGTATTTTTTCGTAGAGTTTTCGAGCTGGCTGGTTTAAATACGACGATTTTCGCCCTTTATTTGTCGTGTTTTCGACTTTCGGGGCGAAAAGTCGAAAACACGACAGATTAAAGTCGAAAACATCTTTTATATGTCGTGTTTTCGAAAACACTTAAACTCACCGAGTACTTTTTTTGTGTGTTTTCGTCACTTGTTTGTCATGTTTTGCCTTCAATCTGTCGTGTTTCCGCCAAGTCAAAATGGGAAAATACGACAAAATAGCTACTTGGCGAATTTTCGACTTTTCGCCCCGAAAGTCGAAAACACGACAAACTAAGGACGAAAACACGACGTATTAAATCCAGCTAACTCGAAAACTAGACGAAAAAAATACGTCGTTTTTTCGCCTTTAATCGGTCGTGTTTCCGACCTTTCGCGCCGCCAAGTCTAAAGGCGAAAACACTTCAAAACAGCTACTTTTCGCCCCGAAACTCTTAAAAAATAGAAAGCCTGAGACTAAAGGTACCAAACGAGTGTTGAAAGGTGGCTCTCTGTTGACGGAATCAGTGCAATCTGCAATTCATTGCAATGTGCTGTAGAATCTTGAATCATCAAAAGCTTCCACGGGACTGTAAGTACAATTACTACACACGTGCAATGCTATTAGTTTTCAACATATTTAATTAGCACAAATAACAGAACAATACAGCATGTATAAATAGGTCAAAATACTATGTTCATTTTCTAGGGACACCTAGCAATGACGCCAAAAGCTTTGCTATCTGAATATCTGGTATGACATTCTGAATGTATAGATGTTTGAATATCTGGTATGACATTCTGAATGTATAGATGTTTGAATATCTGGTATGACATTCTGAATGTATAGATGTTTGAATATCTGGTATGACATTCTGAAGTATAGATGTTTGAATATCTGGTATGACATTCTGAATGTATAGATGTTTGAATATCTGGTATGACATTCTGAATGTATAGATGTTTGAATATCTGGTATGACATTCTGATGTATAGATGTTTGAATATCTGGTATGACATTCTGAATGTATAGATGTTTGAATATCTGGTATGACATTCTGAATGTATAGATGTTTGAATATCTGGTATGACATTCTGAATGTATAGATGTTTGAAATAAGCTCTCTGTCACCAAGAGCTAAATGACATAAATTTACCATTGCTGATAATTTCTTTATGATATAAACTATTATATTCAACTATATTAATGACCACTAAGATAACACACTCTTGCATACTAATGAAAGAAAATATATCAACTAGTTTCGCAGATACGCTTATTAATGGTATCGTAGAATATACACATTTTATGGGCTTTAATCAATATGATATTTGTATGTTTTTATGCCCCGAGGGGTTGCATATTAAAATCGCACCGTCCGTCTGTCCGTCCGTCCGTCCGTCTGTGCGTCCCCACTTACAAATTTGTGTCCGGACTGTAACTCTGTCATGCATTGAAAGATTTTAAAATAACTTGGCACACATGTCTAGCACATCAAGACGACGTGTCACGCGTGCAAGACCTACATCCCTACCTCAAAGGTCAAGGTCACACTTGGAGTATGAAGGTTATGGAATCCTCTATATATGCACACATTCGTGTCCGGCCTGTAACTTTGTCATGCATTGAAGGATTTTAAAATAACTTGGCACAAATGTCTAGCACATCAAGACGACGTGTCGCGTGCAAGACCCACGTCCCTAGCTCAAAGGTCAAGGTCATACTTAGAGTTTGAAGGTAATGGATTCCTCTATATATGCATATATGCACACATTCGTGTCCGGACTGTAACTTTGTCATGCATTGAAGGCTTTTAAAAAACTTAGCACAAATGTCTAGCACATCAAGACGACGTGTCGCGTGCAAGACCCACATCCCTAGCTCAAACGTCAAGGTCACACTTAGAGTTTGAAGGTAATGGATTCCTCTATATATGCATATATGCACGCATTCGTGTTCGGACTGTAACTTTGTCATGCATTGAAGGATTTTAGAATAATTTGGCACAAATGTCTAGAACATCAAGACAACGTGTCGTGTGCAAGACCCACATCCCTACCACAAAGGTCAAGGTCACACTTAGAGTTTATAGGTAATGGAATCCTGTATATATGCATACATTTGTGTCCGGACTATAACTTTATCATGCTTTGAAGGATTTTAAAATAACTTGGCACAAATGTCTAGCACATCAAGCGGATGTGTCGCGTGCAAGACCCAAGTCCCTACCTCAAAGGTCAAGGTCACACTTAGTGTTTAAAGTAATGGAATACTGTATGCATGGTTACTCTGTCATGCATGGAATGATTTTAAAGTTACATAGCACATTTATTGAGCACATGGAGAGGACACAGACTGTGAAGCACCTCTTTCGGGGGCATTCGTCACTTGTGAGAGACAGCTCTTGTATTTATTATAAAAAACCTCAAGCTAAATCCTTATTTCGGATAACTAAAAATTCAGAATTGCATTCTTATGTGCTATATTTCTTGTGCGCATTTATTAAATCCAAATATTTGGCCCGATAAATTTAGTAAAGGATAGTTGAAATTTAGAGGCGAACCGACAAATATCATAGACAACGGCTAAAAAAGATCTATCTGACTTAGACCACAGAAAGTAAATTGTTTGTTTTTCAATCTTTTACAACATTACACCAATTAAAGTTTATTTCTGATAATGAGACAATCACACAGTACAAGAGTCAAATATTAATGTGAATAATTAATCGGATAATATACGGATTAAATCTTTCTTGCACGCATGATTCGCCTTTTTATGCAATAAGTGTAAATTTTTGTGTACACAAATATATATAACGTCACTGTCACATTATCAGAAATGAACTGCAATTCGCGTAAAACGGCCAAAAAGAGCACGATAAAAGCGTGCAGCTCGGATTTTGAATTAAAAAAGCGTGCAAAGCTGCGAACACCTGCACCAGTATTAACAATAGCCACGATTAATTCGTGCAATCTATACATGTATATGTTATTGCATTCTACGAAGTTGTGCTTGTAAATGGTCAAGGTAGTTGGCAATTTATAAATGAATGATATGTGTAAGTTACTGTTCGAGGTAGAGGTCTGTATGGCTTTTATAGACCTGTGAGGATATTTGTGAATTTTTCGGAACAGAAAATTTAATTTGCTAAATTTAATTTGCTAAAACAACTAGATCTAATCAAATATTAAAACTTTATATGCACTTGAACACTGTTGAAAATGTAATTGTCAATACATGATAAACTACTAAATTGGCACCGGAACTGTATATACCCAGGACTTTGACAAACAGATGGTTATGAAAACGGGCAGTGGTGGCGATATGAACAGATGAAGACAAAAGTAAGACATTTTGCCATTTCTTTGGATTTTGTTAACTTATTGTCACGTTGCGATTAGGGCATTGTGTTCGTTATCCCCCGCCGAAGGCGGATGTCTCTAGCTTCGTCTGTTATTCCGTCCGTATATCCAGAGTCATTACTACAATTTGGTTAAGAGTAGTTGAATAACATCGAATGTGAAAGTTTCAACGTGATTCACCGTCTTTGATTAGTGTCTTTATCTCTGAAAGCAGTTGTAAAAGCTTTTTTTTGGGGAGGGGGGAACTAATCAACTAACAATTCTTTACAAAATCGCAAAAATGAAGTGGACTCCTTTAAAAATGATGTCCCATGGGGTAAGTCGTTTATCTTTGTATGGTTATATTTATCAGGTTATATATGGAAACTAAAAAACACTTGTCTTCTCTAAAACTTCTGGCTCAGGAATTCAATTTCACAATAATTAAGTTATCTACAGAGAAGACATGGGCAATTTCTCAATCATAAAAATATTTACATAAATCTATGACAAATTAAAGAAAGTAATTTCCTGAATTCTACAATCTAAAATTTTCTTAAAATCAATTTGGGCTTTATAATACTCTGTTACACATATTTATATTGATGTCCCAGTTGTACAGAAAATGCCTATATAATAAAATCACTATCCAAACAACTGTAAATTAAGGTTACATTGTTCAGTGTTGTTATGTTGTTGTATGGGTTTAACGCCCGTTGCAACCGTCTTTCAATCACTGGCACAGGCGAGCAGTTTACCTAAGCAGGACCAGCAACAGAAACCTAACCTCCGAAAGAAGTTGACACGTTCTGACATAAACGGTCATGGTCGGTAGAAGGGCTCGAAACCATGAGAAACAAATTAGAGGTAACAGTGATTTCAAGTCAGCGACTCTAAATACTCGACCTACAACACATCTTATGTCGATACTTTACCGGTTTTTGGCTGAACATTGAAGGTTTGGTGACCATTCTCTGAATGTACTTCGAGCTTTACGTTATTTAAACTTACATCAAGTTTTAAGGAGTTTTAAGGTGTGTCTATTTTTTAAAATCGTTTTCAATGAGTGCTATGAAGTCGTCGCATAAAGTTGGCAATGACTATAAAATGTTAAGAGGCCCAGGACCACTTTGAATTGACTGATACAGAGCAACAATATTACTGATATGATAATGAAATAATTGCGTTATTTATTCTCAAACAAATGTTGGTGAATGCCTTTCTTTCTTATTCAAGTCATTTCTTCAGGAAAAAGCGTTGCTTGCAAGGAAGTGTTTCTTATCTCATGCAATATCATTAAAAAATAAGCGCAATATTTCTAGAATGTACTTATCGGCTTAAGAAACAACGCTAGGAATGCTTTTTGAACAAATAACACTTTCTCCGGTAAGACATCATGCTTAGCTATAGAAGCAGGACATATCCTTTATTTGATATAGAGATTAAAAGCGGTCTACAAGTTATTTATTGACCACTTCTAAACAATAGAGCCGGAAGGTAAAACGATTATTTAGGGTTTATAGGTGGAATAACAGCAAATGAAGCAAAGTATTGGTCACCTCAGTTTGCAATTGTTATTCGAATGAAATATACCAGTGCTCCTGCATGCACGGACAAACCAAACTTTGCCCATGCATGCACAGACAAACCCACCTTTGCCCCTGCATGCACGAACAAACCCACCTTTGCCCATGCATGCACAGACAAACCCACCTTCGCCCATGCATGCACAAACAAACCCACCTTTGCCCGTACATGCACAGACAAACCCACCTTTGCTCGTGCATGCACAGACAAACCCACCTTTGCTCGTGCATGTACAGGCAAACCCACCTTTGCTCGTGCATGCACAGACAAACCCACCTTTGCCCATGCATGCACATACAAACCCACCTTTGCCTATGCCTGCACAGACAAACCCACCTTTGCTCGTGCATGCACAGACAAACCCACCTTTGCCCATGCATGCACAGATAAACCAATCTTTGCTTGTGCATGCACAAACAAACCCACCTTTGCTCGTGCATGCACAGACAAACCCACCTTTGCCCATGCATGCACAGACAAACCCACCTTTGCCCGTGAATGCACAGACAAACGCACCTTTGCTCGTGCATGCACAGACAAACGCACCTTTGCTCGTGCATACACAGACAAACCCACCTTTGCTCGAGCATGCACAGACAAACCCACCTTTGCTCGTGCATGCACAGACAAACCCACCTTTACCCATGCATGCACAGACAACCCCGCCTTTGCTCCTGCATGCACAGACAAACCCACATTTGCAGGTGCATGCACAGACAAACCCACCTTTGCTTGTGCATGCACAGACAAACCCACCTTTGCTCGTGCATGCAAGGACATACTCACCATAAGGACAAGCCCATAGTTTTGTTATTTATTTTAATCTATTATTTTTAGCAAAAGACATCACTGCGTATTTGAGAAAGTTGAAAAATAGTTTATATGAGACCATCTTACCTGATGTACTCGTCTATTGTTTTTAGCAAAAGACATCACAATGTGTGTACTTGAAAAAGTTGAAAAACAGTTTGTATTTTGGTCATCTTACCTGCTGTACTCATCTATTGTTTTCAGCAAAAGACATCACAATATGTTGTTTTTTAAAAATAAGTTGAATACAACAGCTTTAATTTGTCAAATCTTAACTGCCGTACTCGCCTATTGTTTAAAGAAAAAGACATGACAATATGTATATTTGCAAAAGTTGAAAAGCAGTTTGGCACATCTTACCTGCTGAACTTAATACCTACCAGTGTATATCAGTCTTATATTTCAAATAAAATTAATAATAAAATAAAAGCAAAAACAAAAAACAAAAACGTTGATATGAAAATGATGATATAGAAACGTTGTTGTAATAATGTGTGTTGTTGTTGTTGAATTTTCCATTCTTTAGATAAAATTTATCAAGCATGGTTCATGTAGCTACATTGTTATGGTGTTGTGTTGTTCAATTTTGACAGCCGTCTATAAGACCTGCTAACATCTTTATACCTGCTGACCGAAATTGTTGATCTCATCTCATTCAGTCGCACAAATTGAACAAATAAATGTAAAATATTACAGTTTAGAATTAACGTCAACAGTGGACAGTCTGTTGCCTTTTCGAATAAGTACATGGAATCATAAATTACAACACTTACTTGGAACATGACATATGTTTATATTCCAGTTTAAAAGATTGTAACGTATGTAAAATAATGAAACTTCTCACTTTATTCAGCAATAGCCATGTACTGTTGCCATCTTATCACCGCCTTTACGTGTACTTTCCTATATGAATTATTCAATCATCATTTCATTTGTAAATGTAAACAATTTTGCAAATAGAGAAAATTTACTCACCGCTCAAAATAACTGATTTATTAAAAAGTTGTGTTTCTAAAGTTGTTACGTATATTATGTTTGCTACCGGCCAACACCATCAAGTAGTAGGCCTGTAAACCATAACTGAGCCAAGCCTATTCATTACACAGTTTGCCGTTTTATAAATTTCTACTGTTTCTCCTTGTGCAAACTGCATTTGAACGTAAAACAGTGCAAATATAAAAGAATTATTTTCATCAACCGGGGTTATGTCAACTAAAACCAAACGATGTCGCATACTATACGACACAGAATGCTTGATATGTGACCTATTAATAAACCGTTGTCCAATAGAATAATTTCGCTGTTGTTGTTTCTCATTTTGTTGTTGCTTTTCTTGTTAATACTCCTGCTGTTGTTCAGGTTGTTATTGCTGCTGTTACTTCTAGAGATGTGATTAATTCAGGTTCTGAATTTAATATTTGTCGGAAGATTGTTTGTTATATATTTCTGTTACCGACCATAGTATGGAACCATGGGCTTTTTTCTTTCAAAGAGTCACTTACTAGTCCGGATGGTTTCACCGTAACTTTAGGAAATATAAGTACATCAGGTAGCAGAAACGATTGATTATTTCTGTTTTTCCGCACCACGAGAAAGTAAATCTCAAGACAACAAAACAATTTGCGCATGCGTTTATGCATTGAACTTACACACTTGTGCGTTACAACAATTGAAAAATGATGAACGGAATACATTCCCCATGCACACGTGAACCTGTCCTTTCATTTTTCTTTACTGCTGAAATATTTCTGCAAAACAGATGACTTGTTTCTGTCAATGTTTTAAAAATGTGTAATCTGGACAGATGGAGATCACACCACACAACTCTGCTAAATTAAAATGTTAACACCATGACAAGTCAAAACACTTTTGAACAGGAAATAAAAACTGCTCAGAATAATGTACACTTTTCACCACTGGCAAGCATAAGTTTTTTTAGCAATAAATAAATGGCTTCAATTTCATTGTTATAAACTGGTGTCGTAAAGTTTCGCTGGTTCACAATAAACAACCATGCTGGCGCTAGTCATAAGCGCGTGCAAGCACTAACAGAATGTCAACATAGAGCAAAGAGCAATATATTCATACATTTATGTGTTCACAAATTTCGCACTTCAGAATAAAAACAGGAAATTAGTTCAGCGTAATTTCATAAAGTGTATTTTAGTATGCCTTATGACCGCTTTGATGTGATGCTTTTATTTTAAAACAACTTCCTATGTAACAAAGTGAGGCTAAATTAATACTTTGGAAAAAAGAGATCCTCGGGTAATGTTTATGTCTACCATTGACTGTACCAAGATCATGATGTAGCATTGTTTCTTCTCAAAGATGAAGAGCACTACAAACATTGGAATGCTTTTGTTTAAGTTACATAATGGCCACTGAATGTCAGCCTGAAGTCACTGTTTAATATCAACATCTACACATCTAGATAGTTTGATATCAAAGCCCAGTATAAATGAAATAGAAATAAAAGTTGAAAGGGTCATGCTCTTATATTTTTCCAACTACATGTGTATATTTCATACTACTACAAAAAAGTACTATTCAGTTCTGATAGTAACGTCTCTGGAGATTTATATATCAGTTGAAAGATATTTATAGTAATCAGACTTAAAGGAATTATCAAGTCCGATATATTTTTCCTGTTAACTTAACTGGTTGTAGGGCTTGCAACTGCAGTTACTTGATATTGTGTGCTGTAGAAAACGACCGCCGCAACAAACACCATGATTGTGTTCAACATTGTTGTTTCGATACTGAATGGAGTATGTCCATTTTACATACATGTAAATGTATTACCATAACTCAAAGGACTTGGATTACCAGGAAAAAGACAGTGATCGTTCTTTTAAAAGAAAGCATTTCTAACATTGCTCTTTTGATCAAAACGACATGTTATCAATAAAGTATAAATATTTTTTCAAGATATATTCTAATATGCCTATGGTATATTTCTATAGTCAATTCGAGTGCATTAATATGATTAAAGCACTCGGAAGAGAAGGCGGAGTTTCGGACAAGGAAGTAGCTCCTCTCGACTTTTCTAATTTACTCCCGCGCAGAAAATAAAATATAGAAATAAAAACAATATCTGTATAAATACATCATTCGCATGAAATAGTTGTGTTTAAGAACCTAAATATTATTTTTGATTGCGTCAAGTAAGCCTTAGAATACCTTCACCTTGTTTTCCTTTAAAAAGGCCATAAAAAAGTCAGGATTAACGTCATACAATGTTTTGATTCCGAGAGTCAAAACAATGAATGAAAACGTTGACGTCATCACACTGACGTCATTACTCCACGTTAAAATGTTGTACAGTTCAGATTAACGGTTCGCCTTTAAATCGATTGTCTACTTTGTTAAGTTCTGAATCTGACGTCTTCTGCATAATGTCAGAGTCGACTATTGTTTTATACTTTATGAATTAGATGATTAAACTAAAATAAGTTTGTATAATATAGTTATGTATGATATATTGACTGGTTGTCCGAATAGTGGAGTGAATTCCAACAGCCACTATTTATACTATTTTACACATTACCGCCGAACTGAAAAAGGTGCGTAGTAGTTACGATAGTTTTCATAAATTCGGCTTATAAGAATCGAAATAATCTATGGCTTGGAGTGCTTTATCGAAATTGAAGCATTTCCCGTCGGTAATGTGCCTGCGTAATAATTCACTCGGGCTTCGCCCTCGTGAATTATTCCGCCAGGCACATCACCTCCGGGAAATGCTTCAATTTCGATAAAGCACTCCAAGCCTTAGATTATTTCTTAATCAATGTTAAGTATGCAGAAATATATTAATAAAACGCTGAATTATCATTCAATCCGAAAATTTCCTATTCTGCTTAGTTATGATGGGAATTAAATTAAACAAGAGCTGTTTGTAAAACTTGTATGCCCCTTTTATGCAATTAGTAATGCGGAAAAAGTCGAAAAAGAAAAATGATTCGTAAAACACGAATTGGAGCATTTTCGTTATATCGACAATTGGAGCCTGAATCGTTGTATTTTTGAATGGGTTAGTTTTGCCTAGAGAAATTTGTTAGTATATGCTTACGACATTTGACCCAAAGTTTCATGCCAATGCATATCTCTTATGCTTAACACCTAAACTTCGATAATTTTGTGCAAAATTCATGCATTTGTCTGTTTTGCTTTTTTTTACCGTTGAGTACTCTGCATTCAACTTGCATTACTTTTACATGCATCGATGTCTGAAAAAGCCGACTAGCTACGGTCATTCAGGACAGAAGTGAGCATTCTGTAACAGTATTCGTTTCTTCAGACGTTTCGAATAACCATGTAAAATACACGAATCTGTTATACTGACTTGGGTTTTGTTTACTAAATCAGCCATTTTTCGTCGGAGCCTTGTCGTAACGTTAGTCGGAGTAGTATCGTTAGCCAGTGCGTTTTGCCGATAGCGTGGTGTAAATACAGTATCAATGATAAAAGTGTCTGAAAGTATGTAATATTTAAAAATGAAAGGTCCATAATTATGTGATTTCATCCTTCAGACATAAGTACATACTTTGGGGATACAATGTCTGTTTTATGTCTAAACGCCTACAGACCAAATTATTCATCTTTCCCTGTAGACCAAAGTTATGTAAATGTTACTCAACACGTATACCAGTACAGAGTGCATAATGTATGTCCAGTAATTGATTGTGCATGTTTTCGTGATGTGTATTTGAACTTGGCTGTTTTGAATTAAACAACATGTATACATGTATCTTTCAAATTGCTCAACTTATCATCTAGAATAATTACCACAGGAAGTACCCGGGGGCCCTGTTTGTGTTACATCTTAGTTCAAGTCTGAAGAATTTCCTTAAAGTTATTAAATTCCCTAAAAGATAATTGTGTATTACAGCATATATATGTAACCATGCACAATCCTTCACTTTCGAGATAATTATAATAAATAAAACTTTAATTTGCACTTTATCAGAACTATTTAAGAAATCTCTTGAGTTAAGATGCTTTTGGAATACGACCCCTGGTCCCTAGTTAAGCGTACTTTAGTCATCAATTTAGTGCGAAGATGAGCAGTTAAGCGTATTATATGTATACTTGAATTCTACAAGTCTTCAAAAGAACTCAGAAAATGTACCTCTACAGTCACCCATCCCCTCAATCCTGTTTAACTTGGTTAACCATCCATAAGCTGGATTAATATAATAATTGGTGTTGTGTGTTGTTTCTTTGAATTTTATGTAATTATATGTTTGATTTAAACAACCGACCATTTACAAAAAGCATTTCTGTTATTCCTACCAACTTAGACCTTATGAAAACTCTTACTATTCAAATTTTTGCAAAGGTTTGAAGGAGATCAGAATCGAGAGGGTGTACTGTTCTACAATCTGCTCTCCGATCGCAACCTGTGAAAAGGGAAATATGTTAGAGAATATGATTTAAGAACCCATCGCACACGTTGTTTCCATGCTTTAGTATCAGAAGAGATCAAATTGGGGTTCCAAATAAATTACGGATTCCATAATCCCAAATTTGGCATTTGACTTTGCAGTTCTGATCACAAAAGTAAGTGCACTCGAGCAGTATGGAGCTTTACATTAACTTACATAACAGTATTTGATGTGTGTTTTATGACTTATTTAAACTTCAACGTCTTATTTGCATGCGTGAAAATATTATTTTCATCATTCCTGCAAACTTATATTCGGTCATTACGTTCAAAGTTTAAAAGGTATACTCCTTTAGCCACATTTGACTGGCTTTCCTGGAGTTATCACTTATCGTGTACATGAATGTCATAATTAGGACCACCTGATGTGAAAATGAACACAAATGTGAAATGGACATAAATTTGACAAACCCTAAACCTAACTCAAATTTGTTGAGAACATTTACATATTGAGTAAAACCTTTTCACATTTGAATAAGGGTTAGGGCTCCACATTTATCACAAGCTTTTATATATGGGTTATTATGTCTCCCCCACCTCGGGGGGAGACATATTGTTTTTGCCCTGTCCGTCAGTCCGTCCGTCCGTCAGTCCGTCAGTCCGTCCGTCCATTCTTCGTTTCCGGACGATAACTAGAGTTCCTTTTGACCTACAGCTCTCAAACTTCATAGGATGAATGGTCTTATTGAGCAGATGATCCCTATTGTTTTTGGGGTCAGTAGTTCAAAGGTCAAGGTCACAGTGACCGTTGGTCAATTTCTCGTTTCCGGATGATAACTAGAGTTCCTTTTGACCTACAGCCCTCAAACTTCATAGGATGATTGGTCTTATAGAGCTGATGATCCCTATTGTTTTTGGGGTCAGTAGGTCAAAGGTCAAGGTCACACTGACCGTTGGTCAATTTCCGTTTCCGGATGATAACTAGAGTTCCTTTAGACCTACAGACCTCAAACTTCATAGGATGATTGGTCTTATAGAGCAGATGATCCCTATTGTTTTTGGGGTCAGTAGGTCAAAGGTCAAGGTCACAGTGACCGTTGGTCAATTTCCATTTCCGGATGATAACTAGAGTTCCTTTTGACCTACAACCCTCAAACTGGGGAGTCCGTCAGTCCGTCCGTCCATTCTTCGTTTCCGGACGATAACTAGAGTTCCTTTTGACCTACAGCTCTCAAACTTCATAGGATGAATGGTCTTATTGAGCAGATGATCCCTATTGTTTTTGGGGTCAGTAGTTCAAAGGTCAAGGTCACAGTGACCGTTGGTCAATTTCTCGTTTCCGGATGATAACTAGAGTTCCTTTTGACCTACAGCCCTCAAACTTCATAGGATGATTGGTCTTATTGAGCTGATGATCCCTATTGTTTTTGGGGTCAGTAGGTCAAAGGTCAAGGTCATACTGACCGTTTGTCAATTTCTCGTTTCCGGATGATAACTAGAGTTCCTTTAGACCTACAGACCTCAAACTTCATAGGATGATTGGTCTTATTGAGCAGATGATCCCTATTGTTTTTGGGGTCAGTAGTTCAAAGGTCAAGGTCACAGTGACCGTTGGTCAATTTCTCGTTATAATTTGGGGTCACTAACTCAAAGGTCAAGGTCATAAGGGGGGAGACAAGTTTTTTTGTGAAAAACAATCTCTAGTTTCACATTTGTGATCATATTCACATTTGGGGTCCTGCAGTCATTCAACTCTACAAACTTGTCTCCAACAAAATTATTTACGCCATTGCAATGTAAAAACTGACAATATCTTATCTTTTTGAACAGTTTAAACTTTTGACCAGAGCATAAAAATTAAAGAAATCTTTCGAGAAAATGTAAGCGGTAAATGTCGTTTACTTCGAATTAATAGAGGCTATGCAAATTAAACAAAAACAAAATTGATTGGTTTATAAACCTCTCATGGGAACGGCTTATTGGTCGCTATACCAATAATAAATTATAAAGACATGAAGACAGTTTTATTTTCTATAATGAGTATTATTTCCTAACGTGTATGGAAATATCACAATAAGAAATTCCACAAAATGCAAAACAGATTACAATATACACGAATCATGTAATTCATAAGTATTAATAGAAAAACAAATTAACCAATGTCGTGATGGCACCTTATTATCAGCTGAAGTTAAAGTGAATAGATATTATTTTCGAACTTAGTTTAATTTACTATGACCTTGAACTTGGTCCTAATGACCTGAAACGTATATTAAGACTTCCTTCCGTATGAGCTATCAGTGTACCATGTAAAGTAACATAAGCTCACTTCTACATAAGTTGTAAGAGTAAAATGATGCAGTAAAAGGGCGACGCAACGGAACTAAGTGGCTCCTAAATAGTCTCAGCATACTGATCTTCGTTTTGTGATGGTATAACTGAAATGCATAACATTTTGTTTTGTTCTCGTGCATTTGCAAAAAAGATAATTTCTGTAATTCATTATGTCTCCCCCACCTCGGGGGGAGACATATTGTTTTTGCCCTGTCCGTCAGTCCGTCCGTCCGTCAGTCCGTCAGTCCGTCCGTCCATTCTTCGTTTCCGGACGATAACTAGAGTTCCTTTTGACCTACAGCTCTCAAACTTCATAGGATGAATGGTCTTATTGAGCAGATGATCCCTATTGTTTTTGGGGTCAGTAGTTCAAAGGTCAAGGTCACAGTGACCGTTGGTCAATTTCTCTTTCGGGATGATAACAAGCTTTTGACCTACAGCCCTCAAACTTCATAGGATGATTGGTCTTATAGAGCGATGATCCCTATTGTTTTTGGGGTCAGTAGGTCAAAGGTCAAGGTCACACTGACCGTTGGTCAATTTCTCGTTTCCGGATGATAACTAGATTCCTTTAGACCTACAGACCTCAAACTTCATAGGATGATTGGTCTTATAGAGCAGATGATCCCTATTGTTTTTGGGGTCAGTAGGTCAAAGGTCAAGGTCACAGTGACCGTTGGTCAATTTCTCATTTCCGGATGATAACTAGATTCCTTTTGACCTACAACCCTCAAACTGGGGGAGTCCGTCAGTCCGTCCGTCCATTCTTCGTTTCCGGACGATAACTAGAGTTCCTTTTGACCTACAGCTCTCAAACTTCATAGGATGAATGGTCTTATTGAGCAGATGATCCCTATTGTTTTTGGGGTCAGTAGTTCAAAGGTCAAGGTCACAGTGACCGTTGGTCAATTTCTGTTTCCGGATGATAACTAGAGTTCCTTTTGACCTACAGCCCCAAACTTCATAGGATGATTGGTCTTATAGAGCTGATGATCCCTATTGTTTTTGGGGTCAGTAGGTCAAAGGTCAAGGTCATACGACCGTTTGTCAATTTCTCGTTTCCGGATGATAACTAGAGTTCCTTTAGACCTACAGACCTCAAACTTCATAGGATGATTGGTCTTATTGAGCAGATGATCCCTATTGTTTTTGGGGTCAGTAGTTCAAAGGTCAAGGTCACAGTGACCGTTGGTCAATTTCTCGTTATAATTTGGGGTCACTAACTCAAAGGTCAAGGTCATAAGGGGGGAGACAAGTTTTTTTGTGAAAAACAATCTCTAGTTTTCATATGGTATCAGGATGACGATTAAATTATCGCTCTTAAGTGAAATAAATAATTTGTGTAACTCTTAGATTTGTTCAAATTTACATCGTAATTTGCACTTGGTAATTAAGCCTTCCACTTTCATCAGACTTCTCTCTAGTCATTTGGAGATCGATAGTTTGCAAGGAATTTAAATGATTTTAGAGTGTAAAACTAATTACTAGTGGCATTTGTATAGAGATATTTCTATACCGGAGCAGAAATTCTATTAAAATCTAGATGTCCACATCAATTTTCAAACAGCGCTTGGAAGTGAAAATCAATACAAAGATGTTAATGGAGGCTGACTGTAATTTGGTGGAATTCTAGAAAACAAATCCTTATTCTTTAACCTTCGCCACTGCAACAAAATGTTTCAATGTATTTTCGTGTATCGGATCGTTCTGTTATACCATGATATCGAAGGAAATATTTTCCCTTTCATAGTCTTAAATTGGATAAATTTCATAGCAGTTTTTTAACCATGCTTAGACGCATGGTACGATTAACGCTGTCTGTATGTCTTTTAAATGTGTAATGTGCAGTATTGTGCAATATGTATTGTAATTTATAAAGTCTCTTGTAGTTCTATAAAGAACGGCCATGTACTATTTTTATAGTGATGATTTTATATGTGTAAATCATGTATATGGATGAGACGTAAATAAAATAAAATATATATCGTGGATTTGAAAATTGTTTTTGAAACTTAAACCCGTGCAAATATTTCATGTGTGGACGATTTGTCGATAAGAAATATCCATTAGATGGTCAATTGATTGCCTTCCAATTAATTGACCGGACGTTTGTATTGACCGAACTAACAGGTAAAATGTTTTACTTCTGTGGGTGCTATATTTGCGTAGAATAAAGGTCACAATCAACTCGGGATTCCTTTATTCCGTATGATTTATAAATCAATTGTTTTGTAAAATGATCTAACAACAATAGACAAAGCTTTAATTTGTTCAGTATGCTTAAGTTAAAGAGAAGTCATTCGCTTTGTGTACACTGTCATATAACACCTTAATTACTCGAAATGCATAACAAACCTGTTAATATGATATAGCAATAGGCGCGGGTTATCATTTTAAAAGGTAACACTGACCTCATTTTAAACTATATTTAGAATACCTTTCAACGACAAAATTATTCAATGACAGTTGCTACACTTCAACAGCATAACATATGTTTCAGAGAAAAATTGTAAGTATAACAATGGCATGAATACGTTAGATGGGTGTCCACTTTGAACAGGAAATTAACGCATGCCTTATTATGCAACTTTAATGTATCATAACTTTGCACATTAACTTTTCACAAACAACGTGATATTGTAGAAAATATACACTTCTTGTTAAGTTTTCATCTTAATGACGTCCCTGTCTGCGCACATCAGATAGCCATTTTATGCTATTTTTATTTTTGCATGCGTCTTAAAATTCAGTCCTTTTGATTTTGGTCCTTTGGACTCCATAATTTGTTTTGTACAGCCAGTTATATCTAATTTATATTGTTTGTGAATGGATGCCTATTTGTTCCATATAATTTTAAAGTTTTATATATATATATCTTTGTTTGCGATTTAATTTTGTCTTGTTTTTTAATTTACATTTGTTTCACAGCATTTCAAAGTTATTGTATGCATTTGTTTGAAATAAAATTTCATCTTGATGCTTTCTGATACGCCAATGCTATTTAAAAAAAACAAAGCAGAGTTATTTTGTGATTGGCCCTTAAGACAGCTAACCACTGATTATATATACGATCAAACTTTTGGGGGAGAAAAAAAAAAAAAAAATTTTTTTTTTTTTTTTTTATAAAAATTAAAAACTTATTATTTTTCCATTTACTAAAATTTGTATTTTAAGAGGGCGAGCTTTTGAGGTTGGAGATTGAGTCAATTGGGTAAATTTGAAAATAGGGCCATTGTGATTGGAAAGTAGGGCAAACTGTAAATGTAGCTATATACAAACGTGCGTCGAAGTCAGCCGAATGAACAATGAACATGTATCTATCTGTATGAAAGACTATCTTTGGCGTAAAATCTGAGGTTGTATGTATTGTATATTTTTATCGTTGGTACCGAATATCTATATGACCCAATGCCCCCAGAAGAGGTTAGTTATTGTAAGTTTTCGGGGATAGTGTAAGATATAGTTTGCCCTACTTTCCAATCCAATCAAATGCCCCTATTTCATTCAAAAAAGCTAATTGTATTCTCCATATTGACTCAATATCTCCAATATGAAAATAATTATTTCACTTATTTTTCCAATAAGTGAGACTGTGACATCACAGAGCTAAGCTCCGCCCTTAATCTCTATATATTTGAAATGAATACAAATATTGTCTGTAGATGGGAAATTTGTAAGCCGGTTATAGGTCAATATTACAGGAATAAACAAACTTATTGCATTGGTTCGCTGACGCTCTCTCACAATAAATTTGTTTATTCCTGTAATATTGACCTATAACCTATACATACAGAACGTGTCCTGACCCAGAGACACCTCCTGGTCCTTTTTCATGCTCAGTGTATATGACTACACATGTAATTACCAATGACAGTCAATGACAATTAATGCCTTTATAATTATCTTTTTCATTTGGTTGGTTGCTCATGTCAATGATATGATGCACGGTGGGGAGTAACGTGATCAAAATAATCTCTGAACAAAAGTAGATCTCTGAACAATGTTAGAACATAATGAAAGCCATTTAGCTGTAAATGTAAAATGTAGTCTATCTTACGGCAACATGAAAGTATTCTAGAACTACACAGGTCCCAATCATAGTCACCTTCTCATTGTGCTCAACACTTCAAGTTACTGACATAATTCATTTTTGAAGTGTTCAGCACAATCAGAAGGTGACTGTGATTGAGACCCGTGTAGTTCTATAATAATTTTATGTTGTCATAAGATAGACTACATTTTACATTTACAGCTAAACGGCTTTCATTATTTTCAAACATTGTTCAAAGGTCTAATTTTGTTCAGAGATTATTTTGATCACGTGATTCCCAACCGTGTGATGATAGGTGGTTATTTTGCATGATCGGCTGAGCACTATTGCACTGTCATAATTATCTTTTTTATATATAATTCCAAAGGAGACCATATATAAAATAGAAATAATTCCGGTTTTAGTGCGCGTAGTACAGTTTTTGTAATATTAAATCAATAATGAGTTATGAACACCTTCCATCTGTGATATTATTGTATTCACTGATTCAGTAACCGCCGTAAGACAATGTTTCTCGTAAGTACCACCTGCTCCCAGTAACATTAGTCACCAAACGACAACCATAATTTTGGTCAGCAGACGACAATGAAATTACGCGGGAAGTATGACATACATAGTAGTTTGGCTATTATTACATGTCTGGAATGCATTTGTCATTTTTACCAAATTGCTTTTACTTGAACAAACAATTATCGGGTCGCTGTTTTATTAGCTATCGGTGATTTTGCACAGTTTTAATGCACGTGATTTTATTCGTCTGCTCGAACAATTATGCTTAGCAGCCCATCAGTTTTATAGCTCCTATATATAACAATTCATGCTAATTGGATAATTTCATCTTCTCAACAGGCATTGATGTTTTGATCTGACAATCTGACATCGAATGTTGATTGCTTTTTCATGTTAAAGATTGCTTTGGTCTACTGGTTTCCAGACGGCTAAGGCGGGAACACATATGTTATGTTTCTTGTTGCAACAAAATTGACGTTATAGGAGAAACTTTTCATAAATCGCCTCCAATAAAGCTTAGTTTCTCACCTCTGTATAAATTATAAAAATGATTATACGTAATGCGCTTACATTTCGGAAATGGAATTCGTAACATCACAAGGATCTGCCCGTGATGTTCTTAAAGGCGTAGCATTCAATATTCAATATAAGATGTGAATCATAAGATGAGAACATGAAAAAAATCTCAAAATACAAAGATATTAATATATGCGTGCCATGCATGTATGAAGTCGAAGTTTGTCGATGAGGTTGTCGGGTGTAATTTTCGATGAGTTGTCGTGTAGATCTATTGTCGTGTCGGTGATTTGTCGTGTCGTTGAGTTGTATGTCGATGTATTGTCATAGACTCATTGAATATACAAATTAATATCTCTTTCTGACCAATGGCAGGAGATGTTATTTATCAGGCTTGATCTTACAATGTACGAATCATATGTACGTAGAATGATAATATATAGCATGTACAATTTTCTGTTGTTAAAATAAAAGAAACACAAGTACTTGTAATTATAAATGATTTTCTTATGCCTAGTGGTAAATGGCAGAGTGCGGTTTGACAGGTGTTGTTCATATCTATGAAGGCCTCGTGAATAATAAATTTGTAAATGATTACATTTTCTGTTCAATTATTGTGCAGTAAAACTATTACCAATATCAAATGCTTATTTTTATTTTTGTTAGTTTTATAAATTAAAACGATTTTTAGAAGGTGATCATTATATGTAAAAATCTACCTTCCTTTTTGTATTTTGAGTTTGTATCAAATTTGGTTTGTGCCCGACAGCAACCATTGTTACTTTTCATACGCCAATCAATATAGTGCGACAAAATCAAAGTAAAACTTTGCTAACACTCTTTGCTTGATCAATCAGTTTCATGTAATAATGTTCGCTGATTGCACAAGAACTTAAATTACAAAAAGTGTTACATTTCAGGTAACTTGAGACGTGTCAAAAGATAAACAAATAGTTCCTTTGTGCACTTGCGTATTAATTAGCTGGTAAGACTATCGAAATATAGAATGTGTGGGTCTTATTTTCGAAACATCGGCTAGAAGGTCATGTACTAAAAACAGTATATACTGGACGAAACTTTTAACGCATCAGCTGACCTTTTCCTTCTTTATTTAATAATCAACCCTTCCAATAGCTGTCTGCTTATTTTGAGCTATTTGTGCACGAAAGGCATGTCTTGCATTTATGAAGACACCGAGTAGATACTTCCGTTATATGATTTATCAAAATGATCGAGTGGTACAAGTTTCATAAATATGATTTGTACCACTCGATCATTTTGAAATTCATGTAACGAAGTATCAACCCCGTCTCTTCATAAATGCAAGACATGATAGCTGTCGTGAATCGATAGTTTAAACAAGCCTGCAAATATTGGAAGGGTTGATAATTAAATAAAGAAAGGCAGGTGGTGTATTAGAAGTTTTGTTTAAAATATTTAGACATTGATCTGTTCCGAAGACAACGCCATATGAAATCATAGCGATGTGAGCCCTGAAGGCCTGCTTGAGAGAAATTAACTTTTGAATGAAAATAAGGGAGTGAATTGTGTCATCCCTGTCGGGAATGTACGTAAATTCTATTTTGTTTTAAAAAGAAATTTATTTTTAGGTGAATACAAATGTTATCGCTCGTAAATAAAAAGGTTTTCAGTAAAATAACATAATAAATTTGAAAATCAGACTACAAACTCTCATATCGAGCTGCGTTCGTTCCGTAAGAATCCATACATTTTAAGTATCTTCCGTAATCAGCGTAAGTTGACATTTACGGCGCAGTAATTTCTAAAACAAAAGTCTGTAAAAAAACTGTGTAAAGGAGCCTGTAAGCTATGATCTATTCTACAATCATTTGAAGCTCTCTGTATCGTTTTGTAGTATGGTCTTAGCGTATGTTACACTCAAACAATAGTTTGACCTGGTCTATCTTGCACTACTTTTTTAAAGCGCAGTTTTACAGTTATCAGCACATTTTACAGTTATTGAACTGTGACCATGAGGCTTACAACCCTTATGCCAATTAAATGTAAGCAGGGGTTTTCAGGGGTAGGATACAATAGCAATGATTTAGTATTCGAATTTATTTCACTACATTATTTTTAAGGCTTCCTCAATTTATATTATATATTAACGATACGTACACTCAGTATTTACAATATATAAACGAAACTAATAGTTTTGACACTTCTGTATGCAATTAAATTTACCGGAATATTTTATGTATTAAACTGGAGTTCTTCGAGGGCTATTTAACTGCTTAATATAGCGCCTTATCCTACCTCAATATTTCTCGAAATCGCCTTCCATCAGTAATTCAATACTTTGATTCCAGTTAAGAATACAAATCAGTCGTTACTAGATATAATTCACAGGATTTCAAACAACATGTAGCAATATTATAATCTCTGGCGGGGCCTCATATTTGTTATTCTTCATTCTGGGATTATAAAATTTTCTTGCAGTAAATGCTGACATACTGCATGTCTGCTTCTCCTCTAACGGTTTGCAAGTGTTGGTCGCACTATGAAATTGAGGTAATTCACGCTGTTTCTCGGCCAAAATAAAATTTTATCAGATTTAATCAGACGTGAAACTAACAATGCTATTTGTTTTGGATGAAATTGTTATTTTACAGAGCTGCATGCTCAAAAATAAAATGATAGAGAAAGTTTATTCCAAACAAATAGTAACCTAAACATTCGGTTATGGTGTTTCCAATCCAAATAAGGTATATAGTTTGGTTTTAGGTCTTTCGAGTCCAATAACGATTTATAATTCTGATTGAAAAAGTTAGGTTTAGACGTTTCAAGTCCAAGAAAGACTAACCCATTTTGGTTTAGGTGTACCCGGTTCAATAAGATTTAAAAGTCCAGTCTAAAAGCAGTCTATGTATACCTGATTATATATATTACAAATTAGATGTAATATCATGGTATTGAGTGGTCAATTAAGCTCGTTATTTTATGGATGATGAATATGAAGGGGTCCACTTTTGCAGATTACAACTATAGTGTATCAGGTTCGCTATAATTGCTGTGCTGCATTATTGGCGGCATCATTCTAGCAGGGTTTACATTTTATGCATAATGCTTTATGTAATTAATTATTTTCAAGTATTACATATCATATAATGATGTAGTCTTTACAAGAAGCAATTTATTGTTTGCATCATGCATATAGGTTAACTATAGCCCTTTATTTGATTGCACTACGTATTATTTATGTGCACAAGATTCATTATGCATCACATGATATATTTATAGAGTCAATGCTAGTATATTTTCCAGAAGTATCAAACGTATTTTCGTGACAACGACAAACATTAAACTAGCTTTCCTTTTCCAAACGACTCTAAGACATTTCAAATTCAGGACATATATTTATTTCAGGACATATATTTCATTCAGAAAGCATCCGAATCATAATGATAAAAGTGTAATTTCCAGCAATGAAATTTGTACATTATGAGGTGTACATGTACACAGGTGTAAAAGTCCATGCGTGTATGAATTTACCTGAAAAACAACGTAACATTCAGAACTGACATACACGTACAAAACTGATGTCTGTCCACATATGGAATAAATACAGATAAAAACTTGTATTTCCATCTTACATTTGGTTTCCTGTAGCAAGAATTAAATTCTTCTGACTGAAGTCAGTTCAACTTCAATGAAAAATTCAACACAAAATGCTGTACTGTTCGGTACGCACTTCAAAATTTGCATACCTGTACCATATGTCATCATAAATAGCTATTTCTAAATTCTCACGGGAAATTAAGATGTTAAAAATAAGATACTGGTATTTTAAAATATGTATGAGTTTGAAATAGCAAATCAAGCGAGCAGTAATCATACATAAAATAGACTCGTACACTATCAATGCGTAGCGTAACAATGTGTCTATTGATTAAGTGGAACAGAGCAGTAAATGATTCTATTAATAAGACACACTCAGTATCGTTAACTGATTTGAAAGCAAAAGGCTTTCTGCAAATCACTGCCATATATAATTACGAGCATGCAAAGCTATTGTTTAGCTGACATATCGTTAACTTCAGATTAATATAACCATATCATTTAGGGAAGCCTTTTCAACTGCGTTTTCAATATATACTCAAGGACAAAAGTTCTGTCCGGTTCGAAATTGTTTAATTAAGTTTTAATTGTACGTTTTTTAAAATTTTTTATTTGCAAATTTATATTTTGAGACTACGTGCTAAGCACAAGGTGTTAAGAATTCGATAGAAAAACGTTCAATCAACAGTTACTGCATAAACCATGAATTTTACATTTATCTAAGTTTTATGTACTTATGAAGCTAATAATCACAATAATTTCAAGTGATTTTTGTTACCAAAGGATAGTCCTATCAAAAGACGTAAAAATGTAGACAAATACTCAACATATGTTGTTTTAACGAAGCTTTCAAGATAGCAAAATTTGCGCGTTTTATGTCGACTGGAGGTCAGTGAGCCTACAACACATATTGCACGTGCGTTAAACACCCACGACGTCACGAACACTGAAAATGTGTAAATTGATTCGAAAATGATGATATTCTTATGCTTTTCTAATTATGAATGAAATATCCAATTTCAGTTTTTGAGTTACATTTGTACTTAAATTATAACGGACAGAACTTTTGTCCTTAAGTATACACTTACGAGCACCGGAAATGTAAAAATACTAAGATAATAAATGTGACATCTCTTCTTCTTAAACGACATTACATATTTTACAGATTTATCAACATAGCTAATTCCATTTCATGATTCATCGATTCGTGTATGAAGGCATGTTCGTGTATGGCTGGCACAAAAGCTTTCTGAATCTAAATAAAGAAAACCCATAAATCGGATACTAAGTGTGGACTATAGTGGACAAAATAAAAATAATTCTTCTGAACAAGAGTTGCTTTTTTGTGCAGTAAACGATGACTTTATATTACGTTAAACTAAAAGTCTGGTTTTGACAGTGCATGGTCAGTTTGTGACCATAACTTTACGTTTAGCATACAAAATAGAAGGACAATTTGATAATAATATGATATTCACTAAAATTTGTGTCTGGCCTGAAGCAAAATGCAAAAAAAATTTACATGTTTCGCTAAATTTTTACTATGCTTGTCGTAAGTGAATCTGCTTAAGCAACTAGAGCAAGGCCGCACATCCAGGCAGCCGGGATCATGATCTGTATTATGCGCTATTCAGTAAGTAAATTTCCACTGAGAACCGCTTTGTACAGTTTATGTATGACACTATTCTTATTAAAAGACAGAAAATTTCATCAGGGTAAGACTTAAATGTTTCACTATAAAGAGCACACACATAGGTACAGACACCTTGTTTCGGGACATGTGTTAGCGTTTGCTGGGTAACAAAATGAAGCTCAAATGCACTTTTCACAAACAGCACTACTAATTTATAAAGACAATTCCATGACCATTTTACTTACGGTTTATATATTCCAGTGACAAACAAGAATTATGTATCCCTATTTATAAAAAGCAAGTTTGTACGATGAATGCGAATACAACATATTTCCACATTTTATCACACTGTTTATATTTGTATATATCATATGAATTTATGCCTTTTTTAACCAGTTTCGGACATTTCTGTAGTTTTGATCGCAGTTGCATATCGACAACGCCTTAACAATGCCTTATTTTGTAATAAGACTGTCCTACAGTTTGTTTTAATACACTTTTCATTCATATCAACGCATTCCATGTAATCACATGACGCTCTAACGCCATCAGTTTTAAGAAAGGCAAATTATATCATGATTTCTTGTTCCCGTTATTTTCACATGCATTCGCCTACATAATATTGTACACATTTTTACACACAACATATTATTTACAACATTGACATTCTACATAGACGATTTCTAAAACGGTTATTTGTTATGTCAAAATATCATCACGTTCGGTGAAGGTCAAATTTTAATATTCTAATGAATGTCCGTTTGAACTGGGCGTTGGCAAAGGCGTAGCAAAACGGATTTATAGGGCTGTTTATATAGCACATCCAGTAGGTGAAGTAGTAAACAGTCAGGTTTATACAGCTCCAGTCCCCGCAAATCCCTATTATAAACACCATCACATGATAAGGGGTCCAACAAAGTACGTAAGCACCCAAAATGATCGAGATCGTACGTAAAGCCTTCCTTGCACGGTTTTCTGATTTTGATTTTACTGGCTTAGGTTTTTTATTAGCAGATGGCCTCAAAGACCGTACTAATGACTGTAAAGGACTACCTATTGCTCTTCTATCTTTTGATTTCTTATCACTATGGTTTGGTAAATGAAGATTTTGTTTCTTGTTGTCCTCCTTACGATGTTTATGTAGCACTTTGTGAGAGTCTGGTTTCTTATGTTTTATACTATTGCACGTCCTATCATGATGGCCAGTAGCATCGACAACGGACGAGGACATTGCCTCGGAGCTTCCGGACTCTCCCGAATGCGGAACAAGAAGTGATTTATCATCGTCAATATTTCTTTTCCTCCAAACTGGAGATTCTGATTCAGTTTTTCGCGGCGAAATTTCTTTAATTTCAGCCAAGAGTTTAACATTATCAGTGGAAGTAAGTGATTTAAGGCTGTCTTCATCGATATATCTTATACCACCAAGCACATCGTTTTCGATCAGCGGTGTTGCTGATTCATTTAATTTTTCGGTTTCGTCGTGATCCTCTCTGTCTATTACACCGTCAAAGCCAGGTCTCGAAGAGTCCTTTATTGGTTTGAATATTATCTGATTCGTCTCTGGCAACAGAGGTTTATTATGGTCAGGTTCGTGTTGGTTGTGATGATCATCACTGGACACCTTTTCAGCGGAGCTCGAGGCTTGCGACGCATTGACACTTGTCCCAGAAAGAGAGAACGCTAAACGGGACATATGATTAGCAGACGAACCTAACATTCCTTTCAATGTTGGCTCTGTTTGAACAGCGCTGTTTACATAACACCCTTCTTTTTTCATTTCTGCGCTGCTTCCTTCATCCTCGTCGGAAGCAAATGCGGGGCTGGAACTACGGTCTTCCTCAGAAGGTTTGGAATATTCATTATCCGAGTGTCTTGAGAAACTCGTTGTCAAGGTGTTATTTTCATGCACACCTCTCAAGTGCCTTGCGTTATTATTTTCTACCCGCTTTTTGCTTTCTTTAGATTTCGCTCCTCCTCCGCCGCCAGCTTTAGAGTTTCTGTTTTTAGAAAGTTCCATTGCATGATTCATCTTTTTTTGCTTCTCATTGGATCTTCTTTGTAATGCCAAGGCAACACGGTAAATTCCTACATATAGCGAGATCATTACTATAAGAGTCGTCCAGTAGTATCCAATAGTTAGTAAGAATGTAAACAAAGGATCGCTCATAAACTGAACCTCACATGCTCCTGATTCAACTGTCCGCTCACCAACAAAATACTGCCATCCTACAATGGATGTGAAAAACACGACTGACGGAATTGTCCAAGATAACGCAATCATTACCCGAACTTTTTTGTCGGTTCTCCAGTTCCGGTACTTGGCCGGAATTTTTACACTGCAAAATCTGTCCATCGTGATAAAGAAAACAGTATATTGCGAAGCTAAACATACTGTCCAGTCCAGTGAAAGCCATATGTCACATACAATCTCACCTAGTGGCCAGTACCCTAAAAGCAGATATAATGTAAAACATGGCATAGAAAATGTTCCAATGAGTAAATCCGACATGGCTAAGGAGGCAATGAAATAATTGGTTGGTTGTCGTATAGACCGTTCAAGAGCGAATGAAAGAAGCACGAGTATATTCCCTAGAACCGTTACAATTATCACTATAGCCGCGACAATTCCTAACAATATAGTCAACCAGAGAGAATGAGGAAGCTCATATGCTTCGCCTGTGCTATTTCCGGTGATGTTTGTTCCGTTGTTGCACAGTGTATCATTTGCATAAAAGCTAGTCTGGTTATTACACCAGTCACTGTAAATATTTTCTACATCCGTTCCGTTTAAGCCCATCGGACCTCCGCCGGTAGTGTCGTCTAAGCCCGTTGCCATTGTGTTTCTTTGTGTCGCCTTCGACTATTGCTGTCTAAACGAGGTTCGTCTGCATCTGCCGCCCCATATCTGAAATTGAAAACTATAATTTAGACACATGTTAAACAACAAAGCAATATACTTAATAAGAACTGGGATGAATACAGTTGATCAGGGACTCATCTAATACAGATGTTCGTTTCTGTGTGCTTTAACCAGTCAATCGTTGATCAACTGTCGTCGTAATGTGGCAAGCTCTTTCAAATGTGAACTACTATTTGTCTTAAAATAGTTCCCGATATTCTCATATTCTGAAATATTGATGAAAATAGATAAAATGTATTTCATTTAATCTATTTTCAAATTGTTTATTTACCATCAAACGATGAATTCGCAATAAATTAGTGTGCGTAGTTTCTGGTAAATAGCGAAAGCAGATAGGCAGCCCCGCCGGGAGTATTGATGCAACGATATTGTATTTGTACGTGCGTCTATTATGTCCGAATATGCAAACCGTAAAATACGCTAAGAATGAAATTTATTGTTCTGAGTGAGGTTTGTTTGGCACCGCCAGTAGGCGGCGTCGTGAAGTCTACTGAGTTAGTTCGCGAGTCATTTTACGTGCACACGAGGTTGTTAATAGTTTTGTAGTTCATCGAGGAATACACTGAAGAGATTTTCATAGTATCTTAGTCAGGATAAGTACTTCTAAATGAGTAAATTCAAATAAATGGTATAAAACAGGTGATATGGTGAATTTATTTTGTAAATGTTTCATTTGATTTTTTAACGAAAATCATACCAGAATTTGCATTCCTAAATGATCTAGTAAAGAAACACATATTTGTACTTATAAACTTTGTTAAAACATCATTCATGTATAGTTACTTATCCTTTAAAGATTTTTCAAATGATTCCACTTTTAGTGCCCGAACGTTCAAATGATGATAAATACTGTTTTATAATAAACTCCTTCTAAAACAAACGCTTGTTCGATCTAGTTTAAGCCGGCTAGATTCTTGGTCGGAATAAAATGTGTTCAGGTGACACTTACTTAAATACAATATCAAATAAAAAAAAACAAACAAAAAACACTATTCTTGTTTTTCAATTTCAAAAAAAATTTTAATTTTTGTTTTTGGTCGAGCACCGGACTGGCCGAGCAAAAGTAACCTGGCAGTAGTCAAAAGCCGTCGTTAGGCGGCATTTTTGACACTTTCATCAAACTTTTGGTGTTTTTTTGTACTAAAGTATATATTTTAAGAAAGATGGAACTCTGTGAACACACTCGATGGTGTTTTATTATCTTCACGGCATAAGGGAGAAGAAGTTAATGAGTTTGCGTCTCAAAATAAATGAAGGCAAAAAGACGAGGACTTAAGCATTAACAAATTTTCGAATTATGACACACATAGGCACTATAAACATCTAATTGTATGTCCACATGAAATGTGTAAGAACTAGTTACCAATCTAAAAATCACAAAATAAGTATGAGAAATCCTATTTGCTGTATCTGTTTTGTGTGACAGTATATTAAAGGAATAAAATATGTACAAATTACGTCCAGTTTTTCAGTGTATTGTTTTACTTTAGTAAGTCAAATTTTATCTAATATTCAACTGCTGTACATAACAATTTATAATCTACAATCTAACCAAAATTTAATAAAAGTTATAAAAAAAATAAAATAAACAAAAGCATAATCTTTTTATTTTAGTGTTGTCTAGTACTTAAAAAGGCGTCTAAACATATTTAATTTAGTGGACATATGCAAGTCTTTTAAAGTATCTATCTAAATTTTAGCATAGCCTTATGGCTTTGTTTCCAGCAAATGTTACGGATGTAGTCTTGATACAGTTCAGATATAAGACGGATCCAGCTCACATTTTCAAAAAAAAAAAACCAACCCCGATCGTCTCAAATGCACGTGAGCCGACAATTCTTATATTTTTATGACAACAAAAATAACGTGCCTCAGCTTTGAATGAAACATTTACAGTTTCAAGTCTCATATACTGTCAAACTTGTCTTTCGCAGTCAGTCAATGGGTACATAAAGTGGCGCTTAACAAAGGTGTATTAGCATGAAAACCGGCCGATATAGATACATCAGTACTGATTGCTTAATACAGGTGGTTGTTGAATAAAGGTGACCACTAAGCAAAATTTTAAAAATGCCGACCACAATTTTACTGACTTCTAAAAGTTATCAGAAACTGACGTGTATTTTTATGCTGGAAACATTACACCCGTTTAAGGGTAAGATGACTATAAAGCATTTGCTGAGCAGAATCGGTTTCTTTCTACCATTTTACCGCCGAATAAAAGTTAGTCATTCCTTTACCTGCCAGTGTAGATTCAGGCGTTTTTCATGTTTTCCTTAATCGCTCAACGTAATTCGTGGCATGCCGGTACTGGTTGTAAGCGGGTAAACGGCGTACGCCGCATTTCATCGCATTTTATGAGTGAAAACTTGTTGCTTCTGATATCTGAATGTTATCTTAAAGAACTTTTTTCTGCGGAAATTAATGCCGACGGCTGTAACTTGAACTGTCTTTCAACTAATGTAATAAAACTCGAAATGTAACAAATCGTCTTGAAGCTATAGAAATGTCGCTCTTAAATTTCATTTCAATATATTCTTCCATGCGAATCTATTTTCTTCCAGCGCGATGTTCCATAGAAAAATGGAATTAATCAAATGCAGACGCAGTGCTTGAACTAATAGAAGTCCACGAAATATTCGTGACTTGATTCTTAAAGAGCACATCATGCTTAAGACTCAGTTATACATTTTCCCAACTTACTAAGCCGGTTTAATATGAGTTGTGATCACGATGCAATGACCCGGATGTAGGTCAATGTAAATCTCTGTTAATTCCAAGACAAAAAGTCTCAGATCAATTAACTTAAAACCCGGAGAGCTACATTTATCCATTTGCTAAGGAAAAATCAAAGATGTGCTTACACTTGATATCAAGCTTATCGTCATTATATCCCGGAATCATAGGTTAAGGTATCAATATAGTTCCGGCGTTAAGAACTGTATTGCATACTTATAAATGGAGTGGACGGACATTAAATTTCTTAAAAGGTGGTTAAAACTTGTTAAAACTTGTTAGAGTTAATAGCTGACTGAAATGAATGATAAAAATCTGTTCACTTAATTTTGAAGTCTGACCATATCATAACATCATTTAAGTAACAGATCTTTAAAATATAGCGAGTGTCATGTGACAAGTTCTGATAATGGTGAATAAAATTTCTTCGTAAAGGGAAGTGCGATTCAGAGTAGTTCTTTAATTCGTATATATTAACCTTGAAGAAATATACTTTCTTTATTGTCAAATGTAAAGCAAGAGGACCATGATAGCCCTGTATCGTTCACCTGAGTATCATTGCACTTTAAAACAATAAAACAGATGAAAAGGTCTTAATCAAAGCCAGTAATAGGAATTTTGAAACTTAATTTTCAGAACTACACAAATAGTCCAAATTTTATCTCTCTAGTTTGAAAAAAACAGACCGAAGGTCAAGGTCAACCAAGGTCAAAACGAAATCTGCATTCAACACTGTACATATCGTTCAAATTTCAATGCAATAGCTTCAAAAGCTAGAAAGTAGGTCAAGGTCAGTCAATGTCAAAATTGAAATCTGTGTGGAAAAATATCCATAGTGTTTAACGTTTATTATTGTAGCTTCAAAAACAAGAAATTAGTTTCAGGTCAGGTTATGTCAAAGTTGAAATCTACAAGCAAAACTGTATACATAGTAGTTAAAAAACAGAAAGCCAGTAGGTCAAGGTCGAAGTTAAACAAAATACAGGCCAAGGTCAAGGTCACCCAAGGTCAAAGTGAAAAAGTGACCAACTCGGATCCAGGGGTTGGTCGCACCCTGGGTAATGCCAAAATCAGTATGGGCCAAAAAGAATGTTCCTATATATCTGAATTTTAAGTCAAGTGAACCCAACGGCGGGTTGGATTGTGACCGGGGGCTCAAGATTTTAAGAATCTTTCTAGAGGACCTTTAGGCAAAGCTAAAGCTCTAGGCCTTTTCGTTCGAGACAAGAAGTGTTTTGAAAGATGCTCTACTATAAACCTATGTAAAAACCGGTGTCTGGAGCAGGGTCAATTTCGACCCGGGGCCATGATTAGAACTAGTTGGTAGAGGTGCATGCAGTAGGCAATGCTACATTCCAAATATGTAAGCTTTGTTGCCTTGTGGTTTTTGAAATGTTTTTAAATGTTTTCCTATTTGTTGTCATAGCAACCACAGTTCTGCCTGGACCTACTTCATTAGAACAACCTTTGACGAGGGTCAGCTAATGAACATTTATGTGAGGTTTGGTTGACATTGGTCCAGTAGATACTGCAACGAGATTACAACGATTATCAAATACATTGGTATCCACCGTCCGATGACCCTATATTGCCATTTGTTTTCATAAATTCTTACGACTTTATTTTTGGAGAAAGTTAATATGCCTTCGAATGCACATCACACACCCAGATATGACGCATATATTGCTTAAAGTGCAAAACAGCCAGCCAAGTGATGCACCAATTGCAGCCACGAAAAGAGGTTATTACTTAATTTTTAACATGACGAATTTGATTTTGCTGTTTAAGACGGATCTTCAACTCTGTATAACGTCAAGCCTAGTCTGTAGCATCATTATACATGCCGCGCACACAGATCAAAGCTCACGTTGCGTGGATTATAATGACGGGGTAATTGTTCAGAAATGTCCTCCTGTCATCGTTTATTGCTTACACTGACTATTCTGACGTGCTTATACTGTCGGTCTAGACCATAAATGTTGCTTTTCTATTCTTCCTTCCATTTATCAATCAATCCTGTCTGAATAATGTTTCTGAATCAATTAGGGTTAACTGATATTTATTCTTCACAAAAATATGCCAACATTAATTGTACTCCAAGTGCTGCTATTTTCTGTCTTCTGTTTTGTTTCATTTCCAGGTTATTTTTATCAGAAAATGCATGTCACGATTAGATATGGTATGACCAAAGGCAAGAAAGTCGAATACATGTTTATTACATTGACAGTGTGTATATTGTATCAATAACCGAGATGCATCGAATATCATGAAATAAACAATCATCAGTCAATCAATGATCTTGACAATTTTATAAATTCCCGAAAAATTCTAACCTTTCCAAAGCAGTTACAATTTCTTACACGTGGGTTTGTTATGTACGTGTTGACATTGACCTTTGCACATGGCGAAATGGTTAATTATAAGCTGCAGTGTGCACCTTACCTTAGGGATTACTTTATATATTTTTATCTCTGAATCAATAGCTAAATGTAAGAAAATGTAATATATTCTTTTTTTAGGTATTATATAAAAACAAAAGTTACTGTAATGGAATTTCTAAACTTTCAAAGACAGTTGCTTATATCAAAGTCTTATAATACCGTGTCGTCTGTTTTATTTCCTTTCAAATGCATCAGATGTTTGTTTAAATGACGTTATAGAGACAACGTGAAAGTGTTTCACAATCTCTCAACATTTTTACAAATTTGCATAAACCCCTTAAAGTTACTGAAGCAATTTGTCAGCATAACGAAAGAGGCATGAGCTTTGTAAATTTAATCTCCTAGAGCAAATAGCAATACTTCTGCAGTTACATTATTTGATTTTAGGAGCAGCAAAGATGAAACAGTGTGACATGAAAGCCTTCTGCCAATCCTCATTTCACTGAAATCCGTAGACTCCTGTGAAGAGATTATGGAATTAAGCCTGCTTTTCTCAGAGAAAATAATGTATTGTGACTTTATTATAACTGAAGATATATAACATCTACAGTGCAGGGTTTCTCAAATTGTTCTATTTAAATGGCTTAAAATACTCCAGACATATTCCTGGAAGACATCAGTCAATGTCATTTATTTGAAAAACACTTTCTGCAGTAGGTCAAACTACTTCACGTGCAAGTTTCAAAGATTTTCGAGATGCACGTTCCCAAGATCGTTTATCTGAATTTGCTTTTAAATGTCCGAAAAGACATTCTTCATGAGATTTTTCGCCCCATCAAACTCAAGCTTTTAGTTTGTTACGATCTTCATTAAACGTCCAGACGATATTGATGATGTACTCAGGGTAACGACTAGACGCATGGTGCTGGAAGATTTATCCTTGATTTTAGATTTCTGTGTAATTGGAGCTAGTTACTGTTTATATTCGTATTCAAGATATCTGCAGTGCAAACCACTTTTCTCACTGTGGGGAAGTCTGACGTTTTTGAAGTGTAATAATTCTAGCCTAGTTCTTCATGCATACAAGATGATATCTGTCCGACTCAATTTGAAAGTGTAGTGCTTGTTAAAACCATTACTGTAAAGGTACATCACATTTTCCTTCCCCTAGAAGTTCGCGAGAGCGTTTGTCAATCAATTTGCAAAGGGACCGTAAAAGTCTTTGGGTTTTCCTATAATCCAGTTTAATACCCCCTCTATCTCCGACTCCTGGTATAAAACACGTTCTTAATGAAGTTAGTAATTGAAGTTCAAGAAAAGAAAATTGTTGGTTGTCATACGAAAGTAAATTGTGGACTGCCATCAATGGCGTTTTTGTTTAGAACAGAAGTTTCCATTACCGATAAAAAGCAGGAAAATATAGTCTAAAATGCAACATAAATACCGCATTGTCATATAAACCGCCAAATTAAGCCTAGATCTACGGTCGAACCATCATTCCTATTCCACAGCAAATTACACATACGTCGCTCGAAGCTTATGCCAATATTGCTTGTTAGTGCGAATCACGGTATTTGACTGGATGATGAGGATGACAACGACTTTGGCGCAATTTAGCATTCGCCATGTAAATAGCAATTGACCTCCACGTTCTTACAACCACATGTTAGTGGCGTATAACGGTAAATAAGATCAGTTATGGTAAATTGGATTCCGTTTGGTAGGAGATGGGAAATTTCTATGATTAATAGACTTGGCATGACAACGAATTGACTTATTACTAGAACAATATCTGACCAAAATATCGAAATTGCCAGACACACTCTAGGCTATAAATAGAATCGATAGTTGATTTTCAAAATCTTAGAAGCCTATCAAAATTGTAAAAGTTACTTAGAAATCTTTCTTTTTATGAGAAACGTACACTAATCTATGGTGTGAATGTTACGAGAGTAAGGGGTTGCTTACAGTAAATCAAGAATGGTCGTTTACATTATTAATCAAATCAACAATTAAGGTTGACATAAAACTATTGGCATGACCAGTGTGTCTGTAATGGTCTCCAAACGTGTGTCCATGTGAACGTCGTCTGTTCGTGTGTCTACCGTATCGAGATGTGAAACCTTGCCTAAATACGGCTACGAAACATTAATCCTAGCCCCAGAAGTCCAAAATGATTGATAATGCCAGTGCAGCGTGTTTACTTACCAGTGTTAGCTATACAGACGCAGGAAGACACCATATTAACAATTTTATGCAGTTTTACAGACAGTTATTCAACTCCTAGTCGATATCCTAGTTGGAATCAGGCTGTAGATAATATATTTATCTATTATACGTTATAATACTTATAAGTATTTAAATATTTATGCAATAATACATTAGCAGTTAGATCATTGCTATCGTTATCAGTAATTATATTATAAAAAATAATAGAAGGTATTTTCAAGGCATTTTTCTAAAGTTTTGTTAATCTGTGTGTAACTTGCGATTTGGTTCCTTGAATTGATTGTTGCATTTTTGCATAATTATTACTTATGTTTCATAGAGAGGAGCTTTGGTTCCCAGTAGCTTCTTCCTCTTTAGCCATGTACTAGTACCCTGCATAATTCATCTTTCCACTTTTTGACAAAATGTAGATTAGAATGAAAAGATGTTTCCGTTTTCCGAACTGAAGTGTTGTAAACGTACCGGTGCCTTTTCTTTAAGGTTCGAAGGCTGAGAAACCAATTAAGTTTTATCTTTATGAAATAATCTCTCATTCAATATATAATTCATCTGTATGTACGTCTGCTGATTAACTCCTTTATACGCAGGCATATCGCATGTCCCACACAATATCGACTGAATTGATGAGAAAGAAAATGCAGCTGAAACTATGGAACGCCGTGTCAAGTTCTGCTTACAGGATATAAAGTAAAGAAAACACTACTACATTGTTTGTTTATATATGGGCTTATGGTCCGCCGTCCTTGTTCAAGGTCTGCACGGTTCTACTACATGTATACAGTTTCTACACATAATGAAATATACTCTGCATAAACCAAAGTGTATACTGTAAATACCAAAATGTTAACCTCATCACAGCAAAAACGACAAAGTAAGACAACAATGGCGTCCCATATATAAGACCAATTAAACCCAGTTATAAGGTAGGATTCTTCCAATCGTCTATTCTATCGCGATGATTACGTACGACTTCGCATGTCCCATCTTTAGACAGATTCTCGTCATTTTAATAAACATTACGGTCTGTGTGCAAATATTTGAATCATTTTCCCTAAAATAAACATCCAGTATGATCCAAATATAGCAAAACACACTGAAAAGTAATGAAGAATATTGATACAGTTGGAAATATTTTGACATTAAGATTAATGATATAGCAATGTCGGTTCAATTAAACTCGGTAATGAAGACATCTCAGTCTTCTTGTTTGTTAGCCCGCTGAATTTTCAGAAAGGACTTGTACATCCTTGAATTTAGACAGCACATATAATTGTTCCAAAGTATGGTGACTGAGATTAACGGACTGAACAGTGACCAGTGCTGATCTTGATCGGTTTGCATAGATGTTACAAAATTGGATACATATAAACATGTATGCGAAACGAGATAGACATGGATTAACGCATATGGTGTGTGTCATCAAATACAAAGATTATTTTGAAATCTCCCATATTTCAAAACTCCAAATTCTAGCTTTACGTTTAACTTATGGTGTATGACTGTCTACTCAAAGTTTCACAAAATTTGATGTACCACTATTTAGTCGAACATGTATGTTATTGATTTATAACGTACCCATATATTACTACGACAAGCACAGAACATGTTCTGATTATCTTGTCCCTTTTCTCCAAAAACTCTAACCGTCATCACGATCAATAAATGAACCAAAATTTAACCTTGGGGAAAGAGAAAGTCAATAGAGCGATTGGTTCGATTATTCACTACATCCAAGACAATATTGTCAGCGTGAGAGAGCTTCAATTTACCAGCAAAGCCATCAACAACGAACTTTATTTAATAATATACCAAACACAGCATCGGTGAGGCAATTTTCGCAAGAAAATGACAGACTATTGCTCAAAAGGCGAGGAATATTAGATGTTCACGGTCGTAAAGAGCTATAATTCAAAATGTTTCTTGAGTGGTCAATACAGCTTGATAGCTCGTTTGAGACAATCGATTGGGTGGAGTGAAAATAGCACCAAACAACTGTATTCATACACCGGAAAACGAAGCCGACAAATATCCGGTAGAGTTCTCTATGGTACATTGTAGGTCTATAACGGTTTTCTTCAGATGGATTGAAAAAAACACCTGAATAAAAGAACCTCTTGCTAAATGAATATAAATATTTAAACTCTGTGTGCATACAGAGAACAGCATGCAAGTGGAGATCAAAGTGATTGTGTTATTGGACAGAGACCCTGATCGCTGTTTGAATACGGATAAAACTGCAAACATGCCGAGCCATGCAATAGATGAAAGCTCAGAAACTAGTACGCTTTGGCGTTTCGTTATTGTCAAATTTAACGACGGATCTGGGAAAAACATTAATACGATATTAAACTGAGAATGAGTACATGTAATCATGCCGCCATATTACAGAGAATAATTACTACTTGATTGCAGATTATCTAATAAAATAATGCGGCAGGTCCCTGCGAGGTTTTAGGAAATGATTTCCAATGTCACGTTCTACAACATCTCGAATTAGCAGCCAGTGTTTGTAAATCAATTCTGTGACACATCGTCTATCACAATTTGACGGACAAATAAGGGCGGGTGATCACGTGATCATTGTTTACATCTACTCGAAATGGTACTTTGGTGTTTTTGACTATTTATTTCTTGCAGTATTTCGGTCTATCGTACAGACCATGTTTCGGGCTACATCTTTCCAGATTTTACGACATATGATTGTATAATGTGGCTGTTACAGTTATTTCCATTTACTCTGCAGACAATTTCGATTTTGTGATATTTCCCGCTCTCTGCAGGGTAAATGGGAAAAAATACAATATTGAAACTGTAGTATTAGAATTATAGTGTAGACATGCGTTAGTTGTTGTGATGGAACAGTGGTCTGAAAATATAATGATCACCCGCCCTGTTACCAGGACTCGAGCGCGGGACGATTCGCTTACAGGGCTCTACCCGGGTTGAGGTACCCTACGCGCTCAAACTTGTCTACCAATTGAGAACAAGTTCGAACCGTAAAAGTGTTCATCGTGAACTGCTTTTTCAATCATGTATCTTGCACGTATTGATTTTATCTATAGACAAACTGGGTACGCTGATAAGATGAGAAAAACTAACACGCAATGCATTTAACGATAACCTCCTAGGGACTGACATTCACCTGCCCCGCGTGGTTACGTGTATATCTCACATTATAGAGAGAATTTTTATACATTTATTAGTGACAAAATCGTTTAACGCAGCTGTTAATTTTATGGCTCTTGCTTCTGCGTGTTCTCTTCGAAGAAAATGACCTTAAATTTGAGTGTGTAATTGCGCCTAGTTCTCAATAAAACCACTTCCTGTTTTCATCGTGTCTAACAGTCTGACGGATATTCGAACATTTCGTTGTCAGATAATGTCAATGTTTTATGATTGTCATATGCCTTAAATGGCAAAATAATTGGAAAATTGCGGACCTTTAATAACGCGTGATACGAGGTTGTTTTTGTGTTATTGCCGTGTAAATCAATGGCAACCTGAAGGAGCGATTAATAGGCTCTGTTAAATCTGTGAAGAGGTTTTTGGAGTGTTTATGCATGCCATAGAACCATTGTTCTGGTAGCCAATTATAAGAAACACGTGTAATTAAGGAACCCTTAAGGCCGTTTGACACTGAAGTTGTTGACCGACTTCACCTCGGATGCCCGGACAACAACTGTAGCGAACTTTCACTATAAGCAGTGTTGTGGTCAACGTTCAAAAAAAGATTAAAACAAATTATAAATTCTTTGAAGAAGTGACTCCAATTAAGTTACCTGTAAGTATGCATATTTGAAATGGCATTTTAAACTTTAATTGCCACGGTAGTTAACAAGGTTAAAAATAAAGCAATATTTGCACACCACAAAACATAGCACCAATCAACAGACAGACTTACACACAGAAACTTCGGAAAAGGTACACTCCCTGCACATCATACAGCCATAGAACTACTTCAATATTGCTATACTCGCATATAAAGTCAAACCAAGTCTAGTCAAGTCAGTTTCTTCTCATACGGACAATGCTTGAGGTGCATATTTTGTATTCGAACTAAGCCGACGACCAAAAACATGTTACAGTCATTGAGTCTAATTATTAGTTAATGAATATTATTTACCAAAACCAAAAGTTAAACACGGCTATAAGAAAAGACAAATTCATTCCTTGCAGTTCTACTTAGGATACATGTATATGTAACCGCATTGTTATCTGTTTGAGACATTAGTCACCGCCTATGACTTATGCATCAATCACTTGCGCGAAGTGGCTATTTTTGGAGTTGAACCGAATTTAGATCTTGACATGTACAGTAGTATTATATCTGATTCAGATGTATGGTTAATACGAAGTGTTCAAGGAATTAAAGACAGAAATACTTGACATTTTAAATTGAAAGCCAATTGACTCGTGTTATCCCGTACTAAGTTAGGTAAAAGAATCCTTGCTGCCAAGGTATTTTCAAATAAATGTAGAC
>JAFMSR010000016.1:19810454-19822138 GCA_022818135.1 Saxidomus purpurata
AAACTCATTGTGTCAACCATCAACATCTACACCTGAGGAAACAATCCCCATAACTCTGTTTTGATAAATTTGTGTCCCTTTTTAACTTTGAATTTTTTGTTAAAGATAGAATACTATCGAACGTATTGACTTGAAACTTAAAATGTATGTTTACTGTCAACATCTTCACCAATGTTTTTGATGTTTGACATATTTATGCCCTTTTTAACGTAGAATTTTGTCACAGTTTTTACCAGACTAATATGGAAATACTCAAAATGGCTTTCTTTTGAAATGTCATAGAATAATTATGCAGCATGCAGCAGTCATGCTTTTTTAATTCTATACATATCAATTTTGAAAAGTTACAAAATTATTCATGATCAAATATACAAGGTCATGTATTTCTTTGAAATTATCCCCCCATCCTCCCTCCAGTTGGCTTGCAGAATCCAGAGTAAGGCTTTGAATGCAATGTACATTTACAAAGGTCTTTGAACAAGTTTCATATCTTTGACCTTAATTCTTATAGACAATTACACAATACTCCTGTTCTTAGACAAAAACCCCATTTTACCAACAAGCTTTCGAATAGTCGAGCGTGTTGTCATGTGACAGCTCTTGTTATAGACACTAATTGCATGTTAAAACAGTAGTGAAGACACGACACGCGACATTTTAGTCCTTGAAAATGGGGGAAATCCTTAAACTTTTTTGGGGAGATTCTGTATGAACCATGAGTGATTAGTGTAGTCAGATGTACCCAGCAGTCACTCAGATGTTGGACTCCGGCAACCAAATAACTACAGTAGTATACTTTTGTTCAGAACTGGAACTGAAGATAGTAAAGCTTATTGTTTGACTGTGTTTTGTTTTGCAGGTTATGAAACGGGTGATTTGTTATGGTGCAAACTAGAAGGATATCCATGGTGGCCAAGTCTTGTGTGTAACCATCCTACTCAGAATACTCACTACAAAGGTGGGAAAAACCCACAAGTACATGTACAATTTTTTGACAACCCTGTCTCGAGAGCTTGGATCAAACTGAAGTATGTATGATTATTTTTCCGTCATTTGACACCTTTCTTTAATCTTAATAACAGCTCAACCAGTAGTATTAAACTATATAAAGAAAAGAGGTGTATATACTTACAATTCATGTCGCCCAAATTTCTAGAGGCTGATAGTGATGAAAAATGGCTGCAGATACACTTTCCTGCTGCACATGTGTTTGGGCCTTTTTTTAGCTTCCTTTATTTCCTTTACATGAGGATTTTTATTCAACTTTGATTGTGCATTTACTGCAGATTTCATAATACCGTGCCGTTTCAGTGTTTGCTTTACACACAGGTAGTAAATGACGTCGATGTCACATTCTGTAGTTAGCTCCACCCAAATCGATACCTTTATCTATCGTACATACTGACTACTATACTGACAGTATAAGCTTACACATCTTCAAGCTACAATTGCGACATTATTTGATTTTTTTATGAATCTAGTGCTTATTGTATTGTTTTTGGATAAATTGGTTTATTTTAAACCTCGAAAGTTTATTTCATAAAACAATTTCTATTCAATTTTTACAAATGAAACCGAACTGTATTGCGTGTTCTACTATCAACACGAAACAAAGATTTTATACTTTTCTGTAATAAAGTCCATATAAGAAAATGTTGATGGAGGAAAATGTGTCCTCGGCTAACTCGGGCTAAGTATCTGAAACGTTTGCTGAGCTAAGAAGACACGGTTGTAAAGAGTCTCACTTATACGACAAACTATTTACAAACATGATTCCAAGAACTTTTCTTGCAGGATGTTTAGAATGAACTGTTTTAGGACATTTTATATTCGTGAATCACTGTTGAACCTGCAGAGAATATAGCACCCTGTATATTTTTTCATACTAAAGCGTGATTAGAAATGTATGATATATATATAACTGTTGTTTTGTTGCATCATCGCCGATTGTATTTTACGAGAAAACAGAAATTCACCTTCGTAAAATTTATAAAAGAATGTCTAGATCATTGAGTGACCACTCTTTAAACTTTTGGTAAATTATATACATTATACATGCGCTCTGCATGTAAATATTTGTGCACAGTATACAGGTATAGCAAACTCCAGTGTACCATCTAAGATTCAGGTAAATGTATCAAACTTGCGAAAAGTCAAATCGCATGTCGATAAAATAAACACGAACTGAAAACATCAAAACTTGGCTCGATTGTACATGTAATCGTCACCAATTAAGTGAACGAAACTACTTTCAAAACAAAGTAAATTTCATTTGTACTGGCGATAGGTCAACTGTGGCAATGTGATGTACTGGTAGTCCTAGAAAAAAGACCTCGCATTTATTATCTTTAGTTTTCACTTTTATGATATTTTACTTTTTATATTCATTGAGGAAAGTCATGCTAACAAAGATGTAAAAAATAAACACCAAAAGTTAGAAAATACAAATCATGAAGAAACAAGCATTATGTCTAGATAGTTGGACTACCGGTAGAGGTTAACGCTCTACATTTTTTTGTGAAAGCTTTACGCAACGACTCTGATGACATGTGCGTTGTTGCATTTCTCGCTTTTACAGATTTCAGAGCATCGACAGAAACATTTTAGCACTCTTGTAAGTCAAATACAGTACGTGCAAAGCATGCGCGGTTGTAACAAGATATCAGTATAGTCGAATTTTATAATGCATAATATTAAAGTATTGCGATCGGATCATTTATAGAAGAGCGAAATAGAATGTATATTTACAATATTTTTATTCATTCTACTTCGACATATATTTACACTAAAATTATGTAAGTGAAATGACACTTGTACCGGATTTACACGTACATGTTGTATGCGTATATTCCCTTCTTTGATGGGACTCTAGCACACAAGCAACATGTACGTAACCACCGACTAAACACTATTGAATGCTGTAAACAATATGACCGATTTATATTTTTTCTCACTACACTTTATCTGATAGCTCTCCGTATGTGTAAAATGTAGCTCCGCCTACAGACGCTTTAGTCATTCATTACCTGTATTCAATCGATACGCAACAAACACTGAAACGGCGCGCTATTATGAAATCTGCAGTATGACCAGTGCAGATTATGATCAGCTGATCATCTGTGAACCTTTAAATACTCCAACTACAATGACAATTTTACATATTTCTGTTGTTTTGAAAGATGCATTCATCCTGGTTTGTATTCTGCATGCAAAACTGTGGCAAATAAACATTGAGTTAGTGTTGAAAAGTAATGGATATGCCTGTAAATATCAGAATGTTTTTAATCTTGCAGAAATTGTCATGAGTACAAGGGTTCTGAAGACACACAGTGTCAGAAGGGCGGAATGTTCCACACAAATAGTGCGCCTGTCATTAAAGGTGCGGAGGAGGCTGATCAGGCTTTGAAACTTTCTAAAGAAGATCGTCTTGGCCTAGTCGTTGAACTGCAGCCTTCGGAAGATGAAGATGAAATGGATTTTGGTGGTTAGTAATAATGTACCAGAATGTTCAAGGGTTTATTTCAAATGGCAGATATTTCATGTTTTGGTATAGGGATTATTGTATGTTTGGACACGGGGGGATCAGAAAATTTCCTTAAAAACAACTTTATATAAGCAAAATCTTATTATAAATGCTGAGAGAGGCTTTTGCAAGTATTTTGAAAACCATAATGAATCTTTTAAATGAGAAACAGTCCAGGGCCTTCCATGAGGTTTGAAAATCTCAATGCACTATAAGTAATACAATGTATTAGGACAAATTAATTAAAATTTAGGCTATAATGTAAAAAGTATTAGTGGCCAAGTTTGAAAATTCTATCACCATTGCACAGAATGTTTTTACTAATGAAACATAGGCAATTCGCAGTGAAGGCCCTAAATTTTCTGTTGTACTAGCAGCCAAATTTGGATAGTAGCTCTGAGTATTTAACCATGGTCTAACTAGTGTTAGTTTTAGTGTAAATGAACTGTTAATTTCCACATGAAACAAAGATCATAAGGGTCATAGAATGTTCTAAATATTTCAGATAAGAAACATCTGCAATGTGAATTACCAGAAATGGCAAAAGCAGCTGCAATGTGAATTATAAAATTTGGCAAACAAAATTCAGTGGGAAAGAGTTTACCATGCTGCCTTTTTAGGGAAAAATCACTACAGTCCTAGAACTCATCTTTTTGGCATACAGTAAACTATATATAACAACCCTGGATATAGCAAAACTTGGGATAATAGGAAAAAAATTCTGGGCACAATTTTTTTCCTTCGTTGTTCAATATAAAAATGCTTTGTGGATATAACAAACTCCGGATATAAGGAACAAATTTACATAGTACAAAGGAGTAGTGTTATTTACAGAGTTTACTGTATTTACTAAGGTATCAAACTTAACACATTTACAATAGATGAACTGAACAGTCTTTTTATATTTTAGCAGAGGCTTTTGATGATGAAATGAGTGAGGGAGACAACAGCAAAGAGAACATGGAGGTTGAGGAAGAGAAAAAGGTAACATGTCAGGAAAGGCTGTTAATGAGTTTGACTAGAATAAAGAAATGACAGTTTAATCAAATTAATGTTTAACTTTAATTTTCACTCAGTGGGTCATTTCTTACAATGTGTCACAAATATGTGTAACAGTATGAACAATATGACTTTTGTTGATAGTTTTTGTCACTAGATATATGTTTCAGATCGAAATATCCTTCACTGAGGGTGCCTGTTTCTTGCATACTGTCTTGCACTTTAAAAGTAGATTTCTAAATGCAAACTTATTGAAATGATGCATTATCATATAAAAACAAACGATATTCAGACATTGTGTTTGGGAAAGTGTTGTCACAACGTTTATAACGCTTTTCCACAAGTAAAAATTCACTAGAGTCGTCTGGCATAAGAGGGGTGCCAGACTGATTTTTCATGGCATGGATAAAATCACCGGAAATGCCTATATGATATGCAAAAATATACTTTCCAAAATATGTTCATAAAATGGAAGCAGGAATACATTTAAAGTCATCCTGTTAATTCCCGACACCAGTTGCCATCATAGGGAGCTTGCACGTTTGTATTGACAAATTTATGCACTGAAGAAAAATGTATTATGTAAGTACAGAAAGATTGAAGTATGGCTTATTTTCTATGTAGAGCAAGAAAACGCCAAGTAAATCACCAGCCAAAGGCAGGAGGCCTCGGAGAAATCCAGCGAAGAGACGCAGAATCATAGTCGAGGATAGTGACGCGAGTGAAGAGCATGACTCGGGTTAGTACTGTACATCAAAGTTTGAACGTTTAAGATGTTACTGAAGGTAAATTAAGTGAAATTTAGGTTTGTATTGCATTACACAGCATTTTGATAGATCTTGACAAAACCTGGCTTGAAAGCACCTTCACGCTTGCATTTTAGAGGTGGTATACTCCTGTCTGCGGTACAACAAATTTTCTAGCAGCTATTATCTTGCAGTTTTATGATGGTGAAGCTAATTTTAGTAATTTTCAAACAGAAGAGGAAAGGACACAAAGTGTTGTACCTTATTGTTTGGTTAAGAATTCACAAATTCTTTGAATTACAACTTTCATTTGAAATACCAGATATAAATTACTGATTAAGCATGAATGAACTTAAATTCTTTCAAATTTAAGCTTACCAAGGGTATGCTTTCAAGAAGATAAAACTATCTTGATAAGTTGATGGCTTTGAAACCCTGCTAAATTTCTAAAATTGGCTTTTCAGACCGTGCAGATCATGATCAGACTGAACGGATCTGCAGGCTAGTCATGGTATGCGCCGGTCTGAAAATCCAGTATTTGTTGCAGCCAGTAGGGTGAGGGTTAATCAATATTTTAAATTCTAGAAGATGAGTTTAAGCCAGATGCAGAAGAAGATAGCGATGATGAAGGGAGCAGCGGTGTTGATGAAGATGCTATATCCTCGGATGAACCGTCTGAAAACGATTCACCTGTCAAGGTAATGTATCTTTGGATTAGCCAGGCTACCCTAATTTCTAAAATTGATAGGACCACAGTTTTTGTTGCAAAATAGGGTACATGTATAATGAAGATTTTCAGCTAAGTACAATGTAGTGAATGTTGTAAAATCGTTTGTACAAAGACAGAAATGTGTTTGTGGCGGGATAGTTGAAATTAAGTAGACTTCAGGGAATAAGGTGATTGAATTTTACTATGAGATGTCTTGGAAAGAACATTTAAAACAGAGTTCAAATGTACAGGGAGATGTCACAGATAGTATTTTTAGCCTTCAGAACAATGTATCATGAATTACATATAGATAAAGCATGAGTCTAATTTTTGATCTCAGTGAAAATAATCAGACTCACTGTTTTACCTACCTATGTCTTACATTTTGTTCCACCATAAATGACATAAGAAAACACATGAAGTGGTTTGTTGAGGTATTTATCTAGGTTTTGTTAGGTTTTATCTCCACAGAAAAGATGTTGATTGTGTTGAAAGTAACTGTGATTGATAATACATTTACTGGATGGTACACAACTTTGTGGGGGGCTGCCAGAGAATGTTGGCAAGCTGAATTGAATAATAAGCAAGTAGTCTTGGTGCTCAGTTATGTCCATATTGAATCCATGCAGCTACATGTGAATCCATTAAAGAAAATTTTGTGTGTCTTGAACTTGCAAAATTTCATGTGTTTTATTCCAACTATTTGCTTAGTTACCTCAAAAAAGGAAAAGACCAGCATCAAAGCCTGCTTGGGGGCCAAAATCTGCAAGAAAGCCTGCATCCAAGTCGGTACAGAAAGCCCTGTCTGGTTTCTCAAAGGAAGACAGCCCTGATACATCCCCAAAGAACAAAAGCTTAAAGGCTGAAGTTGCATCGCCAAAAGTTAGTGATGTAACCAAATCTAAGCTAGCAGCATTCTCAGCTGCAGAATCGGTAAGTTGTTTATTCATGTTTTTTTCTGCTATAAACCTTCACCATGCTCAATTTCTGAAATGGACTTGTCCATCTTTCTGTTTTGGGTTGTACCAATAGATTTCAAAGGGATCCCCACTGAAATTTTATTGACTACTAGTATATAGCGAACAGTGCAGATCAGAGTGCGTGGGAGTGCATGGAAGTGCAGGCTGATCATGATCTAAACTGGTTGTAACAGCAGAATCCAGTGTTGCTACTATGACAAAGGTGAAATTGTTTTGGAAAGGAGCTGTTTCCTTTGAAATTTCTGTAAAGTCTGGAAAAAAACCTTCTATATTTACAGCTACTAGGTAGGCATTATGCCCACTGAGGGATAAAGGTATTAAGAAAGGACCAAAAGTAAATTGTGAACTGATATTTGTGGGTGTGGCGGGGTTAACTCTTTGAAGAAAGTACAACACGTGTCTGTTACAAATATATATTCAAACTAAAACATTACAAAGCAATACAATGGATGTGAGGCTATAATATAGATGTCATGTAACGTATGGCGCTAAGTTAACGTTACATAAAGATGTGCCATAATTCCAAACAATATTTCAGGTTGGTCAGAGCGGAGGTAGTTCAGAAGACAAAATTGTGTATGATCATTGTAAATTTGAATGGTTGAAACCCGATAAAGTCAGGTAAGTTAAGAAAATTTAGATGTCAGTTTTTGTTGCATTTTAAAATAAGCATTAAAGCATGTGAATGTTTTAGCAGTAATGGAAAAAGTACAGACAAACGTTTGCTCCAACTTGAAGGGACCGACAATTTTAATAACTGGAAGCGGTTTTTCAAGCCATCGAGGTCTGCCAGTCAAGTGCAGCTGTGCTGTCATGAATCAAGTGAAAATGACCATATCAGGAGTTTCAAGAATTTGATAACATCAGGGGCTTAGCTAGAGCAAAATTTTAGGGAGAAGTCACTTCTCCCTGAGCTGAAAATAGGGAGAAGTTTGGAGTTTACAAGGAGAAGTGAGGTAGTAGCAAGATATTTGTTGTTCGTTTGTTTCAAAGCAAATTACAACTAAATGGTTGTGTGATAAATCAGGTGATTGGCCATTATTGTGAGATTTCATCCAGACACAGGAGATGTTTAGAGACCAATTTTCATGCATTTTTATTGATTGAACGAGACATTTTTAGCATACATGTAACTGGATAGTGATAACATGCAGTTACACCCCCCTAGCTCCCCCCAGTCTGTCATTCCCATCAAAGACCTATTAAGCTGTTGTTACAGATCTAATGGTCAAGTTTGATGGTCATATCAATTGCCGACAAACAACATAAATATTAGGTGTGCATTCTTTGTAAGTTAGATGACAACAATATCTACCGATTGGTAGTCAGCATGGTTTTAAAAAAGGTATACCAAAACAAAACTTAAAATTCTTCCTATTGGTAAAATATTTTGTGAAAAATAACAGATGGGTAATCAAATCCACCCTTCAACAAGTTTAACTGGAAAGTCTGAGGTATGAAACTCATTTTTGTTGGCTGGAAATACGAACGAGATACAAAAACGGATAGACGCGTACATGGACATGCCAATAATTTAACGGCTTTAATCTCTGTTGATGCCTTCACCATGATTATCACTTGTGTCATAATGTGAAATCTGCCTTCAGGCAACCTATTTGTCAGTCGCAAATTGATTGAGGGGGCGGAGTTAATGGTCAGAGAAATGTCTGACACTTTGTATATTGGCTTCATTGTTTAATGAGATATTTTCGGGCGGAGTTAATTTCGCTTTTGTCAATGAAATGGGCAAAGTTTAGGTGTGAAAGGCGACTTTGTCGCCCTAGTCGCCCCCTCACTAGGCCCCTAAACATGTAACAGGAGAGAAAGTGTTTGCAAACAAAACACAGTTTTACGTAATATTTTCTTTTGATAAGACAAAGCTTGGGTTGGCAGAGGCCGGTTATTCGTATTTTTTCATTTTAAGCGGTGGTCGGGACTTTCTTTAAATGAAAGGTATTTCATTAAGTTTTATATCATTGGAAAGCTTTTAAATGTGCAAGTTATTACCTAATTCCAATTTTAGATATAAAATTAAGATAAGAAAGTCACAAACACATTACTTACACTGTTCTTTTTCATGTTTTTAACGGCAACATACCTTCTGAAGAATCAGTCAATCAATAAGTATTTTATCCATTATAGTGAAAAAAAACTTGCATTTATGCTGGTCTATTTACTAATTGTTATCAACACTGTAAATGAAATTCAGTTTATCTTTAATTGCTCATTTACCAAGATGTTCAAACTGGCACTGTTTAACAATGCTGGTAAAATGACTTATCAAAGTGCATTTGTTTGCTCGATATGGACACCTTTTATTATTTGAGCAAAAGGATGTAATTGATTATGAAATAGGAAAGGAACAGCCGGACAGGTTCGAGAGATTGGGGTTCAAGGTTTTAGAAGTGGAATAATATGGTTCATATCAAGATTTTGCTGGGACTGAATTAAGTACAAGCAAACGAAGTTTAAATGTTAACATTTGAAAAATGTAAACAAAATCATTTGGGCACATATAATGCCATCCCCCCCCCACCTGTGATCTCTTTTCTAAAAAAGTTTATAGAGACTGGAAAAATCTTCACGGGACAAGGAGTGCATGATAGTTTCTTTTAGCAAAAATCATGGGATGATCATTAGAAAAAAAGAATTGCACAAAAAGGGCAAAATTTAATAATCCACACAATTGTTACTAAATTCTGTTGTTATTCAAAATGTTAGAATATAAAATGTCTTGAAAAGAGCGGGAACTTTGAACGGCCTGCATAGATTAGATTCCAGACAAATTTGCCAGTTGGACTGCAGATCTGATGTTTATTCAGGAAGACTGTTGTTATTACCAGAGACATATATATTTCTTATAGAGATGGTAACAAACGGTTGAAAACAGACGAGGGATATGATCCAAGGACATTACATATACCAGATAGTGAGAGGTCTAAGTTCACACCTGTAAGTATTAAAAAAAATATTAAAATGGAATTTGCAATCTTTGAGCAGTAACATTTATTTTTTAGAGGGGTATTTTGTGAAAATTTATTGACTGAATAGTGCAGGTTGATCATGATCTGCACTGGTTGCGAAGACAGAATCACTTGCTGCTAATAGGGAAAGGGATAGAATCTTGGTGTTGAATTTGGGGTATCACTTTATTGTGTAAGCATTTTACGTGATCAGGCCAAGGAGAAATGATAATGGGGTTCAGGTATAATGCTGACAAAACAACTAGGGTAGGTAGGCAAGATTTTTTTAAGAGGGGTGAGGAGGCCAAGTAAAACATTCAACAGGAATTTGTATCTATTTACATTTCAGGCAATGAGACAGTGGTGGGAGATCAAGTCAACACATTTTGATACTGTGCTGTTTTTCAAGGTTTATTTTAGTTTTGTTTCTCTTTGTTTGCTTTTAGCCAGCATGTCTTACAGAAAAATACGGCTGATCAAAAATAAGTGGAAAAAAATTATGTTTCCAATGCTATATCAAGTTAATTTCACAAGTACTTTTCAATTGCGACTGTGCCACTGATGAACTGTCATTTTTGGTGCCCATTCTGGTTCAGTGAAATTCTAACATGAAACTGAAACTAGCAAGTATCCTCTGTGCCAATTTTATGTATAATTCAGCTGCATTAAGCTGCTGCCTATTGTAAGTGGCCACTTCTGATTATCCCTCAACTGGCTGCCTTAGACAGGTTGGACTGTAGTGAAGCCTGTGATACGTAGATTTTGTACTTCCCAATAGAGAGTGTCACAATCCATTAACAATCACCACTAGTTCATTCAACAATTGATAGTTTCATAGTTTCAATAGTTTTGAACTTTTGATCACAGTGAAGGAAAATTTCAATTTATATAACTGAAAGATGTGCTCAGCTACAGCTTAGAAGTTTATTCTTTTATGCTCTACATTTGATGGACTTATTTCTGTCTAGTTCAGATGTACAATCATAACAGTGTGTATGACAGAATTTAGCAGCAGTGTTGTGTCTTTTTTTTACAGATGGGTAAATTTTATGAACTGTTTCATATGGATGCCACAATAGCTGTCAATGAACTTGGTCTTATCTATATGAAGGTTGGTAATTTTTTTAATAATTTTGATATACATGTACAATGTTATAATTACAGCCTTTATATATAAGAGAATTGCAGTCCCATGATATGTACTGAATTTGGGAATGCATGATGCAAGATGCATTAGAGAGATTTGAAATGCTTGAAGCTTTTTTTTCGGAGATAAGTTTGTGTAAATCAAAAGAACTTTGCATAAATCCTCAAAAGTTTGCCTTTTAAACCCAAATATGTTTGCTTAAATCCAATCATATATGCATAAACCCAAATAAGATTGCATAACTCCATATAAGTTTACATAAAACCCAATAAGTTTGTTTTGAATCTAAGAAGTATTCCTCATGTTCTATTGTAGGGTGACTATGCCCACTCTGGTTTCCCAGAGATTGCATATGGAAGATATGCAGACACATTGGTGCAGCGTGGATATAAAGTGGCAAGAATAGAACAAACAGAGACTCCAGAAATGATGACAGAGAGATGTAAAAATTGTAAGTTGTCTCCCCTATCTTTATGGAAGAAGACTAGAGTTATGTCCCTTGAAGGGGAGATTGGCTTGCTAGAAATTAAGAAAATAATGAAGTAATAATTTAGCCTTGGTGCAAAAGCAAAAGGTATGATTTACAAGTACAGGTAGCGCACACACACCTGTGTTAA
>JAFMSR010000016.1:19829306-19854295 GCA_022818135.1 Saxidomus purpurata
TACGTGAGCAATTTTCTCCGGAGACTGTCTGCAATTCTAACGTATGAGGTCTAAGAGATATATGATTAGATCAGATTTCGAGAATGTTCGATTACATTTTCCCCCGATTTCATTTCAATTAGACCAGTGGCCCGAGGGATTTCTGTTGCAATTAATTTTCTACCTTTGTCATTAACGGATCATCGGCAGCCGTGTTTTGATCGAGGATTCTTCTTTTAAGACGGTATAGCCGTTGGACTCCTAACTTTGCGAGGATCAATTAGGGCTCCAATTACTTCCTAAAGTCATCCACAAGAATCTCAAGACGGTCTTGGATAACATTTGTTGATACGAGTTATAACTGAATTATGGTAAAAACGAATTTCTTTGAATCAAACGAAAATTAACACATTTTTTTAGAAATTTTGTGAAAATCATTATAACTGTTGGTGGTAAGTAGATAAAATTCCAAACTTTATAAAGGGAGAAGAAAGTTGGTTGCATCATTACGAATATTTATCTGCCAAAGCGGAGGAATTTATAGTGGAATAAGTCGTAAATTTATACGTTAAATCGCAAAATCATGCCAGAAATAATCTTTTTCGTTCACACTATCAACATATACATGTATTTTCATTCATCCTTTAATTCTTCCCCGCAATGAAGACATTTTAAGTCATAGTGTTTCTTGAAAGAAATGCAAAATCTTCTTCAGAAAAAATGTTCTCCCGTAAATGGGTGACGACCTGAGTCATTATAAATTATAACATTATTGACATTGTTATGAGGTCAAATGCTGAAAGTGAAAGTGTTTTTAACCATCTTTCCCTTCTATGAAATGAAATTTCCAACTGTGATTTTTTAACTGACACCATTACAGAAAATGATGATCAAGTTCAACCATACAGAACACTAAGTAGCAACAAAAGCAATGTAAACCAAACAAGAGGAATAACTTACTTCCAGAACTTATCGACGGAAGATAACTCACTTTGACTATATAATTCCTTCAGACAAGGATGCCGCAAATATCCACTTTTCTTTAATAACATTTTCAGTTTCTATAAGAGGCATCCTTTGCATTTTTTTTCTTACTAGTTCGACATGTAGCCAATTAGATTTGATTACATACTTTGTGGCACCAGCGCTTCTTACACACTTGATCAAAAGATGAAATGTGTGTATTAGGCTGAGGAGCACTTTGTATTGATTTGAGGTCTTTTCATGGACAGAAACATCTATCCTCGTTTGATAGATTAGGTAACAGATTTGACATGTTCTTTTCAAAACAAGCAAAAGAGTTAATTTATTGGACCTTGCCTACGCCATGCAGCGATGATTAAAGCTTAGAAAAGGGGTTTCTTATGCAAATCTGACGAACAATTGAGCCAGTTTGAAGAACTTTCTCTAGACGATCGTGACGTATTTGCTTAGATGTCGTTTACTGAATATTATACAAGAACTTGTACAATGTAACAGCTCTTTCTGATTCTGTTGCAGCAGTTGGCGAGGTAGTATTCCCGCATACCTGACCGGGATACTTGCAATTTTGCCAGTGCTAAAGAGACCCCGTCTTACTGGCCCCCTCCCTGTTACCACCAAAACAGTTATCCTCGAGCCGGATATTCCAATCCGCACATAAGAACAATTCTTACAATCTTAAGAATATAACTTAAAAAACTTGTTAACACAAACACACCGTTGAATGAAGTTTTAAAATCGTATGGAAATTCGAAGAGTTATGATAAATATAAGATTTAGTTAATATGAATCATATGCAAATTAGACACACTATTAGACATGTCCCTTTTTCAAAACTTATTTTTGAACCTAATTTGCTTACTTTCTCGTGATTGTTTTTTTTTATCTAAATTTGATAGAATTGCTTAAGTGTATGTAGGTTACTATGCTTTATTATATTGTTAAAGCTGCTCTGTTTCTAACTGAGCACTTTCACCACCGTAAATATTTAATTAGTGCATTATGACATCACAAATTAAAAATGGCCACATCTATTATCCTCCATTTTGGAAATTTTTAATCAACAAATTCTTTCAATTGTGTGTTTCTCTTAACAAGTTATTCAATTTAAAGTCAATATATTTTCGACTTGCCATTCCCTTTAAGGTATATTAGAAGTAAATTCAAGGATAAAATAGACTTGCCTTCGTGGTCGAGTGGTTTTGGTGCCTCATTTAAGATTATTCAACCATTAATTAATTGAGGGATATGTGTTCAAGCTCTGCTACCAAGTTGACATTTAGTCAGTGAGAGAGAGGATGGGAATCTAGTGCTGGAATAGTTACCTATTATAAGCTACTAGTAAACTGTCGGCATGTAGATGGGCGATATACCCTACGAAACAATCGAACTCAGGAGCCTTAATAGAAACGTGGAAAATCTAACACCAGTAATTTCAGATGCTATTTGTGTGCTGTGAGGATAAATAGTGTATGGAATATTTCCATTGGTTTGCAGACAAAATTTTTAGTTCTTTTATAACGAAGTATATGAAAGAAAATATTGCAGGGAAACATAAATCAATGCTCTGCAACATCAGTAAAGATCACAAAATGTTCTATCTAAAATGAAATCAAATTAACGCAACTGCAGAAGATGTTATGATTTTTATTTTGGTTTATCTTTTCATTTATGAATATTTAGAATTGACTTTAAATGCCATGTCTGAGATAAAATCGTAATAAAAAGCGACTAAGTTATATTTTTTGCTACTTAAAGATTTTGAACATTTTTATAAGCAAGTGTTTTTGGGCGAGGTTTATAATATTAATTGTTCTTGACATTGTCTTACAACCTGCTGCTACGAAACACGTTAAAGAGTATAATATAGTTGTTTCTTAAATGATGCGAATCGGAAAGACCTTGATAGTTCATAACCGGACTGTTTCGCCAGTTGTTCGCACATATCCCTGTTGACGTTCCGTTTATACACTTTATTAAAAGACGCATATCCTAAAACTTCAATTTTATATCAAATGAAAAATATACTAAACGGAACCTGCCCTTTTCCTTCTTTATTAAGTTATCGAACCTCCCAATTTATTTCAGTTTATTTTCTAGCTATCGATGCACGAAAGCTATCATGTCTTGCATTTACTTCCGTTTATGAATTTCAAAATTGAGTGGTACAAATTTCATATGGAAGATAATTCTAAAAGAGGGTGTCTTAAAGAAGAACAACACAGCAATAACAGCTTTCGTGCACTCTTAGCTAAAATAAGCTGAAAAATATTGGAAGGGTTGATAATTAAATAAAAAAGTAAAATGGCAGTTCACATATGTCAAGCCTCCTGTCACGTGGTTTTTACATTGAATGCATGTGTTGGCAATGGTTTTGGTGAAAGATTACCTCACATAGAAAAATAAAATATATAAAATGATCCCTAATCACAATCTCAACAAGTTGCACTGTTTCCAGCACGAAATTCTATAATCCTATCTAATGCAAAATCTCTGTGCTTTTTTGGTTTCATTTTGTTGCTTTACATCAATATCTCAAAGACAGAGGCCAGGAAGTCAATCTTAAATACACACGTATGTGGGACCCATTACTATTGAAGCTAGGTTTATCTACCCCTTTCCTATGCCTATCAACAAACATTGAACGAAAATGATGAAAAACAAAATAATTTTTTAGGATTATAATGTCAGTTATAACTTGCGCTTTATCTTTTAATAATCCATTCCTTACATCAATTCTAAATGCCGATATCCTGAAGGAACTTAGGAGCAGTAAGATATGGACAGACTGATAGAATTACTGGCAAAAAATATAAAATCACCACCATCATCACATTGCATACGAGGAACTTGTAATCCGCTTAGCGTTGCAAATATAATCAAAGGAGAAGATGGGACCTAATGGATTCTACCTACAAGGGGGTAATTTCATAAACTTTGCCCATTTTGCATTTCTCTTATCTAAAACACAAATGGTTTTCTGAACAATTAAATTATCAACTGTGGCAACTCAATGACGTGGACTATCAGACATTCTTACGGCGCAAAAAGGCACTCAATTTCGTACTTTAAGTTAATTTATACAAAGCTTATACTTTATCTGAGGAACTAATTTGCAGCTATATCCGTCTATTCTAAGCTTTAAGACGGAAATTTATCTGCAAAAGTGTAGTTTTAGAGCGTACACCTATTAAAATTACCCACCTAACATCCTGGAGTTTCTTAGCTGACAGTGAAGTGCTCTAAAGTGGAAGTAAGCCGTAGAAAGTGAAATGTTCTGAACGAACTCAAAATCCTCTTCTAAGAAAACACAAATTCATTAAAGTTCCGTGTGCTTAAGAAGCAGAAAATAGCATCAGTTTAATGGTCCATCATTGTGCAGATCTCAACGTAAACATCCTCTAGTAAGAGCTTTTGTCGAGTTAAACTGTTGCTAGCAATCTTGTAAAACGACTTGTAACTATCATTCAGAGCTCATTACGGTATCGGCCATAATTCGAATTATACGAAAATACCTTTATCAAAATACAAACTAAGTGGCATTTCCAATCGAACTAAATTGGCCATTTCCAGAATCACCCGCATATTTGCCTAGGTAACAGTGCATTTGTCTGTCTCTGACCAAGGTAATTTATAACAGTGTCATTTTTCTCAAAGCCCTTTATAGCAGGTCCTTTGCATTTTCTAATGTGGCGTGAAATTTCAAGAAAAAAACATAGACAGGGGAAGGGGGCGGGGACAGGGGGTGTTTGGGGAAGGGTCAAATGTATATATATGTTTCTTCAACCTGTGGCTTCTGTCAGGAAGGGGGCGGGGACAGGGGGTGTTTGGGGGAGGGTCAAATGTATATATATGTTCCTTCAACCTGTGGCTTCTATCAGCGTCCGCGAATATAAGATGCTCACTGTACAGAATTAAGCAGAGTATACTACGGGGATGCTATTTTGTTATAAAGTCTGTACAATAAAATGCACATTTTTGATAAAGATAGAATTAACATAATGAAAATAATGTAAACTAGGGTAAAAAGAATTCATTTGTGACATTACATCACACAGTCTTAATTCAAACGTATACATACTTTTTTGTTGTTTTGTTTTTATATCATTTCTCAATTGCACTAAATGTTTTTGTTTGTCCTAATGAGAGGCTTGTGTATTGTAGATATCACTGATGAAGATGTCTAGACCAACACTACACTTGCCAGGTATTGAGCGTTTTATGTGTAAAGCAGTTCCGTACAACAGAGCTGTACAAGTATGTTACCATGCTCACAAGCTGGTTTTCGAATAATCTGTACTTATCATGATGTTCTATCTTCAAAACTATAATAAAGTAACAATTTACTTGTGCTTAGTTTGCTGTTTGCTTTTAGTTAAAACTTTCAGAGATGTGCTGCAACTTCATTTGCACATTATCGTGTCGATTTCAAGTTTGTGCACTTTCACATAACAAAAGAAAACAACGAAACTATCTTTAAGTTATTATTTCTGATCGATGGTTTTATAAAACATAAGTATATCAGTACAAGAGAAAGTCATTACTTTGCCGAAATTAGTTTCTATATATGGATCGGTTTCTGATCTACATCACTTTTAATATTAATGTCATAAATTATTTGTTCACTCTTACATATTTGGCGTTTAGATACATTGCCATCGCAATGATGGCCAAAAGGGACGAAACTTTAAAAAAAAAATGTTAATGAGATGTGTTTATGAAATTGTTGCCTTTTCGAACAATGCTTGTTTGTGAAAATCAATGCAACAATCATTCTATTTCGGTGATCGCCGGTATATTCCGTAAAAATCTATAATTATCGAAGAAAGTCGCCACGAACGTCAGAGTGAAGATTTCTACGCAAAAAAGATGTGTCACTGCCACCGTGCAAGGCTTTTTCAAGTGCCTGACAGGGAAAAGCTGTTTCTTTTACTGACAGTATCCGGAAGGTCAGTCAGTCTCTATGGAAGATCCGTCCATCTTTTATTTCGTCTATATGATTAGTTTGCATTACTTGCAGAGCATACATACAAGACAGTCACAGCTTTTCTTGCTGGAATGGATTTGTTTGTTTCCTGCTGTAAGTTTGCTTTTCCTCTTACAAGACAGTCACAGCTTTTCTTGCTGGAATGGATTTGTTTGTTTCCTGCTGTAAGTTTGCTTTTCCTCTTTATTTGTTTTGGCTCCAAGCCAAATATTCTTTCAGTGTCCTCGAATTGTTAATTCAGTAGCATTTATCCCACTTGGGATTAGCTCGAGTAACGATATCATAGCAAATTAAATATATTTAGAGAAAAGAAGAGAAAAAAGAAAATAATCAAATCTCATTCTTTGCCTAACACAAATTGCGTGTAATGTGGAATTTGTATTGGATTAAAATCCCAAGGGGGGCGTGGACAAATCTTATAAGACTAGATAAAAAGTATCAGTGAAAAAGGACAAAAATAAATATAAAAATATTGGACCTCTCTGAATACTCAATACTATGCACCAATCATCAGAACGAACTTAAACCGAATTATTTTGATTTATAGGAAAGTAAGCCACATAATTCTATTAATTATTATTGCAAGACGCAATGTGTAAAAATACCCTTAACAAATGTGTGCATCTTGATAAAACGTTATTTTTATGGTCGGATGTTTAACTGTATCTACGTACAGTTCTAATTAAGCCATAAAATGTGGTCTACACGTTCTCCATGACAATTAATAGTTGTATTTAAATAATGCATTTGTAACTCCACACTGCATGATGCTCATAAACATGCATAAAGAAAGACAAAGTCATATCAATTAATTAAGTTATTAATAATACATGTACTAGTATGTAAATGCTATGAATAAAGTACCCTTGTCTTAAAAGTAGGTAGATAGAAGCCAACGTTACAACAGAAACATGCCGTGTTAATTATGCTATTTTAAATAAACGACGCTTGCAAAATTATAAATAATTAAAAATAGTATTGAACACCGGCACTGTCTTTTGTAGTCATGAAAATATATTATTATGTTTTGTTTTTATTACATTATGTACCAGGTTATTTACATGTTGTGAAAACATATGTGTGTTATGTTATGTGCTTGTGGATGTGGGTTGAATGACATCAAACTTGTTCTGCAGCAGCCTGGCCTTTAAAAAAATCTTGTTTGTCAATAAGAACTTATAAGAAACCAGTATTGTTATACAGTTTTTAGTCAAGCTTTTATCTTAATGTCCTTTGCAATTTGTTGTAACGACTATGTAAATTCATAACTTTTGCACAAACACAAAATAAGAGGTACTGAAAACATTTTGTTTATACAAGAATTAGCTGTGTACTTAGAAAATCCACCTTTGTCAATATAAGCTTATTGCTATGATGATTGAGTCTGCAGTAGTATTAAAATACGATTTGGAAGAATTGTCTCATTTCGTAGTATAGGATAGTAGCCATAACTAATGTATCTCAGCTGGCCCTTTTTATATTATATACACTTGTATAACGCAGTCATCTGCTGTAAATGGCCATTACTGCACCAATTTACTGACTGCTTAAGACAAGTTTGGATATATTTTGGAACAACGGCGACAGAAGACTTTTTAACCCAACCATAACGATACAATTTACAATAGAAGTAGCAACAGAAACAACAGAAAAAACAGTTCCCGAAAATACTTTGTCCTAATGCTCTAGAAGGCCCTTCAGTTTCGAACGCAGCCGCCGTGGTATTTGAAGACCAACGTTAAGCCTAGTTACAACCTGCCATTAGGTTTACTGACAACCGGTACCTATCCAACACGCGTTTGAAACGAACGAAACGAACGAAACACCAAAATAATTAACTTTCCTTCTTAAAGTCCAGAAATCCTCGAAATTTAATTACTTTCTTAAGAAGCTAAATACTTTAATAAGACGCGACTTATATTACTTGAAGCAGCTTTCTTTTTGTTAAGATTTCGCTTGCTCATTTGTCAGACTGTTTTCTAACGAGATTAAAGTTTTCAGACGGTACAGAATTTCAGAGCTAATTCCCTAATCAAGGACTCTTCTAATTTGTTGACTTGGATAGTAAGGTTAGTGTGTAATTTTATTAATACACAAAGGAAGGAAAACGGGAAAAGACGAGCTGCTTCGCTATAATTGTACTTAAAGATCATTGGAATACAGTGATAAACGCCGAGGTAGGTTCCGCAGTGTCAACGAATACGTATAGTAACTAAGGTTTATTATACTAGTGTTATTATCTCTTTGCAATGGGTGTGCATGCCGCAATCCTTAGAGCGGAACACACTTGTCTTGCTACTAACATTCATTGGTTATATGCAGGTGGTAAAGTAGGGAAAGAGTTTTTTTTAAATAAACTTGCAGCTTTTTCTTCTTGGTTCTTGCTGCTATTTCACATTAAAATTGAATATGCATTTATTTGAACAAAAAGATGTTTATGCCAAAGAAAAAATACAAATTGCAAATATCATGACACAGCAAACTGCGTGAGGTTTACATTCCTCTATATACCGGTTTAATTGGGGTCATGTTTACCCATATCATCCTAAAATACAAACTGTGTATTTAGAATTTAAGTTTAATTTTTCTGCCGTTGCTGTTCTTTTTTGAGTTTGTTTTATTTTTTGCTTTTTTTCATTTAAACACATTTTTTTTCTCAAATGAAGTCGTCTTTGGTATTTTATAATTGCATCAGTTTAAGCCTATTGTAGTGTGATCATATCTTTTGCAAACTAAAACCAGGTAGAGCGACCTCTCTCAGTTGACACATCTGTTGAAATGCTCCAATAATTCAGTGAAACCTTGGAAAATTCACGGACACAACTGTTTGGAAGGCAATCAAAACGAAAGCTTCTAGGAGAAATGCTTGTAAATCTCGGCGTTACGACAATTTTATATCCGACATTAATTCGAAAACACTGCGCTCGGAACATCTTAATTAACCATATCGATATGTCTAACCTTCTATGACATTTACTCGATAAATTGAAGCAATCAAAGAACAGCCCCCTGTCGGAATCATCTAGGCAATGACGTTATTTGACTACATCTATACTTTTGTCGTAACTGTTTTTTAAATCTCATCTTCTCTGCACTAATTGAGCGACTAATATGCAAAATTGCTCTCATTTCTGTTGCCGTGTTTAGATGAAAGATGAAAATGAAGCGAGAATGATAGATTAACTTATAAACAACTTTTCCGAACATGCTAGAAAAGTTAACTTCCACGCAAAACGCTAAAATGTATAAATAATATACATATTTGAAGCTTATCTTTTCTGCATTGGGTTCAATGTCCCTAACTCAAGCCGTTTTGTACTTTCTGAATGTGACTTACACCTAGTGCACCACACAAATGACTTTTGGTAGAAGTATGGCATACTTTTGGTTGTTTTTAAAGATGTCTACTTTTTGGTTCAGCGCCTCATAATTTTATAGCATATTTTACTGGCAATGGGAAATGATAGCAAATTGACGTCATAATTCTATTAATGTCATTTCATATATGATTAATTAACCGATTTGTAGTGCATTATTTCTGTAACATTTAAAACAACGTATTATCATTCCTTGAAACATGTATAAGTAAACTTGATTCGGAAACGACCTATACTCGACCGACACGATTTGCACAAAATTTGTTTGCGTGCCTAGTCAGCTACGGATTTTTTTTCAATTCATACCCAGATAATACAGCGATGTAAACCTCAGAAAATAAACGAGCAAAATCATTTTAAGTTTAAACCTGAAATATCAGTTTCTCTTATTTAAGAACATAAAAACCCACTTACAAGATTAAAATTTCACCCTGAAGATTACAAGGAAATTGGAACGAGCTCCATGACGCGCACTATTACCGGAGTGTTAAAATGAAATAGAGCAGATCACAATTTTAATTGAATTGCTTAAATCAAAATTCCAAATCAAAATCAATCAGGTGTTGAAAGATGCAGTTGTATCGCGTACATTGTATAATGTTGGTGGATACTGGGATACGCACTTTGATATTTGTATTTTTTCAAGTCACATATATGCGCATCTTTCTTTCGTTCCAGTTTGGTATGAAAACATCGAAACGTTCAGCAAATTTGGATACATTAATTATTGAAAAGGCAGTGAATCTTCCTATATGTTTAAAAAAAAAAATGTTGGCGTCAGGCACATCTGGTCTGATCACTAATCATTTTCTGTTCCCATGCTTTGCGTTTAGAAATATTTCTCTTGTCTATCTTTTTAGTAATTATTCAAAAATCATTAATCCAAAACGAGGCCGCTTATCCCAGAACAGCTCCATTATGCATCAGACAGAGTTTTAATTAGTCCCGGCAAATTTCGTCAGAAGGTTTGGAAGATCTACGACCAATTTTATTAACTGCCTGCTTAAAACCTGTTAAATCAACTACAGTAAAATACTTCATTTATTTTCCTTTCCTTTAAAATTGTTAATTTGTCAAACTTGTCTGGATGATAATTTAAAACGCGTAGTTGAAATTTAACTGCACTGTGCATAAATTATTAAGACCACTTGCTTGAATGTTTGTCATTTTAGGATTCCCTTGCCAAGAAGTGCTCACTGGAGTGTGTAATGTACAAAAAAAAGAATTCCTTGTAGAATGTCCTAGAGCTGCGATTGGAACACCCAGCACAATAAATTCTAGTTTATGGAACTAGTGTTTGTTCTTAACGGTCTTATCTGAGGTCTTAAGCATAATCGTTCGTACACCGTCATCGTACCACGCAGCAGACGCTTCCCATTTAACAGATTCGTCATTTTTTTGATACACTTGGTCAATAATTATTTTATAGTCATATTGGAACGACACGGTACGTCATGCCGGCGCTATTCTTCTCTGCGTTTTTATTTGCGGGAGAGACCGGAAATTAATTTTTGATTCAAATTTCATTGAGAATTAAGACTGACATAAAAGTAAACACGGACTGTCAATTTTGTTCTTTGAAAAACTATTCACGTGATATTAAATAGAAGTAATAAGTAATTGATTCAGTCCCTTAGCATCAAAAGCGGTTCTACATGTCAATCTGCCATGGTGCTTCTGAATGGAATGATAATCCAAATTTTCAAAAAAGAAGAGTTATGTATACAATTAGGTATAATTTCCGGTTTGCGATTGTAAATTAATCTAACATACCTGCAGAAAACGGACGTTAAAATCGCTGACTATGGGAGAAATTTCGACAATAAATGCATGCTTGTTTTACAAGAAATTTTAAACTGTAAATGAGAGGCATCAGCGATCCTTGAAAAGTGTCCCGACTTAGCAAAACACATCGTTTCGCATGGCTTCGTCACGGTATTTGTCTGAATATAGAACGACATTGCAAACAATGATTGCCCTAAATGACTAGCGTTGAGTTATGATTTTTTTTATAATATTAGCTATTAAGGGAAGTATTTAATTTGTAATATAAAGTTAAAAAAGAAATGTGTTGTCAAGTTATTCTATGATTCCCTGAATATCTAAAATCCTGATAAAGGTTAAACACTGGAACAAACCTTCCCATTGACTTTTACACAACTTCCGGTATAATTGCACAGCTACAATACTTTTGAATTCAATGGAATTCATTTAAAGTTTGTAGGTGCGTTAAACAAAAGATAGAAGTAGCATGAACGCCAATATAACGGATGTGCAACCGAACACTTTATGAATAGAAACAAGGTACGAAGTGGTAGTGTAAATTGAAATACGATGTAAGAACTTGATGGAAGAGCAATTGTCACTGCTGTATTTGAACTGAGGTCAATAGACGTTGCTATTTACCAGCAACAGGTGCTCGCTGTTACGAATGATTACACGATGCCAAATACACTTAAAACTGCTTGTTAGCAAACTTGTGTTAATTACTACTTACCAAGATATTAAACTGACGGCACTCAGTTGTTCTTCCGTTTCTACGCTTTGCAGCCCAAATATATTTTTCTTTCTGATGTTTATTTTTGACATTTATTGTTGTTTTATGGTTATTTTAACTAGACGTTATGCACAATAAAGATAAAAAAGTTCGAATGTAAAATCTCAATTAAATTAAGTCTTATCTATTAACAGAGAACGGAGAAATTCACCCGAAACTTCATTCCCCCATGAAACAAATCTTTATACAGTTGCTAAGAATATGTTGCAATAATGTTTTATAAAGTTGATGAATTTGGCCATTGTTAACTAAAACAAACTTATTCACGTATGTGTTTAGTTGACATTTATAACCCTTTTTTATATGAATTGTTTAGCATACTAATAACTTTAGTATTATTCCAGTTCTTGTTTACTCTTTATCTCCTAAGCTTAAGCAAAGTGAAAATTGGAAACAAAATTTACCGTATGGACATTTCAGAGTATCAATTCATTAATTGTACTTCTTACAAGCGACGACAGTAAAAGTTTCCTGATACAAACATATTTCAGAACAGAAAAGAGCAGAAATGAACAAGTTACCAAACCTGCTGTTTATTTCCAGTTTATCATAGCACGTTCATAGCTACGATGCAACTTTTTAATTAAAGCCGTCAGTATCTGCTCGTGAAAATCGTTCAGTTCATATCATTCATAAGAAATTTACATCATTATCTGCGATAAAATTATTCTCCATGTAATCTTTCTCTCCGAGAGCGATATCTGTTTACGTATGCGTAAGTATGTCGGTGTTGATAAACGAAGTATTCAAGTGGTTTGCATTTATGTAAGGTAAAGCAATAGTAAACTAGTTTAAAGTCTACGCCACTGTATAGCCAGTGTATAAGTCACATGTGATCACTGACCGCCATAACAATAAGAATCATCTATTTTTTAAGACCAATTATCAGATGAAGCTTGAAGATAGCCGGTCATATGCATCTCCAGTTATTTAGCGGAAACGATTTTCATAGTACGAGTCACTGTGACTGTACCCTTTGACATTCTGATCCCAAAACAATAGAACCAATCATCCCATGAAGCTTGACGACTGTGGGATATATATATTTGAAGTCATTGACAGAAACGATTTTCAAAGTTCGGGTTACTCTGACCCTAACTTTGGACCTGATCTAAAGACAATATGGATCATTTACTCAATACGATAAATCAACCTATGAAGTTTGAAGAATGTTGGTCATATGGATATCTAGTTAATGGGCAGACACGATTTTAAAGGTTCGGGTCACCGTGACATTGACCTACTGACTCTTAAAACAATAGGGATCATCCTCGTTCATCCTATGAATTGTTAAGAGTGTGTGTTATATGGATTTCAAGTTATTTAGCTGAAACGAAGTGTGACAGACGGACATACGGACGGACATAATCACGAGACGGACTTTATGGGGTTCTCCCATTGATCTTCTCCGATCTTTTCATCCCCAAATTATAATTCTAACCCTCTAATGCCGGAATTAACTCAGGCAAGTTCATAGTGCTAAGATTATCTGAAACCCTTACCCCTTTATTTCTTCTTGGTATATGTATGTAGACAGACGGACAGACATATGGGCAGTACAGAAACAAGCTGTCTCTCTCAAGTGACGCATAGCGAAGAATGACTTGCTCGTTCTCATGTGATTTACAGTTGAACTCCAGTAACACGGTTCAATGTTCATCTTGTTTGTCTATAACATTGTCAGTTATGCCAAGTGTACACAACATATAAAGTAGTTTTAGAAGTAATGAAACACTGTTACTGTTATTTATAACCATACACACAGTATCGAGTATGGGTTCGTACTCATTCATACATAATTAAGTAGATAAGAGTTATATATGGGACGTAATGACTAAATATTTTCAAACACAACACCCACAACCAACCGGAATTACTAACAGAAGAATAAACCTGCACGCTAGATTGTTTTGAACCCCCTTTTTTTCGTCAAACGAAACGAATCGAAACGTCTTTTACAACAATGTAAACATCATTACACAATAGTGTTTGGAAATGATAGTTTAAGGAAGAGAAGGGTCATCTCAAAGCAGTTAGAGCTGATTATAAATCATTTAAATTCAATATTTGCTCTCGTGACAATGACGTGACTACATACATCATGTTCAATTTAAAATTCATTTTCAGGTTCGAGTTTTAAGTATATTTGAATCCTGATTTCCATTATTTACAATTGCAAGGTATTGAAATAGCAATATGATTTGTTTGATTAAACCCTTTTGAGGGGTAAATACGTCGTTTGAATTAAGCTGCAAATACAGTTTGACGTAAAGCCTGTAACAGCTCAGTCAATTCCCTATTGTTTTCAGCTTTAATAAGACATGACAATATTTCAGGATACTGTATTTTAATCAGTTACTATAAACGCTTAGACGACAAATGATAATACCTTATGGACAGTCTGACGTCATCTACGATTTTCACCGAAAATTAAAGTCCATCAATAGCATTCCCGCCAAACCTAAATCTAGCATTTCCTCAGGGATTTTATATTGTTTAAATTGTAATTGTTAGATATAAACATGCTAGATATACTATTTTCCGCAAGAGAAAGCAAGCTACATTACCTAGGGATACATATTTAGTGAGTTTGATTTGGAATAAAATATAATTGAATATGCCAGAAACTAATCCATTCTATATATTTATTTGCATGAATTTCAATGCACTTTGCTGTCCCTTCGAAAAAAAAGTACATTTATGACAGATTCAAAATTTGCTACTAAATTTTGTTGCTGCTGCAGTGATTGTTTTTAATTAAGCACGGTGCATAACTTGGTGGTACCTTTTAGTGTCATTATTTATGTATCCGCTAACACCTCCGACAATTATCTTCCCTTTTCGTGATACACACAGTATTATACAGATCTGCACGCACGTATCACCGACATCAAACCATATCATTAGAAACGCTGTCAAATAATGTGCAGTACATTTGTTCAGTAACGTTTGAAAATATATCAAAGCAAACTTTTAAATATATTAAATAATGAAAAGGGTTTTCCGGATTTGTTACTTGCCGTTTTAACTGATGTGTTGCCAATTAGTTGATTGTGTCTGTCTGTACTGAGATTGAGCAATAAATTTTCCAGTCTCAGAGGTGTATAACAAGTAAAATAATAGATTTTTGTTTGTATTTGTTTGTAATTGTGCTTATTAGGTCCACCATCCTCGTTCGAGGTATAGTCGGTACGACCCGATAAAATAATAGAAAGTAACTTAAGGAATTTTACTCACTCAAAGACTGACATTTTGTTACAAATAATGCGAAAAAAGCGCCGCACAAATCAAGAAACAAGGTGAGACGTCTTCATAGTGTCTTGACTGATACTTCCAAGACCAAATTACTTTTGAATTATTTCAAATCTGTTGCTTACATAAGACAATGTTACGAAAATGATATGCAAATTGATAAAATCTCAAAACAACAAACGGTTCAGAAATTCAGTGCGAAATAAGAATAAAAATAATTCCCAGACACAATTATAGAGAACATCTTCCAAAACACTTCATTACATAAACTTTTCATTTTACAATTAACTAATATCTTACTGAAAGATCAATATAACTATTTAGAAAATGTTGTATCGTAAAAACAACAACAACAACAACAACAAAACATATATAAAAATAGGAAGAACCTAAAGCATGTATTTTCTTTTGACGCTCTGCAGTAAATGTTGCAGCCACTGCATATAAAAGTTCTGTAACTTTTTGTACTGGCTGAATCATCAATTTCTAACAAGAAACTGAGCATCAAATAGGACCGTCATTGTAGCAAAATTGCAATCTTCGGGGAATTTAATTTTATAATTGTGTTCAAAATTTTCTGTCTGTATTCAATACTATAATGAATGGTCTAATTTACTATGTACCAAATAGGATAGGATATTAAATCTGTATATTGCTTGTCTAGTTTAACTTTTGGCGGTGTTAATATGTTTTTGTAAGACGCTATAAAGGCACGCACGCTTATATTTTACTTTTACGAAAATAGTGGTGTGTAACCAAGAAACAACAATGGCTAAATAGTATCATTATTATGGAAATAGTCGTAAAGAAATTTGTTTTGTAGAGTATAATGATGTTGACGATAGAATTTATTTTGTTAAACTAGTAGAATGAAGTTACATGTACTTAAGATGATAAAAGTTAAAATGGAAATTTGTGATCAAATTAGTCCTAAAGTTACATGTACATCTATAACCCTGATATATGCTGACACACCTCACCATTCTTTATTTCCGGGATAACTGCAATTATATCTGGATTAAATGGACTTCATTAACAGTTTACAGTAATAGGAGTATTAGACACTAATGGCAAAACGGCAATAAAACGAATGAGCAATCGAGTACTTCATGACCTGAGACAAGGAACAAAAAGATATCGTAAATTGAAATACGATTTAAGAATTTGACGAAAGAGCACTTGCAACGGCCTCATTTTAAGCCAGATAAAAAGACGTTGCTTTTTACTGGCAAAAGTGGCGCGCTTTTACGAACAATTACACGATGACAGATACACTTTAAGCTGCCTGTAAGCACACGTGTGCTGGTTTCTACTCAACAGTATCAAGCTATTAAATTAGCTACACTGGGTTATTATTCCGGCGCTACGTTTTACCACCTATGTATTTATTTATGTATGGCATTTTTTTTATATTTCTAGACATTTATTGTTGTTGCATTTTTATTTTCACTTGTTGTAAGCACATGAAAGATAAAAACGTTCGAGTGTATTTTGAAAAGTGTATAAAATCAAATATGTTCCATTAATAAAGAACAAAGATCTTCACACACACTTTTTTCTCTGTCGATCAAACCTTTCTACAATTTGTTCCGAAATAAAAAGTTTAAAAATAATTTTGTGTAATAACAGGTTCCACAAATTTAATTTATATGACAGACACCAGTCTATATTGAATCTATATTGCATTGGTTGAATAACTATGCACACAGTAGTCAGTGTGTATAGATTGTTCTGAATACAGTCTTATATTGTACAATGTATAATAATTATAAAATGTGAAATGTAATGCCCTAGAAATACCATTTGAACATACTGGCCGCTACAGGGTGTGTTTGATGATCATTTTTAAGCGTTTTCAAATTTGTATTTCACTCTTTTGATATGCAACTATATTTATTTATCTTTGTACATTTTCTGTTTAATATGGATATAATGTTGGTTTTCATACGTAACCATACACTTAATGCTATTTTGTAATCAAAACCGCTATATCATTGTTTGATTCGTATCTATATTTAAAAATATTCAACACGTTTATGCGCTATTTTGCAAGTTGACGTTCGCGTCCGTCTTATGGGTGTGACGTCATATTTGTTATATACATATATTCTGAAGAAGGGTTTACGGCCGAAACATGTCGATAAATGTGTAAATGATAAGTGTGTTGATTTTCTTTTTCAATACTATATTAGAAATACCGCGAAAAAATAACACCCCCTAACACAGATGAATTTATCTTGTTGCGGGTTAGTTTTGAACCCAAGAGGGAGCACAGCCGCGTTTCTCCTATTTTTGCATTTAACAAATGAAGTGGCAAGGGAACGGGTATCCATACAAATGTAAATTTTCTTCCCAGTAATAAAAACGTTTGCCACAATAATGTGACAATTACTACACACTACTATTTAGAAGCGATATTTTCAAGAAACATTAAAAGCACTTCAAAGCAGACAAAGCTGATTATAAATCATTTAAATTCAATATTTGCTTCCCGTGACAGACAATGACGTGATTGCATACACCATATCAATCAAAACTTTATAATCAGGACGCAGCTTTGCGCATATTTAAATTTTTATTCCCATTATTTTCCATTGCACAGTACGGAGAGAGCAAAACATTGTTTGATTAAACTCATTTGAATGACAAAACCGTCCTCTAGATTACAGGTGTAAATGTGGTATGACGCAAAACCTTTTACGTGTTCAGATCAGTCATTTCTAAGTACGAATAAATTTCAGTTTCAACTGAAAAGACACAATTTATATTGACTCAGTCATGATGCATGCTTAGACGACAACCAGTAATGCCTATCATAGACTCTGCTATTCTCACAGAAAAGGAGGGCGCGAAAGACTATTTTCAGTCCTGTTTTCCGTAACACATGTTTTAAGCATTCTTGAGGGAGGTTGATGTATTTATCGACCCTAAACTGGGAAATTGACGTTGTTAGAAAATGTTCCGTAAAAATGCCAAAACTTTACCCCGGGTATTTATTTGTATTACTACACGTGCGGTTATTCCTACGAATGATTTCGAAAATGGCAGAGATAACACGATTGACCTGCTGTTAATATGGCGTAATTTAATATCAAAAAGTAAACTAACAAACAATCTTTCATTAAGGGAAAACGCTTGTTTTACATGTACATAATCGCCTTTGAAAAGTTACATTTTATGTAATTATAAATTTAGCTGATAGAACTCGTCTGACATAAAGTGCGTCGTTTGTATTAATGAAAAGAAATTTTGTGTACAATATTTTACACATTTGTAGTAAATAACCTTTCGAATGGCACAAACTTGGCAGTTCCTAGTCCGCAAAAGACTATTTATAGTCGATTTGAACTATAAGCCATAAAGTTTTCATACTTTTGATGTTGTTGCTGCTGCTGTTATAATTATGGTGCACATATCCTTTGAACGGCCATAACGTAATAAACTGTATATGCGGGTTAAGACAGGTTTGGCCTTCCATTGACAGTTACCGTATGGAACACGTTTTGTCTGTATGAATGTAAAGGCTATGCCGACAGCTCCTGAATGTTGAAAACTCAGATGACCGAGGCAAATGCTGACACTTTAAGACAACCTTGAGAATGACCTTGGACACAATTTTACCAGTTTTGAAAATTTTCATTTTACCAACGTACAGGCCCCTGTGGAGAAGTGTTTTGAGCGCGTACAAATATGTTTTCATAGACATAAAGCAGACATGTCGTACTCAAACCCAGGTTTATTGACATCTTATGAGAACGCTTAAAATTGACCTCTCGTTAGCAAAAAAAAAAAAGAAGTCCATGCGCAGGTTTAGCAGACAGGCTGACCCATGCGCGTGAGCTCTGTAGATGGGCCAATGGAAATTTTACTTTCATGTTATAGCTCAATCTATTCGCTGACGTATACAACACGCGCAGTAAAACGAAAGTAACATAACGTGATGTACAGTGTTTACAAAAAACACGTTCATGTCTGTCGAGTGTGTAACAAAATATGCCGGCTATGCAAAGGATATGGGGAGCGCCTCTTATGAAATAATTTATGTATCCGCTAACATCTCATTGTCAGGTCACGAAGAAATAAATTCCCTTTTCGTGATTCACACAATCTTTTATCAGTGCATGATTTTGGCATCACAAACATCTACACGCACATATCGCAGACATCAAAATACATAATTAGAAATACTGCAAATAAAGTGCAATGATTTTGTTGTATAACATTTGAAATGCATATATCAAAGCAAAATGTAAAACATATTAAAGAGTGAAAAAAAATGTTCCGCATACTTATGACTGATATGTTGCCAATCGGTTGGTTGTTTTTGTCTGTATCGCGATTTAGTAATAACGTTTCCAGTCTAAGCCGCGTCTGACAAAAACAAGTCAAAGCAAGTAAGGCAATTTACCCACACGAACTTTGATTGCCTGTTTAAGACACATGTAATTCGATATAAACGCCACACATAATATCTTCAAGGACATTTTTTTTAAATCACATTATTTCTAATCAGTTGCCAAAACTTAGGGAGGAAAATGACTCGTGTGGAAATGATCTTGGCAATTGCTAACATTACGATGAATTTTTAATACTTAAAGTCTCAGTGAACACGATGAAATGTAAAATAAGAAAAACGATCCTCAAACATCCAAAGGTTAAAACACACCTAAACATTAGATGCCTGCACTTAATACATATAGTTAATGTTTCATTTACTGAGAGAGTTGTTTATGCATTCAAAATAGTTACAATTTTTTAAACCTCTAAGCAAAATTGTACGTGTCGGTATGTAATTTTCAAGTTTTCTTGTTTATATGTTATTGGAAGATGATTATTATGTAATAATCAACTTCCATAGGGTCTGCACCATAATTGGTGTATGCCCGACAACAAACATGGGAGCTTTTTTCATACGCTTATCAATATAGTGCGATAAAATCAAAGTAAAATTATTACACTTTTTTCATGTACAATCAATTTGATGTAAAAAATAAAAAGTAGTTTACAAAGTAATGTTAATTAGATAAACAAACAATAATCAGTATTGTATACATACAATAGTTCCTTTGTTTGCTAGTGCGTATTAATTAGTATCGGAAAAATAGATATTATGTGTGAAAGTTGTCCGTCTTATTTTCGCAGATCAGCTAGAAGGCCATGTTCTAGAAATAGAAACGGAATTATCCAGGTCGGTATATATTTAGACATTGATCTTTTTCAAAGACTACGCGATATTAACAGGTTTTTTCAGCGTCAAGATACAATGTCAATGATTAAGTATTGGGATTTATTTCATTATATTGTTCTTAAGGTTTCCTCAATGTAACATCATTATGTGAACGACAAATACACTCAGTATTTACAGTAAATAAACGAAACTTGAAAGGATGAAACAGTTTTGAAACTTCTGTACATGTATGCAATTAATTTTACCTGAATACTTAATGAATTAGACTTGATTTTTACTAGAGAAGTGTGGGTTATCAAATTGCTTAAAAAGCGCTTTATCCTACCTCAGTTGTCGCGAGCTGACATCTCTCGAGATAGCCTTCCATCAGTATTTCAATACTTTCATCCTAAACTTGTATCAAATTGCAAATGTTTGGATAAATGTTTGTTAGGAGAAAAATAATTTTGCATGTGTTGTGTGAGTCTTAATTATAATAGTATCATCCAAACGTGGTTACGCAAAAATACTCCTGTCTTTCGGTGTACTGTTCTTTGTTTGCTTTTATTTCTACTGATTAGTATTGCAGCAAGGCAAACAAAAACCTGCGCATCTATATCTTGAACTGTATCTTTTTTTTCTGATTACATTGTAACTGACGTGTCTGAAGATTAAACGATAACAGTTCGCTAAATGTGATCCTACCGCAACGCATACCCCCGTTGATCTCCTCTTTTGTCCCTGATCAACATTTTACCCACTGAAATCATGACCAAACTGTATGAATGTACTGGATTATTCACGAGGGTAAAGCTAGTTTTCCTTATGTGGTTATAAGCTGCTTCATAAATAATCTAGTCTGTTTCCTCTGGCTAGATTTCAAAATGTTGATGAATGTTGCCATAGAGAGCCAAAAAGGTTCATTAAATTTTGCATTATTATTTACCTTTCCTTTATGTCAAAATTTTATCATTAATGTCAAAATCTTATGAACACGACGCAGATTACGAGATACTTTTGGTCACGAGCACCATAGGTTGAGTAAAAGTTTATATTTTACTGTCATTATAATTATTTGTATCAAATCTAGAATCCATATAACAATCATATTGGTTCCAATGTTTGTGTCTCAATATATCAAACAGCGTTGTATAAAAAAGCAGCCATATAACTTTAAAAGTCCTTAAATTTGTTCGTTGAATTTTTTTTCCTTTTAACGTTGGACTTATATCACTGACTTATGTTCGTCTAATTAACACAAATTTTACTGATAGAAAATACTGCCATTTGAATTTTTTTTATTTGCATCTAAAAAGGTTAATACAAAAATGTTAACGTTGTCTAAAGCATGCATTTCCTCATACTATTCTGCAATTCATGTTACAGTTATTGCATATTGAAAAGGTTCTATGAACTCATACATTGGCAGAATCATCAATTATTAACCTTAATTCATGGGAAGGAATATTATCATCATTTACATGCACGACTAACATGCTTTCATTTGTAACAAAAACTACCATCTTCTGGGGATTTAGTCTTCGACCTCAAAGATTGTGTTTTATTAAGTGATTTAGTGAAAAGCGTCAACTACTAAAGGTAGATTTGTATTTCAACCTTCTTGTTCCTCACCTAACATTTGACCCACTTAAATCATCTCCAGGAATGTCAGTTACAATGTATTTCAATGCTGTTTCAAAGTATTAAATCTATTCAAAAAGTGATACTGGGTATTCTATTACAAAGTTTGTTGGCTTGAAATTTTATATCAGGTATATTCACCTCAACGCAGTTGAGAGCTGCAGGCTCGTTTTTTCCGGCATGGGAAAAATCACTGGAAATGCCGATAATAATATTTCAGTTGTGCTATTCTTTGCTATAGACAATTATACGAAATATAAAACAAAACAGGTATAACTTCAGGTGATATCCGTTTCCATATGTCACATATTTTGCACCTTCTGACGCAAAATGTTCTTTATTTATTGTTATTTTATCCTCAATCTGATTTTAGAGAAATGATAAGAACTTCTATACCTAGGTGCAGGGCCGCAATATTTCATGATAATGTTACTACAGATCTCCTTTGTTCTGATAAGCACAGAAATAGATACACGATTTAGGATTGAGCCATTACGTCCAAACAATATGTAGAACCTCGGATCTATATAGCTCATATAATTGAGGGCTGAACGTGTTTCACGTTTATTCAGTCTTTAGTGTTTCTTAAGAAAATATCTGCTATAAAAAACATTTCAGAAAAACTAACCGCGCTCCTGAAGTAAAACTTTATAAATGTAAAAGAATAATAAAAGAATGAAATATCATTTTCAAAAATCAGTCAAACTGTAGTGAAGTGTATAAACAAACGAGTCCTTAACACGTTTTTCAAATATTTTGAAATATTTTGAAATAGTTTAATTAAAAGGCTTGCAGTGCTTTATCGAAATTGAAGCATTCCCGGAGGTGATGTGCCTGGCGGAATAATTCACGAGGGCGAAGCCCGAGTGAATCGCAGGCACATTACCGACGGAAATGCTTCAATTTCGATAAAGTACTGCAAGCTATATTATTTCGATTCTTATAAGCCGAATTTATGAAAACTATCGTAACTACTACGGACCTTTTTTCAATTCGGCGGTAATGTAAAATAGAAAATAGCATAAATAGTGGCTGTTGGAATTTACTCCCTATTCGGGCAACCAGTCAAGAATCATACATAACTATATTATACAAACTAATTTTAGTTTAATCATCTAATACAGGAAATATAAAAAAAACCCGACTGTGACATTTGCTGAAGACGTCAGATTCAGAACCTAACAAAGCAGACAATCGATTTAAAAGCGAACCGTTAATCTCAACTGTACAACTTTTTAACGTGAAGTAATGACGTCAGTATGGTGACGTCAACGTTTTCATTCATTGTTTTGTCTCCCGGAATCAAAACATTATATGACGTTAATCCTGAATTTTCTTGGCCTTTTTAAAGGAAAACAAGGTGAAGGTATTCTAAGGCTTACTTGACGCAATCAAAAATAATATTTAGGTTCTTAGTCACAACTATTTAATGCGACTGATGTATTTATACAGATATTATTTCTATTTCTAAATTTTATTTTCTGCGCGGGAGTAAATTAGAAAAGTCGGAAGGAGCTACTTCCATGTCCGAAACTCCGCCTTCTTTTCCGAGTGCTTTAATCATATTAATGCACTCGAATTGACTATAGAATTATACCATAGGCATATTAGAATACTACAATGATTCATATGAAAGTAAAATCTTACAATCATGAAGCGTAATAATAGCTATGGTGGTAGTCAAGGTTAAATATAAGCCATTTCATACGCCCGAAGGGATGTTGTATGTTTCGAGGCTGTTCGTACGTCCGTCCGTTTGCATTTTATGTCCGTAGCCATATCTACCACTTCAATCAAGTTTTGTGAAAATGTTGATAACTGTATAGAGCTGATGTCCCTTGAGTTTCAGTTGGATTTCTTCAAAAGCACAGTTAGGGTCCTTTGAAAGTGGATTAGGAAGTCACGAGATGACGCGATGCGTAGGGGAGGGAGAGGGATGTAAACCCTCATCCCAGATTGTATGTACCCGATGTGTGCCGGAGGCAGCAAGGGCCCACACTACTTCGGGAGTAAACGGCTGCTGTCCTATTGATAGCTTTTCGTTTGTATTTTCCATTCAGTATATATTCAAACAGCATTCAAATGTTTGGTTATTGATAATTTGTAAGCTCATGTAATTTCCAGATAAAGGTATGTAGGTCATCTCATGAAAAATATAGATCAAATGCATTCTGTCCTTACATACATGTTTAAAAGTCTAAAAATATATTATTAAAACATATCTGATTGGATATTTCAAGAATTATTTCATGCTTAAGCAAAACAACCAGTGTATGACGAATGAAAGTACGGCGAATAAGCGATTTTATAATATCACTTTCAACATTCCCAAGTGTTTGAATTATTAATCACTTAACATATGTTAAATGCCAATATTCATATTAAAAAAAAGCTCTACAAATAAAAATCTGTAATAAAAAGAGAGAATCTCTAAACATGAACTGTTCTTAGAACAGACCATACCTTATCACCAATGTTTCATTAAAGTTCGTTCACTGCATTCGCAAATCATTTATCTCGATGCGTCCGTTTTTCTTAGAATCTTCTTTCCCAGGGAATTTTCAATCCGATTATAGTGGTTAGTCAGAAGCATTTTTATTTAATTTTGCTCTTAGAGCTTTTTGAGACTAAATTTAGATTTATTTTCTTTGGTTTTTATTTAATCTTTTAAGTCGCAGAAGTAAAAAAAAAGCCCTGAATAATTATGTTGTTAGTTGTTGACTTAAATGTGCTTCAGTACAATAGCGTCGTCATACGTTGCAATAAAACTGACAATACTAATAAAGAACGAAAGGCCCAAGACATTATTGTAGTTTATTGACGAATCAAATTTTTCTAGATACCGAGGCCAAGAATTATCCTAAACTTTATAATTATAGACGCTAAAAATACCTTTCATGGAGCTTGCACAGGTGGCATCCATATAAATATGTTTTTCTACAGATAAGAGCTGCAAAAAATGTATTTGAGGTTCATTGTTCCCTTTAAAACTTGTTTTAGTGTGTGGATCATGTGTTGATCTGTATAATTATATAGAAATTACCTTTG
>JAFMSR010000016.1:19860615-19868115 GCA_022818135.1 Saxidomus purpurata
ATTTTAACAAAGACATTCTTTAGTGATTTATAGTCTAAAATAATAAACATTGTCATATTTAAAATCAAACTATATGAATATGTATTATAGTAGTTTTATAACTGAAGATAGAGGAAATATGTCAAAATATTTTTTACTAACCTAATACATATTGAATATCCAACCTTTTTGCTTGGTATCTTTTCATTTATATCTGTTGATGAGAGAAATAACTCGCTTTTTAACATGTTTCCGAAGTAAACCCTGTGTTTTAAACTTCATTTTTGACCACACGTCAAAATAGCCATTTGGAAGGGTACTATAACTTTAAAGAGTGCTAAGGTCTGGTTGCTTGTGGTATTTATTGTGGTTGAGTATGTTTACGGAATATTTTTCTTGCAAGGCATGTTAACAAGATCATAACTTTGATGTATACCATGTTCTTATACACGTGCAGTATCTCTGAAATATCAGTAAACAGGATGTTGTCCAGTATAGAATGATCTGACCTTCTCTACTAATACCGTGTCAGTTTCAATCAAAATACTCTGGCAAGTAATGTTTACATCTGACTGACTTACTTTAGATTCACGTGCATCTTCTATTCAGAAATTATACCAGTTGTAAAATAGTATTTTGAGATATAAAATTTATTCATGTTTGTAAGTTTGCCAATATCAAATTTGTTTTCAGCAGTTCAAAAAGGGGGATCAGATAAAAAACGGTCATCTAAATGCAGCACTCAATCACACAAAGAAACGGATGCCTGTGTAGCACTCAATCAAATTCTAAGAAACAAATGCCTGTGTCTTCCAAAAGAATATGCTAAAGCGTTGTAAAGGATGTCCCTTTCTTGTTTTCTGTTTCATTTGAAAGCTTTCTTTTAATAGCATCAAGTTTTATGTATACTATATGGGTCTCCCGACAAATATTAGTCTCGTACGGGTTACACGTAGATCAATATATGAAAATCTCCTGGCCGAAAATTTCTTCATCATAAAATTCACTGGTTTTTTTTAGACCTTTTCCATCTGTTTTCCAGAATGTTTAAATTGAAGAGATACTAGTTATTTTAAACTTTTGATACAAGAGAAGTAATTAGGCAAACATATCTGCAATCATGGTCCCATAAAAAATCTAAATATGAAATATTTCCATTTGAGACATTTTGTAAATGTCAATTCTTTCTTGATAGAACCAATTGTTCACAGTTTAATACAGAATTAATGTGATACTACAGTTCTAAATATATTGCGGCGATTAATGAATGAGGCAACAGGGCCTTGCATCTGTTAATACAACGAGCGGAGGGTGTTTAATACGAAAAAAAAAAACATTTTGAAAAGTCTGGTTCAAATTCGTATATACTGAAGTCACATATTTCAGACAGATTTATTATCGCCCGATTTTCGCAGCAAATCAGACAATTATTTGTAAATCTATTACGTGCTTTGAATAGCAGAGAATTCATCAATTTCCCAGGTAGATTCCTACAGACACCTGACGTTATGCTCTCCCACAGAGAAACTTGCCGTTTGTTTGTTAATGTATCAATCTTATCGTGAAATAAACACGAAATAAACATAAATAATATTTATAAAATATCTTTTGTTTAAGTGTTATAAATTTGTCATTATTTCTGACTATATTAACTTAATCTGACAATCTGAATAAAGCAGGCTTTGTTTTAATATCAATTGTAGGGCGGCATTAGCCATGCGCATAAGCATTTTATCTTTTATCTAAGGGCCACCCGGAAGGTATTTCTTACAGCCGCTTTATATTTGTCCTCAGAAAACGATCTGTTTACAATTTGAATATTATTAAAACAATTTGCTTCACTGCAGAGAATGTGTACGAGAAAACATAACGAGTTTCTTTCATTCACAACTGCAATACAGTCAGTTGTAGTGTTCTAACCAGGACGAAGATTTTTATAAAACTAAAATACAAATCAACTTCTTCTAGCATATCATAATTACGTCATATGGTTTGTTTAAATATTACACAAAGCTATTGAGAGCAAAAAAAGAGAAGTAATTCCTAAACACCATTAAACAAACCTACCACCAACATAGATCACCAGTACAGAAAGGGTAGTTCTACAACAAAGTATACTATTGTTGACATCAGTTTACCTTAGCTGTTACAAGAAAACAAACCACATGTCGTAATGTTTTGCATCGTACTTATTGGTATGTTGTGACTCAAAAACAAAAGCAAAAAGGCTAAATCTGTTTTGAAAGTCTAGAATACATAATTATTAAGGCTACAATATACTCCACATGTAATTCAAATCAGCAACAATTGTTTGAAATGAGGCGTGTTTACACTAATCGTTGTACCTCAATAACCTACCGAAAAAACAAGGCTCACAAAACGTTGTATATCGAATACTCTTTTTATTTACACATAATGTATATCTTTAAACACGGGATGTGGGGAAAAAAACTGTTCGCCTTGTCTCTCGAGCTGCCATTGGACTGGAGAGACTAAATAAACTTAAGTGTCTTCCAAACGCATTTAATGAATTAGATTTCCAAGATTGAATTGATCTGAAACAGGTGGGAGGATCGATTGAGATAAAAATGAACGTGTATTGTGCACGCGGGTCTAAAATTAGCTGTAGCTTCAGTAAGTTTTAGAGCATTTACACTGCCCGATATAAAGTCCAGACACTTCTACGGATTTATGTCCTAGGACTGAATGACATCTGCTAGGAGAGTCAACGATGAGCGCGTCATTTTTTACGTTGTTGTCTGAAATTGCCAGTATAAGTGATATTAAAATGTAAGAACTGTTACGTCCAAGACATTTTGCCAATTAAGAAATGAAATATGCTTTCTATTTTCTTAATGAATAATTGTGATATTTATTGACTGAATTTTAGGCAATTATGTTTTTTTAAAAACATTGCAAAACCTACTTGCATGCACTGAGTTGTAGCAAAGCTCTAAGTTCAGCAAATGAGTTTCAAATTGTTAAAGTTGATGGCATAAACTATCCTCTAACAAAATTATGCCATGATTAGTTAGGAACGAAAAGCAAGTAATTTAGCACGTTCACTTTGCAAGGTATGAATGTCAGGCGAACAGTATTTAAAGAAATCATGTTATTGATGTTTGAGCACTATCGCGAGTGTCGCAAGTCTTAGTGGTCCATATTGAAGGATCTTTACTTTTTAAATACGTTCAGTCGATAAAAAGTACAAGCATACAATGACCCGGACGTCAGTGGCGGCGATCCTAAAGTTTTCTTTTCAAACTGGTTAAGTGAAAATACAAGTAAATTCATACATTGTTTTCTTTTTGTGAGTATGTATTCCTGCTATTCGAAAACCGTATGTAGTAGATCCATTTAAAACATTTTAGGTGAAAAATGACAATTGTTATGTAGTTTACCTGTATAATAATGAAATGAATGATAATAATAATAAGCCTTGGGTACAAAGAGGATATCAAAAGTAAAATAATATTACTTTCATCATTAACATTAATATGCTTCGTATGCTAGGTAGGTAACGGTGCACCCATTAAATAGATACCCGCTCAGACTAGTGTCAAATTAAATCATTTGTCACTTGTGAGAGACAGTTCTTGTTCGATGTATGTTGTTCTTTAAACTTGTATGTATTTATCATTTTACGTTTATTGAATACATTATTCATGTTTGGATAACATTGGGAGTGCTATTTTAAAGAAAACCTGGCTACGTTGTATACAGGCTATACATCCCACGTTAAGATACGGACTATAACGAAACTGTCCTTGGAAATGCATCTTACATGAGATTATTTGTTATATTCGTGTAGTTCATTTCCGACTGGAAATTTCAGTTTATGTTTTCTAGGCAGCCAATATATCAGTAGCTAGCCTATATTGATCTAGACAAATACACGCACATTTTACATCAAGAATATTTTGTGCAAGACTGCAACCTCACACACGCCTATTCAATAGCGTCACATAAATTGATAATGCATAATTTGTTATATGACTACGATCAAATTTATATTCCCTAAATCAAACAACAGGTGTTCTTCATAAAATGCATCTTTAAGTTACTAAAACAATTGATAAATGGTTCATGTGATGAGTAAAACCGTTTTCTGTAAACTGAAATATTTTTTTTAAATTTTACTGCCACACGGGATATTCATCTCTGTCACCTTCACGGTGGGGAATCACATGATCAAAATAATCTCTAAACAAAAGTAAATATATGAAAAATGTTATAAAATTATGAAAGCTGTTCAGCTGTGATTATAAAAAGTAGCCTATCTTATGACAACATTAACGTATTCTAGAACCACTCAGGTCTCAATAACAATCACCTTCTGATTGTGCTGAACAATTCAAAAATAAATTATTTCAGTGTCCTGAAGTGTTTATTACAATCGGAAGGTGACTATGATTGAGACCTATGTATTTCTAGAATACATAAATGTCACAATAAGATAGGCTACATTTCATATCTAAAGCTAACCAACTTCCATTATTTTTCAATATTTTCATAGATTTACTTTTGTTAAGAGATTATCTTGATCACGTGATTCCCCACCGTGACCTTGCAAGTCCTAAATGCAAAGTTGCATTACATAAAGATTGTTCAAAAAACAACTTTTGAAAACTTTAAAGATATAGCTTACTTAAAAAGCCATTTTTCTTAGTAGAAGATAAAAATAAAACTGTGTCTTATTACACAGATATATCAGTTTTGGATAGAGATTGCAGGGAAGCTTTTTACTACAGCGAAGTAATGACAAATTCGTGTATCTTAGTTGTGGTAACATTCATTTTTATAAAGTCGTAAACCAGTGGCATTTTTTTAAATTATGCAGGCAACTGTATATTTTTATATCCCTCTTAAACTCACCGAGATTTGTCTGAACGCTTTAAAATACAAGGGCAAAAGCCGAGGAAAACGTATAAATTACGCTTTATTTTCTTTTGTAGAAATATGGTACCAATCATTACGGCGTATATTAAGTGCATCATTAATGTAATTGCACTTGATCACCGCTCTCAATGGAAAAAGTCAATTCAAACTACTTTCAGAGACTTCAACTCGAGTATTCATTGATATTCCCATTGTGCATTGCACTGACCGTAAATCAAGCCGTTTACTGAAGCCATTAGTACATCATTGGTTTTAGTTAAAACAATTACTGCGATGTAACAATTTTGAAATTCTATATTCTCAGTATTTAATATGTTTACAAAGTGCTCGGAAATTCTCTGATGTTCAAAATTGCCATACTTCTTGAAATATGTATAAGAAAACATGAACGTTTACAACACAACAAACCTACAGACCTTATATGTTAAAAGATCTATATCTTGTAGGTCGAAACAGGTGACTGCATTTGGCATGTTTATTAACTTTCATTATTTTCATGTTTTATAATTCCTTCGGAAACTACCAGATAACATTATCATTGCACTTGATATTGCAACCAGTCTTTCCCACAAACGAAATAAAAATGCCATTATGAAATGTTACGATTATAATTAGAGATCGCAGGTACATTTGTACATTCCTACGAAACTTAGTAATCATTTCATCAAGTTTTTTCCCCCAAATTCTTCTAGAAAAAAAGGTAAGAAAATAATGTTCCAGACAAAAAGGTAAGAAATAACTGTTCCAGACAATTGTTAGAACACGTTCAAAAATCCATTAAAACACTTTTGCTCTGTTTCTGCTCTTATAGTTCTTTCTACCTTTGTCTTAAGTTCTTGCGAATTGACAAGAATTTTAATGAGCTTAACTATTCGTGCTTTTCTCATCGCGAACCTGAGTTTAATCTTTTAAACTTCTGTTAACCTGGACGCCGAAAATGCTTACAATTAGCATGATATAGAATGATAGATAGCAGCGTATTATCGAATTCCAGTTGGTGTTAAATAGATAACTGATACGTGTTTCTGCTCAAGAGAATGCAACGCGTTTAAAGTATTTAGCTGAAGTAGAAAGATATGCTGCACCAAGAATCGCAGAAGAAAAGGTAATATATGTATGTATTAAGTATTTATACGACAACTACTAGTACAAAATATATATCAAACAATCTATGTCATACCAAACAGTTAGGGGACACTTTCAGTAACATGTAAAAACTTTGGATACGTTAACAATAACATCAAATGAAATAATTTTTCTGCTAGGACCTCATAAGAGAAGGGATTAAGTATTTATTACCAGCCTAAAGGCACAGAGTAAAGTGCAAAAAGGTATGTTGCATCAATATTGAAGACGAGGCAAGACGTAAATATTGTTTAAGTAAAAGTTTCATTGCAAGTATTGAAGGCGTAGCAGTAGGGCTTAGGGGCTAAATTTTAAAAGAATTGAGGTAGCATGACTTTTCTTAGGGGGATGTATAAATTCTTTTTACAAAACTATTGAGGTATGCTAAAATTTAAGTGGAGAGGCTTTCTTATGGTGATGCTATACATTTTTTTAGTATTTAGCACATGTTTTTAAACTTGAAAGTTTGTGTTTTGGCAACAGTTATGGTCAGGAGTAGACTGCTCACAGGTGGTTTTAGATGACCTTTTTTCTTCGCACTTCCACTTCAACCATTCTGTCTGTCATTGTCGTACCGCATATTCCCAAGAGTTGATGCGTTTTATTTCCTGCATAATTTTCCTCCGGGGACAGTCAACCTAGAACGCATAGCGAGCTCACAGAAGCTATATCAACAGTATAAACTTTACGCTGTTTATGGAAAACACAACACTTTAGACTGCAAGACTTTAAGAAAAACATTCCAGCTAAAATTCGGTCGTTCGTAAATAAAATCTCATTTCAATACAATTCAAATTCTTCTTAAGGTTTAGCAGTTTAATTTGATCCGGCTTTTAACTAGATTACTTTCAATACATGCTTGCGGAATACGTAGGAGAGAAGATGCTTAAGGCATTCTAAATAACTGCAATATTCTGCAAAGAGATAAGGAATAATATTGGTGGTTGTGGCCCATGGAAGTGGGGACGTTCAGTAACAAAATAATACCTTTTTTACTATGTTAGACGATTAAAATTTAACATGAAAATTTCTACAATACATGTATGAGTAAATGTTATATAAAAGTAAATGTTATATAAAAGTATATAAAAGTAAATGTTATAAAAATAATGTAGTTATATAAAAGAAAATGTTATAAAAAGAAAAAAGAAAAAAAAGAAAAAAGAATTAAATAAAAAGAAAAAGAAAATAAAAGAAAAAGAAAGTTATATAAAAGAGAAACACTTCCTACATCTGAAATTATTTGTAGACCGTAAAAGATTTGTTTTTTATTTATACATGTATATTGTTTTTATATTAGTTCACATATAAATATATCTGATTAGTTATAATTCAAAGGCGTATTTTGTAATACATGGGTATTTTTTTTCTTAGTAACTGTATATTAACTGGTATAATACTGTAAAAAGAGTCAATTTTGCGACATCTTAAGATTCACCTTACATAAATCATAAGAAAGCAAATATGTCTGCAAACCTTGATTTTGAATCATTTTTT
>JAFMSR010000016.1:19875615-20213115 GCA_022818135.1 Saxidomus purpurata
ATGCTATTGATCTCCCAGTTTTCTCTGTACTCTCAATTCGCTGATCAGGCTAGTTCCAGGTTTAAAAATACAAGTCTCACACAACTATTGATCAGGACCTTGCTCTGCTCGCGTCTCACAAAACTATTACACGGAAATCCATTAACTGTTCACAGCTGCTGTTTTGCATTGTTACAACATGCGTTTTTAAAGTAATAATCGTGATCCAATATATTATTATGACGGCTTGGACGGGAGTTATTCCCATGATAACTATTATCACGATATATTCTATCTAAAATTATACTCACCCATCAATCGATATGATCCAATGAAAAGTCAATACATATTAATTTTCATGATACATTTGAGGGTGCATTTTTTATTAATTTGTTCTTATAGGTGAATTACGGTATTTTGTTCCGACCGGTCCATTGAAAAAGGAGGTACAGTTTAAATGCCAATTGCAGTTTTTGCCGAACAGATTGCTAAAGTTTGTGACTCTAATCATTGACACTTTGCGTTGAGTCATGATCGAAAAATGCCTCAACGTTATTTTCTTTACATCTTTAAAGTGGCAATGAAGTTCTTAAACAAAATCTTTCCCCGTCCTTTTTTAAAGATTTTTATAATGAATTTATTTTTTACGATAATGCTTGATTTAAAATCGCTAGAAATCAGAAACACTGCAAATATTTGGAAAGAAACTAGTGTATGAGATGACGTAAATCTTATCGATTGTATACATATTTCCAAACATTGTCACGTTTATTCCAAAGTATATTATAAAATAGTAAAGCTAATTTTCCGCGTACATAAAACACAAAACAACATTTGACGCTGATTGGTCTATTCAATAATCGGTCATTTCCGGAGATAATCGGATTATTAATTAACGGTGGGTTGTTCACAAACCCACCAAGAAATGTAAGCAGTAAACTATCAATTTTACTGGCCGTAAAGATAAGAAATAGCGTCATTGCATGACTGCAAAAAGTCTGCAAATCATGCTAGGGTCCTGTTATAAGATGTACGCAGGTAGAAAAGTGCATTCAGATTTGAATTATATTTGGTCGCAACGAAGTATTTGTTACAAGATGTACGAAGGTAGAAAAGTGCATTCATGTTTTGATGTTGCAGCTAGTGTTTTTTACAAAAGGTGGGAAGGTAGAAAAGTGCATTCAGTGTTTTGAATTATATTTTGTCCAGATGCAGCGTAGTATTTGTTGCACTTTAACTTTAATAAATCAATAATTATATCAAAGGTCTTAAATAGTATTAAAAAAAAAAAAGTTTTTTTTTTTTTTTATAAAAAATTTTTGTTATATATGTTATATAATGTTATTATGTACCACTTGGGTCTCTGTTGAATAAACCTAAATAACCTTCAAAGTCGTTAAATAGGGGGATAGGGGAAGAATGTTGATGTACAATAAGTAGGTTAATGTTCTTATATACGCTACGGCTGACCAATTTATTTTCATAAATGACTAACGTATACGTAATTGCATCAGTTTTTATATTGCTACCGCCACTGCTGGTTAAAACCGGTATGTTGTGGTTTTTGGTATATTATCATTTTGATGAAAATAGTAATTGAATTCTTTCGCCTGATATAACTGAGTTTATTTTTCTTTGCAAATTGGAAAAAGAGCTGAAATTAATAGCACAGAACAAACACTGGATTTAACTAGATGTGCAAAAATGTATGTTTATGTAAATCTGAACTGTTAACTATTTTATGAAAAAAGGATAACCTTCATTAAAAACGAACATCCTCTATTTTTATCTCATCTGGCAAGATTGTAAATTTCTTTTCATTGAAGTTTTCAGTTGGGTATATGAATATGTATTAATGGTACACACAATGCTATCAGTATTTATATCAAAGGCATAACAAGCAATGCTAAATTACGACATCTGTTTTATTATTATAGACATCGAATAACAATTAAAAAGACAAAACAAAATACGGATTTACACTATTACAAAATATTGCATAACAATAACACACATACAATATTTATCATTTGATATGCATAAAGCCCATAAGTAAGCTATGTAATGTTTTGATATGGATATGATACAGAAAAAACAAAAATTTCTGAATAAACTATTAAAAAGTCAAATCTCGGCCAATCGCTTATGTACAAGATTATAGCGTGAAAATATGTAACAGTAACTGAGATTCGTATCTTCAAACTCCTTAACTTAATTGTCACTCTAGAACGGTCAGATACATGGCCACCAACTGGAATACACCATTAACCTAAACCAAGTAAGGTACATAGAAAGACAAACAAACCATTTTGTTGTGCATGTAATAGTGCATGTCATAGGTCGCTAAATAAGATATGTAATCTTTTCTGAAAGTATACTTACAATATATGTAAGTTGTGCAAATACTTACAATATATGTAAGTTGTACACATATTCAAGTTTCGTTATTCCTGCTTTTATGTCAAATGTTTTGTTTTTATTCGTATTGTTTCTTTTCATTATGTACTGAATATTTTTATTCACTGTTTTTGATTTAGTATTATATTTTAATTACTGAATATTTATTATTGCTATTCCATGTTAAGTTGTCCGTAATAAATATGTTTTACTTCTTACTGCTATGCTACTGTATATTTCGGTGTGATAATTGTAATGAATTTGAATATAAGACTTTGTCTTAACATTTTGTTTCTTATATTGTTATTGTTATTAATAACGTAGATTAGATATGCAATGCTTAGTCTGGGCACTGTTATATCTTATTCATAATATTGTAACAGGACTGACCGACAGACAACATTTTGGTCATAATTCATAGAATGAACAGACGGATGAAATTGGTCACAATTTCCTGTTTTATATTAACCCAGGTTCATTGGCAATTATTTTATACTGTCCATAACACAAACAAGTTCAGAGTTCAGATGAGTTTTATTTGATATCACAACTCTAATCATTATACGATTTATGTGACTAAAAGTAACAAATATAAGTAGACAAAAAAAATAAAGTAGGTGAGAGAATGGGTAAAGGACCAGCCATTGACAGAAGGTAAACGTTACCTTAGACGTCTGCAGACTGGCCCCCTTTGTACAAGGAGTGCTCAGCTTTTAAAGCCAAATCTTCCCGCTTAAAATCTGTGTTGTAGGAGGGTTGTTCACAAAAGCAGGCATAACATAATTTATTGTATTAGACTTACCTTGTAAAACACAGGGATAAAACAATATGAAACCATTGAACATCCCTGTTTGAATATAACTGTTACTAAAATTCAAAAAGGCATGAAAAGCAAGAAAAGAAACAAGTACTTCACGTCTGCTAATTTAAAGGCCTATGTATACTACTTTTTACCATCCGATATGAAACAAATTCTACAGAGTTATATCTATCACCTAAAACGCAGAACATGATAAATACTGTGAACAATGCATTATACTGTGAAACAAGATGAATAACATTCTTAATTCCAAAATTATAGTTCAAAAAGTAAGTCTAGGGTTCTAGTTATACACTGCAAAAAGAACCGAAATAGGGACGAGAGGCCTTTAACAGAAAAAGATGTATCTGAGTGATTGTGCATTAAAATTTACTGTGTAAATAGGGACAGCAAAAACTGGTTATACCGTGTTAAGATATAAAGCAAGAGATATCCATGTACTAGAGTAACTGGACTAGTTGTGTAAAGTAAAGAAAAAGGCATCCTTGCTACAATATATTGAGTAATTCTAATGACCTAGATAAAATGATTAAGATGTAAAATTGAAAAATCGTGTAAAATATTTCCATAACAATATCAAAATATTGAATAATGAATGAATATGAATTAAAGATGTAGAATGTCAACGGCAAAACTTGTAAACCTGATAAAAAAACACATATGATAGAGGTAAAGATATTGGCAATAAGAAGTAGGACTAAAAATAACAAGTTTTAATTAACATTCTGAAGTTAAAAAACTTTGCAATAATTAAAAGCATACTTGCAATAATAACGAAAATGTAATTTTTGCAATATTTAATACGCTTTGATATAAAACATTCTAACAATGTATGATTTCTTTTCATTTAGATCACTGAAATATTAGAATACAGAATAGAGCACCATCATTCTTGCATCAGACACATTCCATAGCTATCAAGCGAGCTGGACATCATAGCAACTTTTGATAATAATGTAAGAAAATTGTACACATTTACCAGATTCGAATAGAAATCTATCCATCTAGCACCAGGCATATACCATAAGATGTATCACGCACGCTGATTTTAGAAAGTAATGATGTGCTTATAGACAAGATTTTCTAGACATCACGTCCAAGCATAGTCAGCCGAGAAAGAAGTATTACAAGTTACAGAGCTTTCATTCCAGTTCATGGTCTGTCTAATCTACTTTGTTTTTGTCAGTAAAATCAGTCTGCAAAGCACTTGCATTATTCAAATGGTGCTGAATATACCGATTTGTCTGCGTGGGCCATCATTACTGTTCACCATACACCATAAACAATTGAATTTTGCCGAAAATTGCTCTGATAGTCATCTGTCTGCAAGAAAAAAATTATGTGTAATGGTTCTAAGAGCTTCAAGCTGATTACACTTTATCTGGAAATCCGGAACTCTCCGGAGATGAACGAGTAGGCACGATTGTGAAGACATAAAAGTTTTACATTTTTAAAGCAGATGGCTATCTTCCATTTGTTATTACCATCGGTGTTCAACGATAATTATAATCACACGTTTTTATCTGTTAAAATTATATCAAATAGTGTATTTTTAACAATATGCTTATCTATGCAAACGCAACAATTTCTTTCCAAAGAATGAATGAGAGCAGTGAAGTCAGTGTTTTAAGGCATAATGAACAGAACTGGTCTTCGAATACCGCACTCGAATACCGAGTGCGCCACGCAGAGAGGAGTGAGATCACATACACTGTTACATTAAATATTAAGTCCTGAGCAACAACCAATAAAACCAAACTGTACAGTTTATGACTGTTGTAAATTATGTCCCACAGAAAACGTAATATTGAGAAAGAGCGTGCAATACTTTATTTTATTACACATTCATGCAAATTATTTTAATTATGTTTTCACTTTATGTACTTTCTGTAAATAGTAGAACCGTGTTCTTATAAGCTCAACTATTCAAAGAAGAAGGAGGCTATTGCACTCGGTCCGGCGTCGGTGTTAGTTAAAACTTTTTTATAAGTGTTTATATCTTCTATTCTATTTTACATATGTTCTTTAAATTTGGCATACTTATTTCTCACGGCAATATAGACAACTGCTGCGGCAAGTCACATAACTCTGTCAAACGAATTGCGTACTGGACTTTTCACAAAAACTTTACTTTAGCCATAACTTTCCGATTTCTCAATACTTCATCATCAAACTTTCAAGGTATGTTGCTAATGACAACAGGGTTGTAATGCTGCCCAAAATATTTTGGTCAAGGTCACATTTGACGAAGTAATGCCTTATTTTGTATCTAGATTTTGTCAAGATAAAATGAAGTCTAATTTTGCCATTTTTAAAATATTTGTTCGTCAAACTTTCAAATTATATTGCTTATGACAAAACGGTCATGAAGTACCCCCTCTACCTCTTCCCACCTACCTATACCAACACACTCAACCCCAAAATGATATTCTCTTTTTTTGTCTATAAGTTTGACCTTAAATCTTATACAAATACAAAATTAGGGATGGCAACGAATATCCGGTTATCCAAATATTCGTTTAGACCTCCGAATATTCGGCTTTCATGATCGTCAACAACTTTCAGAGAAATAGAAAAACATGTTTGATATTTGCATTCAATATTTGAGTCAGTCCTTAACGTAAGAGTGATTTGAAAATCTGCAAGCTATTTTCAGTAAATCTACGTTTTCATAAGGATTTCAATAAATTTGAACGGCAAGTAAGAGATGTTCAGTACTATGTCACCCACGCGATTAAACGATATAATGTCTTAATCAATTTCATTGTAAAACGTGTTTAGTCTTACAAAGGGTGTTTTGCAACATTAGGTAACATATGGGAAGGAGCCTTATCAAATACTCGACGATATGATCATTGATATCAAGATGTTGTGTTGTGAATATCCGTTGACGAGATGCTATGAAAAGATTTGACTAAAAGCTTCAGACATTATGTTACTCGTATATTGTAGGGTTCTTTATACATGTTATAGGCAATTATTAGATATTATTCGAAACCTATTCTTGTCAATATACCTATTTATGCACTCTGCATAAACGCATGTATGTAGTTTTACATATTCAAAACTATTATACAATTATGGGCTCATGAAACATTTGACATGATATGATGTTCACCACAAAAGGAAGGTCAATATCTACCTACGAGTCCCGAATACATAACAAACAAACCTGACCGTAAATGATAACTTTTTTTCAAAATTTTCTTCATTTTAGTTTTCAACATATTCATCCTTGATGTATGTGTTCAAGTGGTACTCGAAAGTAATTATGTCATATCGAAAGGAGTTTTGTTCCTGATCCATTGAATGATGTCATTAACGTTGTTAAAATGCTTCCCATGCAGCTCAGATTTTGGTTTAGGAAAGAGGTAAAGTCGTACGGAGCAACTTGTGCAAAGGGGTATCTGCTCTGAGGTCTCCTCTCAAATTATCTTTAATGTTTTCTTAAAGCCTACGTAATTCATTAGTATAGTACTGCTCTGTGACCTCTTCGCAGATAATCCAATATAAAACCGCCGTTCAAATCCCATAACACTGATGTCATTACATTTCCTGCAAATGCTGTCAGCTGGAACATCTTTAGTGGTGTTGAGCCTTGATATATCTACCGTTTGCTTTGAACTTGTGACTTTAAAATCATTATGATGCACCCATGTATTATAATGGGTCACAATTCTCGTGAGAACTGTTTCTGGATTTCGCTGAAATAGTGTCAAAAGCTCTTTAGAAATATTGTGCATAGTCATATTTTGACATGGTGGTAAATTCTCGAAATCTTTGTTGCAGAAAATGTGTTCATGTGAAGACAGAATAAATAACAATGTGTTGAATAGACTCTCTTCTATCATTCTTGACCATATGAAATAAAGTTTACTCCGCTGATCGTGCACTGGACCATTGAGAGATTTTTTAATTGTATATCTTATATTTCATACAATAATAGACTAATGTTTCGGTCAATACATAGTTTTGCGGACCTGTTAAAAATGATATTGACCTCGGTCTTCGTCCTCGGTCAATATCACATTTAACATATACTCAGAACTCTGTATTGACCTCAAAATTAGTCTATAATTTGTATAATGTACCATGACTAGACATAAATATTCAAATACCTCTTCATAAAGTTATTTATGCTCGCCGGCAAAACTTCTATTCAGGCATAGATCAAATTAAATAATATATGTACCACGACCGGAATTCAGAGTACGTTTGTATGTAATATAGATACTTTCAAAACGTCAACTTAGGTTAATATACGTATTGTAACCAAATAACTAGTACAAATATAAATGTGACGTACACTTATGTATGTACCAGGACCAAATTTACTCTCAACTAACAGATATGAGTGCTTAAAGTACATCTATTTGAAAACATCTATATACTATTACATACCAGGGGCAAACTTCCTCCAACAGACAAAAATAGTTTATTACATGTACCTTAAGTCTTTTATACCACGATATGATTTTCAAGAGCAGACATTAATTTCATCGTACAGCAAGTAAAATTACTTTTGTACCACGACCAAACGTTCACGTAAAGAAATCTATATGAGCAGGAAGAATAATTCTATAATTATATACAGGTCTGTTATCCCCTTCTTCGCCTGATGCATTGGATCACTAATTACACGTTTCATCTTATGATTTCCCTTAACACACGGAACCGCCTCCTCGGGAAGTGCTCATATTTCATCCGGTTCTTTGGGGGCATCGTCTGTGGTAATTCTAGAGTACAATTTCTGCTTCTGGAAAAAGTAATCAGTTCATATTTTAGCTATGGTTCAATAAGAAGATATAGGTCAGTTTTCCATTTTTGTAATAGTAACTGATGTTTATAATGTACAATATATAATTTGATATGCAGTTCCCATATTTGGCCAAATATTATCCTTCGGGGTATTAGTAAAATGGGTATTTTCTTTGTAGTGTTATGCTTGATGTTGCTTTATGGGACAAGAGGTTTTATTGTTACAATTATTACGATATAGACACGAATTGGAAGGTAAATATTGCACGGAAAGCATTGTGCTTATACAGTTAGAAGTGGTACCCTCTTTAATTAGGTTTGGTATTATGGTGAACAAAAGTTTACCCCAAAAAATTGTAATTTTAATTGTAATTTATACTGATAAAGTGAGCAGGAGAGATTCTGGCGAGCGATTTTAATTATCACAGTATGGCCTATTTCATTAATAATATAACTTTAAATATCGAAACAAAAACAACAACAAACAACAAAATACAAACAAACAAAAAAGCAACAATACCAAAAAAATACAGTAACATTAATGATGCTGCTCTTGATCTAAATAAGAAATAGGCCTCTAAATGCCATAAGATATTTAACAGATTGGAATAAGGCATACGACCAAGTGTACAATGTACTAAAATGGTTTATTGTATTAAGTTTATTATAGTAATAAATTCTTATAAATAGATTAAAATAACCATAATCGAAACTAGGTTCCGTAAATTGCTTTATGATTGACATAAAAAAGCAAAAGCGACCAAATATGCCACATGTTATGTAACAAATATACTTTAACAACAATATTTAATTTGATTTACGGCTATTTCGCATCGTAAAAATTCATCACGTATGCACAAATGGTTAATTACATTTTAATAATGCATGTACGAATTGTCAGGTATATAAATGTGTCAATTTTTATGGTGGACCTATTTATTTATTGGTAATTATTATACGCAGACATGCCTGTTATTAATACATTAATACTTCTAAAATTGCATAGGCTAACTAAACAGCTTACGTCCATAGCTCTTTCGATTTCTCTGTAAGAAAACAAATAACCTGACTGATATTTTTTGGGTGAAAGCTTACATTTTTAAAGTATAATACTAATTTAAAACAAGTTATAAACTGCAACAATATGTGGATAAAGTTGTACAAAAAAACGAAATCATAATATAAATCTTAACAACGTGATCGTTATCGTTTAAATGCAGTATTTGATATGAAATAGACAACACATCAATTCAATACATGTATCAACGACAATGGTATCTGAATAAAAACAACTCTCAACAGACACATGCATCATGAAAAGTTTCAAGAAAAGTCAAATTAAAAAAAAAATAAAACAAAAAACAAAAAAACTTAAATGTGAATGTACCCCAAAAATTGATGAATGCTCCAGGTATATGTAGTAAAATCAATTTATATTTATTTCCAAGTTGGTTTTAATATAAAGTTAGATAAGCTCAAGAACAGACCTTCTGGGTAATGTTTTGGATATAACTTGATTTTATTTCATATTACTTGAGCAAGATTTCGTGTTGTACATGGTATTGTGCACAGGAAACTTTGCACGGGGTCTTACGGTAAACAAGTTAGAATGTTAAAATTTTTATTTGAAAAGTGTTTGTTTATGCAGCAATGCACATAGCTTAGCAAACTCATTTGATAGAAATTATTACACATATTTCAGGACATACGTGTTTACATGCCACTGAATGACTAAATAGAGGATTTTAAAACTAATAATCACAGCTTTAATAAGAGGTTTTAGTCATGTGACATATTCAATAACAATAGATAAAAACCGTTTTTATCAAATTTGTAACATCTATGTTTGCGCAAAATTGTTACAAGATATGTATCAACACCGTACTCAATACAAATAACAGGTAGCATTTCCTGTGAGCAGCTGCAGGTTTAGTCTGGCTTCGTCATAGTGTACAGACATGTAGTAAAATGTCGCAAGTGTCCTAGAACACACGCGTCATCTCGTGATATCTTTGCAGACATGCTCGCAGTTAAAGAGAAGAGAAATATTTCATTCAATATCCAGTATTGGCGGTATTGGTCAATTCTACTTTGCCTGAACAAATTAAGATAAGAGCCGCTGGCGTGAATATTGAAGTACGCCTAAACCTCTTTACGGACAGGAATAAATGAATTGTAAAATAGATAAAATTGTGATTTACGCGATACAGTCACTTCTCTCCTGCTTTTGTGTACATTTCTGAGAATTTTGTTCTTAATATAGATAAATTGTGCGTTGTAAAGCAACTGTACTTTTTACTCATTGGAATATTGAAAGTTGTTTTTAATGGATTCTCATTGATTTTTTGTTGGCGCAGCTGAATTTTAGGTGGCTTTTAACCGAAAGTTTGGAACTTTTCATCTGCCAATGTTTGTATATGTGCTTTTTTGGTCCTTGATCGATGCTTAAAGCGGTACGACCCGCTCATCCGCCAATGAAATGACAAATCGAATATATAACATTTTTTGAATTAAGACATTTACGCAGTAAGGCAAATTTTAATTGGGTTATGCAAAATGAGACAGGTCAATAAAATACTGTTGCGTTTTCAGTCTTTCTTGAATGGGTTAATAATAAATTTAAAGTAAGTAAATAATTCATATCTATCAACATAATACGTGGTTCCGTCGGAACTAATGCTACTTATAAGTGTAGAGTTATAATACTTTCTCGGCTAGTAAATGAAAGTCAGTAATTCGATTACATATTTGATAAGAAAAGCAAGGATTAAGTTTGTTATCCTAATGCAAATGTCACAGTACTTTTTCAATTACAAGTGGGTAGTAGGTAGGCAAGAGGCCGCTTAGCTCAGATGGTAAATCATTCAGTTTATTTATTTTTTAAGACAGTTCTTGTTAGAAAAAGATTTAGGAATTGCTGTCAATATATGCATTAGAATATGTATAATTTCATTTGTATCAAACCAACACAAGTTGACTTTCTAAGCATTATTATTAGATTATGTCAACATTATATAAAGAGATTCGAATTCATGACAATACTCACTTATTCCCGAACCGATCTGCAGAACCCGTCAAAAAAGATGTTTTTAGAATACACAACTCTTCAATTATTTCAATGGATCACGACTTAATTTTTAAAAGTTATGTCGTTTGTATTTTCATAGAAATGATTACTTATTTCTTAAACGCTTTTTATATCAAATGACTGGTTGAGTAATTGATTGTTGACTTGATAATAAAACAAAACAGCATGTGTATACTGTTATGCGGTGGCCTGTGCATCTACTTGTGGTTGATTTTTAATATTCATTGTTCTGAGATGTAAAATATACCTGACATAAATCTCATTATTGTATTCAACCACGGTTACATTAAGTCCCAATCTTAAATCTTACATTTATGGTGTAATTTTAATTTAAATAGTTTAAAGTCCCTGGAGGCCTCTAACATTCAAAGAGACCATCGCTTGATTTAATACTTTTATTGTTTCTCATAAGAAAATGAATTTTACCACTAAAAATAAACACGTGTAACTCATATTTATGATTCTGTATGATAATCTCATTTATATCGAATAAAGCTACGTAAAAGAATTTTTACCATCCTGGTACAGAATTTATAATCAATGGATCTTGTAAGCTTATTTTCAATTTTGTCATATAATGTATGCTATTAGGCTCATTTTTTTTAAAGCATTCCTTTTGAAGGATAATATAACTATTCAGATTTTTTTTCGTTTTCTCTGTTTAACAGTATGAGTGTTTGTACCAGATATATTTCAGGTATCAACTCTCTTTTTTCAAGGATAGATAATATCGCAGTGTAACTACTGTAGTTTTCCATTTACCCTGCAGAGAATTACACCTACATTTAAACAAAAATATAAACAGAGTCATTATAGAGTGAATAGAGACACTACTATTGTCATTGCATTATCGATATCGTATATCGCACTATTGCCGTTATTAGAAATGGTTTATCATTTTTCAGTTTATCTTCTGACTGTTTATAACATGGGTGTCCGTCTGTCTGCTTGTCAGTCTATCCGTCGCATATGGTTTCCGATCGATAACTGAAGAAGCGTTGGTTTTCGTATCCTATAACTATGTAGTCTTGTTGGTCATATTAAAAGAAAGACCCATATTGATTTTGGAGTTTTAGGTCAACTGAACTTTTTAATTCAAAAAACGACTTTCAGTGAATAACTGAAGAACTGTTCTAGGATTATGTTACTTCGTACGTTTTCGGTCACGACTAATGAAAGACTTTTCTTTATTATAAAGGTCAGTTGGTCAAAGGTCAAGGTAACAAGGACCTATAATGAAAAAAAAGTTTCCGATAAATAACTGAAGAATGGTTGGTGATAGGATAATCATCGGCTTACTTATTATAGCCAGTGGACGACACTTAATATTTTTGGGGTGAAAGGTCATGTACCTTTAATAAAAATGTGGTTTTTAATCAATAATTGAATAAGCATTGGGCCTTGAATAATTTAACTCGGTATGCATATTGGTCATGGCCAGTGAAAGATTCCTCTTGATTTAGGGACAAAAATCAAGGTCACAGGGACCGTAATTGCAAAAATAATGTTTCTGATAAAGAACGTCTTGTGATAGGATAATATAACTTTATAGACTGACAGGTCATGGCTAGGTGTTGAGATGTATGTATTTCTTAAAACCAATTTAATGGCTTTATTCATCAACGTGCTATATATCAATTTTAGGTAAATAATAACAAGTCACAAGTTTAGTTTAAACATATTTTATTGCTAAATATACATGTTTATACACATGATTGTATAATTATACAATAAGGGCATGTTTACTACCTAAAAACAGCAAAAGGGTTTGGCCACAAGTTCTTCAATCATTAGTAAACGGCCCATTCCTTAAAGTCACTGACATATAGTTGTTTTCTGAAGTGGCATCTAGCAGTCATCGGTTAATATACTATACAGTCATGTTCACGTTTTGTTGTTTCTTCTAAATGTTGCTTTAGTGTTACGAGAAACCTGTGCTATTTTAAACTTCATAAATGTATTTGTAAAGCAACAAACAAGTTTGGATTTACCACATATTTTATCCTCAGTGGGGTAACTGGAAATTAAAATCACTCAGATGGGGATAAAAATGATACCTGAAAATTAATTCATCCAACATTTACAATTGATATCGAAACTACACTAAAATGCATTGAATTATTTTCAGGTCAATTTTATTTAAAAACTCGCTTAACGAGCGAACATTATACATATAAAGAGAGCCCCATAATAGCAGTTTCTAGAATTTAAGCTCATTGTCCTAGAACATAAGAGATGCATTTGTATCCTACTGCGATTTGTAATGCTTGCTCATAAATCAGCAATCATTAAAACGTATCACCTACCTCTCAGTTTCAGAGCAATCATTTCTGTTTAATAATCATAGATTAAGATTTAAGGAAAGAGCATTGACAGTTTCAATTTGTTCTCTAGAAATAATCTGCTTAGTCAAAGCATTTCGCCCTAGAAATGTTTAGAATTATTTCTGTTAGAGAAAAAACGACATATTACTGTAAATTCACTACAGTTTTAGCCAGTACATTGCTTGGGTTTGTGATTTGTGATTCTTCTTCTTTGACCAGTGCAGATCATGATCAGCCTGCAATCCGGCAGACTGGTCATGATCGCCACTTTTCACTTTCAGTCAGTAAATAATAAATTTTAAATGATCATGCTCTTTAACAACGTATGGTACTCTGCAAATTGAAAGGAGAACAGATCCATTTTAAAGTCCCAGGACCACATTTACATGACTGACAAGTAGCTCTTATTTTACCAAGAAAGATGTCTTACCGGCAGAATTAACTTTTATTTGTACCAAAAACATTCATAACTTTACTTTTTAAATCGGTGTTAATGTTAGAAATATAGAGCAGTATTTATTCAATACTAATGCAAAAAATATAAAAGGCTTCCTGGTAACTCTTTTTCGTGAAAAGGCGACATGAATGCATAAGAAATGAATGTCAACATTGTTTTAGAGGAATAGAACACGGTTCTATCATTATCCTATCAGTATATTTATTTTACAGTATTAATAAATTCAAAAAGATCATAGGACTTCAAACTACAGGAGGATAAAGGTTTAAGTGCATACTTTATTTTAGACTTTTCAATGTTTTAGATAGTTGACATAATATCTGCAAGTTTTTATCAATATTAAAGCCTCTAGATGTATTTACTATCAGGAGAATAGATTGAAACTATATTGATCTTGATTAGCTTTACAACATCATGAAACCGATTTAAGTCAACAGTTATGTACAGGTCGTCAATGTTCAATGAGCACTGTTAGCACATTTAGCAAGTTAGACCACAATGGATAACGCCAAGGCAAACGTATAAGTCATGTCTTATGTACTCATGTTGGACTATAAAAGTTAAAACTGCCGCCGTTTTGTGTTGATTTTTCAGTATTGGGTCAATGTGTTTGTACGCACTTTCCCTTTCATTTGTACTAATTTTTTATTACAATGTTTATATCAGGAAACCAGGAAAGTTGATAATTTCCTGTGGCATCTAGCCCACCTAACTTTTATTGATTTTCTGATTATATTTTTATTTCATCAACGATTTATGTTACACGTTTCTTACGATCGCTTACTGGAACCAAGGCACACTTACAAAACAACGACGGGTATTACGGTAATGATGTTGTTAGATCAAAGGTTCTAAAGATGTTGTACTAAACAGCTTTTTGTAGACAAATTATCGCAACTCCTCCAAGAACAGCCACATCCATTTTTAACGTAAAGAATTGCCCAGATTCCTATTATTCTGTATAGTAAATGAATACTTAACTGTGCTCTGTTTGGCTCCGGCAATTACTTCGCTGCAACGGATGCCTGGAAATGACAATATAATTACAAGAAATCGACCGGCCATCTTTTATTTTTATCTTACCTTAACAATGTTAAACATGCAGACGTTTTTTCAAGGAGTTTATATCTATGTGATATGTGAAGTTGAGTAGACGATTTCGAATAAAGTTGATATTTTTGACTTTTTATGTTTCGGAAAATACCGATTCTATCGAGTAAACATAGAAATGCTGATTGTCTGTATCAGAATAAAAAATGCCTTTCTATAGTATGAACAGTTTCAAGTTTTACCTTTTTAAAAGGCGATACTGCAGCTTTGGAAACATGCCAGATATACCTTATTCAGTTATTTCCCTTGTTTGCTGATACTAAATGAAAAAGCACGAAGGACAATCATTTACAAAATGTTTATATATACTGTTTAATGTCTACCAACACGTTCAGTTCTACTGATAAACCTGTTCCATTTTTTTCTCAGACTATATCATTATGAAAGTGTATCTGGAGTTCACATCCGATCGATCCATTAACTTATTGATAAACGTTTTTTTAATACGTAGTCTTGGTGATTAAACGTTCCTCATTAACTTGAGACTTGATCTTAATTTTACGAGTTGTGCCTACGTTTTTTATTAATAGTTTTAATTTAGCGGATCCTCTAACGTGTTTAGACCGATCATAGAAAAAAAACGGTAAATCACAAAAAAGCCAAGAGCCTTTGAAAAACTTCAATGCAAAACATTCTTTTCGTATCGATTGGAAAATAGTTCTGTAAAATCCTCAAGATAGTGTACAAGAATAACAGATACATGCTAAAGATAGACCCTTTTAACTTAGAATCACCAAAAGATTGTGATAAATTGTGCTTTACCATGACAATTTACGAAAGAAAACAGCAGTAACACTACAGAAATTTAAATGTATCAAATCAATATTTCGTAAATTGTAATTTAATGTTGTCAATCCAACTTCGATATTTATAATATGTTAAGGCTTGTTAACATAATTTATCATCTTAGGATGTAGTTTGTTTTCCAGTGCAGTCGGTTAGGCTGACAGGCTACGTAGTGTACGATATCTTAATCACGTAACTAATGGGTGCTTTACACTGAGAAAACTGCTCGTTCCTAAATTCTAACGTCGTTAATGAACAAATCCTACTCACAGCGCCTTTCTAAGCTGGGAATGTACAATGTTCCTACGATACATAATAATATCCCAGAACTGTCGTAAAAAATCTAAAATATTACAAAGTCAAATATTTATTTCAAGAAACAGCATGCATCTGGATAATAGCTCCAAAATTCGCGAACTTTGAGCAAGAGCGAGTTAAATATGATCGAGTTTACATTTGTAACATTAGCTGTTCTAAAAAAATTGTTTTTCACGGTGGAGAGCACCTATTTGCTACGGGATATCACCGTGGTTACAACAATGTGATTAGATAAGAAATTGTCAATCAATATGTAATTTAAAGTCACTTTAAGTTTTTATTTATCATTATGTATAATCTACAGACTATTGTATATAATCATATATGCTTTTGGCACGAATGGATTTATATTATATGGCTTGTAAGTTGTTTTAGACTCTTTTAACATGACCTTTGATTGAAGCGGTTTGAAGTTCCGTGTTAAGTGTCCATGTGGTTCTTACAGAAGCCAATAACATAACTGCCAAATTGCTTTCAAATTGGTTATATGATTCACATGAAAAATCTCGATCACAACTTGTAACTGTTTGGAGAGCAAATTGTAGGTAATTATCAAATTTCCGGTACGGAACATAAACGTCATGGCCAAATAACGAACAAATTACACAGCGGTAATAACAGCGTTATCAAGGTATTTTATCAATTTAGGTAATAACTGTTTATGGTAACCGCTGGTTATAATTGTAGGGCTGAAATTGATAGGTGCATTTTATTATCTTAAATTGTTATTTCATTGTTTATTGGCTACATGTATGTAATTCTTTTTTAAAATTCTGTTCTTTCGTCAGGCTGAAAATTAAGTAAATCTGGAAGTTTAGCAATGCGGTCTGTTTTTATAATGGACGTACAACCGGTTTGCTTTATATATTGAAAGTAACTCAGGTTTGGTTTCTAAACATAAAAAATAGGCACAGTGGAATTTACTTTGAAGGATGTGACAAATGCAATTGGTTGCTTGGTAACATTTACAGCAAATACATAATATTTTAGAAAGATGTCCAAGAACAATCTCGGATAACGTCACATAACTGTATTTTTAAAAATCTAATTAAGCAATAGCGTATTCTATTACAATGAACTATCATACCATATACAAGAATGTTGAAGAGGAAACAAAGTCAAACACAAAAGAGCGACAATGTCACAAGCAGGTCAAGACGAAAATAAATCTTGCATAATAAGTGGAATATCAATTTTGTTCTAGTAAAGTCAGAAGAGATCATATATTAAACTACATTCAATAGAAATAAAACTATGACATATATTGATATAGAGCAGCTTCAAATGTTTTAGTAGATCATCTAAAAAATTTGTCATTTGGAAGGATTAAATAACTTTGTAGACACGTATCATGCATGTATGAATGGCTGTTTTGGCTGTTACAAGTTTTAATTTTACATTTTTTAAGAAAACGCAGGTTTGCAACCTATAGTAAAGATACTTTCAGGATCACTTTATGGACTTCAAACTATTTAAAAAACAACATTTAAACCGACGCGTTTATTGATCCAAATGTCGATTGCCTTACACTACTGGTATCAATTATATATAACCTCTATAAATAACATATTCCATGAGAAACCAAACCATTTTTACAATACCCGTTTTGTGTCACAGAACAATTTGCCGACGCAGCTAGATATGACAGTTTGCATTACACCTTTGCACGATATTCACGTGGGGTTTAGAACGTACAGATACGAGCATTCCAATTTAATCATTTTCCAGTTACGTAATGAAAAAAAAAATTAAAAAATGAATTATGTACGAGAAGCAGATGGCGATAAGCAGACGATTAAAGATATTGTTGAAATCCCATGCGACTCTATTCACTACACCAGTTTTGAGGCATCATCGTTAGATAAAAAATGGTGATATCTGTGCAATATTATTTCCTATTTCACAATTTTTATAAAGGCCATGCCAATTTTTTTAAAAAGTTATTTCAATATTCAAATTCTGATATGATTTTTTTTGTACACATACAGGTATACATTCAGTGGAAAAAAATATACTTTATGACAATTTCCTGTTGTTTTATTTCTTTCTACAGGACCACATGTCGTAAAAATGACATAACTTTTCAAGTGTGTACATTTTAACACTTACATGTGTGTCAAACTCCCACAGTACACGTGCATGCTGTTTTACTTGATTCATTACAACAGAACTATTGATGAAGTTTTAAGATGTTTTAATATAAAGTGATAAAAAAAGAAAATGGTGACGTATGTTGTTTGATAAAACAAAGATTCACGTTTTATCTGGTATTCCACGTACATGTATTATAACAACGGTTACCTTTGAAGTACACTACGTTTTAAGATGGCTGATAATTATTCCATTAGCTTAACAACCCATCAGCAAAAAGAATACTACATTTTAACAGTATGTGCAATAAAAAATACTACATCAACTATAACATTGTTAGCATATATTCGCTATCGGTACCGCTCCTAAGAGCGTGATCTTCTTTATAAAGAGCCTTTTAAGGGAATCGTGGAAGAGGGTTTATATTTTAATAGCTGATTCAAAATTTTACTATTTTAGGTAGTTTCAAATGACGAATTGATATTTTTCAAATTTATTAATTAACTTATATTTTGAAAAAGTTAAAACTTTATCGATAAAGAGTAAGGCATATTTCTACAAAACTTTACTTGGCACGGGGACTCGTTTTCTCATCATGCATTAAGATACAAACTCACTCTGTGCTGTTTGATTTCCCAAAGGTTTGTTTCTGTTCTCTTTTCAAATCAATTTAATTATTTGCATTTAATACTGTACAATTAGTGCTTTTATGGTTTTGTGTCCAAAATTGTTTATTTTTCGATGTCACGAATGTGCTTGGACCCTCATGTCTCCTATTTTTTAGATACTTTTGACAGTGTTGTTGTCTTAAGATATTATATCAGGAAATTGAACATAACTCGACACATCTGATAATTGACTCACACTTACAGCGGTTCTTTTCATATCTAGAGACATATCACCATTTGTTCATTAAGTATGCTATCGCCAACCTGAAGGAGAGTCATCATACATCGTATTTTTCACGCCTCGGTGAAATTTGTTTAATGTACAGACACTTTATCACCACTCTCGCTTGCAATTATAGCATACATGTCATCAACAATTTATACATTTATTATATTTATTATATTTGTTATATTTATTATATTTATTATATTTATTTGTCTATTTCCAAAATCTATTCAGCTTTCGCACACGTTATCGATGGCATACCGAAATGGACACATTTAAAAAAATGAACGATGTTTAGGGCACAAAAGTCAAATATATTAGTATTTGTGTCTCTCCCAATGATCGTAAACATACATTGTAACTAATGAAGTACATTACAACAATTCATCTGATTGGAGCACTTAGTTTCTTTCTATTTTTATTTACGACGAAACGCCTGTGCTCAAATCTAAAAAAAGTAATCGTTTACAAACACTTTTCTGTGCAATTATAGAAGATTGTCAAACAGTAGAAACAGAATCCAGATGGATATTAGAGAAATTTTAAATTTGTAAAATATTTTCACACTTAAATGTGTGTTACGTTATAACAGTACTATAACAGATAAACATGTACGTTGCGGCGTAGAAGTTTCTTTTGACAAGATAAGGAGAACTTTTAGCCTATATGATTTAATTCTCCATATTCTTCAAACGATTGTTGCTTTTTGATAATGTCTATGAAAAGTTCTGTCTAATGTCTAGACTAGTAAAAAGGAAAGTGATTCTGCTTATGGTAACTAATAGCAAAAAGAGAAGACAAAACATTAAAAAATGTCAAAACCAATCATTACGCTTTTTGAACACGACTTCATTCTTGGGGATTTGTATCCTACACTAAATGTGCAAAAGCATTATACCATACTGTAAACGAAACTATTTGCGACTTATGCGTCACTTTATAATGACCACATCGATATTGCAGAGGTGGCATATTCATTTAAAAGAAAACTGAAAACTAATCAAACAAATTTTGTATAAGGCGCTATGTTGTACCATATACAGATCGTGTTTATGATTACATGTTATCGTCAGACCTAAATGTCAAATGTCTAAAGAATTCAGCCGTTTATATCTCACACACCGAACACAAATTTCATAGAAAGTGCGAAATATACTTTAAAATTTCCCCTATGTATGTGCATCAAAACCTTTATGTCACTTGATTAAATAAAGTGAATTTTCTTTATAGTATTTTGGAACCAATTTTCACTTACAAGAAAGTATATCACAGCGATGAACAAGACATTTTGAAGTATTCGAATGAACTTTTTCATTATTTTGGAAGTGCAACCGTGCACATTTCACTCAGATTTACCTCAGATTTACCTAAACTGCCAATGTTTTTGCCCTATGTATTTTCGGTTGAATGCGTATATTCGATGTTTTCGGGCTAAAACGACTTGATTTGTCCAGGATTTTTAAATGCTGCATAAATGCTGTGTGTCACGTGCAAAACCATGCAACCTAAATAAGTCCATTTTCTTACTTGTATAGTCAGACATATGTTAAACATCGCCTTCGGACGAGACAACCTTTTGAAATAATGACTAGCAGGGAGAGAACAACACTTATGAATAATGACCACCTTTAAACAAAACCCGCCTGATAGTCTTGCCTATTACTATTGGACAGACTTCATTACGCTTTCGAACTTAATGTTGTATGAGTGACCTTTCCATAAAGTTTGATATATTACAGTTATAACGATCTGTTAAACATGTTTGTGGTAGACAAGGCTTATTGTCTACCTTTCTAAGTAGTCTTAAGGGAAACTGTCCTACTTTATATTACTTCAACATAAGATTACTGTAGGGAATTTTGTCGAATGTGGAGGTCACATGATTTCAAGGATCATAGCCAATGACGAAATTGAATATTGCGGGTTTTTTGTTGAGCTAAATTTCAATTTTTCATCGGGATTTAAGTATTTAAGTTTACCTTAACAGTGCTTCTGAGAAAGACTAATCCTAGTCTCCTATCTTCCGTAAGAAACTGCCAATATCAATACTGAGAGTTCGATGGCGGGGATTAAACCCAGAACTTTAAATCAGGGAAGTTTAGTGAATACAAGTCGGCGAACTTAACTACTAGACCACAGAGGCGGGCCAAAAGAGGAGATGTCGTTTTTGGACAATACGTACGCTAATGTAAAACCTTATATTTAGAGACCAAGCGATAACATTTGATCCAAATTGACCTGTTTCTATTTAGACTCCAGTGAGTTAACTTAGGCTACCCCACTATGACAAAGTGTCATATTGTGTGGGGGGGGGGCCCCCGTTTGCGATTCCAGAAATTCAAGAGGTGACGGTACCACGACAAACATATGCGATTCGAATTTAAAGAGGAATAAATGCGTACATGTTTTTATCACACATTATGACAAGTGGGCTCGTTTATTTCATACAACATGTAAAATTAAGATTTATGATAAACAGGGTTCAAAACCATAGTGTTATATAGAGGATAATTGTTGGTTTCGATGTAAGATCACGATATAATTTCACCGAGTGGGAACCAAAAGGGATATTTTCACGAGTGGTGCGACCACGAGTGAAATAACTACTTTTGGTGTTCACGAGTGAAATTATCGTGATATGACATCGATACCAAAAATGTTTCTGTTTATTTTATGTTTAAAACTCTATTTTTGTTGAGTTTGTTTCAATAAAATGTTGAAAATCGCGGGAAACGTCATCAGAAAGCAAACATTTATGACGTCATTTTAACGACGTCATCGACGTATGGTTTCCAACATTCTTTACGCTCGGTTTACTTTTTGATGTTAATCCGGGTAGAAGATTTTGATAATTTCACTGAGTGAACAGTGAGTTTATCAGGATATTATCATATATTTCGATAAACCACCGAAAAACATAAAATAAATAGAGGATAATTGTTGGTTTCGGTGTAAGATCACGTTATAATTTCACCGAGTGGGCACCAAAAGTGATATTTTCACGAGTGGCGCAGCCACGAGTGAAAATAACTACTTTTGGTGTTCACGAGTGAAATTAACGTGAAATTACACCGATACCAACAATTTTTCTGTTTATTTTATGGTTAAAACTCTATTTTTATTGAGTTTGTTTCTATAAAACATCGAAAATCGCGGGAAACGTCATCAGAAAACATAGAACAAATGACGTCATTTAAACGACGTCATCGTCGCATGGTCTCCAGCATTAATAACGCTCGGTATACTTTTTGACGTAAATCCGGGCTAAAGATTGCAAAAACAGTGAAAAATAAAAATGGTAATCCACTGTTTCAAAACTGTGGATTATCACTTTTATTTCACTGAGAAAACTCTATAAACCACCGAAAAACATAAAATAAATAGAGGATAATTGTTGGTTTCGGTGTAAGATCACGTTATAATTTCACCGAGTGGGCACCAAAAGTGATATTTTCACGAGTGGCGCAGCCACGAGTGAAAATGACAACTTTTGGTGTTCACGAGTGAAATTAACGTGATATTACACCGATACCAACAATTTTTCTGTTTATTTTATGGTTAAAACTCTACTTTTATTGAGTTTGTTTCTATAAAATAACGAAAATCGCAGGAAACGTCATCAAAAAACATAGCGCAAATGACGTCATTTTAACGACGTCATCGTCGCATGGTTTCCAGCATTAATTACGCTCGGTATACTTTTTGACGTAAATCCGGGTAGAAGATTGCAAAAACAGTGAAAAATAAAAATGGTAATCCACTGTTTCAAAACTGTGGATTATCACTTTTATTTCACTCAGAAAACTCTATAATTCACTCGAAAACATTAAATAAATATTTTTCTTCCTTTTTAACCTAAACTCTAACAATTTCAAGTTAAGTTGATACGTCATACTTCTAGTGTTATTTGTGTTGTTGCATAATTGCAGAGCTCCTCTGATTAGTTACAGTAGTCGGAACGTAACAGTTGTCACACGGAGTGCACGATACACGCACGATGTACGCACGATACACGCACGTTAGACGCACGTTGCACGTTCGGTAAATACACGATGAGCGATTCAGAACGATACACGATATACACGATGTACGAAGCGCACGCTACACGCTACACGATAAACGGATTATACACGTTATACGATCACTTTGAGATTTCACATTTTATTTAGACTTAGACCTTTTAATCAGACCGAAAGAATAAGATCAATTAGAAGTTTCATACCTTAACAATAAAAAATGACATCGATAAGTGTCAAAGATCCACAGTTTTCATATCACAGTATGTGTCAAATTTGAACACCTGTCGGAGTGACTTTGGCAGGAAATTGATCCCGATGTGCGAGAAAATGGGCGTAATTAATGTTAATTGCCATCTACACTTTTCGTTAAATAAATTCTACATTAAAGACACTTTTTAGGACCGTGTTCAAGTATAATAATTTTATACTGGAACCTTGAATTGATATGTTGATGGGTGTCAAGTGGGTGGGGTAAATTGACATTGAAGAAACTGAAAGCTTGAAATGGCGTTTTCGAATAAATCAAGCATTTGGAACGGGGTTTTTAATGTTATTTTGTAGTATTTATAGTTGTGATGATTATACAGCCCCTAATTTTGACCAATGTTTTAATAGAAAAAAGTTTTGAACAATATTTAGGTTTTTTCCGGTAGCCCGAAAGTGAAAAATGTCCCTCTAGAAATCTAAGATTATTCTTAGAGAGAAGATAATTAAAGCGCAATGCAGTATTTATGTACTGTGGGCTATGGTGATTAATTCTATGTAAAGTTTTATATCATGTTACTTTATATTGTGTTTAGTGGGCCTATTCTATAGGTGGGGTATATAAAAACACATAGAAAAAATAAAACTCTAGGAAACAGTGATATTTTCTAGAGTGAAGAGGGTTATTAAAGGTAATCATTATTTCAATGTAGTTTAATTCTTGGCACGCAGTTTCATATACTTTATGTCACTGCTACCATTCTTTTAGATTCAGAACCCCTGTTGAGGTGGTTTGAGTAATACTTTATTGGGGTAGTAATAAATTTAAAGTAAAATTAAACAGACTGTTATGTATTATAAATTTTCTCACCCATTTTGGGATAAAATTTATAAAACTTTCTAGGAAATGAACCAAAAAACAGATTAAAAATCATTTGCAAAATTATTTTGGACCCTCTGTAGAATAATGGAATGGTCCAATTGCATGACACACCTCTGCATCCAGTGGTGGATAGCAGATTCAATTAGAACCCTGGAGAAGACACATCTCACAGCCTAGATTATACAGTCTCAAAATGCCATATATGGTGTTAACATATACATGTATGTACATGAAACATATAATCTTACATGGAATTATATGTTTATTTGATATACTGATGATGAAGAAGATACAATGAACATCAGTGGATGGTTAATTACTGGGCAGAAAAATGATGTACATTCCAATATCTAATTTATCTGATGGCATTTTTTACATAAGTAGTTTCATCAGTATAAAGGCTATGAGATAATAGCATTTAGATTTTGTTTGCATATCCTATGTACATAACTCTGATGATATTATGAGGTGGTAACACATGTACATATACCGTCTCCCTTGGTCTAGTGGTTTAGGCATCCGCCTTTGGAGTGGGAGGTCGAAGGTTCGAAGCCCACCAGGGGTCCGTTCTGATATAGCTGGTTGGTGAGCCGCCAGCTAGTTAAATAATGGTTACCGTATGCCTACCTGCCTGGTGCCTGGCATTAAATGGTAGGATTCGGGAGGTACATGTGCTCAAAAAGTCTCTCATAAGTCAGAAATGGCTGGCCCTTTAAATAGGGGTGACACTATAATAAAAAAGCACTTTACCTTTTACTTTTATACTATACATGTAGTAGATCATTTGGAAAAATTGTTCTTGGAATACACATGTAGCATTAGCAAATAATTTGATGGAAGACTGACAACAATATGAAAGAGCTATTAAGCAACACTCTATATTTATAAAGTGGGGTGTAACCTCACATGTTTCAAAAACCTCAATAACTATGAGACTGCAGAATAGAGCTCAGCAATGATGGTACTCATGTTTCTTTTTAGGTTATTTTGGAATTTAGATATGTAGAAAGAACTTAAAAGATCTATATTTGTTCAAATTGATGTAAGCTAGGCATTTTAAGGAAACTATCAGAGATGAGGAACAAATTTAATAAACCGGACAGAGTTCAAGCACCACCTCTGCCACACTTACAGGAAAAAAGGCCCTTTGAAAGATTTCTAAAATGGTTTCAATTTATGAAACTAACCAGAGGAGATCAGTGTCAGAAGTACTATATGACTACATAACTATACAACCGGTCTACTGAGACCAGAGTAAATTGTGACTTAGTAATAGATGTGATTTTCATATTATTTTCTTTATTAAGCTATTAAGATTACAAACTACACACAATTAATATAGAGGTGTTCAAAAATAAAACTACAAAAAAATAGGTGTTAGCCGGTATCACTGGCTTTACGGGAAGTCCACACAAGCACAATTTTGCCATCTTAGCCTTAAAAGAAATCTTATTTTTTTAAATGTTTTATTCATTTTATACAACATGATTATGGTACTCTTTTAGTGATATTATACTATTGTATACTTAAATAATGAGCTCTTTGCAGAACTTACTACTTAATTTAATTAGGATCTTCAGTAAAAGAACTACTTGTAATACTAAAATACAATTATTAATCAAGTGTGAGGGTTCTCACAAGACTGATATATATTACAAATCTAATAAAACCTATTTCAAGGTATACAACTTGATTAAAATCAATTTTTTCTATGTGCCTCCTTCTGAAGTAAGAGAGTAAGAGTCTGTTATAGTTAAACTGGTAAGAAAGATGCAGGTGATCAGATGTAGCATCTGTATGGCCAGTGGCCAGTCCAAACCTGCAAGGATCTACTTACTGATCATGATAAAAGGGTTGATGTTTCATTCAATTGGAGGTAGTACAAGTAGGTTTGTAAGTAGAAACCGGCTTACATTTATCCTGAACCTGCCCCCCTACCCCCTCCGTCCCCAACATATTACAGATAATAGCCAGTGAAATTTTGTTTAATTATAATATTATATGGTGCCATACAGACAGTGCAAACTACCATACAGTATTAAATTATATATAAGATATAAATTACAGTTACAGTATTTTATAACTGAAACAGGCATGTAACAGGTACAGTGGTTGGGCAACCCCTACCAACATGTCACCCGTCACTCCCTGCTAATTTCTGTTATGTGCAGACTATGATTTGCTAAATAATAACAAGATTGAATTTTTATGTTTTGGGTTGCCAATTTAAATCAACACCCACTTACCAGTGAAACAGCATGTTTACTACTACAATTAAAATACTAAGTACTTACTGAATATAAAAAATTGCATTTATACAAAAATTGTTTAGGATTTTGACTAGTGACCTACAGGATGGGGTCTGATAGCAACTGGAGTAAATTAGATAACTAATTTTATCAGTCATTTGACAGTCTACTATGTTATTCTTCAACAACCTTTATACACAGTAACTTAGGGCTTTTCTTAGACTGAGAATAATCATTAATAGTGAAACCATGCAAGTCCAAGCTTATCCATTTCTGGCTCTGAATTTTAGTCTCTGTGTGGTGAAAGCTATGCAGTCAAATAGCCAGTGAGGGGTGTTACATTTTACAATGCACTAGATGCAAACCTGGTCAACCCAAAGTATGTACCAACCCGAGCTGGTTGGTAGTAAGTTTGCGCCCAGCCTAAGACGTGTGATTGATTTGTCCATTTTGTAATTTGTCAAGTATCCCATAGGACGGCCAGGTCGCACTGTTTTGCGGCAAAATGTGTTTGTTTTAAGTTTCAATTCTCTACACCATCCATCCAGGATAGTGGTTCGAATCCCGGCATATATTTCTGTGGGTGAGTATGGTATGTCCTGGATCATGGCCCCTAAACCAGGCCCCTTTTGTCTGCATCATCTGCTCTCATTTCCAGATATTATCATAAACCTACATGAGCTGGGCACTATAACATGGTAACTGGTAAGCCTGTTTTTAGGCATTGATAAAATTTATGAATGATAATAATGTATTCAATAACTCTGGTCTAGAATGACTGTTTTTTTTATTTCATTGAGAACAGAGATGATAGTGAATCTGAAAATATATACAATATAGCAAGTTTTTTAGGTTGATGATGTAAAAGACAGCTCAATGCAGTGTCTATTGTTATCATTTCTGGTATAAATGCAGGAACAGGTTATAGAGTATTCCTGATAAATGGAACAATAATTTGTCAATCTTCCTATGATGGCAACATACATGTTTAGATGGATTACAACAGCTGAAGCTGATATACCAGAGCCTGGATTTTTAGACCCATCTGTGTATATATGTAGATGTCCAGAATAAAAATATCTGATCTATCATTTGAGTTTCTAACTTTGCGAGATGCGGTATGTCAGATTTGATCATTTTGTTTTCATAGGGCACTTGTAGGAGGATCTTACAAAATAGCCGTGCTTTATGATCTCACTGACCAAAACCTTGACTTTCGCTCAATATTTGAGAATCTATTCCTGGCGCCCCAGTCTAAGGGGCGAACCCCAGCCTCAAGTTCAAACAGGTTGGCAGGAGTAGAGGACAACGCACAAAGGGCCAGCTGGAGGCCTTAATTTTGGACAATATTCAGACCCTGTTTTGAATGACAATGAGGCATTTGATGAGACTCAAACTAATTATTCAGTCAAAGACAATACCTAATTACCTTTCTCTTTATGTCAGCTAACGGATATATTATTCCAATCAGGCAGTAGAGGGGACATTTTGGTCATATGGGGGGACGTTTTGGTCTGGGGACGTTTTGTTTTGGGGACGTTTTGGATTGCTTCGGACTTTAAATATTTTCGTAAAAGTGTAGTTGATTCGGCGTATTATTTGCATATAGCCAATAAAACACTTGTTAACATCATACCCACGATATGTTGCTTCGATACAGGCGTACCTTGTCTGCTGCACTTTAAGGAATGCATTGACAACAGCAGTTTAGATAAAAAAGATGTCCTTTCCGTTGCAAAAATAGACCTAAATTTCGGATATGAGGTGAAAATGTCTTCGACCTGTCCCGGAAGTCTTTCTCGCTCGCAACTACACCAAATAATATAAACTGAAATCAGCACTTTTTGGGGGGAGATGTGCACGCTAAGTAAAACGATTAACTACGAAATACACCATCGAATCGTACGTATACCGTATGGATTATCGTGCATCGCGAATCGTATATCGTGTATCGTGTATAGTATATGGTGCACGTTGCACGATGAATGATACGATATGATACACGATATACGATTGACAAAATACACGATGAGTGCACGCACGTTATACGCACGTTGCACGCACGTTATACGCACGATATACGCAAATTTTGACAACTGTTACGTTCCGACTACTGTACGTTGTAAAGCTAATGAAATAATTATCTCATTCATCAATCTTAACTCTAGAACTTTTCAAATGTTAACCCCCATTTTCCTGAATTGAAAAAATAACACTTACAGTCTAATCTCAGCCCTTTTGCACTAATCAACACTGTCAGAGGCTTGATGACTTCCTTTTCATTATGTCAAGAAAAATAAATTAAAATACATCAACCTGATCTCACTGTAATTGGAATTCTTTAACACAAAGCAAGTGCCGAGGTAATGCTGACATTTTCACGCAATGATTGCGAAACACTGTTACAGCTCTTAATGTCACAGGGGAGTTATAACACCATTTTAAATGATCCATTAAAATTCATACAGGTACATGATTGATATTAAATGCGTTCTTCATCAGTTTACAAACAAATAATTAATTTGCGAACATGTTACCATTTCTAGAAACACTGCATTTTGCATAATCAGCGACACCCACAACCAATCTCTTATTTATACAACATGTTTAACAAAATGTTGAAAATATACTTTATGCAAGTCTACAGAACCCTACAGATGATGGCCAAAAGTTCTACGTTGTTTACCTTTAATCAGCTTTGCGGTTATATAGAAATATCCCTCCAAAAGTGGTTATTACATGTATTAAGTTTCTAGTTTTTGCATGTCAATGTGCGCAAGGGCTTGAATAAGGATTCTATAATAATAATAATAATAATAATAATAATAATAAAAGCTTTATTTACCGAAGGCTACACATTTAGACATATGAAAACATATATTCGAATTTTCAATATGGCCTTCATAGTAAAGAAACAAAAGAAAAGGCATAATACTTAAAAATAAATCACCTGTCAAAGTTAAAACTAGAAAGACACATTTACATATAAGACTATTAAACATTCTGTTAATAAATGCATTCATACATAAACATTCACTGACAGACACTCAAAGGATATGAATATAAGTTAAACATATAAATATGTTAAAGAAAACGTAGATTAACTTATCATTCACACAAAAAATAATGCTTATAATTTCCTTTGAACGTTTTCGAAGTACGTATATTTAAAGGAATGTCATTCCATATATTTTTGCTATAATTTGTGAATGATGTTTCCATGTATTTAGTACGAGGTGTTATCTGTAAGACAAGATCCTTGTTTAATACTGATCTTAACTGGTATGTTTTATTGTCAGAGAACGTTACAATATCTGCCAAATATGATGGGGCCTTGTTATTCATAATTGTATATACCAGGACAGTACAGTGGTATTTGCATCGGTCTGAAAAACTCAGCCATTTTAATTCTTGGAATAGCTCTGCCGATGGTGTTCGCATCGGTTTATTAAGTATTATTTTTGCATTCGTTTCTGTAGTATATTTATCTTATTCACATAACTACTTGTTCGTTTGCCCCAGACTGTACAACAGTAGTCAAATATGGGCAATATATATGCGTTAAAAACATGACTTTCATTTCAGGTGTAAGGTAATATATTATGTTCTTTAACAGGGCAATTTTGTTATTCAGTTTTTACAGTCATTGTCAATTTGATTGTGCCAGGTTAGTTTATTGCCAACATAAATTCAAGTAACTTATGACAAGTAACGTTTTCTAGACGTATGTCATTGATAAATAGTTGTAGATTTCGAGTGGATTTTGGTTTATAAGCATACCCAATTATCATGCATTTAGTTTTTGTTGGATGCAATGCCATATTTATTAATCTAAAGCTTACCTATTTGTGATTAAATATTTGGAATAACTGTTTTGTAATTTTGATATTTGCGACTGTATATACGGTTTTTAATGGTCGCAAATATTTTTAACGGCGACGGCATTAGCCGGAGCTGTTAAAACTGTTTGCGACCATTAAAACAGTATATACTGTTGCAAATTTCAAAATCACTAAATAATGTAGTTATCCCTTTTCTAACGCAAAATGTGTCTAAATGTGACAATTAAAACGCCGTTTGAATTTTGCGACTATATATACGTTATTTAAGGTATTGGGGGTCTAATGGACACTATTCCAAAACACATTAAATTTAATATTTATATGATCTACATCTGTTAACTGACTAGTGTGCAAAATTTAAAGACATTTCACCGTTTAATTAAAAATTAATTCCATTTTTTGTTACCCTACCCCCACTTGAGAAATACTGACCATATTAAAAAGTACCGTAATTTAAACGACGTCACCAATCAGAAACGACGTCACATCGGTACTGCATTAGAAAGTACTATACAAGATGATTTCTAGAACGTTTATCCTTCGACAGGCACAACAATACAATTGAAATTGTATTCAAGATTTTGGTCTGACCCTGTCACTTCCAATATATGACGGACTTGAAGTTTATTTAATTAAGCAAACAAAGGCTTACAATATTCACTCTTTCAGAGTTAATACAGCTGGGAATAAGAAAGCACATCGTTAAATGTAAAAGAAATTGTTCGAGATTAAAATAACAATTTTAAAATGTCTTAATCGTTCTTTTATTTCCCATTGATTTATCATAAATATATTGTATTTCAGATTAATGTATAACGTTAAAATGTCTAAATCGTTATTCAAATTTCGTACTGCGTCCATTGATATCATGAATGGAGTACAAAACAATATAAGGTGTTCTGTTAAAATGTGTTTCAGATTTATGTTAGCGTGGGACTCCCCTGACTAACACACGTAACATGAAATAAGGAGGCACGATATTTTTCAACTGTGTAGAATTCCGGTTATTTTTTCAGTTCTTGAGACTTATTTCTTAGTTATTCGTTCTATTATTGTATTATTTCCTACATAGAAATAGAAAAGCAATAAAACCTCAATAGAACACTAGTGTCACCCTCTTACGCTTTGTCAAGATAACCAATAATTTCGTGACAAATTTGAATACAGAAAAGGGCATGACTCCTAAAAATGGCGTTAGTAATGCAATATAAAAGTTTGATGAAGAAATCTTAAGAAATGGCAAAGTTTGAGACACTGTTAGGTTTTTGTGACAAATCTTAATACAAAAAGGGGCATAACTCTGACAAAATATGGCGAAATCACGACCCTTTTGTCATAAGCAATACAATTGTAAAGTTTGATGAAGAAATCTTAAGAAACGGCAAAGTGAAAGCCAACGTAAAGTTAAAGTATCGGACGGACGGACAGACATTTTCTTTTTCGCAATCACACAAGGTTTGAAAAACTATGGTTGTACAATATCCTTTCTATGGTTGTACTTCAAAATCTGGCTACTTGCTTTAAAAAGATTTTGTATCGACACACAGGGAAAACACCCTTTGCATTAGTCTAGGAATTTTTCAACGCCAATCCTCTACCTTCACCAACTTTGAGTATTCGATTTTATTAGATTTCGTAATTACCAAGAATAATCAATTTCAACAATTTTAACAAATCTTAACTGTTACATAAAGGTTTGATTTTCAAGCACCAAGTTAGCCTGTAAGTATTGATTTTGCAGAAAGTATTGTAAACCTCCAAGACATTCTGCAGTGTTGATTAGGTCTTTATTATACCAATTATGGACGTTAAAATACAGATTCAAACGTTTATCTGCTTCATCTGCACCTTTGAGATTTTGGATTGTCATCAGAACATTTGCCTCCTAAATCGATACTCCCTTGATGATTTTCTCTTACAGGTTACATTTCCAATTTCGTGTTGTTTGGCTATATATTAATTACTCAGGAAGAAAGTAAAATGAAAAGCTTCAAACCATTTTGACTGCACATTTTTGTTTCTAAGTTTTGATATCGTGTCAGCAGCTATTTCTGAATGCTCACCTCTGAAACAAGTTTATGCCACATGGGTAGCATGTATGAACATAAGAAGATAGCCATGATGGTCCTATTAACTCATCTAAGAGCCAAAACGTACTTGGCATTTAAGCCATTTTTGCAGTTCGCATGCAGAGTCTTTACTATTTGGTGTTAATGGGAAAAGATCCTCCTAGAAAGTTTAAATCTTAAACAATAATTAATTCTTATGTAAAATGAAGATTAAAGCAAAACATACTGTACCAAGATAATTGACCTTCAGGAAAACGTACAGACAAATGGACGGACATAAACATGTAAATATGTCCGTGATGTAAATTACATAATGTTACGACTACATTTATTTTACACTACACGTATTCAATTTACGTACAAAAAATCATTTCTATTACGTGTAGCAACGTGTTGTATTGCAAAGTTCTAAAAATAGATATAGTATAGAAGTTTTGATAGATGTAGTTAAGTACGTCGAAGACAGAAGTTTTGAAGAGTGACTATGTGCATAAAAGAAACTCGCCACTATACTAGATGATGCCTTCTGGGACATAACCCAAAAATACATAGTTTATAATTATCATGCTAGACTGCATTGCTTTATGATTCTGCGAGAAATTCACCTTTCTGAAATGGGCCATTTGAAACATGGATTGTATGAACAAACAGAGTGCCTAATGTACCGTTTTTTCGTTGTGTCTCTACAGATAAATCTGACTCAGTAATTTGGACATATCAAAGCAATAACGAACCAGTTATGCATATATTGTAGTAATCTTAATATGTTCAGACGGTTTGCAATTATTCTACTCTGATCTCTGTCAATTTTGTAACGATATTTTTTTTATTTGCCCAGACAATTTACAGCCGTTAACAGGTATGCAAGGTTGCTTGGGACACAACTATCAGGGATATTCTAATGTCTTGCATTTCAGCCGAACAACCACATTATACTGCGAATAATTTGAATTTGCGAAACAAAATGTTCGCATTCTTTTTTTATCTCCGTGTCATTTTACGAGATCCTGAATTCGCGTACCCGCTGATTCACAATTTTGAAACCGATCGATTATTTCCGGAGAACTTTGAACTAACGATATGATGAATTCACAAAAGGAGTGCTTTCGCGATATAAAAATACGACGCTAACGTTTTTGAGAAGATTACGTGATTTGTTACGTTTCTTTTTCGGGTTTTACACCAGATTTAACGGTATTTCAGTTACTTACAGGTAGGCAGTTTACTTAACTGTGTGTTTTTGGAAGTATCATTAGATTAGGGGATACAATTGTTTAGTTTATACGCTGAATCTCTCTCGCTGGCATGATAACATATGGAGTGTGTGCTCCAGAGCGATCCAATATGCTGCGGAAGCTGTCTTCGTAATCGAACTAAAACAAATTTGTATAAACTATAAAGGGATAAAATAATCCATGCAAGCTAATAATGACATTGTATTTGTTATTAGCAACTACTACGGGGTATATGTACAAACACTGATTTGACTATCCATGGATAATAATTTCCAAGTAAAAAATTTAAAGGATAAGAAACAATGGATATTCCTATTAAAAAAAAACTAATACATGTTCGCGCACATCTTGTGTTCAAGTCAATTTTAAAGGGGTATTCCCAACAACGAGCAGATAATTTCCCAAAACTTTAACAATGCGCTAATGGAATGAAAGAGAATTATTTTAAGAAAGAAGGAAACATATCGAGAAAGGTTGCCTTTCCATGTACGCACAGTGTGCCAATTCAGCGACGTTTTATATTAAATCGTTTTCAAACCATAAATAATTAAACACATTTTTATGAAACTGCAACATGTATGGCTGTGCTGGGTTTAACGATGCAGCTGAAATTTCCAGGTTTTGTGGTTATTGATAGTTAAATTATTTTAATAAAAATAGTTTTTAGGTTATTTAAGTAGATCCAAGGTCTATGATATGCCTCTAAATAATTTTCATTTGTTACTATAAGTAGTATTCACTTAGAAAAATTGACATTTGTATAATATATAGAATATTGAGTTATTTTCACTTTAACGTACATTGTAAATCTACATTTGATATACACAAGCAAATACAAGCGTTACTTCCCAATTTAAATGTTACAAAGTCTGCCCAATGCTTGAAATTTTAATAATACTTTGTTGTTTGCTTACACAAGTTATACGACTTGGCATATATGTATGTAACATCATTTTAATGTTTACCAAATTTTTGCTGCATAAAATTATGCTAATTTTTCACATACTTTAATGGTATGTTAACTTCATGCTATAATTTGTACGCCAAATTAAAAGTTCCGTAAAACCGGCATCAACACTTGTTTCATAATTTTAGGTTGAATAACGATTTATTATAAAATTTCGTTATATTTGCACACCGTATTTCTCGATATAATGACTTATTTATTAATCATTGTAAAGACATTGAGCTCGTTTTTAGCGTTTCTTTAGAAAATAATGACCAATGTAGGGGACACAACCTTTAATAAATTGTTTTAAACGACGTTGGCTTTTTCATTAAAGTCAGACTGAAAAGAATGAATGATCAATTTACAGTCGGCAGGATAATCGAAGAACACTCATTACCACAATATTTGAATCATATGACTTGTGCAAACCAACAACAAAGTATTATTAAAATTTCAAGCATTGGGCAGAATTTGTAACAATATTCCTGAAACAATTTTAGCACGTTTTGCGCGAATTAAACTGAAAACAATTCGAGAATTAAAGGACAGCATATGTAACGGTGCTTTCGTTTGAAAAAAGCACCTAATTATTGTCTTCAAGACAGAAAATGAAGATTTACGATGCCATTCGCTGTTCTTTCAGGATAATTTTGGCCTTCAGTTGTTTTATGGACAGAACAAATGTGGTAAAGCTCGAGCAATAAGGTTAGAGAATGCAAGTTAATACTCATGTCACCGTATTTTGGTGTGGGTGGGGAGGGGGGAGGGGGCGGGGGTAAATGCACGTTTCATCAGCAGTTCAGTGAATAACAATAAGGAAGCTTATCAAACCATCGTTTACAGGAAGAAGCAGTACTTGCTCGTTGTAATATAGATTAATCTAACTGGTTTGAATTTTAATATAACATTTTTTTAGTAGTTCATATTTTAAAGAAACAAAATATCAGAACAATATGTTACGGTTATACTGTGTTAGTTACGTCTATTTTTTGTTTGAAGTTCTTACTCTTACAGATTACTTTTTGTACATATGTCCTATAAAAAACTGTCCAAATGTTAATTTAAACGTAAAGGTAAACTCAGTGTGTCAAGTAGCGGATGATTTAGGCTGTTGTATATTTATGAAGTGAAAATTATTCAAAAGAAACACCATTGTCAGTCAGTTGGATAATATCAATTAGATTGAAAGAAAATATACTAGGCAAAATTAAGTGCTGATTTATCAATGCTACAAGGATGCTACACGCTACAAGAATCAGATTTCCTTTCACGTATATGATCATTTTTATCTATTGCACGATTCATTTATTCTGGTCTGCAAAGAGTTCTCTTGGTACTTTCAAGTATTGACACACTGAATGCTTATCCTAACATGTCCTGAATTGGACATATACTGCCTGCAGGAATTGACAATAACATGTCCTTCTCCAAAATAGAACGACATTGGGTGATCAATTACCACGTGGGCTAGCCTGGTGCGTAAGCAGGGAAATTAAATACACTAAGAGTCCGAAAGATGGCGTTTGGTAACTTTGAAAATGATTTATAGCAGTTGACATCATTTTAACAGTATAATAATGTAGTTTATCTGCACGTTTGTTTTGTGCATCATCTGTATTTTACAACGTTTGTCATACTTCAAATAAAAGTAAATTCAAACTATTATGTTTCAGCATCATTCGAATCCCAACAGATGTCGAATTGTATGAGAAATTCCCAACAGACACAGTAATGACCACCATTTTGTAAGCCATGTTAATCTTATAATGGGTTTGATGTAGCAAGATGTATCAATCTGTCTAAAATATATTTCAATGCAGAATCTTTGTTTGTGTGCAAACATCTCAGGATTTCTTATATCCACTACCGCTGGATTTGGTAATGGTCTCCGTCCGTCCATCCCACATTCTTGTCCGGGCTATTTTTCAGGAACCACCGACCTGAATTCAGTGCAACTTCATAGACTGCTTCATTATCAAGATGAAATGCGCATATCATCAGCACGTTCGAGTTCTCTGAAGCAGTAATTCAATAAATCTTTATGGTAAGCTAGCAGATCTGCTTATTATCAGCATGAACCGGTTCGAGGATTTGTTTTCACATACAGTTATGGACCTTATATAATATGTATATACAGTATTTATAGCATTTCATTTCATTCTTGTCCAGACAATGTCTTAGGAACTTCATAGACTGCTTAACTACTGTGATGTAACAATTAATGGAAAGCTTTCCTAACAAGAGGAAATGCTGATATTGCAAGCATGATTTCGAAATTTAACACAGTAGTATTTATCAGTCTACTGGACACTGGGAAAATCGCTACTATACATTAGGCGATTCGATATATTTTTTTTTTACATTGAAGTACAGAAGTATGACCCTTTCATTATATGTATGCATAGTACTAGTATATATAGCACTTTATCTGAAACCACTATGCCTTTTCTCATATAATCTTAGCGTCAAAACAACACAGCTTCCATTGGAAGCATCACTTACTATTGGAGATTGAGCAAATCACATGTGCCGGCATGTTTCGGTTCAAAGCTTTTATTCATTCAAAATAGATTCTTTTATATGGCCATCTTCCCAAGACGAACCTTACCTCGGCGGGGGGATTGGTCATGTCAACGTGGCTCTTGTTGATTTAGTAATTATATGAATGTGATAGGATTAGGAAAATTTTTACATCGGTACTGGTATGAAATATGATTAGTAGACAGGGTTATTAAAAAAGCAAATCCAATCTACATTTAAAAGGCAGGTTAAGGGAATATTTTAGACGTAATTGTTCAATGGTCCAACATGACCATGTTTAGTCCACCTACTATATATCAGAGACTTTCCGGTGTCCAGTAGACTGATAAATACTTATCTTTCATTTTAAATCACAATAAATTATTACTCCAAAAAGTACCACAAATTAATAGCCCAGATGAAAAATGTACATCTTTATAATTGCCTTCATTGTTCGCATGGACAGAATCACTTGCAACGAGTACTATAATGCAAAACAGACAATTTTCCAATATTATCTTCAAGTTGGTGATAAATTCGTCATATGCTGTAGTTACATGTAAAAGTGAGTTTCTCTTGAAATTAATTTCTTTCTAGTATCAATGAAATTATAGTATACATAAAACGTATTGTAGTATGTTTTCAAAAAACTAAAGCAGGTATATGTTATCCTTATTTTTGATCCAGTGTCGTGTTGCGCGATGTAATAAGATTGGGCAGATTTTGTAATGTAAATGTAATTTATAAAGATTTTATCCATATATGCGTAATTGATTGTTTTTGGTTTTTTTTGGCTGCAGTGTTTGCAAGTACTTCTATAAATGAAAATTTAAATATTTCCATTCACTCGAGTAATCCCGCTCATTTCAGCTTCTTCTCATATTTCAGCATTTCACTTTCCATTATGAAAGAAACAAAATCCGTAAATTTTGATTAAACGCAATTTGAACAAACGATAACGACGCCAAAGTATGAATATATTATATAATACATTAAACTGCTCGGCATTAAATGAGACAGGAAACCTAGGTTTTCAAATGTAAACACTGAGAGCATACATTACCATGAAAGGATGGATTTGTGTTGAACTGTGTTCTGTAAGGGCAAGAGTCTAACAACACGATTTCAGACCCACGAACAGCAGTTTTGTAACAAACGGTGTTTATATAGATTTGAAAGTTATGTTTGAAAATGCTGTTATTTCCCTTGTCTACAACAAAAATGGCGGTTGATCACGTGATCATTGTTTACTTCTACCCTAAAGGTTAACTTTAGTCATGATATGTTTTACTATTTAACCGACCATGTTTCGGGCAATATCTACACATGGTGACATAATGTAATTATTATATTGTCTTCAATTACTCTGCATATATATTAGACTTGGCGATTTTTAGAAAAAAATACGGATCACACTGTCTGCTGGGTAAACTGAATAACACTTCAGTACTACATTCTGTACAAGATATATACAAGTAATGCTGATAAAAAAAATCTTGTAATGTAGTAAGAAGTAGTTGGAAAAAATGCCAAATTCCTTTGTGATTGATGTAAACAAGATCATGCAATCACCCGTCCTGATTAATACCTTCTACCAAAAATAAAGTATTATGTTGAATTACAAAATAGATAATGTTCAAGACATTTAACGTGTTGTAAAACAGACAATGCGAAACGTGTGCCATGGTATTGCAGATAAGATGAATAAGCAAGTAATATCAAACTGTTCATTGCCTGATTTACCGTGGGGAAGACATAAAGTGCCCTGAAGTTCCATTTTTAAGAAGCGAATCAGAATGCAAGGTGTAATTGCACTATGCATGGTTGTGTGGATTTTATGTATATTGGCATAATTTCACAGGTTGTTTCAGTGTTTTGTGTTGTGTCTGCATTATTTATATGTTTTCTTTTATTTTAGCACTTGAAAATATTTTGCCTTTACATAGTTAATATCAGCTAAAGTGTGAACCTTGTTTGCTGCCATTTATCAGTGTTGGATGATTTATTCTTCTGTCGGTAAATCTCACTTTTCATGAGTTTTATGTTTGGTGATGTTTATGGGTTACTTTATATACTTTATCCTTGTGAACGTAGTAATGATTTCGTGTTGAACATGAAGTTGTGCTCAAGACTTTTTATATAAAGGCAAAGGGCCGTTGTTAATGAAACTATACAATGTACGCTTGTTGTTTGTCTTTCAAGTTTCTAAAATGGGCGCCCCTGTGTATTTATTCCACTACTTAACTGCAGTTCACCTCGCCCGATACTACAAGGTGTGCTGATTGAATAATCCATAAAAGTGAACCCCATTTTTAAAAAAGGGAACATTTTGCCCAGTGGGTAACATACTGAAAAGTATATTTTCAATATATATTTAACTAAAAGAAATATTGAAAAAAAAAACTTTAGACATTATTTCATCCTGAACATACGCGAATTTGTAAGAGGACGTTTAATAAAACAAGAACTACCTTTAAAAAAGATAGTCGGCGCAATTGTTAGTATATGTAAACGATTGTTAGCTAGATTTTTATAGTAAAAATTAATTTTATTCAGTCGGAACGCGCCAAATGTCATATTGTGAGAAAATGAGGAACCTTGACCGGGATTCGAACTCATGTAGCTTCGGTTGCAAAGTTATTGATATACTGAATGCTACCCAGAATGAGCGTACCGGGCACTTCTCAATTTAATATAGTATAAATTTTAATTAAATTTAATCTAAATTAGTAATTGAACATCTATCGCGACATGTGTATCAGGAAAACAATCTTAGTCCTTGTTTTTCTTATCAACTATGCTACTAGAAATATATTCACTGGCCGAGAAAATATAAATACTCTACACTTAGAATTAACATTAATTTGGCTGTAACAATATATTATGTTAATAGATCTTAATTATTTATGTACTTAAGTTATTAACCCGTTCAATAAAGACTGAGTCTACATGCTTCTTGTTATTTCATTTGGGATTGAAGAGGTCAAAACTTCCGGTCAAAAGCGAGCTTAATACGACTGCGTCGAAAAAATAGTTTTATTAGATAAAAACATGAATACACTTGCAGTTAATATCATTTAGTCGATGGAAATTTATGTTTTGCAATTCAACGGTTGTAGTCCAATAAAAGTTATGGACAGACGTAAACGAAAAGCTGTATATCTGTGTCTATTGGACACCACTAACGAATAGCATGACTTCTCACTAAATTGCTGTGAATTGTCTGATCAAATAAGAGACGATCTGTAAAGAATTTCCAGAGGTCAGCGAGATAATTGCAAACCGTCTGAACAAATTAAGATAAAAACAATATATGCACAAATGGTTCGTTAACTTTCATCAGCCCCAGTGAATGACTGATTTACTTAATGATCAGATGAGAAAATATCCCTGACACATGACACAGTGGTAATTGATTATATCTCGCGAGAATCAATACATGTATATCACCAAGATTATAGGTGTTTTTGTATTTTTTAATATTGAGAATATAAAAACAATCTGATTTAAAGAACATACATAACAAAGTTTTTTTTCTTGGAATCTGAGAAGAACATTACTCACAATTAGACCTTGATCTAACTTGTCATATTTGGTTATTATCTACTATTATATAACGTATACCCTGTCCAGTCGGAGTGATGGATTTGGTTTGAGCCTTCCAAAGCTCTGTACAATGAGATTTACACGGGAGCTGAAGTCAGGACCGGACAAATGGCTGTACTAGTTATGCGTTCTTTAAAGTGGAATTATATGCATTTTTTTCAAGTAAAAATCCAGCTGAAATAGGTGTGTGTACAAAAAGGTACCGTAGAGGAAATAATAGCTTTTAACCCAATACGCCAAACTCTTCTCGATACCAGTACGAAATAATAACTTTCCAAATACTACTTTTCTTATTTGACTGGGAGAGTCTTTTGAGAAAAAAAACACAACTGCATGCAGGAGTTGCTTCCCTTGCACTGCTAAAATATCTAACAACAACAACAACAACAACACAAGGGAGATTACTCAAAGAAAGGAACTATCATTTAACAGTCCGACTTTTTTATTTCTAAATACTAATGCGGCATTATCATAAATTTAACACATTTAAATGCGCAGCAACCAAAAATTGCTTTTATAAATCTGTCACCAAAATACACTATGTGCAGTAAGATGCGCATAATGTCACTTTAAGGGGAGTTTCCATCGTTCTTAAGCTGCGATCAATGTCACAATATATACAATATATCTTTATCGAAATCTACTTTTAGTGCTAATGTACTAGGGTAAACCTCACTGGAAACCCACAGTACTACTCTCATGTGAATAGTCTGAATGCAGTTTTTAGCAATTTAAACACGTTTAAGGGGAAGTGATAAATGAAACGCTTTTATCTTTTGAGTCCATTCTGATTTTTTTATTCACCTTTAAGCATCAAAGCTATACTGACGAGAAGGAGTTTCCTGTATTTTCACGTGGATAATTTAGATAATTGGCTTGTTTTTTCCGTTAATGGTGTCCAAAAGAAATTGCCCAGCAACCGACTAATAGGTTACAATCGTAAATAATCAAACAAATTCGTGTGACATCTCTACACGGTACCAATCTATTGCTATTTAAGTACAATGTACTATACACGTTTTATGTATTTAAGAAGATATTTCTTGATAGAATAGGATATTGACAACCAAACAAAAGGTATAACAAAATTCATTACAGACAGTGCCATGGCATTACAAGAACAGCTATTAAATAGACAGTCTACGCTACCGCCTTAACTTGTAAACAAACATGCATAGCGCTACTGATATTGATATCAGTAAAGTTTTGATGCTGTAGCAGTAACATTGGAGGATGTATCAGTAAATGTATTGCTACATGTATGAGCTCTTTACATAAACCATGTTTCGTGTTTGCAAGAATAATTTAACACAGCACATACAGTCGCCACAGTACAAATGCGAGATGAATTGAATTGATTTTAAGGTTCTTGTAATCGGACGGAATATTACATGCATATTTATGTCATTTTCAAGTTAACAGTCTCCACCAAGACCATTTCAATCTCTTGTTTGGGATAATTTAGGTGCGACTGTTTAAAATATTATATCCTTTAATTCAGCTTTCTTGTCCCAAAGGATTTGTGCAATTTGAAAGCTGTCAGACAGAATGATTTATTATGTCTGATCTCTTAAGAACTTTGTTTCCCCTGTTAATGTCAACATTTACTTTTTAGCACATTAACAACAAGGAATCGATGTATATGTAGAGACATTACTAAGGAAAAACAAAAACTCTTTGTAAAATGATTAACAAAGCAAAAGACAGTCATCCTATAACGAATGAGGAGTCATAGCAATTCATGTACAAGGGAGTGATTTGAATTTAGATTGAACATGTTTCATAATTGTGACTATAAAGGCCCACGACTCACATAAAGTATAGCTTTTAATCGTTTTTTTGTACAATATTGACCAATTCATGAATTAAATAATAGAAAATCAGGGTTAGGCCTAAAAAAAAATATGCTTGTTTCAGGTTTCATGTCCCAAAAAATAGGTAGTAGGTAGGGACATTTTTTTTATTATTATTATTATTTATTCTCAAACTAACCAAATTCAACATAAATTTGAATATATTTATGCTAAAACATATTAAAACGCAAAAAAAGTTCTAGTGTCGGGGCAAAAAAATAGGGTAGGTCGGGAAACCTGAAACAAACATATTTTTTTACGCCTTGTAAGAAAGAGTACACCGTATACTATTCTTACTGCTAAAATATTGGGTATTCTCATATATAATGTCGAATCTTAATTGTAATATAGGTCATAAACTGACTCAAAAACCTCAAGTTGTAAAAGGGAAGTAGTTACAGCAAAATATCTTACTTTTGAATCATTCTAGATTAGTGGTTTGTGATTTGTATTTTGCTAAGTCAAAACGCCTGTTTTGCTTACGATAACATAATTATTGTATTTCCGTGTTAACAAATTATTAAATGTTTCTGTTAACCTACATTTTGTTAGTTTGCTCTTTCGGATTATATATTTTTTTCCATTTTGATGACAAAGCAGAAAGTAAGATATCTCTAAATTTTCCAAACATTATTAACTTTGGTATTGATTTTCACCGAATATTCTAAGAATTAATGTGTTGTGTCTAAATTTGTCTTATTATTGTTTTGCGTGTAATTACTTTTGGAAACGAAGAAACAGTTAAACTCTTTAAATAAGATAAAATAAAAAGAAGCTTTATTTAGATGAAATATGATGTATATCGATGATTTAGATCCAATTTCAAGTTTAGCAAAATGTCAAATTATTCGATGTATAAATAATAGTTATTTGCATTTCTTGCTTAAGAGAAGTATATTTTTCGTAATATCTGTTTTCTGTTTGTCAAAATGTTTTTGTTTGTCTTTAAATTCATGCTTTTATCTTTGTTTCCACGTTTGTAGAAAATGGAGGTAGATCTAATATGATGAAAATGAAAACACAGTCAGTTGTTCGATTAAAAAGAGGGGATCAAAAGGTATGGCAAACTAACAACAACATTTGTCTTGATTACAAAACAATAACTAAATGACAATTTAAGTAAGTTGACCCTATACGCGTATTTTTAAAATTAACAATTTTGAATTCAATTTAAACTTCATTCTTAAAGCAATTAATTCATTTATTGCCAAATGACATTTGCTGCCTAGCAACAAAACAAAACCATGCTTTTTATCTCCCCTTCGATGTTTATAGGATAGTTTTCTACCCTTCGCTTATACTAGTAGTTTAGGCATTCGTAATTCGAGACGGTGAATTACTATGCTCACCGGCAAAAGAAACGCAGGTTCCTTTGCACTTAAACATTATGCACCCGAGTAGAGGGAGGTCGGTACTTACAAATAGCCATTCGGGTACAAATTGAAAACAGCTTTTTATAACTTATCTCATGGTACTTCTTTCCAGAACTGTCGGATTGAGTTTAAATACTTTATTTATAGAAGTTGGCAGAGGTATTAATGAGAGCGATAACTCCGGATAGAGATTGGAATATTACCGGAACATAGTTTACGTTGTCCGCACTAATTATTTGACAGGTTTTGTACCGAAAATTTATCTGATCAGTGCAGTATACATTCCTTTTGTTAAATCGTTAATTAAGATAAGAGCTAAGCGCGAATGACGAGACATATGCTGGTCATATATCTGTCATGTTCTCTTAGCTGAACCTGATATTGTCGTTATACAATTATCCAGATGAATGTATGTTCAAAGAATGTGTTCCTTTTATCTGCCAGTACGAAACGGATTTATAGAAAAGCTCAGTAAATGAATATTTCTGTAGCAGGTAATTGTATTCCTTAATAAATTTCCCGACACTAGACCGTCGTTATTACAAGACATATCCCTCAGCTTAGACAATGACATGTAAATTTTCCATGCGCTGTGTCCATTTCAGCAATTCATCAATAATGAGCTGAATCATTTAATAAGACGTTAGAAGAGTACAATATCTTTCATGCCGGGGTAGGGGGGCATAATCTTTTCTTCGGAGCTTAACCGAATAAATATATATTTTTTGTCACAACACATTTGCATTTGTTTGCAATCGTTTTGCTGAAACAACAAGTTATGAATTAGAATGGACACCTACCTTTTTGCGGTTGCCAAATTTACACATACATCGAGACAAAATTGTTCCACCTTGAAACAAAGCACATTATCTTTTACATAACATTTCCAAAATTAACATTTGTAACTTTCAGCTCGATGCCTGTAGATAAACAATGTATTTGCATTTTACATTTATTTGGATTCCAATTTATCTAACCTTTTGAAATTGCTGACGGCTCATAGTGTTCACTTTTCTAACATTGGCTATTAAATATTACAAGGCCTCGTCAACATCTTTCGAAATACAACAAAACATAATTCGAGAGCATTCGTTTTATACAGTTGGAAACACATTCTACTTGATGCAAGGATTAGACGTGTTTTTTCATCATACAAATGGCTTATAAGAGGTGTGCTAGTAGAGAAAACCCGTATCACATGTGCAAAAACATCTTATTGCGTAACGAATTTTAACAATACACGATGTGTCAGAGTTAACAAAAGGCGACAAAAGGCTTAATTTCCGAACTGTCAAAATTTACATTTTGCATGCATGCACTGGTGTCTCGAATTGATTTGTCTTTTAGAATTTGATCATTTTGACATCGATTCTTTTAATTAAATATTCATCTATGCAGTACACGAATTGATGATCATGTTCCTTGAACAAGATTTTGCTGATTTCGATATCATTTCAGCAAAACAGCTATTTAAGGCCATTAAAATATATACACTGAAATGTTTATTTTTGAATGCCGTGTGCAAAGCCAGGTAAAACAAATAACAGCATTATCATTATCAACCGTTTCTGAAAATACATAGTACAGTTGCACACGTTGTTGTTTATCAGATGCGAGTTTGTGAAGTATTCTTTTGATGTAAGTGATGACCGTTGTATGAGCTAAACTATGAAAGTTCCAAAGTAGTTCATCAACATTTTGCATGCAATCCAAACATCTGCTTTCTTTCAACTTCTCCGTTCATCTGCTGTTTAAAAGCATACTGTCTCAACAAAGATCTACCAGACTGCACCGAACTGTATCTGCAGCAATGACTACAACTTATTCGTTATTGTGTGTGCAACGACCAATGAAACAAATAGGTTTATCAAGATTTATTCATCTATTTGTTTTACCTGGGAAAAGTCTAAAATTGGAATGGCGTTTACAGTTTTGCGCATGAGATGAAAACCATTGATCAGTTCCGGAAACAAGATCTACAGAGTTAAATCGTGCGAGTGGATGAGACGTCTTTAACAGTCTGCCTCGTCCTCAGTTTGCTTATTACACAAGAAATAAATTTTAATATTGTAGGTCCTAATCAAATTTACATCAAATGTTGTCTTTACGGAAGACAATTAACCGAGACATATTGACAGTTTGCAGACCTTCAGCTACCAACAAAATTCAATTTTCGCAATTATATAATTCCTTATATAGTCAAAATTTGGTATATGGTCATAAAATCACTTCACCTAAAACGGTTATTTATTTGACAACGGGCGGAACTGATCCAGACAATGAACAAATATGGGCGCAGCAGTGGTGTGTTATTTACCATACACGTACTTTTATATTCCACTATCCAAAAAACAGTATATTGGCGACGGATAAATATTTGTCTTAATTTCAGGAATGTGTTTATTCTTTCTTTGAAAGATAGACATGGTCATGTTGCAATTTGTTATTCGTGATGCAGTTTTATATAGTCGTGTTTAAGATGCGATCAAATTATTTCACATTTGCAGCTAATATTTACAAACGATACAATTACGTTCTACATTATGATCTTGTCTGTACAGTAAATGCAGCTCGATATTCTTCATTTTAGCTACATGTATCTAAGACTAATATAATGATATTATTTTGAGATTTCGACGGTTTTTCGAAATGTAACGGTGGGTGGGTTATAACCCGATAAATCACTATTCACTCAGTAGAATTATCAAAATCTTTTACACGTACTATAAGTTAAACAGTAAAGTGTACAGTGTAATACTAGTATCACTTTTATTTCACTCGTGAACACCAAAAGTAGTAATTTTCACTTGTTATTTTATGTTTTTCGGTGGCTCATCGAAACATAACGGTAGATTATATTCCGATAAACTCACTGTTCACTAAGTAAAAATTATAAAAAAAACTTTCTACCCTGGTTAATATCAAAATGTATAACGAAGGTAGTAAATGCCGGACACCATACGACATGTGCTTTCTGATGACGTTTTCCGCGATTTTCGACAGTTAACTGAAACAAACTAAACAAAAAGTAGAGTTTGAGACATAAGTTATTTTCACTCGTTGCTCCGCCACTTGGAAAATATCCCTTATGGTGCCCACACGGTTTATTATAATATTATATATTAGATATTAGACCGACACCAACAATTATCCTCTATAATAATTGAAACAGCAGAAGACGGGAATGTGTGACCCTACTGACGGTATCGATCAATGTTATTACAGGGACCAATACGAATATAAACAAACAAGCAAATCAAATTTATATTGAGAACACAATATTCGGAATCTAATTTTTTAGACAATTTGTGAGGACGGGAACAAGTACGCTCCTTACTTCCTAGTCACGATAATGATGTTGTTGTTGTTTATAAAGATGAGGAACTGATACATAAAAATGCTCCTTTTCCCGACAAAATTGATACTCTTTAAGAAGGAAACGTTTGAAAATACATCACTTATTCTATTTTTATTAATTCATCACGATAAAAAAGATCGGCAAGAAAGACTTTGGCTATTGGTGGTTTATTCCTTGCAAGACCAACAGATAACTTTTTTATTTTAACATTTGAACATGAACGCAATTTCCGGATTTTTGTTACATCAAAAATAGCGTTGCTCCTGATAACTGAACGTTATCAATAAAAACTTAAATATTTGCAAGACAAACACATATCACGATTTTTTTGTTGGAATAAATTACATGTTATGCAAGCTTTAACAACATTTTACATGCACTGGCTTGACAGTGATTGATTGATTAATTTGTGGATCTTCACATGCATGAATTAGATTTCTGAGAAAACCAACCTAGCATTTGCGATCAAGGCTAATTAGACTGTTGAAGTATCCGTTAGATAAATGTTCCTGACATGCGCACTTTTAAGTGAAATCCAGTCGGTAAGCTTTCCTGGTTGTCAAACTTTATCAGTTTTATCCAGATTGATCACTGAATACTCAAACATGAATTTACCTTTATCTGATAGAACATGCATTCCTTTCGGACAAATGAAGAATTTGAACCTACCGATAGATAAGATAGTAATAAATTGATACAGCTACGGAAAAAGTAACATTTCCAGTAACACTTCAAGAAATAATTATATCGTCCATTTTACATACACTTTTTCTGTTAAACAAAACTGCAATAAAAGCATTAGTGGCAGCTTAATGGCTAGGAATTTCGAAATTGTGCAATGCAAGCTAAAATTCACCAGTAATTACCTATAATTATGCAACATTATTTGGTATTGGGTTTAAGCATATGCCTTATTACATACTACATGTGTTTCTGATAATATACAGAACAAGGTATTGTAATTATAAGTAACTTATTAATTTATGGTATAATCTGAAAAGTCAAAATGTATACACAATAATCCTGTACTGATTTCCCTTCCGGTATACATTTTATGGTTGTATCTTCGACACACCGACGTAATGACTGTAATAGTTGATTGTGCAATGTCGTGATTTTATTTCGATATTTATTTCAATGTTATTTGTGATACACCTACAGCGTGTATACAATTCACTGAATCTTAAAACAGAAGTACAGACTAATTACTAGCAATTAAGTGGTTTACCAAAGTTATCGACGAACATGCATTGTGGCAGCAAATCCTGAAAAAAGGAATATCCCTCATTTCAAAACTGTTATGAAAACTGACCGTAGGGCTTCCAAAACTGTGTAGCAAGGATCTCGTTAAATCTACTTACTGTGGGCCTCGATATCTCAGTAGTAACGGCGTTCGTATTCGGAACAGGAGGTCCTCGGTTCGAATCCAAGCAGGAGCACAAAGTGTATCCTAGGTACAGTGGTAGCGCGTTCGCCTCGGGGCCGTTTTTGCCAAGTTAAATTTAGGGCGTCTCGTGACTTATCTTTTTTAAAGAACGTTGATACTATTTCACTAGAGGAATGAGCATACTTGTGACATATACGATCAACGAAATTTTTTCAGTGCTTATCCAGTGTTTGGAACACAGATAATCCTTGTGTTTACTCTTCCACTCTTTATTCGGTGAAACAGGACTCTGCTTACAGTCAATTTACATAATTGCGTATTCATTTAGATGAATTGCTTTGCTTTAAAATGTCCGCAAAAAGAGTACTAAACGTGCAATTATACACCAAGAGAAAAAGAATTAAGACAGAACTGCGCATAAAATAAATGATGTTCACATTCATGTATTCATGGTTTTTAAAAAGTAATTCGTTATACTTTTGTATATTTTGATAAATCGTTGACACCATTTTAGTGAGTCAGTCACATTTGCTCAACATCAATGTATAATTGTGAAAAAAATTGTGATATTAACCAATGATTAGGACTCGTAATATTCCAGTCTATCGAACGGTCTCGTGTAAATAACAGAAAATATACAAATTTAAAATGATTTCCTTCACAGCCCCGTTAATATGGCGTCATCCGCTTTTAGGCATAACAAAAATAATACCAACAAAGATGAAAAAAAAAATTGTTGTTTCGCTATCATGTCTCATTCTTTGTTTACTTTATTATAAAAAAATTGACAAAATCAAAATGTTTATTATTTTCAAACTTTAATGTCATAAACCTATATGGCAACGCGTACATAATACGACAATATGTTGAATTCAATTAAACACTATGATATACATTGATACTACGAATTGTATGAAACATTTTCAAAAGATGATGCCATTAACAATGCACAATGAATATGACAACACGCATGAATGAACATACACTCCCGTGCGTATAATTAGTATCATGTTTTTACTTTAACGTAATGAATATGTGAATGTACAGAATACCAAACTACTTTCCATTGCTGTTAATCTTGTTGATTTACTTGTCACAAAATTCGTTTCATTTTGACGGTTTCAGCCATTTTAGATTTCATACACTGTTTCATCTTCTTATTTATAAGGTAGCTTTGAAGCTCCAAAGCATGTAAAAGTACAACGTTTAAAGTTGCTTGACCACAGATTTTCCTGAAAAATTGAGTTTCTTCAAAATATGAATAAGAAGAAGACACTGATTATGACTATTGACAATAAACGGTATAAAAATATAGCTGTTACATGAAAACATGCACCACAACATGACGTTAGACGTTGCAAAATCCTTTGAACGTAGTGTAATATAAGCAATAGTCTGGAGTTCCTTCCCCTTATTACTACGTATCATAGGAAGTCGGGAACCAGACTATATTAGCAATTAGTTTAAGTATATTTCGTATTTTATCTCGTGCAATTTCTATCATTATATTAACTGTAGGCTTCCACATGATGTTTGAAATCTGAATACGTTGCGGCGAAGAAATTTAACTTTTTTTACTAGTTTTACCTCAACTGTGAATTGGCAACTTTAATTACACTTATTGGCCCCCTATCTACATGTAAATATTTTTATTGTTGCAATTTGATATCAAAAGATGCCTTCTTGTAAGTTTGTTGAATACAAAAATAGAAGTCTTCAGAAAAATTCCTGTCTAAAGAAATCACGATTATATTTGTTGACCACACGGCTGACTTTGATATTATCAATGGAATAAAGTTTTTCTATTTTTGCCAAAGACATTAAACAATTTTGATATTGCAATCGGTGAGCATGATTTTCGAATCCAAAATTTAAGTTGACGTCAAAATTTAACAATATCAATAGAAGGCTCTTCTAATTAGTTTGTCATGTCCCGTCTAACTGCAAGGAGGAAAAGCATGTATTTCCTAGCTTATTATCCTTCCGCTTGGTTGTAACATAATTATACAATGTACCTACTTGCATAAATTCCAAAAAAGTACAGAAGACCTCTGCACGACCAATGCAATAAACAGTCAAGTGCTGCTAGAACATCGCGATCAATTTTCAGCTGTCTAACCAAATTTAGCCCAGAGCCACATAAATGGCGGAACCAGTGCATTACTGATCTGACATGTTCTTAAATCCTTTATCTGGTGTTGTGTTTCATTCATCCAGATGTATGTCTCTTCAAAGGACTTGTTCCGTTATTCTGTCTATAGGAAATGGATTAACACAAGAATAAAGGAAAGTGCAGTAACCATTTTTTTCTTGATTATACAGTTTTAACTTGTATTCACGACACTAGGCCGTCGTGATTATTTTGCTAATTAAACAAAGACTATATCATTCTGCTTAAACATTTCTACGACGTATACGTTTGGTTTACTCACTTGGCCTTTGGCAGAAGAGATTAAGTAAAGTATAATGTAGTAGACAATATTCTATGCAAGGGGTGTTAAACAAAGAAATAGTGTGTCTCAACTTCTTGTATGATACTTTATGAAAAACATATGCAAACATTTGCTAAACTAACACCTAACCTAATAGATAAATACACAACTTTCCTTGTTGAGGCAAAGACCTCTTAAGCATTGGCCTACGTGCAATGTTTTCATAGATGCCTGTTACGCAAAAAGAGTGAGAACGAGATGAAAACTTATACCAGCAATGTGATAAAATCAAAATCAAGTGCACTTTTACAGGCAAGATGTAGTTACCCTTTTCATAATATTTTCATAAATATCAGGTGTGACCCTGTAAAATATAAATATTGTTAGTGATGGGCATCTACGCAGTGTTTTAACAAATTTGTTCATCAAAGAATGGCATGCCTACAGCTGTTTATTGATGAACAGTTTTGAGGTTCAAATGCGTATTGCAATTTCAGACTTTCAACCAAAATATTTGATGACAATTATGCAACCTTTTAATTGGCTTCCAGTAGCTAATCGAAAGACCTTAATGTATCGAAGATGCGCCGAAAATATATTTGCAAACAAAACATGCAACCTTGTTTGTATCGGCCGACGAAACAATATCGGTTAACCTAAATTTATTTTTATTTCTCTCGCATTCTGACCTTTGCATAGACGAATAAAATAGGAACAGTACATGCAATTTTGCAAGTAAAGCAGACAAAACAATCGATCAGTTCCGGAAACAAACTTACAGAGTAAGCATTCCACGTCTGTACCAGTGTTTTTGTCTTCGTATTACTAATTTAGTTAGAAATGAATTTTAATATTGTAGGCCATAATCAAATTAAGATCTAATATTGTCTTTGCAAAGGATAATTAACCAAGACAATATCGATAGTTTGCAGACTTCCACTTACCAACAAAATTGTAGTGGTGCAAATACAGTCACAATACGGTCTATGCTCACAAAATCACCTTATCTAACACTGATACATGTATTCATTTGAGAACAGGCGGAAATTATCCGGACAATGAACGCACTGTGATTATTTACCATACGCGTAAGTATCACCTTTGGGAAACTGTAATTTGTCTTACCAAAATGCTGTATATTGGCAACTGAAGAATGCTTGTCTTAATTCAAAGATAGCAAGTGTTTACTTATCCTTAGAATTAATAACAACCAGTCAGTTTTTTTTTTTTTTTTTGGGGAGACAAAAATACCCTTTTTTTTACCTATGGAGCAGCAAAAATATGTCATTTTCTACAGATAGTCATACATATCTATATTATACAAACTTAGTTTTCAGTTTAAGTTTCATCTAATATATAAACTATAAAAAATACCCGACTGTGACAATATGCTAGTGTGTTATTTGTTATTCGTGATGCAACTATATCCCTGTTTGCGCAAGGCCATGTATTGATACACTGTAACCGCCTGACTCAACACAAAAATGATATTGCTTACGTGCAGATAATATTTTTCTTTATCATTCGATGGCCATATAAGAAATAAACGGTATCGGTCAAATAAAATGTTGGGTCATTACAAACCTGCCATATTTTTCGAAAATGATTTTCATTTTATGAGTGAACGAAACCCTTTTCGAAGATTTGCAAAATAAAATCGGCTAAAACAATCCAATAATGTCCCTTTTCAAATCAAAACTAAAGTTATCAAACTTGATCTCAGTGTATAGAAATAATTAGTAAATCTGTTCTCCTTCCTTTCTATTCCAACGTGTACTGTTATTTAAGGATATACTCATATTACACTACTAATTTGGACCTGGTATAATATACAAATGCAACTCAAGCAGTTTCTTAAGACATCATTAACAAGCGAAAGTTGTTTTGAATTGTAATAAAAAGAGCATAGGTTAATGCCTTTATTTCTTATGATAGTGTTCAGGTTTCTTATACTTGGCTCAAAATATCTGTATTTCTATTATTATAACCATGTTCAATTATAGTTTAGTTTAGTTTAGTTTTATCTAATATTCTAATATGCCTATGGTATATTTCTATAGTCAATCCGAGTGCATTAATATGATTAAAGCACTCGGAAAAGAAGGCGGAGTTTCGGACATGGAAGTAGCTCCTTCGGACTTTTCTAATTTTCTCCCGCTCAGAAAATAAAATATAGAAATAATATCTGTATAAATACATCAGTCGCATGAAATAGTTGTGTTTAAGAACTTAAATATTATTTTTGATTGCGTCAAGTAAGCCTAAAAATACCTTCACCTTGTTTTCCTTTAAAAAGGCTAAGAAAATTCAGGATTAACGTCATACAATGTTTTGATTCCGGGAGACAAAACAATGAATGAAAGCCTTGACGTCATCACACTGACGTCATTACTCCACGTTAAAACGTTGTACAGTTCAGTTGTCTACTTTGTTAGGTTCTGAATCTGACGACTTCTGCATAATGTCACAGTCGGGTATTTTTTATAGTTTATGTATTAGATGATTAAACTAAAACAAGTTTGTATAATATAGATATGTATGATATCTTGACTGGTGCCCGAATAGGGGGGGGAGTGAATTCCAACAGCCACTATTTATGCTATTTTACACATTACCGCCGAACTGAAAAAAGGTCCGTAGTAGTTACGATAGTTTTCATAAATTCGGCTTATAAGAATCGAAATAATCTATGGCTTGGGAGTGCTTTATCGAAATTGAAGCATTTCCCCTCGGGTGATGTGCCTGGCGGAATAATTCACGAGGGCGAAGCACTCCAAGCCATAGATTATTTCTTAAGTATCCAGTACGTCATAGACCCATGTTGCAAAGTATGCACAATATGCAATATACAATGTGGCGAACATATACATGTACATTTAAAGCTTTTCAATTATACATAAATACATCAAAACAGTGTGTATATATATCATATATCTAAAAGATGTTATGTGGACGTATATTGTGTTACAACCAAGGCAGACTGGCCGAGAAGTTGTATATATGATTTATAATGTATAATACACATTTTACACCGAAATTAATTTTTAAAATTATATACGAGCCATAATCTCAATATTCACCATCAAGCTAGGGAGATGTACATGTATTCAGCATGTTGTGTTGACGTGGTTAAAATTACAATTGTAAAATCATGTCAAAATCCATTTATGTATATACCAAGTACAATGTATTATCATATTACCACATGTAGTACGGTATGTACCCGATGTTTCAGTTTTTGCTTAAATGGTCTTTTATATCATTTGAAAGTGTGAACACGCTTGTAGATAGATCGGCTAAATGTATCATATAGAGACAATATTTCTCCGGGCGGACCGAACCAGCACCAGAGTTAAATCTAACTTTTTTACATGAACTGTTTGTTAAAGCTTTCGATATTCACGTTGTCGTACTAAAAATGATTTATTATTGATCTGTTTCTTTATTTAGTTATTTTAAGATTTCCAAATGGTTGGAAAGAAGTATCACCTTCGAGAATTTTCAAATATCTAGACAAAGAAGCGGATTAAAAGCAATTTGTACTGCTAGAAGAATATGAATACTAATATAAAATGTGTCGTAGTTTAAGTTGGTTTATGTTTGACTTGACTGGGACCGATTTGATTCGTTCAGACGGCGTAAAACTACTAGTACTTTGTCAAAATGACGGTGTCGTATAACTATGTAGATCATAATATATCTACAATCAGATGAAATTCATTTTATTGATTTTCATTTTGGTTATTTCAATGTAGAGTTTTTGAAGTTTACATTTGCTTTTGATTAACTTATAATGATATATTTTACGGTCTCACTTGAAGATAATCAATGTTGCAACTAGTAACTAAGCACTTGGTTCTGAAGAGAAAAACACTGTTAGAAATATTTTCTTTTATATAAATTACATGTTGTATATACTTTGAAAGCATTTTATATGCAATAGATTGACAGTGAGTGATTGATTACTCACGGAAATTGCATGATTAAAATTGCTGTGAACACACAACCTAACAGTTAGCGATCTCGGGTAATAAGACTGTTGGATATAGCCGTATGATAAATGTATCTGACATGCGCACTTGAAATGGAATACAGTTGGGAATCTTTCCTTGAAGTCGATTTGATCAATTCATACAGACTAATAATTATATAATTAAACATTTATCAACCTATAATCTTATAAAAGGGGATAATGAGGCATTAAGGCTCATTCATTGATAACTTATCAATTAATTGACATAGCAGAACGTATGTAAATACAATTAGAGATGTTGAAATGTTTATATTTTATAAAGCTGTTCATTTGATTGATTATGATTTATATTAAAAAATATTGAGAAATACAATTTACTAAAACAATCTGTATACCATTGATTTATGTTGGACACTAATCTGGTCTCTTTCATTAGTGCAGAAGTCAACAAATGTAAAATTGTCCAATATTCCGATATAATTACCATTTCCTATTTTGAAAAAAAAACGAAATCCAACAATTTCGGTTCCTGAGAAATTGTGTTTAATTTAAAATCTTGCCTTTTTGTCTGCAATGTTTCGATCCATATAAACCTTTGTGCATTAACTGTGTTATGTAGATGTATACGGTGTATTTAAACTGTTTGTAGCCGTTTTATGTTTAATATCTATAAACTTTGTCCATTTAATAACATATATATAATTACTACATTTAGGTCTTCGACATATACTGACAAACTTTCAAAAGCTTACCTTGGTTTTAGATTATCTCCCTCTCACCAAATTGGAAACCTTGACATGAAGGCGTATCCATCGTCTCCAACGATATATTTATTTTGTTTAAGCTGTTGAACATTATTGTCAGTCCGCGTAAGTAGTTGATTTTCATTATAATTATAATTTATAGAATTCACAACCATTGAGTTATATAGCTGACAGACTTGGGGAAACAGGCTTGCTTGCTGCTATGACAATTGTCTATCATATTTAGATGCGGTTTTATTTGGATAGATATCGATTATTCAAAAGACAAATTTAATGTAAATGATTTAGAACATTAACAGATAAATGTATGCCATAGTAACACCTGTATTCTCGGAAATGATTTACAAATATCTCATTTAAGCGAATCATAAGTTTTGCCTTGTGACATTTACTATCTCAGTTTAAACAAAGCTTGAAATAGTAAACGCCTAGATTCTTTCCACTAATGTGATACTTATAGCTTTTACGTTATTTCAAACTGCATCAAGTTTTAGGGCACACTCTTTAAACACTGAAGTCAAATTTAATTTAATTTTACATTGAAAGAATTGGGATATTTATTTTAACTTGCAATAATCACAACTATATTTTGTTTGAAGGAAAAAGTTCCATACACTTAATTAACACAAAGTTTGAACATTATACATGGACATCACCTAATAAGTATGTAGTTGTTTTTAAAATTAAATCTTTTTCTATAGATCTTGTCTCGTGTCGTGATAACAAACGGCAGGCGGTAAATGTGTTACTGTCGTGCTAAGGAAACTTTTGTAATTAGAACATTTGTTTTGATGAATTCGTTGAATGCATCAGTTGTTCCTGCAAAGAAAGGACAAAGAATGATGCTCATTAAATGAACAGACTGCATAATTGGCATAGCTTATTAGGTGTTTTATGAGAGTTCTTCTCATTTATATGTCTCTTGATTTTAAAGAGTATAAGGTGACTGTTTTAGATTGCTTAACATGAGTACGTAATAATATAAAACAGTTCGTTACCAACGTTTGCACACAAGACTGTAGAAAATTTAAAGAGTATGACATTTGCAACAGAAATGAAGTTCATCGCATAATATATTATATTATATGGATTCTTGCTTAGTAATACGTAATAGAAATTAACCACAATCATGGAAGCACGATGTATTCGGCGTTTACTGTAGCCTTACAAAAGCGCTGAATGTACTTTTATACCTCCATGCATCATGCTAATTTCATCTTGAGTGAGTCTCGAGAGCGATAATCTTACGTGTACGAACTTGTTTTGCAATACAGACTAACCAAATGAGTATTATTAAATACAAATAGGCGTTTTAAATGGCGGCTGCGTGAAATGTGACTACGATAAATAGTCAGAAATTTGCCCTGCATATTGGTTACATATTAAATGGTTGCAAATTTAAAAGCTAAACCAATTAGAAATGTCGTTAATTGTGGAAAGACATTTTAAAATTTTGAAGAACCTGTATACATATAACAGATGCAGTTTGTAGGCTGATTTATATGACATCTAATCAAATAAACGTAAACAAATTGTAATATACTGCAGCTGCTAACTACAATTTAAATGAATGAATAAGTTTTCCTCCACTTTCTCATTAACGGCAGATGAAAAAAAAATATTTCGAATGAAGTTTGGAAAAATACTTCATAAAAATTCAACGGCTATTGCTCCGACGAAACATCAACACTGGTTTCATGTTGCCAGCTTTCACCGCTAGATGGGAGAAACCATCATTTTTGGTTCCATATGCCTGGGTCTATTTATTATCAGATTGTGTGTGTATGCAGAAATTACATAATATAAGTACCAATCAGAACTTATCACTTCAGTAAAAAATATGTGGTTTTACAAGTATTTTCATTTATTACAACATTACCGATAATAAATTTTTGTTCTACGTTGAATTCTTATTTTTGAAAAAAAAACTGTTTATTGAAACATAAAACAATGTGTGAACACCTTGGACACTACTTCCCTTCTACATCTTGAAATCAGACATACTTCATGTAAAAACATTCTGAGTAACTTCAATGCTGTCTTTTAGTTTATTTTACAAATCATCAGAAATTCAAACAGGAATTCCAGTAGAAACTATTCTCTGCAATGCAATGCAAGCATCACGTGTTCCAAATATGAGGCTGTCGTAAAAATCATAGCACACGTCTTTTCACAAACCACAAGTTATTACATTATATAAGAAATTAATTGAGGAAATGTGAACCAAACAATTTCAATTTTAAGAGGAAGAAGTATTTCCAAAGAACAAATGATCATGCCATTTAAGTGTGTCACAAAAACGGCAATAGTGCACTAAATATAAATGAAACATTGAACTACTAACTACCTTACATGTAAATCGTTTACACTATTTCTATTTTAAGCCTGTGGTTGGGTTTTCTTTAAATGTCGAATGAATGCTACCTTTTTTTAATTCGCGTACTTGAATGCCGTCTTATGTACAACTACAGGCTACGCAAAGGCGTATAAAACAATCCATGTGCAAGATTTAAATGTTCTTTACAACTGTGATATCAAATAAATCATAAAGTCATTCACGCACACATTTAAAGACGATATCTAGTTACTTCAAAATGCACTACAAACCTAACTGCACATTAGTCGTGAACCCATTAAAACAGGAATAGCGTTTAAAGTATGGCTCAAAAGTAACAATTTCAAAGCCTTATTGCAAGGTAAGATTGGCGACCGAACTATGATATTTGCTGACATTCATCTAGCCTTTCCATTTGCCGCCAAAGGACTATCGATTAACTTCAGTTTAAAGTAACTGCACCGAAAACGTACATGAAATACAGAAATAGCAAGTTATCTTGTTTGCAAAGGCCACTAACCTATATTTATTTCTTTTACATTTCGACCTTTGAATAGTCTAAAGTGGGAATGGTGTATACAATTTTACAAGTACAGCAGACGAAACCATCTATCAATATCAGAAATGAATTTCCAAAGTCAAATCGTGTAAGCATTAGAGGTTTGTATAAGCATTTCGTGTTCTATTACAACTAATATGGCCTGAAATAAATTCTAATACAATTCTAGGTCCTAATCAAATTACAAATGTAACACCCAGTATTTATTTTTTTAAAGGACAATCAGCTAAGACATGTCGATAGTTTGCATAATTTCATTAACCAACGAAGTTGCAAGACACAATGTATCATACCAAATTTCCTTTTTTTTCAAAGTTTTGTGATTTGATTATTGCAAGGATAAATAACTTGTTCGCAATTGTCAGAAAGGATGCAGTGTAAATACGATACCGAGCTGTGGATAGACTGCTGAACAAACCGGAGCTGCACCATACGGTTTCACAAGAGGTTTGTAATAGCTTTTCATATAAACTGTTTTCTTGAATGTATAAATGCATTTTGACTTGTTTGATATTTATGCTGTCGTAAAGTGACGTGTAATAAATTTGTCTCTTTACTCAAGTAGTCCAAAGTTTCCGAGACTTGTACCATTGATGATATCAGAAGCAGGGCATTTTGGAATATTAAAATATTTAAATATAAACGCGGATTTAAAACAATCTTTTACAGATACAGTGTAGGGCAACATAGACATCATTCGGTCGAACTACATTTAGACTTGTTAATAACACATTTTATGTAAAAAGGTATTCCAAAACTAACCGGTGCGGATTCGATTCATGCAACAGGTGTGCAACTAGTCAATCATGATGCCGATATTGTGGATGTGGATCGCACAAGTCATCTGACAGTAAGAAACAAATTCGGATAGTTTCGCCTTTATAATTTTTATTTCTCTGTAAAGTGTTTGTAGTCATTCCCATGTTTCGAAGGTACATACTTTGAGACCTATCCGATCGCATTAAAACCTGAAAATGAAATGAAATAACAAGTTTACTAATTTTTTGTATTAATAATCCGTTAACAAAAATAAGGACACTGAGTTGATAGGTGTTGTGTTTATGTACACTTCAGATCCGTTGCTGCAAATAATAAAACTAATATAACCATAGCAACCAAATTTTGAAATAAAATAATTAAACCAACATGATGTCGAAAGTTAAGAAATTTCTTTACATTGTACTTCGATTCATTAAAACATTTTACCATCTCATTTGTAGATAAATTGATACTGCTGAAAGATATTAAGCTTTTTCCATTAGATCCAAGGTTTTGGCGAGAAAATACTGCTACGTTTTTTGCTTTAAATAAATAACATGTTATATAGACTTTGATAGCATTTTATTTGCAAAGGATTGACGGCAAGTGATTGATTACTCACGGAACTTTGCATGATTAAAATTGGCGAGAAACTAAGAGTAGAAGAATTACTTCACGCTACGATGTATTCGAGCTATTATCCTTAGCAGTGGTGTAAGTAAAACATAGTCTTATAACTACACGTATACCTATAGAAAGGTTACTGTGTAAATCCGAGAAACTAAACCTAACAGTTTGCAATCTCAGATGGTTAGACTGTTGAAATAGCCATAGGATCAAATTATTTAAATATAAAAATACATGTATTTCTTTAAAATACTTACCATGTACAAGGTGACTAAGAAATACACATTGTCTGGAAATACCTGGTGAAAGCGTAATATGGCATAAGTTTTGCGATTGGACATTAAATATCTCGTTAACGTTGTTCAGGACTGAAAATATAATGGTTAAAATCAAACAATTGCCATGTGAGATTTTGATTATGTTTCTTAAAAACAATACGGATACAAAATAGATACGTTTAGATAAAAACGAACATATTTACCATTTAGTATAAGGGTTTTTAAATTATATGTGTTTTTGTTTGTGGTAGTAGATAAATTGAAATGTGTATTCAGTTAATAAGTAAATCATAGATGCTATATTTTATGCAATACAATGAATATTTTCTAAATTATGCGACATTAAACGCGGTTGTAAATTGAATTTTCATTTAGTATTGGAAGGATCAGATTATCTCTTTTAAATTGCAAGAATCACAAATGTAGTTTCTGTAAAGTCAATCTCCATATTTTCAATGAACACTTAAAATGGATTTAACTTAAACAAATGTTTTGCTGGCTTTATCAAAATTATGTTTACAGATCTTGGCTCGTGTCATGATAACAAACGACAGGCGGTAAATGTGTTTCTGTCGTGCTAAGGAAGCATTCCGTAATTAGAACATGAGCTTCTAATGAATTCGCCGAATGCATCAGTTGTTCCTGCAAAGAAGAGAGAAGGCATTTGACACATTTAATGAACATACTGTAAAATTGACATGGCTTATTAGGTGTCTTAGGCATTCCTCTCATTTATATTTCCCTTAAATGTAAAGGGTACAAGGAGACTGTCTACGTTTGCTACGATTAAATGCGTAATTATATAGAACAGATGGTTTTTAATGTTTATACGAGATTGAAGACATATTGAAAAAAACGTATGACATTCATGTAATTCTATACGAAAGATGAGTTTTTTTTGCATGATACAACATTTATAGGGTGAAAGGTTATAAGGGGTTTTTTGTTGTTGTTTTTTTTTACTTTGTATCGCAAATCGATATACGAACTAAAACTTTAAGACTATCTAAACGTTTCTCAAAGTCTTTTTTTTTATTGAAAGCAGAATTTATGATTTCCTGGTGAAACATTTATTTTTATAAGCTGTGAAGTATTTTAAATCTTAGACTTTAGAAAACAAAACTGAAATCTATAAATGATAGTTCTGATCGATTGATTTTAGTTTAGTGTCCTTTGGATGCGCCTCAACTTAGTCGAATTTTGCTCTCGCGCGGCGAAAGATACCACATACTCTGTCCCATGCCTCGGCGGTCAGGGATCATTGATAAGTGCATAAGCAGCATAGTAAGTTAACATGTTTTGCTCGGTAATTTCGAGCCATTTAGTGCAGGGTACGGGTAAAATGCAATATCAAAGAAACTAAAAATAGTTATTCTTTGTGATATAGGAATATTTACTCACATTTGTCACCAAAAATGTTTTTTGTCCCCCGCCGAGGATGAAATGATATTGTTTGAGCGTTGTCCGTCTGCCCGTCAGTCAGTCCGTCCGTCCGGAGCAATAACTAAGTATCCAATGGATAGAACTTCATGAAACTATTACAAGTATACAATAGCATAATATCCGCGGCATAGGCGCAACTTTCGTAAACATTGGCTAAGTACCTCTAGAGCTATTGCCCTTTAATTGTTGTTTATTCAGTATTCTGTTTCTCTGCAGCCGGCTATCAAAATTTAATTGTTATTTGCTCAAATTATTTAATGATCACTCTTTCTAATATCCACACGCTGTCTTTGGTTTTCTTTTTAGAAACGAGGCTCTCAATGGGGTGTTGCACTTTTCTCAAATATTCCAAATAGAAAGTTAAGACTCTTTATTTTCTGAAACCTATACAGTCCTGATTTAATTAAACTTACAACAATTTAGTTGTGCATGACTGAAAGATGCATAAAAAATGAATACCCCTCAGAGATAAGGCCCCAATGGGGTGGCGAGTATTTTTAAAAAGCTACTTTTTTCTGAAAGGTTTGTCAGAATTGGATTTTGTTTGGCAAACATAATTAGTTTTGTATTCTCTAACAACGGCAAATTCAGAAACTGGATTTTAACATAAATGAGGCCCTTAAGAATATATGTTGCTATTCTTACATACGTAGTCTATAAAGAAACTTATGAATTATTGTTGTCTGAAACTAGTAGTACTGATTTAATTCAATTTACAACAACTGAGTTCTTAATGACTGTGTCTTGAAGAAAAATATCGCCTCGGGAGAAATTTAATTTTTTTTCTGAAACAAACAGAAAATATCTCTTCGGAGATGAGGCCTAAGTCGGATAGAGAAATTTAGAGAAAAAACATTTCTGAAACAGACAGACCAATAAATTGTCCAGTTGTTCTTAATCAGTTATTTGTTTCATTTGGCGGGGGATATAAATATTCTGAAGTTAATTGTTACATTTTTATCGTCGTCATGTTCTACCAGGCTTCACTTTTGTCTAAAGTCTTTACATGTAGAGTAGAATTATTTCACATTTGTGACCATATTAAAATGTGTGACCAATCTCATATTTGGGGGTCCTAAGTGCTGATAAATCTGATGGGTTATACTTGCGATACGCAACAGTTGCTAATTATATTATCTATGAATGAATTTGCTTTCCTCTGGCAATTACTTACATGATTGTTGAAATTGTATTGGCTATAAATGTATATGTCATTTTATGCCAAATAAAGTATATGTTATGTTATGTTATGTTATGTTATGTAATGAAATGTGTGCATTTTTTGCTTTAACAAATTATCAAAACTGCGGTTCTGAACTGCAACTACGTTGTACTCACTAACAATTTCCCTCCAATTTCCAGAAAATAGGCAATATGCAGATTAAGTGTGTTTGTGTCTCATGCGTACCAGACACACTGCACTTCCTAGAGAGTCATTAATTACCAATTATATTTGACACATTTTTCTTAAGAATATTTTGACAAGTGGAACTTTATTTTGTTTCAATTTGTAAAAGTATTGAATAAACCTAGCGAATTTTGTCTGAATGAAACTTCAGAAATTCCTTATGAAAGTGACCCTACCAGACACTATAAAATATCTATTAGTAAAAGAAAAACTAATTTCAAAGACAATACCTGGACACTATACGAATGATCAATGTGAATTAACCAGTATCATTAAAGTTTGTATCGGCTGCTCAGATCGACTGTGCAAGTATGTTAACATTCAATGATACACTATAAAACTGTAAGGTAGATATGGTATGGTATATTAGAGTTTTATCGTTGGTACCGGTTTCCCGTATGACCAACGCCCCCAGAAGAGTTTAGTTATTTTAGGTTTCGGGGGATAGTGCAAGATACAGAAAGCGTCCCAATTCCAGAGACACCCCTGGTTCTTTATCATGTCAGGTTTTCACCCATACATGGGACCTCGGTTTTAAAACCAAAAAAACAAAAATAATATCAAACAGGGAATGCCACGTACCAAAAACGCAGCCTCCCCAAAACGAGCCCCACAGCACCCAGAAGTGCACACCACCAACACACACACACACACACACACACGCGCGCACACACACACACACAACACACACACAATCATGTACACACACAAACATACACTACCAACACACACAAGCATACAAAGCAAACACACGAGGACAAAACGAACAATTAACGGAACACAGTGGGGCACCGCCTTGTAAGTCTTTAAGTCTTTAAGTCTCATCCGAAAGACTGTTAGTAATTTTAGTTGGTCAGCCCTGGGAATCGAACCCACAACCCCGAGATTACAAGTCTCGTGCTCTACCTATTGCGCTATCCGGGCTGACTAAGGTAGATATTGCTGTGTTGCCAGTTTAAATAGCCATTTACCATTATTATAATCCGCCAATATTATTGTTATATGACCTTTATCCCACAAACAGTGTGATAGATAAATTATTTAAATTGGTGCGAATAAGAAGATAAAGGAAGTCAAAATGAAAACAACACCGGCCTATCATTTGTGACAATACTTCAGACTGTAAAACTGTACAGAAAAGAGTAATCTAATTACCATACAAAGCCTGTGAGATCATAAGGTTCGCAGTAACTGTCCACAACGCTTTCAATTTAACACAACCTTGCCGACAATGTTTTTGTTGAATTCTTATTTTCGAAAAGTTTGTTTATTAAAGCAGTTTGTACACAAATCCTTTCTAATGCAAATTATTGCACAAATCACTGAAACCTCTGTAAACGGCAAGGCTATATACCTATGTTTTTCATTTACATTTTATTCATTGCTCTCACATTTTGATACTTTTGCATAGTCTGACGAAGGAACGTTGCATACAATTTTGAAATTACAAAAAGCGAAACTATTGATCTGCTAAGGCCTGTTTATACAGTACATTTTGCTTTATAAGCTCTGATTGATAAATCGAAGTTAATTGTGTAAATGGGTCTGCAATGCATCTTCCTGTATATGTAGACTACATTTTTGGGATAGAGCCATACCGATTCTGTATACATTGCATATTTTCACAAGGAATATGAACTAAGTTTGATTATTCCATTATATAGAAAGAAATATGAATACATAAAAGTGACCTTTCTTACCTGTCCAGAATCTTACCCATTGTTTTGTTTTTCTATTAAATAATATGCGTAATAGCAACCATACGTTTTTCAAAACGAACTCACAGTATCAAACTTTAAAAGTTTGCGTAAGGATTTTTTTTGGGGGGGGGATGTAAACTGTAATGATTTACTTTTTAAAACAATGTACACCTTCGGTTTTTAGAGGATAATTATAAGTTTCTGTATAATATTACGTTATAAATCCACTGAGTGGGCACATAACTACTTCTGGTGTCAACGAGTGAAATTACAGTAATATTGCATCGATACTAACAATTTTTCTGTTTATTTTATGTCTCAAACACTCAAGATGTCGAAAATCGCGGGCAGTGTCATCAAAAAGCATACCAAACATGGTGTCATTTTAACGACGACATTGTTGTATGGTTTCCGGTATTTATTACGCCTGGTATACATTTTGATGTTAATCCGGGGAGAAACTTTTGATAATTTGCACTGAGTGGACAGTGTCTGGATATAATCCACCGTTATATTTCGATAAGCCACCAAAAAACATAAGTTAATATAAAGGTATACTTTGTTGACGGGCCTTAACAGAAACAAACCTGAGGAGTTAAAGCAAACGCCTCTGTATCAGTATTTCATTTTCTCGGATGGATAAATTTAGGTCGAAATACATGTTAATATTGTAGGTCCTAATCAAATTAACATCAAATGTTGTCTTTACAAAAGACAATTAACCAACACTTATCGATAGTTTATACACTTTCACTCATCAACAAAATTGAATATTTGCAATTATTTAATGCTAAATACACTAAAAGTCTGGTATGTGGTCATAAATCACCTGGGCCTAACACAGATATTTATTTGACAACACGCAGAACTGGTCCGGAAAATGAACACACATATGCTGAAGTGGTACACGTAATTTCACATTAGGGAACTGTAATTTGCTCCGCCAAAATGCAGTATATTGGCGACTAAGAATTGTTTGTCTTAATTTCAAGACGGATATTGTTCATATTTCTCAGGAAAATAGACATGCTAATGTGTAATTTGTTATTTGTGATGCAAATAAATCTGTTTATACCTACGATTCAATCACATTATGTCAGATTTGCGACTAGCGCACACAGATGATACAATTATAATTCTAAAGTGAAGTGTTTTATCTTAATTAGTCTAGACAAATGGTGTATCCAAACATGGGATTGTGAAAATATACGTTTTCAATTTTAGCCACCTGAGCAAGAGGCTTATATTTTTGTTACATTTATCCGAAAGTTGTAAATCTTTCCGTCTATGTTGAGGGATTATATTGATATACAATACGATTGCATGACAAAATGCTTGAATCCACACAACAAAAAACATTGCTTACGTATTGATAATGTTTTCTTTCACAAACAGACTGCAGGTATTGGTCAAATACAATGTGAAGCTTTACTGGTATGATTTAATGTTGAATCATTACTAGCATGCCGTTTTTGCTAAAATAATATTCGTGTTATGAATGAACAAAGCCATTTTTATCTTGCATTATAAAATAAATTATGGAAAACAGCCATTTCTATGATTGTGTTCTAATTAAATAAAAAGTTACGTGTTCATCGAACTTAATTCCAATGCGAAACTAATTGCTAATAGTAAATGTACACTGCCAAAATCTTATTCCTACATGATTTGATATATTTGGATTTAATAAACTGAAAATATCAAACAATTAATATCAATCATTGTTCGCATTTATATACTGAAGCGATAAAGAAACGCAGGGTAACAAAATATGTAATAATATCAAAACAACCATGTGTAGAAGTATAAAACTCGGTCAGATAATTATCTCGGTTACTGTACACGCGCTCATCGGCCTAAAATCACTCAAGCATGTAATCTACCGTGTCACGCACGGCAAGCGTTGAAAAGCAAACACCTCTACTAACCCTTAATGTTTACCCTGCGTTTCTTTTTCGCGTCAGTGTTTTTTTCCTTTCTGACAACTGCAAACAAGTTATTTACTCTCGCGATAATCATATGACAAAGTTTTGTATGGTGAAGTTGGTATCTGTATGATATATTTTGCTTTATATATCTAAATGTATGTTCATATTTTCAAATGAGTTCCAAACGATTCACAATACCCTGTAAACAAAAGCTGAAATAGTTTGGACACATATCTTACTATACATGGTAACAAAATAATATATCGTATCGCGTGTATACTTGGATGGATTTTGAACTAATTGTTAAGGTGAGGTACCACACATGGACACCATGCTGCTCTCAAAACTCTTCTTCCTAGCTTGATGGTCACGATGTTACTTAATATATACTTTTGTATAAGTAGTGTATGATTAAATTAGACTTTCAGATGTGTAGACATCATAAAAAATACTTAACCACACAGCAGGTCCAGCTATTACTTTAAATATCCTCCTAGCTTTAAGTTAATTCATACTTATTTTTAATTTTAAAATAATTCTGGCCATACCAAGACAACAAACGCAAAACGTCACTCCCTTTAAAGTGATTAGGATTCTTCAAAATAGCATTTTTACACAGCAGACCCAAGTATTCTCACAAGGTCCTCCCCCCTGAAATTCTCAGATGCATCTCTTGTAAATAACTTTATTATTCATGTGCATGTAATAATGTAATACTTCAGGTAATTGTAATAACACATTTGTTAAGGTAGTTTCACTTGATCAAAATTCATTTAATGCAAGGTTTTTGCGATCCGTTTCCGGGTTTTAAATCTTGCATTTTTAACACCTTTTATCTGTACCGTACTTCTGAGCAGCAACATGTTTTTAAAATCTGAATGGAAATAAAATCAGTTCACATGTAAATCTGGAGATGTGATGAAATATGATTATTTAAGTTTTGTATGAATAGACGTTTTCCGAAAATAAAAATGCCAAGTGATATTGATAAATTGATGTTTTCGTATCTTTCAGAGCCGTGATTGCAGAAAATAAATAGGACCAACAGCGATACATTTCTTACATTACTTATACAATGTACCAGTATAAGCTGAAAAACTAAAACATTTATTCACATTTTCTTGATACACTTAAGATATTTTACACATGTAGATAAATCGATGTTGCTGCAAGAGACTAAGAATTTTCAATTAAATCCAAAATTCTAGAGAGAAAAGCACTTTTAGAATTCTTTCTCTGAATAATTAACATGTTATATAGACTTAGATAGCATTTTATATGCAATGGATTGACAGTGAGTAATTGATTACTCACGAAACTTTGCATGATTGAAATTTCTGAGAAACTCACCCTAACAGTTTTTTCGATCTCGGATAATAAGACTGTTGAAAGAGCGGAAAGATAAATATATCTGACATGTGCACTGTAAGTGGAATACAGTCAGTACGCTGTCATTGTCAATTTAATCAATTTACACGGACTGATCATTTAATAATTAAACATGCATCAATCTTCGTTGATTCAGTATAAATTGCTGTAAAGTATTTCTGTATTTTTTTGTTTTTGCAATACATGTAGTTATCAAGTTACATTTCAAAAACGGTAGACGATTTAACTGTAAAATGTGCTGATAACAACTGTAAAACTGCGCTATGGGAAAGTAGTGCAAGGCAGACCAGATCAAGCTGTTGTTTGATTGTCGCATACGATAAGACCAGTACACACAGCTTCAAACGATTGCAGAGTAGTTCATACCTTACGGGCTCAATTACACAGTACATTCACGGACCCCTGTTTTAGAAATTGCTGCACTGTTAATGAAGAGTACTTCCTTTTTTATGACTGTTTGGAATACTTTGGATTTTATAGTTGTGCACATTTTTTACCGTGACGCAGTGGTAGAGCGTCCGCTTTAAGATCAAAAGGTCCTTGGCTCAATACCCATGGGAGCCCATTTTTTCTTTCCTTCGTAATTGAATTGAAATTCTTGCAAATATAATTATGTTATTTTACAAGATATGAGAACTATGTCTTTATATTCCTAAATTTGATCGTGCTTTACAATTACTTGTAAATATAAAAGTTGACCTTGATAATTTTTAAAAGTTTAATATGATCTCAAAAAGTGGAGGGTAAAACATTTTCATTTTTTCTTATATTGCAGTTCATATATTACTTATAAAAGTTTTATAATCAGTAGTGATGCCCCTACTCGGAAACGGTTGCTACACTTTTGTAATTTTATATCGGGACGAATTTGTTTAATTGTATCCCCTTTTTTTTCATAATTGCATAGTTTTGTTACACGTGTTAAACTGTTAGACTTTTAAAACATATTTTGTCATTTAACATTGCAAGCAATATTGTCTGGAACCTTAGAACAAAAACAAATATACATAAATACTTGCAAACTTTTAGGGTAATTTGGAATAATGCCAGTATTTCTAGTACGCGTGGGTCAACAAAAACAATTTATCTTTTTAATTTAACAGCAAAATGTCTTCAAATTTTGCACACTAGTCAGTTAACAGATGTAGATTAGGAAAATATTAAGTTTTTAAGTTTTGAAATTCTTGTTTCGTACTACTTTAATGTCAACTTACGTTGATTGCGGAAGATAATCATAACTATGCATATCACGGAAAAGTGCGGATATTTACGGAACTTACTTTTGTTTTATTTTTTCTAATATTTTAGTATAAAATGTACATTAGCATGATTATTAAACATTTTATACATAACGGAGCTCGGTATAAGAGTTTCTAAACTCAGTCAAACAAGAATGTGTGCATGACTCTTTCTCGTTTAACTTTGTAACCAATCAACAAATGTTTGTCAAATTTTCAGAACAGAGTAAGTACACTAATACCAGTCAGCTGCACCCGGTAGAGGCCATATTGACATTTCCATTATCCTAAAATTTGACGTAAGCTCTTATGCAATATGTTGCACGTGAACATGATGTTTCATTATTTTCTTGCGATTTCAATGTCTTTTCAGTTTCTAGGACGTTTGTTCTAACAAGAAAGTACATTATTATTTAAAGTGTATCACGAATAGCGATGTCATGCTTTAGCCAGCAAAAGAGACTCCATGTGCTAGTACTGCTGGCGACTGGAACTTCCGTTGATAAAGTTGCACGGCAGTTAAACTGTCATAAAAATACAATTTCACGTCTCAACGTTCGACAAAGCACATGCAAAACATTGATTCTTCCACATGGACCATAAATTAACATTTAATTTAATACCAAACATGCGTATGTGTAAACTATGAATTTTCGTACATGGTCGCCTAAACCCTATGCACGCTTTATCTTTTGACTGAGTATAGTTGGATGTCCATATTTATGACGTAATTTCACTGAAGCCTTCTCATTTACGAACGATAACATCAATATTCACCTTAAATAAATTTATTTTAAAACAAATGTAATTTACGTACATTCCCGACAGGAATGTCACGAAATAAAGACATTGAAATACAATTATTTCAATTGATGATGCCAAATTGATTTCAACCTAGCCAACTATAGCCCAAAGGCCTTCAGCACCAAAAGCGCTTTGGTAATTATACGCTTTCACTTATAAAGCGTTGCAAACGCTTTTGAAATCCAAATAAAATCATATATTGTAATGGTTGCTCTCAACCAAACCTACCAACGTTTTCAATGGATTTTCTCAAATTGCTATGTTGATTTTCATTTGTGCTGCTAATTCTAGCATTTACTTTTATATATTTTCTTTTAATAAATCATTTTGACAAAAAATCATTCTTTCACCAGAAACTGTGGGTGAGCAGCTTTCAATGATGCAAACGTTTTCCTCGAACTGTTCGCTGACTTTTCATACATTTATAAGATAATCCAATATAATTTGATGTAACAGTCATAACAGTACGGGATCACGATAACACTTCAGATCAGTAGTAACAGTCTTACATTTGTAAAAGTATATATATATATTTTTTTAGATTAAGTACATCACTTTCTAGACGGAAAAGAAAAAGCCACTGTCAGCAAACTTGATTTACAAATCGCAAACTATTTGCCATAGGACCAAGCTATATTATCTGGGTTGTTACATAACTCGAAATATTAACGCTCTGATGATTAAAAGTGAAATATTTGCTAACTGGGGTTCGTATTCTGTTTCTTATAATGTGTTATATATTTAGATAAAAACGGACGCATATACCACTTAGTGCGAGGTTTTTGAAATGAGATGAGTTTGGAAGAGGAAACAGGTGATCTAAAATGCGTATCCATACATTACTTAAGTCATATTATTTGTTATACAATGAGCTAGTGATTTCGTACGACATTGAATATGATTGTTAATTCCGTTTTCCTTTTGCATTACAAAAAAAATTGTTTTTGCCCTCTAAAATTCAAATAATCTGATATTTTGTTTGAAGGAAACAGAATGTCCCACTTCCTTATGAACAGTTTTGAACAGTTTTAAATGGGTCCAGTCATGCAACAATTTTGCTTGTTTTTTAACATTAAAATTGTGTGTATAGATCTTATCTCGTGGCATGATAACGACTAACAAACGGTAAATGTGTTGCTGTCGTGCTGAGAGAACTTTTTGTAATTAGAACATGCGAGCCTAATGAATTCGATGAACGCATCAATTGCTCTTGCAAAGAAAGAACAAGGAGATTGACACATTAAATGAACTAAATGCATTATTGACATTGCTTATTAAGTGTCCTTTCAATTCTTCTCGTTTATTTTTCTATTGATTTTAAATGTGACTTTATCATAAGTTGCCTTAGAACTAACATCACATACTGGCCTCTTAAAATACACGAAAGACAAAAGAGATTTTGTTGCACGATATATGTGATATGATAGATGTCTGAGACGTTATAAGTCAACGACAATTACTTAAGTGTGACCTATACGTTGCCTTCGGCAAATATTATAATATTCAAACTCAATGTAAATATGTATATATACCTTTAAATGCTCGCATTTTAATTGCGACGTCGTTAAAGACGATGTTAAGTGCGATAGTTAAAAGGGATCAGCAGTAAAAGAATTTATAAGACTCGAATTTTAATGAAAGAACCTTACATAGAAATGTTTAATTTAAGATGGAAGAACAACATTTGTGCAATATATGTTCGCAGCTGTAACTCGTACTGCTTTCTTAATCTGAAATCTGATCAACAAGACGTACACAAAGTGTGATATACCGCTATTGCTAACAATAATTCAACGAGTTATCAATGAACAAGTGAATGATTTAGATTGAAAAAATAGCTTTATTATGTTGCTGTCTTATCTCTCATTGAGAGAATCCGCAAAATTCGGTAAAATACTTAAAAAATTAAACCTAGACATCAAGGCTGAGGTTCTGAAGACACTGAAATCTGCAAAAGAGTACATTCCTGAAGAATGCCAGACAACATGGATCGAACCCATGACCATCGATAGATGCGAGGTTATAGTGATTGCCAGTCAGCGATTTAAACTGTTTTCATGTATATATCAGAGTTTAGTAACATTTTCTCCTGTAAGAAAGGGTCAATTATGATTCAACAAAATGACAATGCAGTGTATAATTAAGAAATAGATCTCACATTTGAGTGATATACCGGTTAGTATATCACTGTGTGGAGTGTAGATGCGTAGTAATCTAATCACGAAGGCCGAATCATCTAAACGGAGGGAATTTCAGCGGTCAAAAATAGATCCGGACGCCTAAAGTGATATACTTGGTAGGTATATCATGCTCAAATTCTTCTTTGCCTATAAAGGAGAAATTTTCAATTGTGTTAGAATGTAAAACAAAGAGCTTTTCTTTTCACTTTCATATGCTCTATTGTACTCAAATGTAACCAAAAACTCACACCTTATATTTGAGTGTAATAAAATACGACGTTTTTCTGTAAATTCGAAATGCTCCTGAGTTTATTTGAAAGAGTTGATGGTTACCAAAGGGCAAACATCATCATATTTTTGTATTGAGCATGGCCGTGTACAATCCAAGTTTAATAAACTTTTTAATCGGACAGATTCTAAACATAGACCTGGATTTTTAAAAAAGTCTTTATTTCATCAAGTAAAATGTATAACATTCTTATAAAGACATTGCGTGTACAAATTTAAAGACAAGCCCGCACCAAGTGGCATTTATTGATTATATTACGTGAAAACGAGTGTCAGGAGATAAAAGTAATATAAATGTGCTTATTGCATGTTAAGAAACTGTTGTTATTTGAAACTGTGTTTAATGAATTTTAAGGATTCATCAATAACGTCCGTGAGGTAAAAGATTAATACCATACACGTTTAATGAGTTACATGTCGATTGGCATTTCTTGTTCAGTTACGTCAGCGGACAAATAAAGTTGCTTAATTGTTCTTTATTGCTTTTTGTTATTGTTGGTTTGGTTTTTATGCATGAAAAGATATGTTTCGTAAAAAAGACCTTGATTCAGATTGATTTGAAATCATTATCGTTTTAAGAGATAAAATATAAATTGATTTGTAACACTAGAAATCGATAAAAGAGACCTTAATTCAAATTTGTTGATAAAGTTAAACGAAAAAGAACTTCATACATTTTTTTTAAATGATAAATGAATAATCGATGAAAAGGCCTTGATTGATTTGCAAGTAAAGGTCATTCATTTCACTGAAACAGACCTTAAGGCAAATTGTTTGAAATGCATGATAGTAGTGGTGTAATAAAATCAATGATAAATCGGAGATATAAAAATCATAGTTTATTCTATTAATTTCAGTAAATTCTTCATCGATTTTATACCTAAGGCTTGCGACTTCTACCACGGTCACTTTGATTTTAGTCGTTCAAACAATGTGCAAGGCAATACGGTATACACCTTGTGATGCCGTTTTCATATTTTGTATTCCTGTCAAGAGGCAAACCACAGCAGCTATGCCATCTTATTTCAATTGAACCTGAGCACGAAGTTCTCAAGATGCGCTATTGTGATTACTTCATGTCCGTCGTCTGTCTATCGTCTTTCTGTCTGTTCACATTTAATATTATGAGTGCAATAATGGTTATATATTTCACTGAATATTCATGAGATTGAATCTTTGTCAGAATGAAGTCTAGATCGAGATCATCGCAAATGAAGAAAAACCTTGTAAATGCGGGAGATATTTCATTTGGTATTTGATTTTTGTACAACTTTGTCAGAACTATTGTCTTGTTGAAATTTAGGTCGAATTTGAATATGGGACATATCGGGTCAAAAACTAGGTCACCTGGTAAATTACTGAAAATAACTTTATATATGTAATACAAACATCATTTTTCCTTGGTTCTTCATGAAACTTGATCAGAATCATTTTCCTGATTAAATCTATATATTAATTTCGAATAAAGGTCATCTGGAGCAAAAACAATAGGTCATTAGACTAAATCTTTTTTAAAAAAGCATGTATATCATATATATATATTATAAGGTTACATCTTTAAATTAGATTTTTATGAATATTGGCCAGAATGATTGCCTTGATATAGTCTGCGTCACGTTCGAATATCGATTATCTCGGTAGGAAAACTAGATCTTCAGGTCAGACCTCGGAAACATCTTGTTTATGCAATAGAGACTGTAGTTTTCATCGGATATTTATTTGCCTTGATGAAGTCTAATTCGAGTTCTAGTATAGATGTAAAACTAGATCACCAGGTCAAATCTTAGGAAAACCTTTTCTTTTTAGCTACAATAAAAGATAGATCTGCATACAGATTTTAGGTTTGACCTCGACCTTTTCTGTTCCCAAGATATAAAAGATTCAGAAAAAAAAAAACAGTAACAATAAATAAAAATAGCGAATACGATATGTTGTAGTACCGTTAAATCTTTATTTTATAATTGGTTTGAATTTTGGGTGGATAGCGATGTTTTATAAGAGGTTATTACATTGTCATTTGTTTAGAAACTTTAAAAATTATCTTTTCTGAAATTACTGGGAAGAAGCTGTCCGTTGCTAGAATTTAATTTAATTAGATCTTTATACGCTATACAAGTCGTGCAAGTATATGTATATGTTGACGATATTTCCTGTTGACTCGATGACCCTCTTGTTATAGGGTTAAATTCAGTTATAGTACAGAGTATATATCCGCACAATTAGTACTTTACGCGGATATAATCATGACCGAACAATCACATCAAACAACACCAGATAACTTTAATACTATACTATGACAAATAAAGATAAAAACTGTTAACGATAAATCAACTGAACTGTCGTTTGGATACATTTCATATTTCAGCTACATATGCTGCCAAAGGCTAGGAGCATAACAATGTGTTATAGTTTTGAGCAGTTCTTCATAGCAAATTTAGTGGATCTCCATTAATGTGCCATCTACTCCTATTATATATTCCTATAACGGCACTTCATCACGTAGTTAAACCGTTCAACAACGTCTAAGAGTCGTTGGTGTAAGAAAAGAACATATCGGAATGTTAAGATCCCATTAGGGACATCACTGAGGAGTCAATGTAATGTAATTCTGGCTTGCAAACATTGGTATCTCATAACAACGTACTGTGATAATTAAATAGCGTTCCATTTTTAACGCGGCTTACGACTCTATAAATACTATAAGATCCTCAAACCTGTTATCTGCAAGTTCATCACATTATATATATACTAACGTTAGCAGACGCTTACAGTCACGCTAGTATATGTAAAAAGTGTTCATTCTATATAATTATTACTTTGAATGCATGCTAATTCGTGTGGAAAAAAATGTCATTGATTTTCAATACCATTAAAATGCAAGTTTGGTCGTCTCGAATTCACAGATTTCATTTTCTTATAGAAAATGGTAAAGAAATGGAAATGTTGGACAGTTTTTCTTTAGGCTCTTGAATTCGATGATCGGTCCGACCTTTCAATCAACGAAAATTATGGCCTATGAAAATTGATGGCTTTGCAGTATTAAATCTTTTCCTCTACAGGAACTTCAAAATAAATTGCTATATGCCGATAGTGTGACAGAACATATATTTATTAGTTACATGGCGTCAAAGAAATATCATATTTCTCTACCAGTTTTGAGTATTTTCTACTTACGGGGAATGCAAATTAAACATTAATGCTAATTGGTAGCCATTTGCGTTAAAGTGTCTAAGTCAACAATAGCCGTCTAGGTCCCTATGGAAATGAGGCGTATCCAACATTTTCTAATTCAAACAATAGTTGTTATTTCATCCCCTTCTGCTTGTCTTGAAATAGCTTGCTTATGATAAAATTGTGCAGCATTGATTCAACGATTTTAATAATCTGCATCGGCAAAATGTCTCGCAATCTTCAAAATAGTCCAGACGTTAAAATAACAAAACGGTTTGTTCCTTCCTGCACAGACAAATTAAAGACAGTAAAACATTTTAAGGAATATATTAAATACTACAAACGTAGCCATAACCTGACTACATACGGTTTATAAATACATAATGTATAAGTAAACATGTTTAAAGCTTTCAGCAACCGACATTCAAAATAAAGAACTATGTTTCATTAACAACATCCGTAATACTTTCAGACACGCTCTGCAGGCATAAGCAAAGATAACGACGTCAAATAATCTTCTGATCCAATGGTTAAGTAAAACAGTCTATTGTTAACGTTACAGCTTACATCTATAGGAAAAACATGTACTGTATTTCTGACATGTTGCACTGTGTATGGGGGCGGAGCTTTAACTGTAATATATCTACAATAGAGAACATGATTTATCTACAATAGACAACAGTAACAAAAACGCAACAGAGCTAATATGCCAACATACTAAATACATGTAGATAGAGGACTATCGATTCCGCTTCGTCGAAATAACGCATTTATTCTCGCAAAAAGTACTCTATCTATAACATAGAGTACCGGTGACCACATAAGACGTAAACACCGGGCTTCCGTCTTTTCCTATCAAACTTCCCTCGAATTTAAAATATCTATGTCCGAGCAAAATGTTATGTTTTTAATTATGAAACAAAATTGACATGCAGAACTCATTTGGACATCGATATTCACTAAATATGAAGAATTCACCACAAATACACTTTGGTTTACTGCATGGTTACATAACAGTGTGTAAGGGACATTATTCATAACTGAACACCAACATAGTTATTCATCTTCAGAAACGAAATGGTACATTGTTATGTATATATATACATATGTTGATAGTTCAAAGACAATGCAGTTATCTCAAGTTATGAATCAGAACGCGACGTCACACGAGTTTTTTCAATATTAGCCAATCCTCAAACGAAAATAAACAGACAAACAAACGAACAAAACTTGTTTAAATTGACTTTAATAAACTTAATCATTTAATACAAAAAACAACATAAATGTATAAGTAAGACGTATGATAAGTGAAACTTAAAGTAAAATGTTGAAGTTGATGAAATTATTTAATATTCATATATTAACTGCAATTTTTAGCATGTAGTTACAAACAATAGCATAAAGGATAAGCTTATTTGTAACTCGTTTCTCAAATTCATGAAATTGTTAGTTTGAGTAAATAACCGAACTTTAATTTGCTATTCATGTAAAGGATATCGACCGAGTACAAGGTCTTTCTTTGTAGGAAAGACCTGTGCACGGGCTGCATGTAACACCGAGAGCGCGTAGCGCTCGAATTGTTTCATGAAGCCCGTGCACAGGTCTTTCCTACACAGAAAGGCCGCCGTACGAGGTCGATATCTGGCTTACACACCACCAACAAGTCTTGCTAGTAACATGTCTGAATTTAGTTACATTGTTGAAACGAATACGATTCTTACAACATTTTATCACATGCTCTGGATACTTTTTAAGAACAGGAGGCAGATGAAATGTTTCTAATGCAGATTACGTACATGTACTTTTAGATGTATTTTTTTCATCTGTTATACATGCGTGTTCGTGAAATAACACGTTGCATGAAATATTTGTACGGTATTTACATGAAAATATATACATGTATTTCAGTTTTTATACCCTCGTAACGAAGTTTAACAGGGAGTATCATTGAGTCGCGTTGTATGTCTGTCCGTGTGTCCCTCCGTGCAAATTTAACTTCAAAGTAGTGATCGGTACTGAGCGTATTTTTCGGATATCGTCGGCATGATGCGCTCAGGTTTTTATTCAGTAATGGATATAGCACATTTTAAGCAACCACCTGCCGGAAATCTATAAAACTATACTTGAGTGTTTGGTACTTTTAATGCATATCGTCAACGTGTTGCGATCAGATAATTAAGTTACGGCCCTTTGAATTTGAAAACGTCTAGCAGTATCGTTTACATCGAGAATTGTGTCGGCTTTTATTCAAATATGCATATGAGTGTCACGGTAAAGGACTTTATCGTGTAAAAAGGAGAAAATGCATAAGCGACTGGTTAGTTCAGTCGGAATTGCATTGATCATTAAGCGAAAGGTCCAGGTTCGAGTCCCAGTTATGACCGGCTGCATATTTTTCTCAGCCTGTGACATTTGGCGCCGAACATGTAACCATGGCGGGGGATATCCATTTACGAAATGTGCTTGTTGAAAGGAGGGGATCTTCGTCAATGTGTCCGCTGAAATATTCTAGGGTGTGCATAATTTAAGAAAACAAATTTAACTTTTATACCGTAAATTTCTAAAATGGACTTGATCGTTTTTTACTATGGTCAGTACCATTAAAGAATGATCTGTGAAAGTTAATTAAATAAATAACGAACAGTGCAGAACATGATCAGACTACACAAATGTGCCATCTGATCATGATATGTACTGGTCGCAAGCAGGGTTAAGCTAAAGCTCTGAAACATTCGGCATGTGGAGTTTTGCCTTTGTACTACAATTATTTCACTATACCTTGGAGGAAAGCGCACATTTAGCATGTTTCTAAACAGTTTGCTCTGTTTTGTTTGTATCTCAGCTACTGAGCAAGGGGTAGAAAGATAGGAAAGCAATTTTTTATCAGAAAAAAAAGTGTCGCAAATTGCTTTTATTCTAACTACAACCTTTAGATATAATCTAGAAGCTTGATTACAAGTTCGGTAAAGTCATATGTCTACATTGTAAAATTTAAATGCCTTCCCTATTAAAATAGTTTTGACATGCCGGTTACAAACAGTTTCTACATCTCTTTTTATCATATGCAGTATATTTGAAATGATATATATATCACATATTTCCAAAAGAATACTATAATTTGTGGTATGGAAAATATACAAAGAAAAAGTACTGCATCGACGGTGTTTAGTTTCTGTTTTCTGTTCTTTTTTAAGACCTACGATTGTGTTGTAAAATGACCCATTTCTTTCAGAAGTAATTTTATGCACGTGCGCAGGTCTATCTGTGCACGTGGACAGGTCTGGCAAGAGAAATACCAGACCTGCCCACGTGCACAGATAGACTTGTGCACGAGCTTTTCTTTGTTACTGTCGGTCTTTCCAAAATATATGGACCCATGCCAAACAACAGAGTAGGTGTGTAACACTGGTTCGAAAACCTTACAACTATTTATAGACCCAGTGAATAGTCACGAAATTGCAAACAAAACGAAACTATTTTTACTGGCAGACGCGTGGGCTTGACTTATTGACAATAACGGGACGTTGCACATCACCTTGTTGCAGGTGTAAGTAGTATCGGCATATTAATACATATTTTGGAAAGGTACCAACCTATTGTAAGTCTCTAGATAGCTGGCTGTGGCGGGGGCGTAAGTATCTTGGGTGATACTAAATCGAGAAGTTTCCCTTTTTGTTGAAGTCCATCAAAAACCTGGCAAAGAATTCCAAAATAATTGGCACTTGGAAATAAATACCTACGGGCCAGGAAAGGAAAGCCAAACCAAATCAATGTAAATTTATAGCAAAAAATTGTTTCATCTTTTTTTAGAACCGTTTATGAATAATAGTATTGTAAATCGTGAGTATGTATTGGAGGCAGCGTAACGGGAAATTTCATCTTCTCTGTAATTTTGAAATTAATCATAGGCTGAATAAGTAGTTTCTAGAGTACTGATAACATTAATATATGAACAAATTTTTTTTAACAAACTCAGATGTTAAATGAATAACATTTCAACTCTGCTGGCGAAAAGAAGTTCTGTATTCACAACTGGTATAGATCATCCGCTTGCACATCCATGCATCTGATCAAAACCTGCACCGCTGGCTACTTTGTCCGCAAATTTTCAGTGTAAGCCCTATAAAAAATAGTGGTACTGTCAACTTCATGTTTTAGGAGGATAAGAGTATATTTTCTGCGATTCTTTTTTCTTTTAACGCCATTGTTGTACATAATTTCTTTTCTTTATGCATTCTTTTGTATTTTCGTTGTTAGCGGTTTCGGTATATTCTTGAAACAAGTTTGTTTAATAATTCAGCTATATGTATTTGGCAGACGTTAAAACGTAATAAACTAGCAATATAAATTGTCTAGTCATAGATATGAACACAGAACTCTGTGTTGGTATTTAAATCATCATATCATAGAAATTACGTCTAATCATTTTGTCAAGTATCCGATGCTTTAAAGGTGAATAATCACGCAACTTCAAAAGTGCAAAGCAGATTCGCACTTATGTAAATGCGCATAAACATTCTAGTTGCAACATGTTTTCTTAAGAACTAACATCATTTGATGGAGAGGCACAACAATTACAATCGATTAAAATTGCTGTAAGAGATAGAGACAAACTCAGGGTACTTTATTGCGGTGAAAGCAGCAGGCACCACTTTAATTTAGAAAATATGCAGAAATTTGTCAGCAGGTGTTTATATAGAATAGTATTTCCAGTTGTCGTGATTTCCGGCGACCTTACTGACATTACTGAACAGAATATAACAGAATAAAACTTACAGTGTATTTTAATTAAGCATGTACAACTTCTTTTAAAATACATTTTGTTTTTTCATCAAAATTGCTTATAAATGTTTAACGTTAAATTCTTTATTTCAGAGCCCATTTTGATAACATAAAAAATGTGCAGCTTAAAGAATTATGCTCCTTTTTTCAAATGTTTTACTTTTAATTAATAAAAATCCGTTGAGAAAGCACACAAAAGCGGTAAAATTAAAAACGAGTCAGCCCTTATGTTCTTTGTGAATCAGTAGTGAAATCTGGAGCAGACGTGATTTTCAGTGTGAAAGCAATTGAGAGAAAAGGCAAGTATCAACTCGCGTTTTCAAGCTGTTTTTGTTGCATCTGAATTTATTAAATATAACCCCTTTGGCTTAATTATTTGATTTATGATATATACTTCATTATTACATCAATTCATCGGAAAACGTGCATATCCAAGAAATAAGTAGTATTTGTTTTTAAGCATAGAAAAATCGTCTAAAATAAAATAGGTCTGCAGCTGACTAGATAACAGACTTATGTAATTTATGACGACATTTACATTTTTTTTATTTCTCAAGATTTCTTCCGATATGTTTATTACAGGGAAAAAAAAAACATAGTGTTGATTACTCTTTCCTGTAAAGGACAAGGCAGACTTAGCAGTCACTTTTAGCCTTTATTATATTTCAGTGTCAATTTGACATGTTCCTTTTTTCCTTTATTATTTGTTATGTATCATTAAAGATAGAAATTTAAGTCTATCATTAAATTATAACGTTTAATGATTTCAAATAAAATAATGCCAAGGTCGTGTGATGGGTCACCTGAAAGCACAATGGAAGAGGAAGCGGTGCCGGAAACGAAAGATTTACATTAAACCCCTTATATATTTTAAAAGCAGAGTCTCATAAGCCTTTTTGATATCTGCTAAGTTTAAAATGATATATAATTTGCGGAGACGTCGCTGCTACGTCTAGTGCAATTGACTTCGATTTTAAACACTCTGTTTATATGTATTTTAACCTAGTCGTATATATATAAATATATCATCACATATTTTGATAAGGAACCTGATAAAGGTTTATCGGTTTCCAAGATGAGCTACCAGAACGCCACAAATGACAAAAAGTAGGTCACAAAAGGAAACGGCGGCCTTCTGCGTTGGAGTCCATTTGTACCATTTGCATAAACAAATAAAAATAAAGATGTGCACATTTCGCCGCCGACGAACACAGGGTAAAGTTCTCAAAACTAAAATCTGAAAGACAGCGGCATCACCGTATTATCCCGTTACTGAGCCCCCAAGCAACCTACTTGAAATTAATAATTATATTACTACATGCGCCACTCAAAGTTCAACGGGACGAGGAATCTTTAACGACCAATTTTACCATAATTAAAAAAGCAAAATTCTAAAAATGCTGTCACATCTCTTTAGGAGAACAAGGCTGCTGAGTAAAACTCATCAATAGTCGAGAAAGTTATTCCTTTCTACAAAATGTTTACAGACCTTAAGATGAATATTAATAAGCCGTCATAGTGACAGAACATCAATTTGTCTGTAAATATGGCGTCACAAGAATATCATATTTACATATTTTTTTTCGAAATATGAATATTTCTTATGTATTGGGAAAGTAAATGAAAGATATGTTGTCTGAAATCGATTTTCAGTTAAGTCAATAACAAATATGATCTGTCTTCAAAAACCAACGTTGTTGTAATCTAACTGCCTTCGAAAAAAAATTTGTACATAGGAATGTACTTCGACTGTAGACACTATCGGTTATTCTCAAAATATGTATTGCCTCAAAACTTAACCTTCTTAAAGTTCAAGCAAGTCAACTTCATAATTGTTACTTTGTGTGTTCGAGTTGAATACCCTTCAATGAGCAGATTGATTGCTCAAAATATAAGAAAAATACTTAATAAAAGTATTCCTTGCTTTAAAGCAACTCATATACTCAGTTCCAAAAGAAAGTGTGCACTTTTTTATTTCTCCATTTTGATAAAACGTAATTTCTCGAATTTCGAACACTACCTTTATACATGTACACAATTTTGCTATCGATTGAATGTGCTGTCAATGCACAGGCAATTGAGCATAAATTGCTCTAAATTTTGATGCCAAACATTATAATATTTCTGTTAAAAGTAATACATAAAATTAACAAAAACCTAAGTGCACACTTTCTTTTGGAACTGAGTATATATAGAGCAATTTTTTGTGCGAAATAATTCCAATTCATAAAATAAAAGATATTATTTGTATACACTTTTGCTTTGAATCCAAAATTTATGTTCTGAAAGTAATAAAACTATAGACAGACCAACGTAACGATTATCTATTGACCAAATGTGGATACATTGAATGAAAAACAAAAATACGTAAAGTATATTTTCTTTAAGACACACGTGTGGGACTTAGATTATTGAGATCAGCCTTTTTGTCGTAAGAAAGTGTAGTTTCGGCATGTTCTGATTTCATATTCACTTTCCCTGTAAATTTGCATGATCACTTTGAGTTAGCTTAGATATTTATGCACAGAATATGATCTAGAACTTTGTATTTACTCTTATCCACTTTTCGGCGCGGACTTAATAAGCTCGCTTTTGACTGAAAGTTGGTAACCTTTCAACTGCCAACGTAATGATAAGTAGAGTGTATAAACAATTTCAGAATAAAGATGTTCTCTTTAAGGCACCTTTTAATTATATAATAATAATAATAATAATAATAATAATAATATTTGGCATATTTAGCGGTGAGCGGTGGTGTAGAGGTTTAGGTGTCTGCCGCTCATCCCGGAGGTTGCGGGTTCGAGTCCTACCAAGGTCACGACCGTACCTCCTCATATGACAACAGTACTGGGTTTTCCAGGAAGCGGAATCGAGAATGGCTCGATAAGCTAAAAGCTTTCTTCACAATCGAGATAAAATAAATTAGTATAAATATTAGATAATACCGCATGAAGAAGGTCAATAAAATACTGATGCGTTTCAGTCTTATGTGAATGGTTTTATTATTTTAGTACGCAGATAAAATGACGTAACATCATAATATTTTGTGAACTCCGAACCAATGTGAATTATGAGTGACGATTAATAATACTCTCTCGGTCAGTGAATAACGGTCAGTTTTTCGAGAAACATACTTGATAAAAAAAAGATTAAGCGCGTTTTCCTGATGCACATGTTACTCAATGTGTAAGCGGTTACGGGAGAAAATTATCCCTATAAGCAAAAGGTCAAGGTTCGCGTCCCGGTCAGGGTGTACATTTGGCGCCCTTTTAATGCGTAAAGTTAAGATTTGACAGGAATTCGAACTAAGAAATCCGGCTACCCATCTCTTTCATATACTGATATAAATCGCACCGACCATCTTTTTCTTTGTTCCGTTTCATGTCGTTTCCTTTCAAAAATTATTGTCTGAAAAGTGTTTCATGTTTTTGCAACATCATTAAAAATACTGCGTTGTATTCATAACATTTGAACGTTTGCTCAAAGACAACAACGTAAGAAAGGTTTTCCGTTAAATCATGGTTCAATCGCTGTTAAGACATATTTCTTGGTAGCACATGTATCAGTACATATACTGATTGTGATTCAGAAGTGATCAAGGGTCTTTTCCAGGTTGTAAATGCAAAAGAAAAAGGGTCTTATTTAACCTCAAAGAAGAAGCATCATTTCCTATTTAACTTCCGACTGATAATTTGATCATTTGAATTTGGCAATGGCGTCGGAATGGGCAAATACAGTACCATGTTATCAGGATATTTGGTATTTGAAGTAAACATAAGCTACAAACTACATGTATCAGACTTATTTGTTTTTTGTAGTCACAGTAGATAAATATAGATATTTATCATATTTTGCGATAATTTGAATGTTTACGTGCTGTGGCAGTCAGATGTTATTATATGAGAATTTCTTATTGTATCAGTAATTTGTGAATTGTAAAAACAAAAATAATATCAAACAGGGAATGCCACGTACCAAAAACGCAGCCTCCCCAAAACGAGCCCCACATCACCCAGAAGTGCACACCACCAACACACACACACACACACACGCACGACACACACACACACACACACACAATCATGTACACACACACATATACACTACCAACACACACTAGCATACAAAGCAAACACACGAGGACAAAACGAACAATTAAAGGAACACAGTGGGGCACCGCCTTGGAACAGGTCAGTGGCAAAAACACCACTGGGGAGCTAAACCGGTTTGGTGCGCACCCAACCTCACTCTTACCCCCACCATGTTCCAAAGTCACAGGACAGTGTAAATAAAAGTAATCCCTGCTAGGTGAATCTCTAAAAACAAAAATAATAACCATGTCTACATGTTAACAGTGTCGATGGTCTGACTACGTTACCTGGAACTGTGTTGTAGAGTAGAGGCATTTAAAGAGTATACTCTATTTCCTTTGACAGTCCAAAAAACTCGCCAACAGCATTTTCAAGGAACGTTAGTTAACATTTTCTGATAAAAAAATTTCGGACATCTTATTCTCTCTTTGTGTGTGATTTTTCTTTTGGTTGTGTTTTATGACTTCAAGTGCTCATTTCCCAGACAGAAGTTAAAGAGAAATTAAGTATCATCATCGTCAGAAACAGATTTGAATCCAGCTGTGCTTGAACTAGAATTAACTTCTCATACACTTAATGTTTAATTTTGATAAATATCTGATGTTTTGGTGTTTGGGTATGTTTAATGAAGAAACTTTTTATTTAAATATACATAATTTTGAAACATTTATTCGAACAGGTCGGCACAAATAAAACGAAACGTGAATTTGAATGAAAGTCGAAGATTGAAGGAATACAGGCTGGATGAGAAATCCATATTTTATCGATAGAATGACAAAAAGAACATTTTTCGCGAATCTATAAAACACATGATTACTTCGTACGTCAATATTACTCGTGGAAGTTATAAGTCCTAGAAATATGCTGTACCGACGAAGTAGGCAGTCATTTGTATAAACATATTATTTACCTTGTTTTTAAATCGGAAGTAAATGATATTAATAATGAGAAGTATTAAAAGCAAGTGTCAGTTTTATGTGTTCATTGTCTCGTTGGGTAGTTGATAGTATAACCAAGCCTTACACTTATATATATGTGAATATTGATAAGTAAAATAACTACTTAATATTTTAATAACACAACCCAAAATGCTATGACAAAATTCAATATGAAAATGTAATGATATTTGCCATTGAATGCTGTCAGCGTACCTGTTATCTATTTGCAAGAACTTCGAAATACTCTTAAAGCGTTTCTTAAACTAAATTCAATTTCATAGAAGACAGGGGTCAGTAGGGGGTTTGTAATTACCATTGATTATGAATAAAATATTGTTATGGAAATGAAAGAAAATCCTGCAGAACTGAATTAACAGGAATAACTAGAAGTCATTATACTCTTTAAAAGAAATAACACTCATGAAGCAGAATTTAAGCGTTTAAAAACAAAAGACTAATGTTGAAAAGAACATTCAACGTTCAATTTGCATGTTGATATATTATATTGTAACAAAATTAATAACTCAAATGTGAACATATTTATTTCTTCATATCATTGTACTAGACATTTCAAGCAATTACAAATATAAATAGACACAATAATGGTCGTATGGTAGCTGTAAAACCTTTCACAACGATGCGGATGACATTGCACAAGCTGTTAAAATTAAATAATAGCACATTTACCTGCATGGCAATATCATTTAATCACAGAAGATAAGAATATAACCGTATTTCACGACAAACATGCCTATTTGACGTATCAATGTGCTTCTTTATAAGAGTAGAATAAAGCATGCTACTATTTTACAATGACGATTTCATTAAATTAAATTACTCGCTAAACTGTGTTTAATGTTTCCTGTTGATACATAATTTAGGTTGTATTGAAAAGTGAGTTTAGCAATACACATATTTTACTTATGGGTCTTAAAGACATCATTAATATATCAGAAGTGCTATCTTTGTTGTAATCATGGTCATTATTGGGTAAAATATTCTGCTTACACTGAACAATCAATACCGTAGTCGAAAGGTCAAGATTGTCCCACTGTGTCCAACATAATTATGTACGTGTTTTTTTCAAATTTACTCAGTTGTTTTCTGACTTTCAAGTTTTTGTTAGAATGTAAAGTCATTCTGATCACATTAGTAGCATTGACTTACGTTAAACACGCGACTTTTATAATACTTAATTGAAATGCCGTCATTTGTCAGGCATAAAGTTGCTTTCTAAATCCACCCAACACTTATTTTCTCACGAAAAAAAGTAATCTTGTTTGTGCAATATTAGCGTCTGGTGCTTATTTGCCAGCAGTATAGCAAACCTTTAAGTTGTAATTTTCAGTTTGACGGGTGCAAGTTTACTTTTGCATAACACGGTGCCAGGAAAGTTAAAAGCTTACTTGCAAGTGTTCTAATCTGATTGGACATACAACAGAACAATATTTACAAATAATTTGAGCACATTTGTGTGTGTTATGTTTCATAATTCGATTAATGATTCACTACATAAACAGTAAAACTAATATTTCTATATTTTCGTCGATTACACTCTATATGCGTAGGAAATAAATACTGAAATAATCATAGTGCTATTTCAAAGTCCGCAATCAAATTTTATTCGAAGACTTATTTACGTGTCAAAGATATATTTAAAATACAATTTCTTAATTGAGACATGCAAATTTCTTTTTAGAGTACAATAACGTAGAGTACTCATCGATTTTGCACGAGTTTTATTAAATTTAATGACTAAGGTCGATGCTTTTTCTCTAGATTTATTATATTTCTTCAGACATGCTTAAAGAGGCATACACCCTTAAACTAGCTGATTATCTGTTCCAAATATTTAAAATGGGCTAAATGTACTTAAAGATAAAAAAATAAAAAGACCGAGAAGAGGATATCGGTATATTAACCTTTTATAATAAAACGCTGAACACTTAAGGTTTAAAACAAATTGTAAAACATGAACGTTGACAACATGTCTTATTTCGCTAATTTTACCGGTTATCACTGCTTCTTGGTCGAAAAGTTTAATGAAAGATTCTATATTGATTTCAGAGGACATACAGAGAAGCAGATACCGAAAAGAATATTTATATAAAAAAAGATCAGATGGAAGCCAAAGGCGATATCGAACACATATTTTAAAAAATAAATAGAGGATACTAAAATTTGTTGGTGTTGGTGTAACATCACTTAAAATTTCCATAGAGTGGGCACCAAAAGTTATATATACATCTGATAAGATAACTAATTTGGGTGTTCAAGAATGAAATTAACGTAATATTACATCGATATCAACAATTTTACTGTTTATTTCACGTTTAACACTTTACTTTTGTTGAATTTGTTTTAAGTAAAATATATGCATTACTGATTTACAAATTTTAGAAACATACATGCTTTTACTCAGACTGTATTTATCATTTTAATTGGTATATGCCAAACAGAAATAAAAATGGTTAACGAAAATTCAACTTTGACAGTCATTTGTATACATTTCATATTTAAGCTATGTCTGTCGCCAATGATGTAGAACATGACCATGTTTTATAGCAGTGAGTAATGCTTCATAGCAACTTTAGCGGAATTCCATAAATGCGCTACCGAAAATGTACCAAGTACTCCTAGTATATATTCATATAACGACACTTCATCATGTAGTAAAACCGTTTAATTAACTACGAGTAGTAAAATATCAGAATGTTTAGATCCCATTAGGGAGATGTAAGAGATGTCAGTTTAAAGTATTTTTGGCATTCAAACAGAGGTATTTCTTAACAACGCACCCTCTTAAATAAACTGTGTGAAGTTAACAGCGGTCAATTTTAAAGCAGCTTACTGATCTATATACTTTCTATTAGATCCTAAAACCCGTTATCTGCTTTTGAGACTTATCAATTTCATCATATATATTACCGTTAAAAGACGATTATAATACAAGACAGACGTTTGCATATAAAATGTGCTCATTCTACATATTACTGTGAATGCATGCTAATTCATGTGCATGAAATATCATTGATTTTTATATTCATTTAAATGCAATTTAAATGTTGGACAGTTTTACTTTAGGCTCTTGAATTCGATGATTGATCCGACCATTTAATCAACGGAAATTGTTGATCTATGAAAATTGATAGCTTCAAAGTATTAAATCTTTTCCTCTACCAGAACTTCAAAATGTATAGCTCTATGCCGAGAATGTGACAGAACATATATTTATTATTTACATGGCGTCAAAGAAATATCATATTTCTCTACCGGCTTGGGGAATTTTCTACTTAGGGGGAATGCAGATTAAACATTAATGCTTATTGGCAGCCATTTGCGTTAAACCGTCTAAGTCAGAAATAGCTTTCTAGGTCCCTATGGTCATAAGGCATATTTAACATTTTTTCTTATTCAAACAATAGATGTTATTTCATCCCTCTGTTTGTGTTAAAGATGCTTGCTTATGATATAATTGTTCAGCTTTAATTCCTCTTTTTCAGTAAATCCGCATTTGCAGAATGTCTCGCAATAGATACAGTTTTTGCCTTTTTGGACAGACAGATCAAAGATTGTCAAACACTTTACGGACTATATCGAGTCCTAACTCCAATCGCTTTATAATTACAATTGCAAAAAATTACCACTTTTTTACAGTCGGTATGTTATATAAGCTCCGTAAACATAAGCTATGTATCGATATTAACTGACCTACATTCATTGCACAGAACCATATTTCATAATCTTGAACATTAATGATTTCATACACACCCTGTAGGTATAAATAAAGATGATGACGTCAAATGCCTTTAAGTAAAACAAGTCGTACAATATGTACAAGACAAACACAGCATCAAGTCGGCGCAGGCAGAACATTTTGAAGACCTAAAAGTGTCCAATACATGTAATGTTTACACATGGTGAACTTTTATATAACTGTACAAGTTAGTGCATTTAAATAGACCATCTGTGAGTGCAATTCGTTCTCATACGGCCTGGATCATAAGTACTTTGCTAAAGCAACGGTCAAAATACTGAGCCAAAGAAGCGATTGCCTTACTCGTCTGTCGAAACAATTTCAAGGTCAACCCCTAGGAAAAAATAATGGTACCATCAAAACAAAAGATGGACAGATTCATTTAAGTATTAGGAGGATAAGAGTGTAGATACTGTGACTCTATTTGTGAAACCAAAACGCAATTGTTGTACATAATTTCCTGTCTTAATGCATACTTTTGTATTTGTATGGTTAATAGTTTCGGTATAGTCTTGAATTATCAATTCAACCATATGTATTTGGCAGACGTTAAAACGTAAGAAGCAATATAAAATTTCCAGTCATAGTTATGATCACAGAGCTTTGTGTTTGCATTTAAAGCATCATATCATAGAAATAACGTGTAATCATTTTGTCAACTATCCGATGATTGAAAGTTGGATAATCACGCAACATTAAAAGTTCAAAGCAAATTCGCACTTTTGTGAAGGCGCATATACATTGAAGTTGCAACATATTTTCTTAAGAACTAAAATAATTTGATGGAGAGACACAACTAAAGCAATCGATTAAAACTGCCGTAAAAGACAGAGACGAAATTATTTTGCGGAAAAGTAGCAGGCAGTACTTTAATTTAGAAAATTTCAAGAACGTTTTAAGCAGGTGTTTCACATGAACATAGTACCTCTGATTGTTGTGATTTCGACCTTACCTACATTACTGTACAGAACAAAAACGAAGAGATCAAACAGTTTATTTGAAATTAATCATGTGCACCTTATCTTCTTTTACAATGCATTTAAAAATCATTAAAATCAATACTGCTTAATTGTTTAAAGTTAAATTCTTCATTTCAGAACCCATTTCAATAACAAAATGTGTGGATCTTTAAGAATTACGCTACCTTTTTCAAATGTTGAATTCTTTTATTAATCAAAAAGCTGTTAAGAAAGCACACAAAAGCGGAAAAACTGAAAACGCGTTTTATGTTCTTTGTGAATCAGTAATGAAATCTGGAGCAAACGCTATTTTTAGTGTGAAAGCAATTAAGCGAAAAGGCAATATCAACTCGCGTTCTCAAGCTGATTTTTGTTGACGCTGACTTTATTAAATATAACCCCTTTGGCTTATATATATTTATGATATCTTCTTCATTATTACATAAATTCATCGGAGAACGTTGTTTATATCCGAGAAAAAAGTAGTATTTGTTTTATAACATAGACAAGGCGTCTAAAATAAAATATGGGCTGCAGCTGGCTCAATAACATACTTATTTACTTATTTCTAACTCTCTGTTCATATTCATTTGTACCTAGTCATCTATATCAAAACATTTCATCACAGATGTTGATAAGGAACCTAATAGGTTCAAATGCCAGTGATAAATTGAACCGAGGCCCTGCATTTTAAATAGTGTACGTTAGCTGTTCGAGTCTTTCCGACTCGTTACCTGTCCAACATACTAAAGGGTAAAAACATCAATGTCATAATAGCCTGAAAAAGCGGGGGTCATCGGTTTCCAAAGATGAGCTACCTACACACCAAAAAATGCAAACAAGTAGGTCTTAAAAGGAAATGGCGGCCTTCTACGTTCGAAGAAACTTTTGAACACGCAGTCATGAAAAAAACCAGCTTGTACAAACTGCACAAACAAATGAAAAATGAAGGTTTGCAAATTTCGTCGCCGACCAACACCAAACAAAATTTCTCAAAGTACGAACCCAAACGACAGTGGCATCAACGTCATTCCCGGTATTGAGCCCTCAAGCAACCCACTTGAAATTAATATTTACACTACTACAAAGGCCAATCAAAGTTATCCTTGCTCGAAGGACGAGAAAGTATGTTTTTCTCTTTTCAATGAACGGTATAACCATAATTCTAAAAAAGCAATACCCTAAAATGTTTTCAGTGAATAAAGCTGCCGACTAAAACTAAACAACAGTCGAGAAATTTAGCCCTTTCTACAGGAAGTATACAGACTATAAGATGAATATTTATATGCCGTCATAGTGACAGAACATCAATTTGTCTGAAAATATGGCGTCACAAGAATATCATAGTTGTATTTTTTTCGAAATATGAATATTTCTTATGTATTGGAAATGTAAATGAAAGATATGCTGTCTGAAACCGATTTTCAGTTAAGTCAATAACTAATCTGGTCTGTCTTAAAACCAGCGGTCCTATAATTTTACTGCCTTCAAAAGAAATATCTCCACTTTGGGATGTCCTATTTTGCCAACTGAATGTATATGAACTAAATATAGATTTTAGGCTGTAAACAGTATCGTTTTTTTGTCAAAATATAGCCTCAAAACTTAAACTACTTGTACTTCGTACAGGTTATCTTCACAATTGTAACTATGTGTATTTGTGTTGAATATCTTTCAATAAGCAAAACAATTTCTTAAAATATTAAGACAATAATTAGTAAAAGCAGTTTTGTAGAAAAGGGGGTGTTGTAAATGCTAAAGAAACAATACATATTTTTGTCTCAAAGAAGAAGTATCATTTCTTATATAACATCAAACTGATAATTTGATCGTCGGAATTTAGCAATGGCGTCTGAAGGACCAAACTATCAGTATATTTGATTTTTTAAGTAAACATGAGCAAAAAAATATCAAACTTATATTCATTTTTGTAGTAACAGTAGATAAATCTTTTTACAAACATGTAGATATTTATAATATGAAATTTTACAAAATTGCTGGGGTAGTCTTGAACTTGAAATCGAATGTATTAATGAGAATTTCTCATTTCATCAGTAAATTATGAATTTTAGATAATGTCTGCAAGTTAACAATGTCAATGGTATTGATGTGTAGCCTAGAACTGTATCATAGAGTAGCGGCATTTCAAGAGTATACTCTTCATTTTATTGGACAGCGTATAGTACAAGCAAACAGTATTTTCAAAGAACGTTAGCTAACAAATTTCTTATACATTTCTTTAGACATCTTTTTCGCTCTTTTTGTATGGTTTATCTTTCGGGTTGTGTTTCGTGACTTCAAGTGCCCATTTCCCACACAGAAGTTAAAGAGAAATTAAGTACTATCATCGTCAGAAACAGGATTGAATCCAGGTGTGCTTGAACTAGAATTAACTTCTCATAGACTTTATGTGTAATTTTGATAAATATCTTGTGTTTTGCAATGTTAATTTCATCGTTAAACTTTTACATTAAATATACATAATTTTGAAACACAAATCGGAGCAGGTAGGAACAAATTAAACGAAACGTGAATTTTTGACGAAAACAGGCGGAATACAGATTTAAAGAGACATCCATATTTCATGGATAACATTACGCAAAGAACATTTTTCACGAATCTTTTAAAGCACATGATCACTTTGTATATTAAAATTACTCGTGGAAGTTATATTACCAAGAAATATGTTGCACCAGCGAAATTGGCTGTCATTTGTACAGAAACAATATACACCTTGCTTTCCAAATCGAAGATAAAAATTAATGGTATATAATAAGCAGTATCTTTTTCAGTGATATTGCAAATTATTAACGCTTTCATCAAACTCTATCTGAATATGAAGAAAGGCATAGGTCAAATTGAAAGTAAATAAAACAAGTTTCTATCATTTTTATATCATTAAATTAATAATTCTTGGAATTGGAATGTGGCTGTAAATAGAGAATAGTGTAAGCTATGGTAAGCAGTTTTGTTTTTACATAAGAATCATTTTAAGCTTACCCGATCCATAACTAGAACAAAAGCAAGTGTCAGTTTCATATACTCATTGTCATGTTGGTTTGGTAGTTTTACCTAGCCTTATAGTTATCTATATGTGAATATTCATACATGAAAGTACTGCTTAATATTTCCACAACACAGTCCATAATGCTAATGCATAAAATTCCCTTTGTAAAAGTAATGGCATTTGCTATTGAATGATGTCAGCGTGTCTGTGATATATTCACAAAAACTTTAAATATTCTTAAAGCCTTTCTTCGACTTAATTTAATTTCATAGAAGACAAAGGTCTGTGGAGGATTTGTAAATTAATATTGATTAAGAATGAAGTATTGTTATGCAACTGAAAAACCTGCAGAACTAAATAAAGAGGAATAATTAGAAGTCATTATACCCTTTATAAGAACTTACAAACATGAAGCAGAATTTAAGCGTTAAACACAAAAACATAACGTTGGCAAGAATATTCTACGTTCCATCTGCATGTTGACATATAACATTGTAACAAAATGTATAAATCAAATGATAAACATAATATGTGAACATATTTATTACTTCATATTATTGTACTTGACATTTCAAATAATAACAAATATAAATTATCGCAGTAATTGTCGTATGATAGCTGTCGATGATAACAATGACATTGTACAAACTGTTAAAACTTAATAATGGCGCATTTACCTGCATGGAAATATCATTTAATCATAGAAGATAAGAACATAATCATGTTTCACGATAAACCTGCCTATTTGACTTATCAATTTCCTTTATTAAATGTTTTTTTTTATAAAATTCTTTGACACGTAAATAAGGCTTCGAATGAAATTATATTAGATAGCGTAAATATTATTGCAGTTTTTATTTCCTACACATATAAGTTGTCATGCAAATAAAAAAGAAATTATTTTTTTAACTTTATATGTAGTTAATCATCAGTTGAAAATCGAAACAGAACACACACGTTGTCATTAAGATACATGTAACTTTGTAAAAAAACTACTTTAACTGAAAATAGTGCTTATTACGATAATTAATTATCAATAACGGTCGTAACGTTAACCCGGTTGCTCTGGTGATGACACTTTACGTTTTTATTTTAGGATAGACAAAATTTGTAAATAAAAGAGTTTGTTTTGTTGTGAATTGCCGAACAAACATACAGATTAAGAACTAACATCAAGTAGGGGTTTATAATTTTGAATATTTCCTGGCACATTGATATGTAACTGTCCCTTAGAAACATGAACAAGTTAAGTAAAGAATTTTTCATCGATTAAAATGCAACGATGTGCTTTTTTGAACTTTCATTAATTTTCTCTAGATTTCGAATATTTCTTAAGGAAGACTTAAAGAGGCATACTCTGAACATAGATGCTTATTTTTCCCCAAAATTTTAATATAGGCTAAATATACTAACATATAGTGAATATCGAGAAGTCTCATTTTTTGCACAAGATGCCAATTCAGCGACCTTTTATATTAAAAATAACTACCACCGGAAGATTAATACTAATTTTAAAATCGAAACAGAACACACACGTTTCACTGGCTCTTGTCAACACGACTTACTAAAAACATTTCGTAATTTTTTATCACGTCCGTACGCAGCCTAGTTCTTATGAAATATTTGTAAATATCTGCTTTTTTGTAGCCCAATAGAATAAATTGATAGATTTATGAAAACTTTCCTAAGTTACATATTTCTTCTTTTACATTTATTAACTTTCATTCTAACATCCGGAATTTTTCAGGGAGACAGAGATACTCTGTTTCCATAATATGTAAAATACTAACATATTGACAATAAACATATATTAGTGAATATATATCGAAATGACAAGAAGCCAACCCCAACTTTTTTTTTAAAAGAAAATACCACCGGAAGATTAACACATATTTTGAAATGCAGATGTAATGCTCTTAACACGACATTATTTTATACGTCCCAAGTTCATTTTTTCGGTAGCATATTTAGTAAGAAAACTTCTATTTACGTATTCAAATTATATTAAACGGTTTGAGAATGTGCCTCATGTAATATCTTGCAGCATATGCGTAATAAAATAAATAGACATATTTTATCCCTATTCACCATAAATTATTGTTGGTGATAAAATATGTACATTTTTATTGCATATAAACGTTTTGCCAACCTCTACATAATATAAATTTAAAAATATGAATTCGATGAGTTATCGACGATCAGAAAGTTTCCGTGGCAACAACCACTTTTTTCCACAACTCATAACATTACTGGGAAGTGTTAAAAATGCATATGCTCTATGTTGGTGTTCATTAATTTTCTGCAACAGGCACATTTGTTAAAGTGGATTGCTTTAAAGATATGAAATGCCCATGAGGTTTACTCAGAAAATACTTGTTAACATCCGTCGTACCGTTCAGGAAAACTGCTGAACACAAAACAGTAAGTAAGGTATCAGCTGAAAAGGCTTTTAAAGACGCATAGGCTGGTACAAGGTTCTGAAAGTCATAGCTGATTACCTATAAATCTTCACCGTAGCGATGAAATCGGCTGACAAGCGACCTACAGAGTCACGTGATTCCGTGCGTTAAAATTCCTACATTTGGTGCTAAATATTGTAGATGGAATACTTTTTTGTATTAAAAAAAGTTTGATAGAAAAAAGATTTCCATGTGAATGTAAAGGTCTGATATTATCAGCGGATGTGTTACATTATATCAAACAGACAACATGAAACAAATAACATAATGTGAATATTTTGGTAAGACAAGCTATCGCTTAAAAGTTCCTGTCTGTAACTTGAACTGCCCCAACCCGGATGAAATGCAAAAAGAAGACATTATTCCAAATTGACAGTAGATATATTTACAGATTATACATATAAATCTGATTTGTATTTGATTGTTTTACATTATTTCTTTAAGAAATGTAATGAAAATACAAAAAAATTAAGAAAAGATCCAGAAATGTTAGCCCACTTCTAAAACAGACAATCACTACACTAGTTTCGTTTGTGTTTCCGTTGAACAGATCTGTACCTCGTATTGCAGCAATATTAGGCTATGTGCAGTAGAACGGCATTCACTTCTGCTCAAAGCCATGTAAAAATATTTATATGTTGTAAAGCACAGAGGATAATTGTTGGTTTCTGTGTACAAATGTAATATCGAGTTGGCAGCAAAAGTGATATTTTCACGAGTTGCGGAGACACGAAAATAACTAATGTTGGTGTTAACGAGTGAAATTAGCTTGTTATTACCTCGAAACCAACATATTTTCTGTTTATTTTATAATTAAAACTCCACTTTTGTTGAGTTTGTTTCAATAAAATATTAAAAATCGCGAGAAACGTTATCAGAAATTATAGAACACGTTACGTATTTTAACTACGTCATTGTCGTATGGTTTCCGGCATTCAATACGCTCGGTACATGTTTTATGTAAATCCGGGTAGAAGGTTTTGATAATTTCACTTACTATCACGTTATAGTCCACCGTTATATTTTGATAAACCACCGTAAAACATAAAATAAACTTAATTACTATATTCATATCTTGTTTCTGCTCTTTAGTTATATTTCCATCGTCTTCTGTGTAGTTTGTTTCTGAAATACCCTGTGGGTTTTAAAATCGTTTTAAATTCCAAAGACCCCGTGCGACCATATTTACAATGATTCAGTAACAGATCTCTGGACCGATATAGTTTCATTTTGTTAGGATTTAAATTACAGCCATGGGGTATTTATATTCAATGTATAGAGATTGAAATTAATTGCATTTATGGAGCATATGCAATCCAGTGGCTCTTTAAAATGATGAAGGTATGTGATCGTGGTTCCTTCGCAGGTGCCTCAGTACTATTGCAAACTGACTGTACTGTACGCAACAAACTTGTCGTAGAATTAGGCCAAGCTCTTTCTCACTTGCACTAGGATAGTGTCGTAAAATGGAATGACAGGAAACAGGAGATGGGAACATGTTCCGTAAAATAAACCATTAACGGTGTAACCGTTAAAATTGTTTCTCATATATTTTCTACTTCAGGCAATTATTTTAACTGTTTTGTCATCCTTTTAAGAGTGCACCGGATAAGACATGTTAGCACAGACCTTCATTGTCATAAAATTGTCATAAAATCGTGTTGACAAATGACAAAAAAAAGGAATAATATTTTTTTGAATTGAGAAATTTACTCTGTTGGACACTTTTTAATTGGATAAAACACACTGAATGAAAAAGGTCAATAAAATAGTATTGCGTTTTCAGTATTTCATGAATGATTTTATAATTTTACTAGGTAGATAGTCATATTTATCAACATAATATATGTAGTTACCGCCAAACTAGTGTTAATTATGAGAGTAGACTAATTATACTTTCCCGACCAGTGGTTAGCGGTCAATATTTCAAGTAACGTATGCGATAATAAAAACAAGGATTAAGTTTGTTGTTCTGATGCACATGTACGGAATTAATAACAATTGGAGAGAAAAAGTGTATAGTTTTGTCATACCTTTGGTATTATAAATTATTGTAAGATTTTAATTCCGTGATAAAAGTTTGTCGTAAAACTTGGAAGGGTGGTTCCAACAGGTCCGATGGAGTACTAAGTATACGATGAGGTGATTTTTTATTATAAAATGAATGATCATTGATTTAAAAAATATTTGTATTTGCTGATCTAACCGCTAAAACTACATACCATATTGTATGGCTGTGACATACATAAATCCAGATTAAAGAACTTGCCTCTGATACCAGAGTCCTGGGTACGACTGGCCTTTGAAAAGCTTTAGTTGCAACTACGTTTCAAAACAAATCAATGAAAAATTAGAGATATTGGCGCCATTTAAGACATTACCCTAATGTTTTTAGAAATACTTTTCGATTTCTTCTGCTGGAAACGACATATTGACATATTGTTTCCAAATTAATAAAGGATACAATAAACGGTCATTATGCGAACATATTTAGATGTTTATGTTATTGTACTAGATAACTAAACGCAATATTGCTGTTATTTAACAAATATAATGGGTAACAATAATGATCGTAGCATAGCTATAACAATACTAGCGATAACAATTTGCAAGCTTTAGTGCTTTCAACGCGCAATATATGTGGGTTTAGACGTACGAAAATATCATTTTATCATCAGGAATGTGTGTGAGTTGGTACATCGGAACATATTTATAACAATAAAATTTCACGGTAAACGAGAACACAGTTATGTTTTAAAACAGAGGTGCCCATTTCATATTTCAAATTGATATTTTACAAGATTTACGAGGCATATTTCTGAAAGTATTGCCTAAGTGCATCGGAATAACTGTTTATCAATAACAAATTTCATTCAAACAAAGCAATTTCACCTGTTTACTAAATCATTTAGGGTATCGTTAATATGTTATACGCGCATCAATGTTGCGGGTACAAAAATATTATAAAAAAAAAAACGTATGTATTATTTTTAAGGAAACTAATGTGAAACATAAACAATGGGTCGGAGTACAAAATGAGACAAGATTTATTTTAACATTTATTCAGTAGTAATAAATAGGACATAGATAGCAAATACATCTTAATAACTATTAGTGTCATTGTTATGCTGTCTGAACGAAATATTTTATCTGTACTTTGAACGAGAAGACCACGTGACATGAACGTGTAACTTGCTACACGACGACAATAAAAAGTGGAATACATTTATCTTGATCACATAGGACCACTTGCAGTATTTTCCTTGAACTATGTCAAACATGTGACATTCCACGTATTTATATATAATATATATATTTCGTACATATATTCACATTTTTTGGTATTGAATGTGAATATATACCATACTAAGGCTCTTTGCTTCATTACAAAATTAATTTATTCATATATTCTTTACACAAAGGTCTTTCATGTTCCTTTATAGCTGTCGATTATTTGGTATTTCGTCTGAAGTGCACTTTTGCCTTCCTTGTACATTTACTGTGATATTAATAAATTTATAAGTTGTGATTATTTGTTTAAACGATGTAGTGCTGTTGTTGCATTTCATGTTGTTTTATGAAACCAAAATAGCTGCTTGTATGTTTGCTTATTTGATTGGATAGATCTTCAATTGCGTACAAGTATGAGTCATATAGGCAAGTATCCGCATTAAGATAGCTGTATCATACAGAGACTTTATTCGAAATACTAGAGCATCTTCCAAGTTTAACTATTTGGATATAAGAAAACTTAACACTACTAAGGAGTTATTACAAAAAGGTTGTCGCTACAATAATGTTTGCCATATTTACATGTAATTGACATTTACCAAATTTTCCACAGGTTCTCCTACTTTGAATAAATATGAAAATAGAATAAAAACATTTCTTATGACAGGTTTAACAAACCCTAATTACTATAGATATGTTATTTTACAAATTCTGTAAGACAAAGAACCACGACCATTTCAATCAACCGATAGTAAAACAATAAAGAAGATTATTGAGAGAGCTCATAATACCAGTATTCTTAAATGCACCAAAGGTTTGATGGTGGACTCCTTTCAAGCCAGTCATTACACTTTTTATGTGATTACACGATGGTTTTTCAAGTTGAGAATCCCACGATGTTCTTTTTCTGAAGCATGCTCGTACTACATGGGGACAGACAGAGGAAAGTATATTTATCTCTTGCATGCTTAGTCCTGTCCTTAAAAGGTGGTTCTTTGACTTTAGAAAACTTATTGAGTTCATGGCTAATTGCTTAAATTTAAGTCATGTCATTTCAAATTTGTTTTCAGGCATTTCGTTGCTAATAAGCTTAACCTTATATTGTCTGCTGTCTTCTATTAGTTTGAGGATTCCATTTTTCTGTGTGCACATCAAGCTGTTAGTGTGGACTGTGTTTGATGGTGTTTAGGACGTTTGGCACTATAGTAGATCAATAACTAATGCTGCACCTTTCTGTTAGAAGCAGTAGATAGATAGATTTATTTTAGTATATCACAGATGTCTTGTCTTACAGGTAGTACTCCTTGATGAAAATATTAACTTTGTAATGACAATGATCAAACTTTTTTTTCTTCGTTACAGCAACTGGAATCCGATGCCCTTCTATACGACCAGACTAACATAAGAATATGCAAGCAGCTAATCAAAGCATTATGGGATTGTACAGAAACTTTCCACTTAATTTTGTAATTTTACACTTAGACAGTCAGTGATGATTTACTACGAAAAAGCATTAGAATAATGAATCTGTTGAAGAATTATATTTGCATCGATGACATCGTGTATATGTAGCATATAAACACTCCTGTAATCGTAGTAGTGTTAATACGGCTGCAACCGTATATCATTGGAATGCCTGATTTATGTGTCGGAGATATATATCAAACAAATCCACTTTCTAAAATGAGACTGTAAATTATGCATTTTCTCTTAAAGTGAAATTATGTATTAGTATACCACGCAGGTTTTATTGACTTATATAATTAAGGCCTCTGATTGCTTTTAAGATTCCGGATATATCAACACGCTGGTGTCTGCAAATGCAGAGTAAAAATTAATGTACATTTTGTACACATGATTGGAAATAAATTTAATTAAAGCCAAATGAGATGGTTTACGCATTACAAGTTCCTGTGCTTAAGGAAAAGTTACAGTTAAGATGCAAATTCGTAAACATAACTGTAGACAAAGGAACGGTTACTTCGAAGATAGCGTAGTTAATTTATTATAATCAGAGTACTAATTCATATACTTCTGTCATAAATATAATTTTAACTTATCTTACAGCAACTTTTTAAAGAGCAAATTAAAATAAGGAATTTTTAGATACCCTGACTTGCGTTAATAATCTGATAACATTATACAAACATTTATTATAACAAGGAAATTAGTTGGCAATGAATTAATATCGAGTTACAATATATTGAGTTACAATTTTGTTTAGCAATGTTGGTATGGGGTTATTGCAGTATTTTGCAAAATTAAATGTAGTTACAGTGACTGGATTGAAAAAAAAAGACTTTTTGAAATTTCTTTACAGATTACAATAGGAAAATAGAGTGTATAAGTAAAACAGTCCCGTCGGTGGGTATGGATTTTCTGCTTAGAGGTAAATATCCTTTAAGCAGTTTTTGTTTAGGGTCATAAGATTATAATTTTGACTGGAACAAATCACATTCTTCACACTTCTTTATTTTCAGTTTCTATGAATATCATACAAGGACACCGGCCAACCCCAGTTGAGGGCCATGTTGTTCAAGGGGCCATTTTTGTTTTTATATTGTATATTCTTATAGTTTTATTTTGGTTATTTGCGTGAAATGAAATAAAAATTATGACAATTACAAAGTTGCAAAAGAACAAAGAAGTTATTTTGATAAGTGAAAGATCCCATCCCATTTGGACCTCATTTAAGAAGAAATTACTTCTTAAAGCAGTTTGGGTAAGGGACCATAAAATTTTTATGTAACTAACTCCAACAAACTCTTACTACTGAGAATTGAAAGAAGAAATCATTGTCAAGTCTCTATATGTTTTATACAGGGATAACATCTCTCTATTTATTAGCGGCTTCAGCATCAATTTTGTGATTTCTAATATAAATCTATGGGATAAATATTAGTACCACATACATATTTTGACATGTTTAAGAGAATGGGATTTTTCAAATTTTCCATGTGGGAAATTCATGCCTCTTAGATTGCATTATCATGCCTACGCATTGCAGTTAAATAAAGTATACCAAACCCTAGGCTTTATGACTACAGATGTATCAAATAATCATGAACTATCCCTTCTTAATATGTGAACATGCAGTGATCTTTCAGAAAGCGTTCCTCAATGCATATCCCTTTTATTTTTCTTGTATATTCATAGTAGTTTATTTGAGGTTTTGTCATTACTTTAAAATGATTAAAATTTTAGAGCAAAATTGTGAAATTTCAGTTATTTTTAAAGATTGATTGATTGATTTTATTTTTCCACCATAAACTGAGTAGGTTCTTTTAACAAATAAAGAGAATACAAAACACAACACAAATTAACAGATACAGACAATACAGAACAAAGCACATTTTGACAATACAAGGGAAAGAAACAACTAAACAAACTATACAAACTAGGAACGGACATAGTTCAACACATCAGATACAAGGTAAATGGCACAAGAAAGACCCTGCACACATGCTACAAGGCAAATGACAGTACAAGTATACAACATCAATTATATTAAAGTGGATTTATGCACATTTTTTTCAAGAAAAGCTCCAGCTGAAATAGGTGTGTGTAAAAAGGGTAGAGGAAATAATAGCTTTTAACCCAATACACCAAACTCTTCCTGCTACCAGTACGAAATAATAACTTTCCAAATATTACTTTCCTATTTTGAGTGGGAGAGTCAATTTAAAAAAAACAACAACTGCATGCAGGAGTTGCTTCCCTACCACTGCCGAAATCTCTCTACCAACAACTACAACAACACAAGGGAGATCACTGCGAAGGAAGGAACTATTATTTTATTTGTCCAATTTTTTTATTTCTAAAGCACCAACTTCAAATACTAATGCGGTATTATCATTAGTTTAACACATTTAAATGCACAGAACCGAAAATTGTTTTTATAAAACTGTCACCAAAAAACACTATATGCAGTAAGATGAGCATACTGTCACTTTAAGAGAATACAAAGAGAATTATAGAATGTAGAATACAGCGTGAATTGAGGAAATACACTGATAAATTATTTTCAATATGGTTGTGTTTGAAAGTTATAGCATTGTTCAAAATTGCAATGTTGTATTGATGTCCATAATTAATTCTTTGAAATATTGTAAGAAATATTTTTATCCAGTTATATCTGTTATCGAAAGATAGAAATAAGAATATAGAATTTAAGAAGAAGACCAGGGTGAATTTTCACTTCAGATTATAGAAATAAAAATATATACATGTATGTATGTTTACTTCTATAAACTGAAGTGACATGTAGATGTATTATATTATAGTTTAGTAAAAAAAAATATCAAAATTTATTACCCTTCCCTTTATTATTTTTTAGGGATTCGCAATTAGAACTCCATTAATAGTTTTCATCATACCATAATTAACTGTTATATCGGGTTATGTTCAATAAACTACCACGAAGTAATATAGAATCACCCATCCATCCCCAGCAAACATGAAAAGATTTATTCTATCAACGTTCTGTAAATTTCAACTATATTTATATCTTGTTGTTATTCATTAGTTATATTGTTTTTGCCTATCTGTTTATTTTGTTTCTGAGAATCCTGTATACAAATTAGCCTAAGCTGTAAAAGCCTTTAAATTGGGAAACTATTGTCCGACCTCTTTACATCCTAGGCAATCTATAACAGCTCTCTGGTGTCATATAGTTCCATTTTGTTCGTCTAAATTATAGCCAGGGGACAATGGTAGCATTGTTATAGATAGAGATTCGATTAATTACATCTATCGAGCTTACGCAAAGCCAGTGTCACTTTAAAGAGATTACAGTATGTGACCACGATGCGTGCGCAGGATTTGATTACTTTGAGCACGTCTAGAGGATTGACAACTTTGAACGAATGCGTCTAATACCATTACAAAAATAAATGTACTGTGTGAAACTCATAGAAGTAAGCAAAATTATTCATCTTTTGCACTAAGATAGCGTCATAAAATCAAGTAACGGAAACAGTAGACGGAAGGTGTTGCGTAAAAAGTACAATAAAATGAAAATAGCATATAAAACATGTACCCAGTAAAATTATTTGTCATAAAATTTGCACTTAAAGCAATTGCTTTTACATTTGTATCTTCCTTCTCCATTGATGTGTAACTTCATATATTAAATGAACTGTACCGATCATCATTATCGAGAAAGGAGGGGTAATGAGCTGAATCTTCATTCTTCGTCCGAATTTGAAATTAAAATTATCGAGTAAAATTTCATATTTGTTTAGCAGATAATAAGAGCTCTCCCTCACCAGTGAAGAATGCCCCCGAAAGAGGTGTCTCACAGTCTTTGTCCTCTCGATTTGCTCAATAATTATGGTATGTAATTTAAAAATCCATGCAACACATCGGCTTGGTGTGATAGACATTTGTGCCAAGTTATTTTTAAATCAATCAAAGCATGACAAAGTTATAGTCCGGACACGAATGTGTGCATATATACAGGATTCCATTACCTTCAAACTCTAAGTGTGACCTTGACCTTTGAGGTAGGGACGGGGATCTTGCACGCGACACATCGCCTTGATGTGCTTGACATTTGTGCCAAGTTATTTTGAAATCAATCAATGCATGACAAAGTTATAGTCCTGACAGGAATATGTGCATATATACAGGATTCCATTACCTTCAAACTCTAAGTGTGACCTTGACCTTTGAGGTGGGGACGGGGGTCTTGCACGCTACACGTCATTTTGATGTGCTAGACATTTGTGCCAAGTTATTTTAAAATCCTTCAATGCATGACAAAGTTACAGTCAGGACACGAATTTGTAAATGGGGACGCTCAGACGGACGGATGGACGGACGAACGTACGTACCAGAAGGACTTTGTGAGGTAACCCTTTGATCTTTCTTTGATCTTTTTTAACCCCACAGAAATCATTTTACCCAACAACTTCATTTTTAACACCATAATGACGGAATTAACTCGAAGAACCTCACAATGCTAAGTTATACTCAAACCCTAACCCCATAATGTCTACTTGACATGTACGGACAGACGGACCGACAGACAGACGGACGGTGCGATTTTAATATGCCGCCCTTCGGGGGCATAAAAATGCAAATAAACCTTTCAAAACAGGGTTGTACTCTTCCCTTAATGTGATGAAGTTTTAAGGTATTTCTGACCACTTAATTGTTTTACATAACAACCATAGGATTGTTTTGCTACAGTGGTACTCGCCAGCTTTTCTAAGATCTTGCGGGAAACAAAATCATCCTAAAGAGTAGTGATCATTGTCTTTTATTCGTTTTTTTCTCTATTTTCTGTCCATTATTGAAATTAATTTTCCAGTTTCACAGGCAAAATGCGATATGTTAGTTACCTGATTAGCCAAATACAGAAATATTCTGTTGTTTATAACAATTACCAATCCATTGGGGTATCTACCACATGTAGAAAAAAAGAAGAAATATGGCATGTGCTTTCGTCCCAAACGTCCTATCAATAATTCATCTGTATTGCAATAAAAAATTTATAAACATAACTTATCTGAACGACATCTTATTCAAGACACATTGAAACATTAATCTTAATTTCGACTTTTTTAAGAGATAAAACGTATGAAAAGAAATTATTACCGTTGTTGTCATGGCACCATGCATTGCTATGACAGTGGGCATTTTTGAGAAACTAAAATTTCAACTTGGATTAGTTTCCCACGAGATATCTCACATTATCTCGGTGGTATTTATTTCCCTCTGTATTTCAAAAAACCAAATTTATTACAATACATTGTTTAAAATTCGTTTTGCATGAATTACGAAGAACGTAAAATGTGTAACACACGTTCTTTGGGTACTTGTCAAGTAGCATTTAGCAACACAACTTTATTTTCGGCTAAGAATGCGTCGCTCATTTTCCTGTTTACATTCTTTAAAAAAAACAATATTAAATCAGAAAATTGCAGACACTTTTTACTTGTGTGTTCGTATTCTTTTGATGTTATACGTTCTTTTCTAGTCAGCTTCGTTGATCAAATGGTGAGTATTTAGGAATAATCTTCTAGAGGGGGGTCACTGCTGAAATTCAAAATAACAAGAAATTTTATTGACCTTGTTTTTTATGGAGACTAACATATTGCTAGTTAATTTCTGGAAAAATAATGATGGGTCAATGACTTAACTTTTTCGCAATATTAATTTTTAGTGATACACTATCAGATAAGGTGCTTAATGCAAAGTAAGCTAGAATTTTCGTATTGTAAACGTTTATGTATGTGGTGTATGTTTCAGCATGGGTATCAATTTTTAATCTCTTCTAATGTAGTAAGTCACTCTTAAGGATGAAAAATTAGAGGTAGTGGTATTTCTATCATCATCTGAATGAATATTACGCCCCTTATTATTACACCACCCACTTTACTAAAATTCATTTTTTCAATTTTTGATGAATGAATATTTCATGATAAAGGAATAACAAGGTTTTTCAGATATTTTGCCTACAGTTTGATTAAAACCTTTGTTTTAGAATGCAAAAATAAAAAATGAGGGTCAATTTGCATATAAGAAAGAAATTCATCAAAAACTGACAAAAAATGTGTTTTTTAGATTTCAACGAGCTTTGAGATATGACGGCATATGTCTGTAACAAGGAAATGTAAAAGGAACTAGTTATTGATTAATTTTTATATCCTAACAATTATTATTGTAATACAGTTTGAATCAAGTAAATATCTTAAACGGTTATTGAGGAATGCCTATTTTTGTACCCCTACCCCCATTTTGGCATCTGACAAAATTTGTCAATTTAATCACAAAATGTGAGGTCAAAATATTTTTTCTCAAAAATGTTCAGTTTTTTCACACTGAAATATTCCTATTAAGCCTAAGTTTACTACTATCTAATTGTTTTTTCCAGTTAACTCCTTATTTTTGAACTATAACAAATGTAAATTTTCGGAAGTGCAAAAATCCAAAACCTCACCAGTGACCCCCGCCCCCCTCCCACTTAAGTCTTTAACTGGAATATGTAAGCGCACGCTCTTCGATTCTATAATAGTTCATAAGTTTCCTTAATTTGGTATTTGTAATTTCAGCTGTTTTCTTTTAAAACTGAAGCGCCGTAATTTACAAAGATTTTTGAAAACATGTTTATAATACTAAATAGTTTGTAATTCAGGATCTTTAAAACTATAGCTTAACCTAAGTAAATACAATATAGAATTAAAACGTTAGGTTAAACATCTCAATGATCATAATCTTATGATTGAAAAACAAATACATTAATACAATATGTTACCTCTAGCATGTTCGCAAAACACTGACCATTCAGTAGGCTTAAGTCAGAAATGGAAATAAACTTTACAAAATTAACAGATAATAGTTTTTTTGATAAGTAGGCAAAACTTATTTGAACTATATTTATTTGAAAGACTGTTTCATACATTCTTTTAAAGATTTTACTTTGATAATATTTTTATTATTGCTAAATATCTTACTTAAAATAATGATGATCCTTTCGAAGGGAAATTAACGCGCAATAGAATGTATGTCGATTTAAATGATGTTATATTTGTGAACGGATTTATTTAAGACATCTTGAAATTCGGTGTTGTAAACAAAAAAATATATTTTGACCGAGGAAGAAAACACTTAAGCTTAACAACGAGCCATTTTTAAGAAAAGAAGAATCCAGTAATCAGTATTATTAAAACTAGCTGATATGCCCACGTAATGAAGTATGCATCATAAACAGTGCTCTAAATGCGTCCAAAGGCGTAAAGTTAAATGCTCTGTGATGCTATTTAATTTGCCGTGTAACGTTTTCCGTTGTCTAAAAGGACAACTGCATGCTTGATATGAAATCATACCCCCCGATGAACACAATGACAGTTCTTTCTAGTGGAAATAAATTGAATCATAATGAGAGTGTGATTCCACCAATTGTTTAGAGCCATTACCTTACTTTTCAATTTTTGTTTTATAAACGAGTGTGTGGAGCTGCAAACACATTAATGTTCCATTTACTTTATCTTAAGCGCTTTATCTATTTTCAAACTGTATGATGAAACAGATTTACGACCCGATATTATGATTATTTCAAGATTGTTCATAGATAACTAACAAAAGGACTGTCTCTGCTGAACCCATAATTATCCTAATCAAAATGTTGCGTTGTCGTTTTGAATAAAAAAATATAAATTCAGTAATGCGATTATTTGCATGACATTATATCGAGACGTATGCATCATTTTTACACTGGTGTCTACATGAGCGTGGGTGTTAACGAATAGGGCTAAAACAGTTGAATATCCAAATAATTTGAGTTAAAGTTAACGATTCTATTAGTTTATACCCATGTTAGTCAGATAGATATTGGTTGGATTTTGAAGGGGGGGAATGTGTACAATAATCACTAAATTGCATGGAGTCATTTTAGATTTTCAATTTGTTCCGTTACAAGACGATTTGCTGTTGTACTTGATAATGCTATTACCCCCTTGATGAAATATAAACCTAGTGCATGAAAGTTCTATATATTTGCAATGTAAAAATACTTTTTTACATTTGTTCTCATCTTCAGATGCGCCATCATGTTGGAACAAAAAATGAATTTGATATGATAGCATTTCAAAACAATTGACACGATTGTATCGGCGTAATTGTTTTGATAGTGATGCAAGAAAAGCTTGATTCCCACGTCAGATATGAGTTTAGTATGATAGATGTGACAGTTCGTGTAACATGAGATCAAATCGTTATTGTCCTTACTGACAAAAGTCTCATAAAAGTATGCCTTTTGTCACGTAGTCCTTGTTTAGCCACGTGCAAACTGTTCCTCAAACTTCAATTTGTTCAATGGCATTACATCAAATAGTTTATTCTATGTAGACCTAACTTTTAATTAAACCATACATATACACTTCTGTTCGAATCAGGTAAAGACTTGCAACAATGTTTAAGTGACCGATAAAAGTCTTAATGAACTACAATTATGTTAGATTTGAAAACTTTCGCAGACACGTTTAATGAATATAAATAAGAAACAATGTTGCGATCACACGTATCTTAGATTTAACAAATATCATTCTTTTTTTAAAAAGTGACGATAAATATATATTTGCATTATATTTTGTCGATGCTTCTTGTTGTAGCGTGTTTAAATCATCTACTTCGGATAATGACATGGATTTTCATTCCAACATCATACACAGAGTTTGAATAAGGTTTATATTTTCTTGTTCTGACATCTAGCTTCTTCATGTTTTTATGATCATGATCATTCAGTAAACTATAAGTGGTCAAAATATTCATGCTAAAATATGTCACAAGAAGAATTAGAATAAAGTTTGAGCTGCAAATATTTATGTCTATATTCGTAGTTCTGACAACACCGTTCAAAGCAAAGGTGTTTGGAATTTAAAACTAACAGAGTGCCATGAATTTAATAAAGCTTTGAGAATTCGCTCCTTTGTACATTACTTTTTATTAGGTCGTGTTAAAACAAATCTGTATAGGTTCATTGGTAAAAGTGTTACATAAATTATCATGTTTATAATACATGCACATTTGGTCTGGAACACCGTATATTTGCTCTGCGAGACTGACTGTCTACTGAAAAAGGAATCAATAACTGAGTTCAATAACCGAGTTATTTTCGTTTTCATCTCACTCTTTTCAGACAAAACATATTTAAAGAAATATAAAGCATGCAATTAACCTCAGTATATCACGGGAATGATTCAGATTTTATTGCATGTGAAAACATATTTGAAATATTCCTCTGGAGGTTACTTTACACAACACATCTCAGTAATGCTAATCTAATGACTTAAATTTCATGTCATTTACAGCAGGCTAAGCATAAACTGGAATTAAGTATTGATGTCATCATTAATGTTATGAAGCAAACAAAATAACCAAAAACGAATCATTTAGCAATTTGTAGATGATTGTCTTTAGGTTTTGATAACTATCATTAATGTTATAATTTGCGTACATATTTATTTGCTTAATGATGCGTATGTGTACTATTATCAAGTTCATACGCAAATTGCATTTAAATTGAATAATCATAAATTGCAAATTATGAATAATAAGTCCGTTAATATCCACAACAAAAGCTTTTAAAGTAAATATTACAAATGCATGTATGTTGTAGTGACATCAATAAAATGACTTGCTCGTAAGGCCTCTTTAAAGTCACAGGGTAATTTACTTGGTGGGGATAATGAAATAAGAAAGTTTCCAATCGTTGCATGGCTTTCAGAATTCTGTCAAAACATTTAATAAATAATTATGTTACAGACATCTAGCGTCATATCTGAATTACAAACACGCAAACTCCAGTGTTTTCGCAAAACTTTACCTGCTTTGGGACTTAGCCATTTATTGACTATATTTCAGATTTAACCATGCATCCTTTGCCATGATTTGATATTGCACGAACTTTGTGCTAGATATTATTTGAAGTCTACTTAATTAATATATTATTTCCCTCGATTTGGAAGGAAATATTGCTGCTTTCTGGTGATTGCTCCTCAACAACTGTCAATTACTTTCACGACCTTATTAAATGACAGCTAAGGTACAAAATTCAAAATAATTGTCATACCTATCATTAAAGTATTCGTACATGTCACGTTTGTTGGAATGTACCAATCGTATTGTTCTGTTAGTCTTAAAACGTCGCATAAACGTTGCAAAAATAACACGACTTTAAATGACATGGTAGCCATATTGCCATGATTCAAAAACAAAACAATTATAAAAAAAGTAAGAAAACACTAGATGCTAAATGCATTATGAAACGTTTTAATTGGTTTTAAGGTGTTTAAACGAGCTTATCTATATTTTAATAGAATGAAACGTTGTGTACTTTGTGGCTGCTAAGCATAAAGGTCATTGCTCAACATGTTTTTTCTACAAAATTAATTCTGCCAATTTATTCATATTTGAAAAACACGTACATGAATTTCATCCAGGGAGCTATCTTATAGGTCAAGATCACACTTAAGGCTTAAATTCTGTAATGTAAGTTTATATACTAGTACTTCGTGTTCAGGCTGTAACTTCTGTATGCATATACTGAATTTTAAATGAAATCATACAATAATTGCCCATAACCAAAGGGTATGTTATGCAGTACATTCGATGAGCAACCTTGAAGGTCAAGGTAACACTTAAGGCTCAAAACCTGTAATGTAAGGTTATATACCAGTGTTTCGTGTCTGGTCTTTAACTTCTACGTAATGTCAAGCACTACACCCGGGGAACTATCTTGAATGTCAAGGTCACACTTACGGCCCAAAACCTGATATTGGGTTGTATACCAGTATTGCGTGTCCGGACTGTATATGCTGACTTTGAAATCACTTCAGACAGTTGTTGTCAATACCACAAAGGTGTAATGCACAGCACTTCTTATTAAGGGTTATGTTCTGGCATTGCGGCTGGGTTGTAACTTAAACATTTATAGACTAACTTTGAAATCATATCTTACAGTTGTTGCCCATGTCTTGTCACTTTTAATGGTCAAAATACTATATATCCTGAGTCACCGAAAGGATTTTTGAAGCTTGATCCAAATGTTCTTCTCATGGAAACTACATGCAATATTCATCTTTCAAACCAAGCCTTTTCAAAGCCAAGGTCATATTTAGGGTCAAAGTCCATGTTTCTTTACTTCAAAAACCTTTTGAGTAATTCACCTGAAACCTTTGTGTAAATGTCAATCTCTTGAAAGAAATGTGAATAAGCCATTTTAACACCAAGCGTAGTTCAAGGTAAAGGTCAAACTTAAAGGTCAAAGGTTACCACACTATATACCCTTAACTCTTTTGGGATTTGGGTCAAATGTCAGTAGGGTGAGAACAATGTGCAGCCTGAATGGGACTCGAACCCGGCACCCTTCACTTACAGGGCGAATGCTCTACCGACTGAGCTATCCAGTCGCCTACACATTTTCTCCTCTGTTTCATAACCGTGGCATTCTTCCCCACTATGTTGAAATTCGTCCTCAATTTTCAGTGAGTACTATTAAATTAAACAATACCAGGTGTCGGAGACAGACCTTGTAATGCTGTCACGGTCCCATTTTGGGCGCCCATGTCCACGTAGCCCAGTCGGCATGTATTTATATTTGAGTTCGTGCTCAATGTTAGATAAATGACTGAAAGTATAAATAAATATCCTAGCTATGTTTTAACAAAATATATAATCACAATGTAATATTTAACTTAATATAAAATGACTAGGTATCAAGTGCAACGAAGCATTACACATATAAATAAGTAAATTAAATTAACGTGTATGTGAAAAAACAGAATACACGTGGTCAAAGTTCATATATACATGTTTCTATTCAGACTTATACAGGTAACTTGACATTTCTATGCAACTGCACAATAAAGCTAAATTAAGTTTTTATGAATTCAGTATCGTAACGATATACATTGTTACTAATTAAGGAAAACAATACTAAACCTGAAAGTATAAACATCCCAGATATTTATTAACAAAATATATAATCAAAATGTAATGTGTAACTAAATATACAATGACCAGGTACCAAGTGCAACGAAGCATTACACATGATACCCGGGTTACAGGTGAGTACATTGTAGTTGTTATTGATGAATATGTGTTGAGGGGTATTTTGAGAAAAAATACTGGACTTACATGTGGGGAAGGTAAAGGCCTTCAACGATTATATAATTTACTACTATGGGTTTATCAATTAAAGTATAACTTCACTGTTGTAAGATGAAAAGAACAAGATATTAATTATATGGGTGTACTAGTAAAATGGCGTCCTGTGACAGTATCATCATGATAAAAAGGTCAAGGTCACTCTTTGGGTCAAATGTCATATGACTAAAGCTCCCAAACCCATTAATGGATTTTCTTAAAGCTTTAAATACAATATTCCTTCTTCTTTTTATTTTATACAAACTTGCTATACATTCTCTGTAGAGGCTTTTATTTAATTAGTATGAGCGTGTCATTATAAGGAAGTCTCGATATGTCCGTACGTAACAAATACCAATGATCTGACAAAAGGAACCCTAATGAGTATAACTAATTCTAAGCACAGTAACCACAGTTTTTGTCAGTGACATATGCTGACAGTGGAGCAAACACGTTACCAATACCACATACATCAGCAGCGACAGCAGAAGAGAAAGTAAATAATTTAGAACAGATCAAAATTGAAACATATCTTGCATGAAAGTGCATCATTACGTTAAGCGAATCAATACAATGTAAACAAAACGTTGAAAAGGCGTTTTCGAATCCAGAGTTTTTTGTTTTTAAAGTGACATCTTTGTGTTGCTATTATTGATAAAAGAAATATTACACAGCATTCAAAGACATGTATATATCGATACAGATATGTACAGTGACTAAGTTGTAACTACTCCAGAAATTGTATTGACATGCAAATATCGCGTAAATTTCTGTATTTGGTGAAACGCTAACCACCTTTATGTTCAGCAAAGTTTTTGTTTAGAATTTCAAGAACTTTATTGTTTTTATCACATATAATTATATGAAATGAAAGATACAGCATTAAGAAAAAATGACGTGAGATGTTTACCATGATTGTCGCTTCTTGGAACACTTAACGTCCTTAGTCTGAATGCACTTACAGCATCCCGTTGAGAATCAGAACGATGTATACGTATTGAAACATTGCTGTGGCTTCATGACTTGAGATTGTAGAATATTGTCTGCCTTTTGCCAAAAGTTCTCACCATATATCACGAATTATGAAATACTAGAAACAGTATGTCCTTCAATCTTTACCATCACACATTCTTACGTGCAGACAAACATTTGAGATAAAATTAATGGAAATTAAACGTGTTTACAAATTTCCAAAACATCCAATTCTTGATGAAAATCCATAAAACCAATTATTGATAGATATTGATACAAAATTCTGACATTCTTAAGGTTCTAGGTAAGTTCGACTTTTATCATGCAACTAGCATTAAATCTGACCGATAACACCCGTCCGATATTTTAAAATGATATCACGTCACTGACGTGATAACACTTTATAACCACGCCCACATGCCGGACTACTTCCAGTTCAACATGCAAGACTCCTCAAGTGCAATCACAGAGAAAAAGTAATCAAAACATTTCATTTATCCTATCATTTTTGTATTTTTGTTTACAAATCATTGTTAATGATGTAGTTATTGCATAAAAATACAGCCCAAATAGATAAATTGAATGATTTAAGACGAACAGCAAGGCACCATAAAAATGAAAATCCCCTGTAGAATCTTTATTTTTGAAATAAACATAGGGTTGTTGGTATTCATTTTCTTAGTTAGATCATTTGCTATCCATCTACAGCAATTTTGAGGCAAAATTTGAGAAAAAGTTGATTTTCCTTTTTTTATCACTATCCAATTTTCACAGTAAGTTCTTAATGCGTGGTTGAAATGGCCTGAAACCTATCAGCTACCTATCAAAAAGTTGAAAACTGTCTTTAAACAGCTCACTTTTCACTCATCAACTCTCAAGTTCCTCGTTTGTTTACAATTAGAATATCCCAGTGGTGTTGAGCCCACGCCGCATTTTTGAAATGTCAGTGTTTTACTTGGAAATTATTGCGTGTATCTTTGCAAATATTTTGTTTGCAAAACAATATCATTACATTAGAACAGAAAAACATTTATAAATAGTCTCATGAAGGTTATTATAAAAGCTATATTTATGTCGTTTTTATATTTTTGTCCTTTTGAAATGTAGAACTATTTTTCGAGGCACATGTAGTAATTTGAAATCATTTTCTTTTATAAATACCGTATTTATTCTATTTTAGGCCCCTAAAAGGTCAAAAAATACAATATGAAGATTTGCATGATAAATAGAATATTAGTCAACTGCCTTTTGACAACATGTGATATCAGGTTCGGCAGATACGGTCGGAAAAGGCTCGGCAGAGCCTCGCCTTTTCCGACCGCATCTACCTCACCTGATATCACATGTTATCAAAAGACAGTAGCCTAATATTCTCTATAGATCAGACACTTTTTTGTGAATCATAAGGATACGAGTACTAGTTTACAGAAGTATAGGCAAATAATTGTTTGTTACACAATACAAACTAGCTTGAATGATTTTGTTTACTATTAGATAAATCGGGTCGAAAATGTCTTCCATGTTTGCCAGTACAATCAAGTCTCTAGTAAAAGAGCATACAAGTGGATCTGTACGCACTTTGCAAATAAGATATTCCTTAAATACTCTAAAAGGATTTGCAGGCGACAACCCTAGACATAAACCTTACATGGCTTTTAAATCTCGCAGATACTTCTTTCATATTTTTTTAAGCATCAAATTGTCATAATAAGGAAGTCTAATGTATAACAAACTTTAATTATAGAACCAAATAATATACTCTAATGAGAACGACTAATTCTTAGCACAGTGGACGTGTCTTTACTCAATGACCTACCGGCAGTGGCACAGATAAAAGATATCAATACCACTAACATCAACAGCGACGTTTCCAAGAACAGAAAAGTACATAAATCATTCAGAATAGACCATGATATGACCTAAGTCATATGGACTTAGGTTTGTAACAAATCGTCTGCCTTTTGCGACGAGCTCTTATAGAATATAAACACAAGCGCAATGATGGCCATATATCACTCATTCGAGAACCATTGTTCCAGTAGACAAAACGTAGGTCTCAACGTCAGTAAAAGTCATTCAAAGTAAATATTGAACTTAATTACAAAACTGGACACATGGTCAGGATTTCATCAGTGTAGTTTCAAAAACAAGATAATAGGTAAAGGTCAGATTTCTCAAAGGTCAGGGTCAAAGTCAGTACTGAAATATATTTGCAAAATTGTACATGTGGTCCAAATTTCTTTGATGTAGCTTCAAAAACAACAAAACCGGTCATATGATCATGGTCAATGTCACAGGCCGTGGCTAGGTGTGGCCAACTTTCATCACAACTAGATGATATGAATAAAGTTCATAGTGTACCACTATACATATACAATGTATTCGAAAGTATGTAAGTCTAAGTAAAAGTACGTGCCACCTGATTGTGGCCATCTTTAGTCTCAGAGCATGATCTGAACAAACTTAGAAGAGAGCCACTAGACAGTGCAGTGAATTGAATTCTTAGCTAAATTCTGAGCCTTTCTTTTTGAGATAATTTGATTTTTTTATAAGTAAGTCTATGTAAATTAAGTGTTCCCCCGGGTACGGTCAATATTGACACAAGGGGGTGTTCTCAATAATATTGGTAAAGTTCTCCCGGGAAATGCTACAAACCAAAAATCTAATGTTAAAAGAGGAATATTGTTTCCTATTAAATATTATCTCCGAAAGTGACGCCGAGAACACTGTTGATTTTTTCCCTGTGGACATGATTTGATGAATCTTGCACCAATAAAAGTTACACACAAAATATCTAAGCTATAGGCATTGTGGTTTTTAACAAGATTGTCACGCTATATAAGTCTATGTTTTACAATTGACCCTCAGGCAGGGTCAGTTTTGACCCTGGTGATATGATTTTGACAATCTTGCTTTAGGTTCATTAGACAAGAAAAAAAAAAAAAAAAATTTTGGTTTTAGACAAAATTTCTTAAGCTTTTCTTATATAGGTGTATGTAAATCAAGTTTTTCCAAGGGCGGAGTAAAATTTGACCTGTTGGACTTGATGTCAACGATATTGGTAGATTTCCGCTAAATGATTCTAAAAACCAAATATCTATGCTCTATGCCTTGTGCTTTTAAACAAGAATACTTGTTTTTGTTTTTATAAGTCTTTTTAAAAACAAAGTTTGGACCTTGCGGTTATAGAGAAGGAGCTTTTTAAAGTTTTTTTCTTATTTTTTACCAAAGCAACCATTCATTGAACAACTGTGATAAGTTTTTATGCACGTAACATTGCTGTGAAGTTTGGTTTGAATTGACAGAGAGATATAGTAGGAGATGTCATTAGAAAAAATTGTTGGCGGACGCACAGAAGACGACGAACATCGGGCGATCAAAAAGCACAAAGTGCTGGGGTGAGTTAAAAGTCATGAAATGATATTAAAGTAATTCTTTTAATCATTCTTATGTGCCAATTATCATAAAATCATTGGAAATTACGCGTGTCTACAACTTGCCAAAACTGCATACAGACATTATGAAAATAGAAATCTGTGTCACAATAGTGAGAGATATCAGTATTTAATCAATTACAATAAGTAACACTTAATTGAGTTGGCATTCCGCTCATCGGTCTTAATGATTTCTTATGAACTTCTTTCCGTTTGTTCATGGGACCAAAGACATTACACGGCAGATTAAACTGCACTCTGTAGCACTCAATTTTTTCTGGAAAAAAAAGCTGCATTTGATATGATGCAAACCTCATTTGATGAACATTTCAGCTGATGATAATCATAAATGCATGTCAATAAAACGGCTTGTTTGAGAGTTTTAACTTTCACCCAGGAGATAGCTTAAGATTTCTTTATAACAATTGCCGATTAAGACATCGAAATTATTGTGTACTTTATATTTGTCAGCTCTTTACAAGTTCTAACAAAAACATTTAAGGTATTCGCGTTTCATTTACTTCAGTCTTTTTATGTGTTTTACAATACTGTTTAGTAAGCAAACAATGTAACTTCCATGTCTTATATTTGGCTTGAAGTGTATACTCAGGACCTATTGAACAGGAGCATGCATATTTGGAACTATATTCTTTATTTGTTGTCACAAGTCAGTCTATTAAGAGTTACGTCACTGTAAGAGTAGAAACAGAACTGCATGAAGCGAAATATGTGATTAATGGATCTTGCAGTACGACCAACATCTACAGACAATTAAATAGATAAAATTGAATTACATGAATTTAAAGTCAATTCCAACCGTCAGCCATTTGTCTAAACTCATTAAATCCCTTACAGTCCCGGATGAGACATCAATGTCAGATTCAGTTTCCATGAAAATCAGTATAACATTGCTGATATTGCAGAATATTAAAGAGGGTTTATCGAATTGCCCGAAACTACTAGTGTTATTTCCCTCATACTGTCGTAATGTTAAAAAGAAATCTTGTCATTTAAATTGTCACTACCTTGCTAAGGGATTTTATATATTGATATTTACTTCGCTTTGCATCCACGTGCAGATGTGATTCTTGGAAGTGCTAATATGATAGCGTCGGTTGTAAAAACCGCTCGGAGCCTGGTCCGTCCAGGTACTAGTATTCTTCGGTACATGTATCTGCTTCACATGGTAATCAAAAGTCAAGACTACAGCATATATATTCTGACTCTAGATCAAAACAACCGCGTGCACTATTTTAGATCAGAGTTTTTGCAGTTAACTAAGGACAGAAATAGAATACAAAAGCTTACATTTCAAATATAGAGAACTTTACTTTACAAACAATATGTTAAATATATGTAGCATTATACAAAGCCATGCTTATACATAGAAAAGGCTTATCGCCTTACATGAAACATAAACGATTTAGACATAGGTGCATGTAACTTTAAGAAGTTAAAAAGTGACTTCCCTTTAGGTACAAATGAAATTACGCTTCTTGTAGTGCTGTAGTAATCAATATCCAACGTTTTGTCTGCGAGATAAAAACTCTCAAATGAGCCATTCCTTTTACAAACACGAAGAAAGAATTTGTCCTTAATCATCGGAAATAGCTATCATGTTCAATAAATGAAGTCTGCTATAAATGTGTCCAAAAGCGTATAGTTAAATGCTCTAGAGTGCAGTTTAATTTGCCGTGAAACTTCTTTGCCGCTGCGTTTACATGTTCGATATGAAGTAATTAACGCTGATGAACGCAGTTTAGTGCACGTTAATGCAATGTGCGGTAAAGTGCTTCATGCAACTTGTGTAAATTACCATTCGTTTATGAAAGTGTCTATATCTGGAAGACATTATCTTAAAGGTTTGTCTACACATAAAATAAATGACAGTTTAACTGAATGCTCTGGTATTACTATTATTTTATGACTATTGCTAAGAAAAGAAAGAAGGTAGACACATTTTTCAAGCTTCTTGAGCATACATAATATTTAATATGTGGATATCAGGCTTAATGTGGAGCCGCCGTGGCGCAATGGTAGCGCGTTCGCCTCATGATCGAAGGCCCTTGGTTCGATCCCTACCATCTCCATGTCAGTAGTGACGTTAGGCAATACACAATTAATTCCACATTGCCTCTCTCTCTCTCTTCGAGGTTGATTCCATCTGAAATGAGTCTCGAGAGCGATTGATATAAGTTGTAAGAACTTGTTTCGCAATCGATAATAAATAAATTAGTATAAAACTATCAGGCTTAACATGATAATATCACATGCAGTTTACATCGATGAGGAGCGAATAGATGATGGACGCTCAGAATGGATGGTTCTATAGGTCAATTCTCGACCATTAAAATCTTTTAAACATATTTATCAGCATTTTACTAGAAAAAGTCAATGTAGGTGTATACCTACCAATCTACCAATATCTTACAAAATATTTTTCCTTTTTATGTTAGACGAAAAAAGGCAATACCTACATCGGGCGAAAGAAAGTCAGGAATTTTATTTTTAGAAATGGTTCGAATTTTCAGGGGACGTAAAAACGGTTCAAGTTACGAAAGTTACTGGTACCGAATATCTAAAGTGTCATGAATCGAGGGTCGATTGCGAAAAGCAATGGTGCTTATTATGTCGTCACAAGAAACAGCATCAAACTTTAGGAATGTGTATTATAAATAGGATATATTTACATTTCAAAGTACAAACCTGCATCCAACGGCAAAGTGTTGTGTTTTTCAAAACAAAAATGGCTGACATTTAATGACGTCATAATTTCCTTTGATAACTAACGTCACTGTTTTGTAGCGGAAGTTGTATAGATGGTGCAGCGTTATAAGTATGTTATCGTTTTGTCACGGAGTCGACACTTTCCAATTCCGCATGGGTATATGTCAAATCACTTATTTTATTGCTTTCAGTATTTAATTAAGTACTCGTACATGCGTGTCGTGACAAACGTCTGACATTTCATATAAACAGGCAAAGAGAAAAGTATTGTGTCTACTCTTACATAATGTGTGACCTATTCTGCTTGTCTTGTCTTCTTTGTCAATGTTACATCGTAGCACCAATGAAGTTTTCATTTGCGTAACTGTCAGCATAACAATTACTATATTATACACGAACTGCTTTCACCACTACAAGAAATAATTAGAATATAATTCATAATATTTTATTCTGTGCATAGTGGTGCCCTGGAAGTAAAATGAATCTCGATCGAAGCTTTATCGTTTTGTTGGAGCAGTGTTTGGTATGCGCGTGTCTGTTTTGGAACCATGTTTCTTCTCTTACGGACTATTTCATTCTAAAAAGTCGTGCGCCTCTGTCATTTTTGTCCCCTCATGTACCTCATCGTCATGCAACATCTCTTTTAAGGGATTAAACATACGAAGTGCATCTTTTTCATTCCATCTTTACTAAAAACATAATAATGTGGGATTTAGAGGATAAATATTCTAAATCACATCCTAAGATACCAATAATATCTTCATCATATTAGATTATTTATAAATTTGACTTTTGCATAAAGAAATATCGTGACTTGCTACATGAAAACACGTACAATATCCGTGTTTAGAACTATCTCCAGGATGTATAACAAGCCTTTATCAAACTTTCATTAAATTTTTCAATGCCTTTCAAGGAAGAGAAATGGAAACATTTGACGCTATTGTTAAACTCTAAGCTTACTAGACCTTAATGTATAGGTGACAGTTTTGCTTCGTCTTTCCTGCTCTCATGAAACTGATTTGACTTTTGACTTGCTCATTTCGACTCATTACATCCTTGATTCATGTGTATAGGCGTAATTATATGACTTACTCAGATTATAAAAGCATTTTCTTTAAAAGTAATTTCAATGGAAAATAACATTTTTATTTAACGAGACTATAACGGTATGACAAGTGTTGTGTGCAAAATACAATTATGTCAAGTGTTTGAGAACGCTTTGTCCTTGATCACAAATTAAAACCATATATTGGTATTACAATCCATTTACTTCGAATTTTCATGTCTAATATCTCGTTACTTTTGACATTTAAGAAACAAGTACACCATATTTCAAATGTCTGTCCACAATGGAACTACTAAATAAAATTATGTCGGTAATAGATAAATGGCTTGTTTATTTCTTGGAATGTTCCCTGTCAATTCAACGACACTCATTTGAAAGGATTTGCTGACCGTTTCCTGACTTCACGGTTTATCCATACGTCTTTGAAAATGACTTCCTTTTCCAAACTAACACCCCAATTAACTGCCATTAGACATAAGTGTCATTATGTTCTTCAAAATAAAACACGCCTAAACTTGATCTCTGTGAGCCTAGATGAGGGAAACTCATTACATTTAATAAGTACTACCAATAATGTGAACAAGCCTGAGGAACTCCCAGTCCTCTTTAATTTCTCTCCTTGGCCATCTGCTCAATGTGGGGCCATAATACCGCTTACTGTCCGTAATATGTCAATCTTTTTCTTCCAATTATGTCTCAATAAGAACAATTTTTAAATTTGATTGCCATTCTTTTTTTGTGAAAATATTAGCTAGGAGACTATGCAAGTAACACCCAAGCTTGGTTTCCTTGACTTTCATCGAGTGGTATAATCAGCAGTTAAATTTCGTGAAGTCACTCTGTGTTACGTAAGAATATAAAATGAATTGAGTTCTCAAATCTGGACAATCTAGATAAAGTTGAGTGTGTCTGAGAACTATAGAAGAAATTGAGCGAGCAACATGTGACTATTATAGCCCTCTTGTTTACATTTTGATTTGTTGAATACAGTATGCTTTTAAATTAGCGGTTAGCCAGTATCTAAAACATATATCATATAGATATCGCCAGTGCAGTATTAAGAATGAGCATTCTTATGTACACACTCAAATGGCCAATCAGCATACAGTACCTAGCAATGAGTGAAGTGTTACTGCCGATGCTTTCATGTAAACAAAAAGGAAGACCTATTATTTATGTTATCAAAAACAATCTGGAAGAAGAATCTTAGAGAACCAAATATTGTTTTTTCTGTCTGTCTCTCTGTCTGTCACAAACACAAAGGTTCTATTTTATATATGTTAACAAAATGTAATAATTTAACTATTGCATAAAATGTGTTCAGGTACTGTAAAAATGGTTCAATTAATCCATGTGCTGTCGTTGCTTTGGAGTTTATAATGGAACATTATTTCATGGTTAACATATCTCTAAGATTTGCGGGCAATTATAAAAGCATATCACGGAACATCGCTTCCATAACATGGTATGCAAATTGGAAAATCTGTATATATCGTTAAGTAATATGAATCAGACATTAAAAAAAGAAGTGAGGACAATATATTCCAGGCATCAGATGATATCGTTTGTCACAATAATACTATTTCGGACAGTGACGTATGCAAAGAGATCAGTAGCATCATAATAAACTGCGACAGAAATATTGTTAAAATAGATCAAATCTGAGAAGAAAAAATATGCTTTTTTAATGTGAGTGGCAAACCAAACGCCTAATTATGACGATAGTAGAGAATACGTAAGCACTTAAACAGACCTTTAAACACTAAAGCACGACTTACGTCTACAGACAATTGTTATAATATGTAGATAAAATTTAATTACATGAATTTAAAGTCCACACCAACCGTCAGCCATTTCTTTAAACTCATTAAATCCCTTACCGTCCCGGATGAGACATCATTGTCAGAATCAATTTTCAGGACAATCAGTGTACCATTGCTTATATTGCAGGATATAAAAGAGGGTTTATAGAACCGTTGGAGACGTCTAATGTTATTTCCGTCATACTGCCATTTTATAAAAAAAGTCTTGTCATTTAAATCGTCACTACAGTGCTTAGGGATTTGATATATTGATATTTACTACGTTTTGCATCCACATGCAGATGTGATGCTTAGAAGTGTTATAATACTGGAAAAATAACTGATCTGAGCTTTTGTGTTTAATAAGAAGTTTCTACACCCGAGAACATCACGTTGGCCATTTACACCGTTTGTTTTGACTTTCATTTTAATAATATCTAATAACAAGCGGTTAAATTGGCCTTCCAAAGCTGGAAACTCAAATAAAGCATTCTTTTTTCATTTGAATGCTATATTTGATTGTTAGTGTCCTCATGATTCAGTTTTTTTCTTTAAGGACCACACTTGAAATAAGGACATAATTATATAGTCCTTTTTTGTGTTATCCTTGTATTTAGTGTGGTCGTGTTATTTGTTATCCATTTTGATTGAAATGTATCTTTTTAATTATATTATTTTGATATAATATTATTTTTATATATGATTGTAATTTTGTTTCAATGCCATGTCGGTGTACATTCATTTATACAAAATAAAGCAAGCAAACAGTTCTTTAAAGTCCCATTAGAACCTTGGATGTAAGATTACTTGTTGCTCTTATACTTCCAAGAAAGACATTTGACCAGCGCAAGTATCCGTTATTTGCTCGAAACATTAATAAAGTTTAAATAACACAGGATCGATACAGCAAATAAAGAAACACATTTTAATTCATGAAGAAGCGACAAAATAATTTAAAAACTGAATCTGCAGTATGTCAAAATTGTATCAGACTGAATACAACATAACTATATACATGTAATATTTATCTAGAGTTTTAGTTCTCGAACTGTTTTGCTCTTACATTGATCCAGGAATCGTAAATATGTTTCTTCATCAAAACTAACTGCTTTTAAACAAATTATATGTATTACCTTGGATGGTGCTAGAAAGTGTTTTTAGATAATGAAATGACCGCCTCCGTTGTCGTAAGGTTAAATTTGCTGACTTGAAATAACTGATCACTCTTTGATTGATGCTCATAAAGGTTCAAGTTCCCACACAGTTCGTTTATGCGAAAACGTTTCAGTGCTTACCGAAGATTGGGTTCATTCAAAGCGACTGTGTAAGGTACACTGCCCACTTGTAATAACATAAATACTGTTGAAACGGACGTTCAACCCAAAGAAAAAACGAAACTGGTGGCATCTGCTCCTTCGTGACACTAATCATGCTCTGACGTATGGTATGTCATCACCATTGACAAATAGAACAAAGTGTGTGGGCGAGGTCTTGCGAGTATAATGAATTGAGTATTTGTGCCGCCAAAGCTTGATATAGCTAAATATAAAAATTTATGAAGCATTTGTTTTGGATAATCTGATTAAGTCAAATGTTTCGTTTTTTTTAAATTTTGGATGTGGGCAGGAAAGGTCCACATATTGTCAAAACTTTAAGGCGCACTAACCTTATTACGTATTCTTGTTTATAATCGCTTTAGAATATATATATAGGAATTTTATCAACTGACGATTGAGGTTATGGTTTTAAATTCAATGCATATTTATTTCCCAGCATTTGTCTCCTTCTCCTGTCATATGGACAGACTTAATTAATGACTTCAAATATATAAATCATCAGCTGGTTAGACTATTTTGACAGCAAAGCTAAAGCCGATATACCAAGTCTATACTCGGGTCAATAAAAACAAACTTAATTAATTTTCCTAATCTGTTTCTTAGTCGACTATTTAACAGATATTTTACTACATTAACATAGTAAAGTACTTGAATATCTAGCAAGAAATGTAATCATTTGGTATCTTACTAGAGTCTCTCTTACATTCAATATATACACCACCGTCTGGTATGGTAAGTCTGTACAGACGGAAATAGCAGCTACTGCCACAAAGGAGTGATTACGCGTATTTGTTAGAATGTTATGACTCAAGGCTTACCATAATTGACTTTGTGATGTATCTGTCTGTTACTTCATAATGTCATTTGTTTGTAAGAAGATATTTGCCGGAAAATATATTTTAGCTGTAAGAAAGGGTCACAATTTTGTACACATATATGTCGGTGTTAATTAAACGAACACAGCATGATTTTCTGTATCTGAAGCTGTTACTAAGTTAACTTTCATTTTTGTTCGTATATTTATATATAACCTGGTGTTGGTGGCTTTTACAACAAATTCCCATAATAAATCTATCTCGACTAACCCCCAAATAAAAAAAGTTGAGCTCACTTGTTGAACATATTAATTCAGTTACCATAATATGTTAAGGAAACCGGAACAGTCCCATAAATAAAGAAATACAATGACTACACACATAGTAATTTGATGAGAACATTTTAGATATTGCCATCTCAGTTGACCTGTATTTTTCATAAACCCTACATGATATTAATGTAATAGTATGATACGAAACATAACGAAAATCCCTTTCGGACATAACTTAAATAAGATAGCGTCGATCTAAGAAGCCACTCGGAGCAACGTCCGTCAAGGTACTAGTCTTCTTTGGTACAAGTATCTGCCTCTCATGGTAATTAAACGTCAGGACTACAGTATATAATATATTCTTACTATATCAAAACGACCGCTTTCACTATTTTAGATCAGAGTTTTTGCAGTTATCTAAGGACAGAAATAGAATACAAAAGCTTACATTCCAAATATAGAGGACTTTCAATTACAAACAAACTGTTCAATATATGTAGCATTATACAAAGCCATGCTTATACATAGAAAAGGCTTATCGCCTTACATGAAACATAAACGATTAATACATAGGTGCATGTAACTGTAAGAAGTTAAAAAGTGACTTTCCTTTAGGTACAAATGAAATTACGCTTCTTGTAGTGCGGTAGTAATCAATAACCAACATTTTTATCTGCGAGATAAAACCTCTCAAATGAGCCATTCCTTTTACAAAACATGATGAAAGAATTGGTCTTTTATCATCGGAAATAGCTATCATGTTCAATAAATGAACCGTGTTTCATATTCAGTGCTATAAATGTGTCCAAAAGCGTATAGTTAAATGCTCTAGAGTACAGTTTAATTTGCCGTGAAACTTCTTTGCCGCTGCGTTTACATGTTCGATATGAAGTAATTAACGCTGATGAACGCAGTTTAGTACACGTTAATGCAATGTGCGGTATAGTGCTACATTTGACTTGTGTAAATTACCATTCGTTTATGAAAGTGTCTATATCTGGAAGACATTATCTTAAATGTTTGTCTGCACGTAAAATAAATGATAGCAGAGCTGAAGGCTCTGGTATTACTATTATTTTATGACTATTGCTGAGAAAAGAAAGAAGGTAGACACACTTCTAAAGCTTCTGGAGCATACATAATATTTGATATGTGGATATCAGGCTGAATATTGGATGTTATACATTCAGTTTACATTGATATGGAGCGAAAAGATGATGGACGCTCTGGCTGAATGGTTTTATAGGTCTCTTCTCGACCATCAAAACGGTTGATCGCAAATCTTAATAACATATTTATCAGCATTTTACTAGAAAACGTCAATGTAGGTATCTTCCAATCTACCAATTAAATCCAAAATATTTTCCTTTCTATGTTATATGAAAAAAGGCAATACCTATATCGAGCGAAAACATAACAGGAATTTTATTTATAGAAATGGTACGAATTTTCAGGGGACGTAAAAATGGTTCAAGTTACGAAAGTTATTGGTATCGAATATCCATAAAGTCATGAATCGAGGGTCGGTTGCGAAAAGAAATGGTGCTTTTTATGGCGTCACAAGAAACAGCATCAAACTTTAGGAATGTGTATAATGAATAGGATATTTTTTCATTTCAAAGTACAAACCTGCATCCAACAGCAAAGTGTTGGGTTTTTCAAAACGAAAATGGCTGACATTCAATGACGTCACAATTTCTGTTGATAACTAGCGTCACTTTTTTGCAGCTGATATTGTATAGATGATGCAGCGTTATAAGTATGCTATCGTATTGTCACGGAGTCGACACTTTCCAATTCCGCATGGGTTTATGTCAAATCACTTATTTTATTGCTTTCAGTATTTAATAAGATACTCACAAAACGTCTGACATTTCATATAAACAGGCAAAGAAAAAAGTATTTTGTCTATTCTTACATAATGTATGACCTATTCCGCTTGTCTTGTCTTCTCTGTCGATGCTACATCGCAGAACCAATGAAGTTTTCATGTGCGTCAATGTCAGCATATACTGTATTATTGACGAACTGTTTTCACCAGTGCAAAAAATAAGTAGAACATAATTCTAAATCTTTTAGTCTGTGCATATTGGTGCCATGTCAGTAAAATGAATCTCGATCGAAGCTACATCGTTTCTATGGAGCAATGTTTTGTATGCATGTGTCTGTTCTGGGAGTCTTTTAACCATGTCTCTTCTTTTACGCACTATTTTATTCTTAAAAGTCGCGCGCTTCTTGCCTTTTTGTTCCCCCAGGTACGTCTCCGTAATGCAACATCTATTTTAAGGGATTGAAGATACGAAGTGCGTGTTTTCCATACTGTCTTTTCTAAAACAATGAGGGATTTAGAGGATAAATATAACCAATCACATTCTAAAATACATAGATTGTAAGTGTCCTCATTATATTAGATTATTCATTAATCTGCCTTTTGCATAAAGAAAGTAAATGACAGCGTAGTATTATCACTTGATATATGAAAAACGTGCAATGACAGTGATAAGAATTATCTCCGGAATGTGTAACAAGCCTTAATCAAATTTTCATGAAATTTTTCAATGTCTTTCAAGGTAGGAAAGTGAAAACATTTGACGTTATGGTTCAAATCTAAGCTAAGCAAACCTTGATGTTTAGCGATCAGCTTTGCTGAGTCTTTCCAGCTCTTATAAAACTGAATTTTACTTTCGACTTGCTCATTTTAACTAATTACATCATTTGATGCAAGTGTATAGGCCTTATCATAGAAGCGTTGTTATATTAGGTTATAAATTCAATAAGTTTAGATGTTTAGATATGATAACATTCAGTGATCGTACGGAGTCAAGACAAGACTTACTCAGATTATGCAATTTCCTGAGAGAAAAAAATACAATGTAAAATAACATTTTAATTTTTCATGACTAAAACGGTCTGACCAGTGTTAAAAGGACAAAGAGCAATTATTTTCAGTTTTTGAGAACGGTTTGTCCTGGGTCACATATTAAAACTCATATATAAGTACTATACTTCATTTACTTCGAATTTCCATGTCTTATATGCTGTTACTTTTGACATTTTAGAAATCAGTACACCATTCCACAACAGTGAGACTAAATAGAATTATTTCTGTAATAGATAAATGGCTTCTTTGTTTCTTAGAATGTTCCCATCAATTCTAAGACACTCATTTGAAAGGATTTGCTGATCTTTCCTTGACTTCACGGTTAATCAACAAGTATGCTCAGTCAAAAAAGAAAGTGTGCATGGCGCTTTCTCGCGTAACTTTGTAACCAGTCAACAAATGTTTATCTAATTTTCAGCACAGAATAATACCATTAAGTACCACGCAGTTGAGTTCAAGTTGACAATTTATTTGACGGAAGCTCTTCCGCAATATTTTTTGCACGTGAACATCATGCTTCATTATTTCATTGCGATTTCAATGTCGTATCAGTATCTAGGACGTTCGTTTTAACAAGAAAACACATACCATTGCAAAGTTTATTATGAATGGCGATGTCATGCCGAAGCAAACAAGAAAGACTCCAATCCACAGTAATGCTGGCGTCTGGAACTTCCGTTGATGACGTTGCAAGGCCGTTAAACTGTCATATCAATACAATTTCACATCTCAATGTTCGATTGCGACAATCTGTAGACATTTCTGACGGGCCCATGTCAGGTTGACCATTTTTTAGATGTTTAAATGAAACAGGATTCCAAATGACGTAATCAGGCGTTACGTCAGGTCAATGCAATCTCGTTTATTAGCAGTTATACGTCGAAGAGGTGTTCACACTAGATATTAGCTAGTTTTAGGAGAAAGCGCTGTGTAAAGCCTATACTCTGGTTACTTTCTTTCAAATCTGCGAATTTTAAAATTCAACAGTATCTTATAAATCATTGATAAAATTCATTTTTTTCTGCAAAAACATAAAAACATTGATGCCATTATATGGACCATGAACTAACCTTTAATTTGATACCAAATATACGTGTGTATAAACTGGATTTCCGAACATGGTTGTCTAAACTCTATGTACACTTTTGACTGAGTACATTTTAAAATGAATTCCTTTTCCAAGCTAATATAATTCAATCAAGTGCCATCATGTTCGTCAAAATAAAACACATCCAAACTTGAACTTTGAGCCTAGATGAGATATCCTTATTAAATTTAATAAGTACTAGCAAAAATGTAAGTAAGACTGAAGAATTCTCAGTCCTCCGGAATTTGCGGTGAATATATACATTTGTAACCATTTCACGGAATATCGCTTCGAAAACATGGTATGCAAATTGGAAAGTATGTATATATCGCTAAATAATATGCATTTGTATTAAATGTAAGTGGCAAACTAAATGCCAAATGATGACAACGGTTGTATTTCGTAATAGTGTAAAAATAAAACGTTCAACTGATTTATCTTTAGATAACACTTTTCAGATAAATTCGGCATTTCAGTTTAGAAGACAATGTCGGAGCGGTCAACAACGTAAGTGTTTTTGATTTTATATATCTATATATAAAATATCCCTGGACCCATCCACAATTATTTTTTCCAAAGACACATGTTTAAAGCTAAACTCCCAAAAAGATGAAAGAATGCATGTAGAAAGACTACTCTAAAATTAAACATACACTTTCTTTTCAATCCAAGGGACATTTGCCTCATGACAACAATCATCAGAAAATGAATCAAAATCTTTCGGCCAAAACCTGCATTGAATAACACTCTTAATTTAACATAATATTTTAATACTAAAATACTTGAGCTTAAATTCTGTAGAGCTGGTTCTTTCTGCTAGCCTTTGCATCTCTACACTGATAAAAGTGAAGAATTTACATATTCCAGTTTAATTGCATAATTCAGTACTACTACTACAAACCTTCTTTCTGGCCTTTCCATCACTTTCCTTCTTCTTGGCTGGTTGAGCCTTTCCCTTTGAACCTCCCTTAGGATCTGTTTTTTAGCTCCCTGAAAGTATTGTTATTATCATATTAAATATTTAAATAAGAAAGAAAACTTATATTCAACGACTTCTTTCTTTTTCGGGGTCATGAGTATCATCAACTTACATCAAGAAAGAATATAATTTCTATGGGAAGATATGCAAGCGGCGAAATACAATGATAGTTTCGCCACTGCGATGTGTGATTCAATCTTTGTGGTTCAAAGAATCAGACATTAACAAAAGAACTGAGGACAGTGTATTCCAGGCATCAGATAATATCGTTTGCGTACAATGATGTAAGCAAAGATATCACAAGCATCAAAATAAACTGCGTTAAAAATATTGTTAAAATAGAGATATATCAAATTTGAGAAAAAAAATGCATTTGTATTAGATGTGAGTGGCAAACTGAACGCCAAATGATGACAACGGTTGTACATAGAGAATATGTAATAATGTAAAAACTAAAAGGTCAACTGATTTATCTTCAGTAAACACTTTTCTGTTATATTCGACATTTCGGTTTAGGTGACAATGTCGGAGCGGTCAACAACGAAAGAGTTTCTGATTTTATACATCTTTGTATAAGAAAAACTTATACTCAAGTTATCGTCTGGTACCAACGTCAAAACTGATCTCAATGTACGAACTATAAAGTGCTTTAAGACAGCAGAATTCATTTCACGTTTATCTTTAATTATATGTTTGATGTAAGCTTTATATTTATACTAAAGTCTTAGGAATTATAAATAAAACAGGAAAGGGGTAGATCAAAGGCGATATAAAGGTGATGTTACAATTTCACGGAACATCTGTACTGTACTTTTATCTTGAAAATAAAATGATACAGCTCTGCATTACTTCAATGTTGGTCAAGATATTAATGGCGACACTAATTCAAGTGAAATGACATATCCACATTTGGAATTGAACCGACCACTGTAGTTTCGTTGCTGGAGAGGATAGCAATTTGTCAGTCTCTTGACAATTATGTATCAGAAATTATGAAATAGTAATAGTATCAGGTCATTAAATCTCTTTCGCCATTCATTGTTTTGTCCAGTAACATTAAGTTATAGAAAGTATACATATCTACAGTTTTAAAATAAATGAGAATATAGTCGTTGAAAAAAGGAAAAGTTTGGTTATATGCATAAAGAATAGAAACATTAGTAATTTCATCTCTCTTAACTGTGTTATCGATCCTTTCCAGCTTTAATGACTTTATATTGTACAAACTGCTGAATATTTCAGCAAGAAATGACGTTACACAGTTAATCAAACAGCACTCTTGGGCATCTACTTTATGTCTTTGACGATGTTACAGCAACGGATGCATTGCACACTTCATTTCTTGGTCATGACAACTAATTATGATCAAAATGATTGACGGTTTCTTCTCTGCCAAAGAAATATCTCCTTTGAGATATTTTGTTTCTCTGTCGTCTATATAATGTTATATGAGAGGTACAATACTTCAAAATTAGTGATTTCAAAATTAGTTAGAATCATGTGACGAACATTTCACTAAAGTTATATTACCCTTCAAAATGGCAACATTGGTCTATACAGTCAAGAATAATTCTAAAAACACAGAGGATGCTTTAAAACATATAGGGAAAATGTTTAACCAAGTTATTTCTGTTATTTACAGATATAAATTATGATATACCTAACCGAAAGGGTGATTGTTTTATTTTTGACGAGGATAGTCCAAAAATATTTTTACAGATTTTCTCTTTATTTAATGTGAATGAAACTGTTATACAGGTCGTTATTTTTTGTTATAACTATGGCAATGTTTATAACTCTAGAAATATATCTCATTGGTTAATGTTTAATTCAAAATTATGAAGGTCACTTTGAACGGTAATATCATTTTAATACTAAGAGAATTAATCAGTTTTGTGCGGTATCTGCACTTAGTTTCATAACGTTATGTTTACCATCAAGTGAACTTATCCGATTCGAGCCAAAATGAGTCGTTTTTCTATTCGACAAAATTATTATCAGTCGCGCTGTATCTTAAAGTAACCTTCATTACTAATACTTTCTTTACTAAGGTAAGCTGACTGATATGAACCTTGCAAGGTCTATCCCGAGTCTGACATTAGTAGGTCACTTTACGGAAGCTATGCGTCATTGTAATAAAACCATGCTAGATTTTTCGGAACTTGTGCGTTATTGGACGTTAGCGTCAATTTGTACGTCACTTACGGAAACTATGCGTCATTGCATTAAAATCATGCTTGATTAATCGGAAATTGTGTGTCATCGGACGGAAACTGCGTCATTTTACGAGCGTTGCATGACATTGTACGGGAACTACATGTATACGTCACTGCACGAAAGCTGCGTGTTATTGTACGTAATGGTATGGAAGTTCTATGCCATTACACCAATTATACTATATACCAATTTCGAAACCATTTGTCATTGAACAGAAGTAATCTTTACGACCTTTATCGGTATATATCTGTACGTGCATCCTCTTTTTAGGTTACGTAGCTAAAGCAATATGCATTAGGTTTCCATTTCATTTCTTAATATGTCTGCATGTTTATATTAGGTGAAATATAAACCTATCAATATAAAGGCTTAAAAGGTTTCTAGTCTGATATGATATGATATGTTTGCAACAAAAACAAAATTATTTTGTTTTTAACGTACAATGCGTCTTCGTGTCGATTAGAACTGAATCTGATCGTTCTTCGTTTCATGACAATTGGATTGAGTCTGTGTAATGGTTGTGATATTATTCAGTAAACATCTTGTTTTGTACGTCATTTATCTCTGGATTACGAGTATCTAAGATCTGCCAATACAGATTATATTCCCATATTGTCTGTTCTAATATAATTATCAAAGGACTTAACCTTTTCATTCCACTTCGGTCCTTCCTGAACCGATTTTATCTTTACTTTTAAGTAAGCACTGGATGACATTTCACTAGAACGTTTTTGCCTAATGTTATGGTAGTCCTGTTTATTAGTTTATTAGCGTGTTTGAGAACTATTTATATTTGATATTTGCTTTTCATTTAATGATTGCTCTTGTATTTCACTTATGCAAGACGTATATTTATCTAAAAAGATATAAACCGATAGTATGAACATCCATTCAAGGTTGTGTTGGTACGTTACTTCCACCCCTCCACCGACCCATCCGCCTCAATAGATGGAGAGGAATATAGGAAATGTCTAACTACATATATGTGAGAAATTTGAGTTCCAGTAATATCGATTCTAAGTCTGAGGCATTGTTTACTTTAGTTCATGTTGTGTTTATCCCCCCCCCAAAAAAAAAAAATTGTGACTGTAAATCACAATCTGATTTAGGCATGACCACAAACAGCAGTTAGCAACTACAACATGAAATGAGTGGTTTTGAGGTATTGAAATGTCTTTTACAAACTTAAATTCATTATTAAATGTTGTGCTGCCTTTCTACAATAATAAACAAAATATACAATGACATCGAATTAACTATATACACGTACAATTTTTCTTGCATATCGGATCGGCATTTCCGGTGATTTTGCCTATGCCGGAAAAGCCGGTCTGTCACCCCTCCTATGCCAGACGACTTTCGTGAACTACTTATGACGTAACATTATAAACATTGTGACGTCAATTTCCCAAACACAACGTCGGAAAATCGTTTGTTTTTCATTGTAATTCATCCTTTTGATAAGTTTGCATTTAGAAATCTACTTTAAAGTGCAAGGCGGTATGCAAGAAAAAGTTCCCATCATGAGACACTTGGTTCAGATGGATATATCCGTCACCTCGGGTAACTGTTTTACGGGAACTCGACAGAGCCTCGTTCCCGCCAAAACAGTTACCTTCGGTGACGGATATTTCGATCAGAACCTCGTGCTTATGACAGAAACTATTAATATAAAAGTTTTTTTAACTCGCCAAATTATCACTCTAAAAGACCATTATCTAATCGAGGACTTTCAAATCAAGACTGATATGTTTGAGAGCGTTATAAGATCTTAACTTCCTTGACTCAACATCAATTTTGTGGATAAATACATGTACAAAAATCCTTACTTACTACTGATCAAATAAAACATAATGAAGCCTAAGACTATGACAAAAGCATCTTCAACAACAACATATTTTCAAAAGCAAGTGTTTTCAATTCTACCCCTCTGTAAGGTCCACATCTTATTTAAATTTTATATCAACGTCTTTACAGCTCTATATCAGTCAGCCTGCGCAAATTTGTCTTGTTGAAGACTGTTGTTCTATGTATTTAGTATTTTTTTGTTTTACAATGACAGAAGAAAGTGTCTCTCAACATGGTTCAGTCGTACCGATTAGTCTTTACAAAAAGTAGTTTCAGAAGAATCACATTTTCTTTTCAAACAAGTTTTTGAATTAAAGTTAATACTTTGTCTTGCAAAAGGTTAATGGAAAAAGCTTCTTGATCGAATACACATCCTCTGTAGTCTCAAACATAAACAGTATATCTCTTTAAATTCAGTTAGGCGATAGGTCAATGAAATATGCTCAGCGTATAATTTAAGGAAGTCTCAAAATCCTAGTTCTAAGCATGCATGGGTAACCAGACAAACAATGGAAATGAGCACAAGTAATTCTACGCACAGGGGAATAGCAGTACCATATGCTGACAGAATCGTAAATAAAGCCATCAGTAGTAAACATCGACTATTAGGCGAGCGGAAAATGACATAAATAATGTAAGAATATATCAAAATAGGAAACATTTCATCTTTGATATTTTGTTAAGAATGTAAGTGTTAGACGTGACGTCTCAAAACTACGAAAGTTGTGAAAGAAAAAAAGAAATATACAGCTAGGTATTAATAAAAATGACGAAACATTTGAATCAAGAAATCAATTTACATGAAATTTGTTAAGATTATTGGTCCAGGATAATATTTGTAAAGCAGCCAACAGAATATAAGACTTTATTGATCTCCCTTAACCATGTTAAATTTCTAACTTAAAAAAATTTGGATCGTACCGTTAAGACTACAAGGGGGTAATAATTAATAAGCGCTTTACAAGAAATAAACAATGCAAATCATGATCATACTGTCTAGATATTGAGGTTTATCGTAGGCTGCATTTCTTGCAAAGAAGTTAATGTCATAAGTAGTTTGTTCCACTCCTGTCTTTAAACACTGATATTAAAGGTTGGTCATCCTCATTTTAATTTTCAGGTGACTAATTTTAAGGTGACATAAAATAGCAGTATTTATTTCTGTTTCATTCAAATTTAGAATACAGCTTAAGAGCTTGCAACTAATGCTTGAAGTTAAGGAATTGTTAAATATGTCTCGCTTTTTATGATATATAAATACAACGTCCTTTCAACCAATATACATATATATTAAAGTGCAAACAAACATTTGAGATAAAGTCAAGGACAATAAAACGTAAAAATACTTTTTCAATTCAACAACAGAGTAACGGACAGTGACTGATGACGCCTTTTCATCAATTCCATTTAAAAGACTCACTTTACATGTCACTATTGAATTATATTGTAAACTTTAAAATGCATCTGTCAAGTTAAATCGGCTTATAGCATTACACTACACTCTAGGGTTTTGGCAGCATTTACAGCATGAAATCTAATGCACACGTCCTTTACTAAACGTCACAACTTTTCTTTTCAAATCGATTGATGCATTTGTCTTTCTTTACAAAAGTAATGGCTCAATTGATATCTTTAATTGCTCATCCAAAATGCATTCACATTACAAATATTATCCATAAAAGATATCAATACCAGTGAAATTATAAAAAAAATCAGTTAACACAATTTTCGTCTATGAAAGAGATCATTAATTATAATTTATCCTTACAACAATATGCTGTTGCCAAAGATTTTTGTTCGACTATAACATACTCAGGTATTTCTAGTCATTATTTCGATGCAGTCTATAACAGGAAACATGAAGTAACTTTGATGTGGTATAACAAAACTTTTGATATCTTCCAGCGATGTCAATGAATGTAAGTTTACGTCTATGATAACAATTAGCCCTTTTTGCAACAAAGTTTCGGCGTTTATTCTTTAAATATTCTAATGCATATTGTTAACAGATTTCACAAAGAAAACTCTTAAATGTACTGTTAAAAACTGAAAAAAGTGAATAAGTTTGAAAAAAAATAAATGCCGAAAAGTTTCAGCAAAACATTTGTTTAAACAGTGAGAATAAACTTTCACTCTAGGGTATTCTTTTAGGTATATTTCAATGCATAAATGGCTCTATGAAATCCTGAAGTGATGACGTATTATATCATCAAATGAAAGGTACATTCTCATACAGTGTTCCTTTATTAATTTACATCATACATGTTCCGCTATCAAGATTACAACAGTACCATATTCAAGTGCCAACACATACAGGTGATGCTGTATACAAAACAATTCAAAGAAGAAACACACATTCATTCAAATTAGTGATTCATGCCCGTTTTAATTGGGAAACTGATTTGACAAATAATTGGAATACAGACCAATTAAAACAGACAAGCTCTATCTCATTAGGATTTTGAGCTACGGGGCGGAACTTCAGAAGGCATACATAAAATACATCTAAATAAAAAAAATCGCCATGTCTCATTACACCTTTAAATATGTTTCATTAGTGGAACTCCGCGACTGTGTAATAATGAGAAGGAAATGAAACTGTGTTGAAAGTGACTTTAATCTTGTTTAACAAAATTTATATTGTGTCTTGTTAAAAAATTCACTTTTATCTTCAGTTGTTTCATGTTAACTATTATAATTTTGTTTATACATTTTCTTGTTTTTGCTTTAGTATGTCTTTTTAAAAAAGCTATCTTCCTAAAATATATTCTGCTTTAAAATTTACGTGTTATTTCTTAAAAGATGTGTAGTGTCTCTTTGAATAGATACGTCAGCATTACCATAAGCATCAGATAGTAGATATTCATGCTTAATACATATGTGCCATATCATTTTGCATCAAGTAGCTGGTGGACACTGTCTACATTATCGCCCTTTTTATTCGAATCACATGCATGTCTATAAAATGAACTATATTCTTCAACAGGGTTATAGAATTGTTATAAATATACCATGTCAAAAAAACAAAATAGCATATAATATATATTTGCAGGTACAAAAATCTAAATTTGGATCTGATTTCTTTTAAAGAATTTTATCCTTTTACTATAATCATGTTCAAATTGTGTTCAAATGAAGTCAAAGAAACTAATACTCCGGATAAACAATGTGCCTGTCTTTGGTCAAGGTCTGTGTTTCAAAAACTAGTAAAGAGGATGCTTTAATTAAAACTTAAAAGCATATCAATTGCGAATGCATGAAATCTTATCTCAAATTGTTAATTTTTGCCCAGTGTTCTAGAAACAAGAACTTGTGACGTATTCCAAGGTTGTAGCGATTTTGCCTCTGTCGTGTCTGTTATTTAACCTTTGGCTTTGAAATATAACCTTAAAAGGAACTTTGAATGTTAATAATGCGCAAAATGTTATAGTTAACATAAAGCTCTATGCTAACAATGCGTTCAGCGATGAAATCCCATTACCATTTAAACTGCACATACTTAGTAATGCCATAATCAACTGAAAATGTTTTTAACATTGAATGCAACGTATATAATACCTATACACTATTTACACTATTTAAAACTATTTTCTTGAAAATGATACACTATTTTACACTATATATTAAAATTAGTCACATGTATGCCTAATTCAGATTTAACGTTGGAGACTATAAGATGCTATATACTTTAACCATCCATGTTGGGTATCTCAGCACTATAGGTGCCATTTTTCTTACTTGTGTATTTTCACACAATAACTAGTATAATATTTACTACATGCATAAATCAAAAAACTATTTTACCATGTTGTCTGGCACAGTCAAGCTCCTTGTATGATTTTTTTAAATCAAACTATAAGCTAAATTGTGTCTCCTGCATCACAACATAATTGTATTTTCATTTTTAATAAATATGACGGTGCTCAATACTCAATAGATCATATATTATGTCACGTCCATATAATTTGTATTCATTATAAATACATGTATAACTATGAATATTAGATCATCTTATTCTGTAACTATGTTTCTTTTTTACTTTAAGGGAAGTAGTCTCAACTTCGCACATTGTTAAGGTAGTCTTTAGCCTGTGAATTGTGTCATATATTTGACCAGACATTACTATAAAAGATACTGTACGACAAAGAGGAAGACCTCAAGAAAAAAATTCCTTCTTGTTTTGACAGGGATTGCGGCGTAAACCGTGAACGAAAAGTTGAAGAAAACACTTATTTATTTGTCTTTTCTCAGTATGTTCTGTTAATTTCATTACATTTGTATGAATAATTCATAAGAAGACATCTTATTCGTAACAAAAGTGTGTAACATTTATCATTTTGTCTAAGATTTGTCAATTATAGAAAACAAAACGTGGCTTGAAATCAAATATTGATATTGTCATGACCACAATGAGCAATTAGCAAGGACGACACCTCATTTGTTATTTGCAAGAGTATCAATGTTGAACATGTTGAAACGCCGTTTTACAAAAGTACAGTTCATTATATCATCTTCTTTTACACTACTAAAGAAAAGAGACGACGATAACTAAAGTATATGAAACTATCTGATACTCTTGTACTATTTCGCTGTTAACATAATATATCTAAATTCATGTAGGATTTCAGTATTTAGAAATTTATCCCATCGGAGATATTTGCATTTGTTTCAAATTTATTTAAGTGTTTGGTATGTAAGAATCTCCTTTATTATACGAACCTAAGAATTCTTAATACATCCACGCAATAAGTATTCACGCATTTAAAATGATTTTTAACTGGCCAATCTAGATTAATCCGTTTTTAAGCTCACCTGGCACAAAGTGCCAGAGTGAGCTATTAGGATCACTCATCGTCCGGGGTCCGTGGTACGTCGTCCGTCCGTCCATCATTTCATTCAAACGCCATTTCCTCTGAAACCACATGAAGCTTTATTAAAGTTGTTCAAAGAATTCCATTCCATGCAGAATTCTGGTTGCTATGGCAACAAATAGGAAAAACTTTTTCTCTGAAACCACAAGGCCTAGAGCTTATATTTTGGCATGTGGCATTGGCTAGTGGACCCCTACCAAGATTGTTCAAATTATGACCCCCGGGTCAAAATTGACCCTGCCCGGGGGTTACATGGTTTTACATAGGCTTATATAGGAAAAACTTTAAAAATCTTCTTCTCTGAAACCACAAGGTCTAGAGATTAGATATTTGGCATGTAGAAATGCCTAGTGGACCTCTACTAAGATTGTTCAAATCATGACCCCCTGGTCAATATTAACCCTCCCCAGGAGTAGGGAAGGTCACTCGTTTTCATATAGGCTTATATAGGGAAAACTTTGAGCAACCACAAGGCCGACAGGCAGAGAATAGATATTTGGGCTGTTACTTAACATTGTGTTGTGGACCTCTACGAGTTATTTTAGAATCATGACCCCTTGTATTATAGCCAAGGTAGTCAGGTGAGCGATATAGGGCCATCATGGCCCCCTTGTTTAGAATTTTCTTTGAGAGTGATATTTTACTAATTTTTATAAGAAACTGCCATTATAAATGAATCGTGGAACAAGTGTCCTTATTCCGATGTTTAATTACTATAGCATGTTTCTATGAAACTAGATGAACATGTGGTTAGACTATAGGTTAAGAGAAACCTGATTGTTCTATGCTGACATTTAATTCCAGAGACAATAAATGTTGAAGACGAAAAAATCCAAATCTCTTTCCATGCAACGTTTTATGATTAAAATGTTAATGTACCAAGTATCCTGATCGCGAAGTTCAAAAGCCACTTCCTCTTTTCCGACATTTCAATACAGTAGTCTAAAACGGGAATAAGAAATATTTGCAATTTCAATTTAGGTGATAAATTACTGACACATAATCTGATTTTATTTTAGATAACAAAAGTTGAACTATTATAAGAAACAAGCTTCAGATACTTGAAGCAAACCGAAACAACATGGTTGATTCCCGGTTGAAAAGTTCTTTCTTTTGCTAAACTGAAAATATTTAGGACTACCTACTTGAACCGAATCATTTCTATATTGTCCACCATTTGTATTTACATACTATCCGAAACGAAATGACACGATCGGGAAGTCTCGAAATAATGCATGCATCGCTAAACCAGACAAAGCAAAGCCAATTCAATGCACAGGGGAATGGCAATAACAAGTGCTGACAGAAACGCAAATAAAGACATCAGCAGCAAACAGCGACTATTAGACGAGCGAAAAAGGAAATAAATAATGTAAGAATATATCAAAATAGGAAACATTTTATCTTCGACATTTTGCATTGAGTATAAGTGGTAGCCGTAACGTCGCAAAACTACAAAGACTGTAAAAAAGAAACATACATCAATCCGACATGGAGAAATATTCTAATTTAAACTATCTGTCTTGCAGTATGATGTTTTTAGGATGATTGGACAAAATTTGTTAACCAACCTACAAAAGCATGCTACACAATTTAGATTGACGCTGACTTTGCTAAATTTATTAAATAAATTTGCCTGTCTTATTTTGATCTTATTTGATTTGATTTTTAATGGTACAAAGGGTATTCAATGAAAATGTACTTTACTGGATAGCGAACAATTCAGATCATGGTCTTACTGCATGTGTCTGCACTGGTGGAAAAAAGGAATTAACTGCCGCGCAGCAGGATAACAGTTTATGTATGGTTAAACCATGAATTTACATAAATTTGATGCCTCAACTTGTTTAGTGAAAAATTGAACCATGTCATATGATTGCTTCATGTTATAATAAGTCCATTTTAATGATTTTACGTTCAAACACCGAATCGAATTATACGTATCTGAGAAACGAAAAAGGTCTTAAATTTTGTATCATTAAACTTTGCATATTACAAAACTTGTGCATGTAGCAATTTATCATTGTTCATAGTTTCTCCTTCGAAATTATAGACAATGAAGACGTTTTTGAAGAAACTCAATCTTTCAGCAAAATCTGAGGGTGAACAGCTTTAACCATAAGCTTTACTATATTTACAGTCACTGTGTTGAATTTGACTTTTATAACCCGAATTTCATATTTCAGGTATTTAGGTATAGGTGGGAATTCCTATCAAAGAACCTGTCAAAATCATTGTGAGAAGCAGCTACATGAGATGCATTTTTATTTATCTATGCAACGACACATCGAAAATTATCCAAAGATAAGAGAAACACCTTTTAAGTAGTGCCAACAGTGGTGCGTTATTCAGATAGGTTCTGTGTAAAGAAATGAGTAACGGGGTCCCTCAAAGTATTCTCCAATTTTAAAGACGAGAAACCCATTCAGAAAATGTGTGATTGAAATGCGCTTTAGGTATACATTTATTGCTCTGCCTTAGAAAACTTTTAACATTACTGCAGGTTTCGAACCGGCGGCTACGCATATTGGTTCAGCCAAAGGTCAAATGGAGATAGGTTTGGTATGTAAGTTGGATTTGGTAGAACTTCAATATGCTGCCCTGCCGAATAAGTCTGCACTACCACTGAAGAGTATGCATTCATGCATTATAATGGAACAATTTGATTCCCGCTTAGAGGTCAGCAGGGATCCAACTTGAACATACTTTGCCATTCTATATGATATGCGGAAACGGATGAAATAAAAATATTCTGGAAAAGTATGACAATTTTTATAAATTTGTTCATGTTAGTTGATAAATGCTTCTACCTGAGAAAATAAGATGTTTAACAGTGTTTTGATTGAAAAAGCTTGCTGTTACAATAAACATCATATGTTTTGCAGTATGTGTACTATGCAACTTTTAGAATCGGAACTATTTTTAAATAAGAATAAAAATCTGTGCAGATTTCAGCACAGTGTATGACTTGTACCTACCATATAAAAGTGATAAGAATAAGTCTTACCACGAGGCACAGTACAGACACATATTTAAGAATGTTGCTGAAGGACACCAAATTGGAAACAAATATAAGAAGCAATTGATATCCTTTCACGTTTGTAATGTTACTGTTTAGCATCTTAGGGAAACGTACTGGAATTATTTGTCATTACGATTGACATTCAGACATATTTTTATCTGACAGGATCTGTCTTAGTATATATCATAAGGTATGTAATTAAGCAAAAAAAGTACATTTTTATTTTGGGGGCCATGTGTAGGTTATTTTATTCTTTCAGTTTAGTCAGTTTTTTCATTTGACTTTAATGATTTTTCTAATAGCCTTAGTTACTATGATAATTACTCTAAGCGTCAAACAAAAAACAAGATAAGTCATCTATATACAGATTCCACATAGACTTCATTTATGCTTATTACCTGGTACAAAAGACGAGAATATAAGCAATGTGCGATATATCATACCCTAAAACTACTGCTCGTGTCTCTTAAACAAGGGAATTTGGCAGTTGTGTTCATATTGAAATATAAACCATATCCAATAATCATTGTCTAGACACTGTTTCTGTTGTCTGATCACTGATAAAAGCTCGTGATGAGTTGGAATGATAACGTTATAACTGGCAATTTCTCACCAATTTACGGACAGTATTTCGGAAGTAAGTGAATAATACAAACAGCAGAACATTGAAGATTACAGAATTCTACATTCCTAACATATCAAAATCTACGAAATTCTCACGTCTTTTGAAATCGCCAGAAGTTAAACATATACGAATATTTTCATTATTCCTTAAGGCACATAGAGAAGGTTTCCGTATGTACAAATAATGACGGCAGTTGTGCAAAATGTAAGGCGGCGGGGACCGAAAATAGCCTGCGATGAATTTTATAACTGTTACCTTATATGTCATCCCGGTTTTATTGAATGTTCTACACCCCTGAAAACTACACTGATAACAGCAAAATAATATAGATGCATGAGAACGCTGGCGTGTTTGAGCGCCCAAGAGTCTGAATCAAGAGTCAAGAAACGAATATTACAGCGGAAACAAGGATAATAATTATGATGCAAGTAAGTCCATTCATTACAGTATCAAATTTACTAACCTTCCAAACTAGAACTACCTTTCAAAGTTTTCTTTTTGATATTCTAAAAGAAAGAGGCACTGAGTTTTGTGAAACCAGTTGAAATATAGTACTGGCAAACACATGTTTTGTATAATAATGCATCATTGAACAAAAGAAAAGGTAGAGACACGTATATTAGAATGTCATTCCAATACTGTAAGCTAAATGAAAAATGTCTCATAGGATAAATGGATGCTCTTGCAAATGTTATAATGTTACAGTACTCAGTTATAGGGATACGTATGGAATTTATTTGTCATTATGATTGGCATGCAGACTCATTAAACAGACAAGATATTTCTTTCGAAACATTTTAGGGTAAGTAACGAAGCACGATAGCGTGCACATTTAGATTGTAACAAAATTTGAGAACAAATGATGCTCATGTAGGGAGCATTATTATCATTATTATTTGAGATATCTGATAAATTCTTAATTCTTTCCTTCTAGATCTTAATTTATCAGCGTGATATATGTGCGCTAGACAGAAATTGATATGGCATTACCCATCCCTTTATTCATATACTTTTCCTTTATGTTTATTTTTAATTTGTTACCAATCCGTATACTCGCGTATCACATTACGTATTGGTTTACGAGTTTCTTTAATGACATTACATATCCGTTTATTTATGTATGACCTTTCACCTATATGTTAACTTATAGTTGACAAGTTTGTTTATCTGTTAAATGTTGTGCATTATACATGTTGAAATCAATTAATGCATGTACGTTAAGTTGCAACATAGTGATAGAACAAACTAACGCTTTTTATGTGCATGGTCTTAGGAAATTATATACCTAACTACTACTTTAAAATAATATTTTTCTTGATGTTTCATGTGCATTTCAACAGTCATTTTCAGACGACACTTTCCCTACCAATCTTTGACGGACCATCTTACTCATTATCTCCCATTCTTGGTCTCCAAAAATATAGAAAGGTAAGGAAATTCAATAATTAACATGTTTAATGATGTGTTCCTTTTTTCAAATTGATACAACATTGCACGAATTTAGGAGCTCACTTTTGTGATCAATCCGCAGAAGGACGAGTGCATATATCTCGAAATAAATAATATAACGTTTTTATTGAATACACTTCCTTTAGTGAAACAAGCAAAAGAAAAAAAGTGTCAACATTTTGCGATTTATTCAATATTATATTCATGTGTATTTTTTATGAATTAAACTGAAGTCATGAAAAGTAGTTCTTAAGTGATATACCCGACATGAAATGCATTACACACCCATTGGTTTGCTTCATTACAGTATGTAAGGATTTATTAATTGGATATGCAATAATCAAATTTGCAGTAAGTCATGTTTGGAACTTATCTCTGTAATATCAAAATTGATGTGTACATCTTTCTACTTACATGTTACTTTATCTTTCAGCGGTCGAACTGGCAGGGCATGCTCCTTTACACGTTTGTTGTTACTTCGTTATTGCCTGAGCAGTATTTTAAAGTTCATGATACAGTGCTACACTGAGTTCATCAAACACATTGCCCAATTTGCCTGCTTCGTTAAAATTCCATAAGTATATTGAACGTATGTTCCTTTAGAAGTTTAAATTAACGTACTTGAATTCAATTTATTTAACAAAATCTATGTTGTAAATTTCTCACTATTCATAGTATGTCGTGACGTTCTTGATATCGGGTGATTTTAATAGCATGTGTCTTTTTTGACGTTGGAGCAGACAAAATTTTGAAGTTAGAAATATTTCAGAATTCAATTTGTACAAGAGAAAACTGTAACGAAGATATCTTTTCTCACACTTTTAGAATGCTTACAGTGTCTGGAAGACTTATGCTGCGGGAATTAGTGTAGATATCAAGATGTTATATTTAGTCTGTGTCGCTTTGAATATAAAAAGGTGTCATAGTGAAGAAATCTCTAACACTGCCTCGAGTATGTGAATGCAGATTAATGTCATATGAAAACAAATGTCAGGCATCTGTGTCCTGTCAGACAGACACTCGGAAAGTCGAACATTCGAAGTGCAAAACCTCAAATGAAAATATTTGAGAAGTCAATCTTATTCAATGTTCTTTCCATTTCTGTATCAGTACATTGTACTCTGTCGATTTCTAAATGCGGTATTGTCTGCTTTAATTAATGATGGTTTTACGTGTTGTTATTTCAGATAGTAGATGCTCATTCTGTGAAATGTTAAAATTAAATGACATTGTTGCAGAGATAAAATAACGACGTGCATTTCCATTCTTAATATGAATCTACAGCTTTCAAAGTCATCAAATCTCAGATATATTCAGTTCAGCTTGGTTTAAACTAATAAAAACCAATCAATAAATTTCCATATCTATGTACCAGTTAAAACTATCTATTCTGATGCCTTTAATCTAGAACCGCATCCAAAATACAAGGAAATTTAAAAGCAATAAATTGCGTATTTCCTGACGAAGTTAACTTGTACTTTTGTTCCTTTGAGTTTTAGTTGGACTCATTTTTATAATGAACTAGAGCTACCACAAAAGATGATGAATTCCGCCCGATGCCGCCTTGGTTCAATTATTCTAACCTTTTGCTAACTGTTTCAACTCGCTTGAATTCAGTGAAAGACTAAGAATATGCATATATTTGATGGACGCTTATGTATCAAGAAATTTCAGCAAATATTTGTCCCAGTTCAACATGCCGGCGATAAGCTCTGATAAGCTTAGTACTCATCATCATAAAATTCCTTTGATTTTCAGTGTGTGATTGCTGAAAAAAGTGCGTCCAAAAATGTTCAATACACACTGTATGAATCAATAATTCAAAGAGCAACACTTTAAAGAAATTTATCCAGGCATATCATGTTGATAATTTGCACAACTAAGCTATGGACTAATCATTATTGTGAAGTTCCATTGAGTGGTAACAAAACATAAGCTGACACAAATCTCTACAATTATAAGCATGAAGGACATAGGTTAATAACTCAGTGAGACAATAGCAGGGCATAGCTTGCAAACAAAAAGCACAACTGAGCATATTGTTAATTATTTCTGCAAATTTAAACTGAATTCAAACAAACGATTGCAGCGAAATAATGCAAACAAATATCTCTATGTACAATAATTATATGGATGAATAAGACAAATATCAATGCCAAGGCTATGTACCACACTTATGTGAGGTTTCACTTAATCACCCCAAGGGGCTAACTGAGAAATATAATGGACAAACATCTGTATGTACAATGAAAAGGGCAGTGACTCATTGAAAAATTAATCTTAGATAAACATGCCGAAAATTCTACATGTCTATGCGTGTTACTAAACACTCCCATGAGGTTTCATTGACTTCCGACTTGTGGTTTCCGAGAAATAGCCTGGACAAATGTTGTCTACAGACAAACAGATCGACGGATGGACGAACGGACAAACGTGATTCCAATACAACCTTCATATACGTCGTGTCTGAGGATAAAATGAGGTCCGTAGTTGTTTTGATTAGGTCAGTGAAATTGGACTCATTGGAAGTTGTGCCTGATGTATACACTGTGGTAGCGGATACATCAAACAACGTTTGGTTGCATTAATATATTAATCCTTTCACCCCTGTTCTTATGGTGGTATCCCACCAGATGTAGAGTAAAACGTGAACAATACTGATGCCATATCACATACCGCTAGATCTACATGTAACTACTCATCAAAGATGTTAACAAGAAGAATATCAAAAGGTGAGATCGATTGGAACTACATGTGTTTTTGTCTATGGCAAATAAAGACAGATTGTCACTTGACATTATATTGGTTAAACCTGCTTATTTTCTATTTCATCCTGTTCCTATCTGTTTGACATTATGCGTCTCATAACATGGCAGGTTTTTCTCAGCAGTCTGAAGAATTTTGTCAACGATAAGATTATTCGATTATGAGATGCAAGAGACAAACAAATTGGCAGTCGCTGACCCCAGATACACAATATAAATAGTTTATGTTATTGTAATGTTCAATTTGATTTATACTACAATACCTAAAAACTAAAGGCAACCTGTCCAGAATATAAATAATACGTAATCGAATATAAAAAAATGCATTTATTTCAAATTATCAATAGAAACGATCAAATTTATGACATTCAAACTAAAGTGATTTATATGTATGATGATTTAGTGTGTCACCAGGATTTATATTAAAATTATTTCATATTTCCAATGGCTATTACAGGTGCTAATACTGCAAAGTGTTTGAATGTATGTCCTGTTGGTTGACATATCATGTGTCTCGTTAGAATTTTACCTCATATCCACAGTCGTCCAATTAACTGTCGTCTGTTTACTTCCAGCTTCACAACCCTAAATTTAAAGTAAATGAACACGTGTTTTTCCAAAATTGCATGTGTTTATTTCTACTTCGTGCAAATATACATAGGAAAGAATGTAAGATATGAAACACTTTCTGTTTTCATATGATATAACACTTTCAAAGAGAACTGAAACTAGCATTTGTTAAATCAGAAATAAATATTCTTGCTAAATTATATTGTGTGACGTAGGATTACACTGAATTGCTGCTTCTTGGCGGCAATGACAATAATAAAATGTGACAAAAGACAAGTACATAAGTGCATCTTAGAATGTCGCTAACGGACTGCGAATTGAAACAAAACAAAGCAAAGAATGAGTGGATATTCTTTAATTTTTTTACTATTCTGTTTCTATGTTACAGCGTTAAACTATGTAGAAAAATATTAAGTGTATTGTCATTCCGATCGGTATGCAGACGTATTAATCAGACAGGATCTTCAATAGAAACTTTCCTGAGGTAAGTAACGAAGCAAAACGCACACACACATTTGTGTTTATTTCAATAAGAGAAGCGTATAAATCATTGAGGACAACATTTACAATGATTCTGATAGCTGTCTACTTAAGTTATGACATTAAGTCTCAAACGACATGTAAGTATAATCTAAGGTTCCACAAAGAAGCCAAACGTGCTTACTAACGAGAGTAAAGATCAGGACAAAATCAGTATGCAATATATCAAATTCTGAAACTATAGGTACACGAAATGCTAACTTGTTTTGTGGAACGTTCTACAGCCTTGACAATTACTCTGTACACAGCAAAAAAATTCAGAAGTTCAAAAGTCAGATGAATGAGAACGTTTACATGACATTTTTTTAGCGCCATAGTGTCTTTAGCTAGAAACAAACAAGGATTACAAGATACAAGTAACTTCATTATGCACAGTATAAAGTTTACTAACCTTCTTCACCGTAACTGCATTGCACTGTTTTCCAAATGAAAATGAACTGAGTTTTGAACTAGAGGGAAAAGGTTTACATCAACTAGAATCAGCGTATGCTTTTAAACTTATACTTTTGTGTTATACATCTTTTACACACAAGCCTGTGCCTAAACTGAATAAAAGAAAAAAAAAACATACACGTCTTTTAGAATATCACTTCAACACTGTAAACGAAACCAAAAATGTCTCAAGCCCTTGTAAATGTTGTACATTTTTTGTAATGTTACAGTACTTAGTTAAAGGGATACATATGGAACATATTTGTCATTATGATTGGCATGCAGACTCATTAAACAGACAAAATCTTTCTTTAGCACCATATCAGGATAACAACTGAAGCACGATAACGTGCATATTTAGATAATATGAAATTTTGAGACCAAATTATGTCAAAGTAGGAAGAATTATTAGCGTTATTATTTGAGATATCAGACATTCTGAATTCTTTCATTTTAGTTATTTGTCAATTGTTTAATTTACAGTGTCTCATCTGTATTTACAGACATGCCATTTGAAATAATGTCTCAATTACTCACTAAATTTCGACGTTCACGCAAACAGAAAAATACCACATAAAATTGTTGAATTTTCAAATTTAAAACTAGTATACCCGAAAATATATAGAAGTTCATTTAATCTGCTCTCTGTATTATAAATCAATATCGTATAGGAAAATGTATCTCATCCATTAGACGGATTTTATATTATAATCTTAGTATGAAGTGTACTGGTAAGTCCCTTTTTCAGACAAGTTGTTAACTTTAACTCAAATTTGATATAAGGAGATCTTTTTACACCTGATTATAGATATAAGGATTTCCTTCCTGTTTCTGTTTCGCTTTTGTGTCCTACGCCATTTCATTTCAAATTCAGGTTCTGTTGCGTCATTTTAGACGAGAGTTTGTCCGAATTTGACTGAAGTGCCTAGAAAGGTAAGCTAGTTTATGTGAAAGTTTGATGAAAATTTTTTAATAATTCCTAACATGACAACAATAGTTGTTTCCATATAATAATTCAATAACAATTCCTGTTATTTAAACACAAATTGTCAGTTGTTTCTTGGTACCATAGACGTTCCGATCATAATAAGCTTTCATTGGGTCGTACATATAGTCGCCGCTTCGCTAATCAGCCCTTCTTTCACACTTTGTTTTCTGAGCATAACTCGAAACAATTCATTTACAAACTTGATATTAAACTAAAATAGGACTTGCAAAGTGCTATTGCGCGTAACACATAATTCCTGTCTTAGGTGTTACTTTGTAGGTCATCAATTGTTTTGTATTGTCTTATCAATAATTGATATTTGCAATTACCAGTTTCTAGACATAATCCTACTAATTGGTTTAGAATCTTATTTTTATGCCCCCGAAGGGTGGCATATTAAAATCGCACCGTCCGTCTGTCCGTCCGTCCGTATGTGCGTCCCCACTTACAAATTCGTGTCCGGACTGTAACTCTGTCATATATTGAAGGATTTTAATAACTTGGCACACATGTCTAGCACATCAGGACGACGTGTGGCGTGCAAGACCCACATCCCTACCTCAAAGGTCAAGGTCACACTTGGAGTATGAAGGTTATAGAATCCTCTATATATGCACACATTGTCGGAGTAACTTGTCATGCATCGAAGGATTTTAAAATAACTTTACACACATGTCTAGCGCATCAAGACGCGTCGCGGCAAGACCCACGTCCCTAGCTCAAAGGTCAAGGTCATACTTAGAGTTTGAAGGTAATAGATTCCTGTATATATGTATATATGCACACATTCGTGTCCGGACTGTAACTTTGTCATGCATCGAAGGATTTTAAAATAACTTGACACAAATGTCTAGCGCATCAAGACGACGTGTCGCGTGTAAGACCCACGTCCCTAGCTCAAAGGTCAAGGTCATACTTAGAGTTTGAAGGTAATGGATTCCTCTATATATGCATATATGCACACATTCGTGTCCTGACTGTAACTTTGTCATGCATTGAAGGATTTTAAAATAATTTGGCACAATTTGACGTGTCGCGTACAAGACCCACATCCCTAGCACAAAGGTCAAGGTCACACTTGGAGTTTATAGGTAATGGAATCCTGTATATATGCATATAACATTTGTGTCCGGACTATAACTTTGTCATGCATTGAAGGATTTTAAAATTGGCACATTTGACGGTGTGCAAGACCCACATCCCTACCACAAAGGTCAAGGCACACTTGGGTTTTAGGTATGGAATCCTGTATATGCATACATTTGTGTCCGGACTATAACTTTATCATGCTTCGAAGGATTTTAAAATAACTTGGCACAAATGTCTAGCACATCAAGCGGATGTGTCGCGTGCAAGACGCAAGTCCCTACCTCAAAGGTCAAGGTCACACTTAGTGTTTAAAGTAATGGAATACTGTATGCATGGTTACTCTGTCATGCATGGAAGGATTTTAAAATTACATAGCACATTTATTGAGCACATAGGTTTTGCCACGTTCCTTTGGTAATCAGTTATTTTAAAATATGTAAACGCATAGTTTTAACAAAATTACCAAAGGATGACCGATTTATCGAAAAGTGACAGACTTGAAGATGGCATATCTTGCATAAAGAATTGTGTTCCTTTTACTTGACTATCTCGAAATCCACAGGAAATCTGCAATGTATTTTTAATTTGAATGAGGTGATATTCCATTAACGATTAAATTGTGGTTTAAGACTATTCGGTAGCAAAAGTGTTACATTTAATAACAATACGTTTTCTGTGACACAGTAGATCAGAAAAGTTTAAATGAATCAGGATAAGAAAACATTGCATATATTTATTATGTAATAGATGACAAGACTTGTTTAGATGGAAAAGTTTTTCAGACAGGTTTTCGCTTTTGCATAAAACGTTCTCTGATATCTATCTGAAACTTTTACTAGACCGACCTAATTTGATCCGAAGAAAGAAAAAATGCGTAGTAGATATATGTATATGTAAACATTACTAAAGAGATCAAGTTTCTATAGGCAGCACATCTGCATCACCCATAATTTCAGGTACTTACGCAAAGTTTTGACATTCTTTAAAAATCTTTTTCTCCAAATAATATAAGTAACTAAACTAAATTCGCTAAACTAAACTAGAATGCGTGGATGGTGTACGCTGTGGATAATATTCCGGAAATAAAGGTGCTATATTAATTTTGTGCAAAATATTTCTGTGACATATATAGTGTATAATTCAGAGAAATGTCTCTAGCACTGATTTGATTATATGAATGCACATTCATCTCAAAACGTCTGTTGGAACTTTTGTCCTGCAAGACAGACAGAAAGACGAGCATTGGAGTTGTAAAATCCTCCAATGGAAATTTCGGAGAAAGTCAGAAGTCTAAACATTTTTAGGTGATGGTCTTTCCATTTTTGTTGATTGTCAACTAGAAAACGGACTGAAATTAAATTAAACTAGCTGTTGCAGAGATGAAGTTAATGATGTGCACTTCCGTCCTTTTTGTGAATCAGCTCGTTTTGTGATCATTATTACACTGTTATAATTCGGTTCAGCTTAGTTTAAAATAATAAAACCAAATAATAGATCTCCAATAGTTGAGCATCATTTCAAAAACATGTACTGGCGATGTGGACAGCATTTACCTTTGACTTGTAGCATGATTGAGGGTAGCTCTCTGATTACAAAATGACTCGGTCTCAAACAACTAGTTAGTGCAATCACATTTATCTCAGTTTTCACAGAGTCCAAACACTAACGGGGATAAAAGGCAATGATAATAGCTATGAGGGATATAAAAGATTCTGAAACTCTTGTATGTCTAAGGGGATTTGACAGCTGTTTTCATATTGACATGTAAACTATATCTAATAACCATTGTCTAGACACTGCTTCTCTGGTGTCTTATCACTGGTAAAAGCTCGTGACATATTGAAATAATAACGTTTTAATCGGCAATTCTAACACAGACAATTACTTAAGTATACAGACGAAAAATAGTAAAGTACATCACGCATTATTCCTTAAATATCAAAAATTATGTCATGTTCACGTGTTTGGAAATTTTAAATCGTTAGAGGTTTAGTCATTAAATATTAGAATTTCAGAATTTCATCATTTCCTTGTGGCATACACTGAATACTTTGCATAGGTATAAAAACTTATCGCACTTGTGGAAATTTTAAGGCAGCGAGACTCATAACAGGTGTATGAATTTTCTGGTTATTTCTCAATATACCATTGTTAAACAAATTTCACAGGAGTATATATTTGGTGGTTTTATACTAAAATTGTCCCACTGGTTGAGCTTCTCTGCACGTAATAGCACTTGCGATATAAATAGCTTTTTTAAAATATATCTCATAATTAAAGTGCCATTTTTCACAATTTTTAAACACATTTTAACTGGAGTGCTATTTTGACCAAACTGCACGAATGCTTGATCAAGTGTCCCTTTCGATAAAAAAAAAATCTAGATCACATGCGGAAAAAAGGAGCATATGTTAAAAAATTAGGTAAGTCCTCAAATGACATCTTCTATTTAGAAAAAATTTCAGGTGACCCGGTATTTAGACGGCCAAATTTTGACCAACAGGAGGTAAGTCAATTTTTCTCTAATTTCAGAAAAACTAATCAGGTTGAAACAAGTCGCTATTTTCATTTAGCTTTGAAGTAGTTAAAACGTGACTTAGATACAATTCTTAAACGTATAACTAGCTTAGGTTCCTAGGTATGTCAGTCCGTCAATTCCTCCGGACTGTTATCTTCTATAACAACTTTATATGCATTGACCGATTTTCAAATAACTTCATAAATTGTGACCCATAACACAAGGGTGTGTTCTGTACCATACCCATGGAGCTCTCTTGATAGTCAAGCTCATACTAAAGGTTTAAACGTGTAATGTATGATTATATACCAATACTTCATTTCTGAAATGCAACTTCTACATGTATTTACTGATTTGAAAATAAACATCATACAATTGTTGCCCATATCCCAAGGGTGTATCATGCACTACACCTGGGTAGCTTCCTTGTATGCCAACATAACACTTAGAACTCAAAATGTGATATAGGGTTATATATCAGTAGTTCGCGTCCGGGCTGTACCTTCACAGTGCGTTGACTAATTTTGAAATAATTTTCACTTCATGGAGACGTCATTCAATATCCTTGTTTCAACCAAGTCTGCTCAAGGTCAGGGTAACTTTTACGGTCAAAAGTCCTGTTTCTATATCTCCCAAACCTTTTGTAAAAATTTCAGAAATGCAAAACATCCATTAGCTCAATTTCAAGGTCACACTCAAAGGTCATAGGTCACCAGACTGTATCTCCTTAACCATATTTTCATCGAATATAGGTCAAATCCAATGATGTATAAAATGTCAAGGTCATTGTTGGTGTCAAATGTCATTCGACTGAGTTATGGTTCTTTCTTATTTCCAAAAAGCCGTTTCATACAGGCATTTTTGTCATAAGGAGCCCTATCCTAGATTGTGGTTTATCAGATAGATTTCATTGATACTTGGTATGAATGTATAGTTACATGGATAAATGAATGTTGAATGCAAACTGTCGTTTTTTAACCATTTATTTAGTTTATATTAATATATTTTAGCTCGATTGTGAAAAAAGCGTGCAGCTTATTGAGTCACTCTCGAGAGTCCGCCTAGTTTTCCATTCGGCGGGGATATGAATTTTACAAACATTTTCTTGTTATCATTATAAATATTAATTGAATTATTTCATTATGAATAAATTACTTGTTGATCAGTAATTCATTTTGTCATTACTCAACTAAGACTTTGAAGTTTGGACAAACAAAATGAAAGTTTCCACGATATAGAAAATGATTTTTTTATATCTACAAGTACCATGGTCTTATCCTTGTATCTACTGGTTTAGACATTCTTTAAAATATAATTACTTACGTTAACATTTCAGAAACATATAGTGTTCCTCAGAGTATTAATGTCTATCAACTTACATATGTTGTATGTTCTGTGGTTGATGGTTCATTTATAAAAGGTTAACATACGAAAATAATAATCAGTCATTAACGACTTCAAACTTGTTATTTCGATTTATAACCCAATTTGAAAAGGTAAAAGAAGTCATTGAAATGTAAAGTTTGCATTTTAATTTTGAATGGAAACTGTAATGAAGATACCTTTTTTTGGTCCTTTTAAAATGCGAGTGCGTTTTGTGCGGCGGAATGATCTAGACTGAAATGTGCTATTAATTAGCATAAACGTTGTTTGAATGAAATGTGTGTCATATCGATAAAAATATTTGGCACTATTCTAACATTGTGTATGCAAATTAACGTCGTCTAAGCAATTTATAAATAATAATGACATTTTTGTCCGATGTGCTCTCCGTTTTAGTAGATTGTGAAATCCTTTTCGAGTGTTGTGTACTGACAATGCATTATTTTCTGCTACAAATAAACTTCAACTGTTGCAGAGATAAACTTAATGATGTGTTCTTCCGTGCTTCGTGTGAATATGCAGGTTTTGTACTCATCAAAGCTCTACTTAAATTCAATTTTGCTTTGTTTAAGTTAATAAAACAAAACACTTGATCTCCAACATTGGTGCGTCATTTAAAATATTTACGCTCGTTCTTTTATTCAAGAGCAGCGTCAAAGGATTCAAAAAATATCAATCATTTAAATTACACGAAAGTCCTAACATCATAGTGGTAACACAATTGTCTGCTTCCGTGCTACTAAGCTTTTATGACATTTAATTTTGAGATCAATAAAGACTGTAAAATCTAATTTCAGGAAGTGCATACGTCAGTGAAATTTGACTTGGCAAGAAACTCTTCTAATTGTCCTTTGTTGTATAATATTGAGACAGTCGATATACCTAACACCCTTTTGTTGTAATTTATTAGTTTATACTTTGAATACCAACGCTAGTTATCAATCAGGTCTTGAACGAATGTTTATAATTTTATTAATTTGTAAACATTGTCCTTTGTCTGTTGACTCTTCAGGCCTAACAAGCTGTAAAGTATCAAGGCATCAAACAACTATAATGACATACGTTTTAATTTTGGGCACTGATCTGTCTTAGCAATACGTTTAGATATTAAACTTGTTTTTTTTTACTGTACAAATATGTTATATGTAATTGTATATGGATGATGAACTTTATTGGTTCAAATCAAAAATAAAATTTTTGTTCTGTTCTTAACTGGATTTGTTCCACGCCTGTACACGTTATACATTGATTCGTATTAAATATCGAGGTATTCCAGGAAATTCAATTCTATGTTTAAATTGTCAGTCTATATTAATAGCAGTTCATTCCATCTCAGACATAAGATCTAAAGTTGTAGGATAAATCAAGGTGTTGGAAGAAAGAGCCCTGAGGCTCGATTACATTTGTATATCGCAAAATCTTTTATGTCTGTAATCCCTTAAATGAGCAAAGTAAATATTTTATAACTTGTTAATAAGTCGATTAGAAAACTAGTTGCTAGAAATAAAATGTTTTTACCTCAATCTGCCGAATTTCTAAAATGAACTTTTCAATCTATCAATATGTACAGTACCATCTATCGTTGAAAGGGATTCTCTGAAATATTTAACTGAATAAACGACAAATTGTGAGTATCGTGATTACACTGCTTATTAATCACATTTGAAAGATTTGTGCACCTGGTAACAGGCAAATAATGATTATTGTTAGCAGTCTGAAGAGGCGAGATTGTAAGGTTATGAGAACAGGACATGCACAGACATACAAAGATGTCAATGACTTCAAACACACATTGGAAATAATTTTTTACTAAACTTGTCCATGGAATGATATTATAGGAATAACTGTTTGTGTTTGCTTTGCGCTTACGGTTTTTAATGGTGGGCAAATATTTTTAACGGCGACGGCGTTGGCCGGAGCTGTGATAAACAGTTGCGACAATTAAAACCGTATATACGGTCGCAAATGCAAAAATTACAAAACAGTTATTCCATTTTAACAGAAGGTCTAAATGCGTATTAAAACGCCGTTTGTGTTTGCGACTATATATACTTTTTAATGCGCACATTTAAACGCTCACCAATCAGAAACGACGTCACATCGGTATTGCGTTAGAATAGATTTTCCATCATGGAATAAATCTAAAGACATCCAGTCGCTGGACCAGATATAATACTGTTAACAAAGCGAAAAGATACGTCATTAGCACACATTGCTGTCAAATTTCTAACAGATATGACCAAAATTGTCATATTCATATGCAGACTATTATAATTATTGTTTAATAGTTTAATGAGTACTTACTACTTAATATCTCGTCTGGAAATACTGATGAATATTGCCGTCGGTTTATATAGGCCATAATACTGGGAAATGTTTGTGTGCAAGACTGACTTGCAATAGGCGTTGTTTCATGTCTGAATTTTACAATGTCTTCTTAAAATCGCATCTTCTGCGTACGACCTTCAACTACCGCTTTTCATTGAGGCAAAATTTTATTTTCAAACTTACTTATTCCCTTATAATGAATTACGGCAATAACTTAAACAAAATGATTTTGTGGTAAGAAACGAGCTAGTTTCATATACTTATCGTTAAATTGAGTTACTCTGATTACAATACGCTTAAATCCATGATTTAGTATGGGGTTAATTTGCGACATGCTTTAAACATTCGCACTTTCCTTTCGTATCAAAGATTAACAGCAATATTAGAGAGAACAAAGGTATGCCGATGTCAAAAAATACTGTTGTTACGGATCTTGTCCAATAAACAAAATGACACTTCATAATTTTAAGTATCCACGCACCGTGTGTCAGGAGATAAAGGTCAATGACAGAGATGAGCATGTTTCTTTTTTTCATGCATAGCATTTCATTGTCTTTTTTTAATATACTTATTCTTTTAATAATCGGTTACCGACTTTGTAACCGGTTAATCGTTAGTTCGATCGCTTAACCGGTTAACCGATTTATCGTTTATATCTCTACTTTTTACAAACATAAAGTGTTCCTCGTGTCTTTATGTTAATACTGTTAGAATGGAAAGTTAAAAGTTCAAGGAATATTTAAGTCTATTAACTGGGTAAGACATATTTATTTTGTGTGTTCAGTATTGGATGCTTTAGCACCTGGAAGCAGTATCAGTAACAACCTGTTATGATAAGTTAACATGAGAAAATAAGAATAAGTCACTAACGACTTCAGAGTTTTCAGTTCGGTTAAAACACCACTTTGAAAAGCTTAAACAAAGTCATTGAAATGTCAAGTTTTACGATAACATTTTAAATGGAAACTGAAATGAAGATATCCTTTTGGGCTCTTTATAATGCGTGAGAGTTTATTCTTGATTGAATCACATTATTATTTATTATAAACGTTGCTTTGAATGAAAAGTTTGTCATACTGAGTAAAATTTCGTGCACTATTCTAAGTTTAAGTCATCTTCAAAAACCTGGCTATACGTGTCATTTCAAACATTCAGAAAAACGACATTTTCATGTGCAAAACTTAACATAAAACATCTCTAAGAAATGAATGATAAGTGGTGCCATTTTTCGCCGATTTTCTTTCCGTATCTATGAAGACAAACTAAAATCCTTTAATAGCATTGAGTTCTGATAATCTAAATTCAACAGTTGCAGAGATAAACTTAATGATGTGCCTTTCTATGCTTCGTGTGAATATGCAGGTTTTGTAGTCATCAAAGCTCTACCTTAATTTAATTCAGCTTTGTTCAAGATAATAAAACCACAATAATGATCTCCAACATTGATGCGTCATTTAAAATATTTATGCGTGTACTTTTCTTCTTAATTTATCTAATTCCGTGCCACAAAGTTTTGATGACATTCAATTTTAGGATGAATAAAGACCAGACGACTGTAAACTTTAATTTCAGGAAGTACATACGTCAGTGAAATTGGAATTTTTTCTGTAACCAAGGCAAGAGGTTCCTCGAATTGTCCTTTGTTGTATTACCTTAGGACAGCCGACACACCTAACATCCTTTTGTTGTAATTTATTTGTCTATACTTTGAATAGCAACGATAGTTATCAATAAGGTCTTGAACGAATGTTAATAATTTGTAAACCTTGTACTTTGACTGTTAATTCTTCATGCCTAAAATGTTGCTGTAAAGTAACATGGCATCCAACAACTATAATCACATATGTACACTGATCTGTCTTAACTGGCTTTGTTCCACGCCTGTACACGTTGTACATTGATTCATATTAAATGTCGAGATATTCCTGGTAGTTCAAATCTATGTTAAAATTCCCAGTCTATATTAATAGCAGTTCATTCCATCTCAGACATAAAAGTTGTAGGATAAATCAAGGTGTCAGAGGAAAGAGACATCAACTATACTGCAGAACTTTTGGATCAACCTCTTTATGTCTGAAATATCCCTAAAATGAGCAAGATAATATATTATATAACAAATTGATTGGTAAAGTAGTTGCTAAAAATAGAATGCGTTTAACCTCATCCTACCGACTTTTTAAAATGAACTTGTCCATTTATCAATATGTACAGTGCAATCCAGCCTGGGAAGGGTTTCTCTGAAATGTTTAACTGAATTAACGACAAAATGTGAGCATCGTGATAACACTGCTTATTAATCACATTGTAAGGATTTGTGCGCCTGGTAACAGGCAAATAATGATTATTGTTAGCAATCTGAAGAGGCGAGATTGCTAGATTATGATAACAAGACATGCACAGACAAAAAAGATGTCAATGACTTCAGACACACATTGGCAATATTTTATTACTGTACTTGTCTATGTGATAGAATGATATTAGATTTTCTATCATGCAATAATCTATAGACATTCAGTCGTTGAACCAGATGTAATACTGTTAACAAATCGAAAAGATACGTCATTAGCACACATTGCTGTCAAATTTCTAACAGATATGACCAAAATTAGCATATTCAAATGCAGAACATTATAGTTACTGTATAATAATTCAATGAGTCCTTAATAGTTTATATCTGGTCTGGAAATAGTGATAAATATTGACGTCGGTTTATATAAGCCATAATACTGGGAAATATGTGTGTCAGACTGACTTGCACTATGTGTTGTTTTATGTCTGAATTATATATTTTCTTCTTAAAGCCTCATCTTGTACTTATGATCCTCCATCACCATGCCTCTCCTCGAGTCAGCATTTTATTTCCAAAGTTACTTATTCACCAATAATACATCGACAACAAGTTACAAGTCATGCGCATCTGCATTTGAAATTCTCTATCTCTTATACGGGTTTTTCAACACATTGGCGTCATGTACTAGTAAAAAAATTAAATTTACCTTTTTAAACGAAATTAAAGCGTTTATTCCTGTAGTGAAAGTGCACACGTAAAGTATTTAACAATATAGCTCCTATAGTCAATAGACAGATTCACCATGATTGTCAAGTTTATATTTTTGCCTGTATTTATATGACCGAGCTAAATCAAGCGTCTGCTTTACAACTTGCTACCCACTAGTAACATTTAAGGTCCCAGACGGGTGAGAAATATTTCGGCAAAAGAAGAAGTTTTATTAAATGTATTTACTTTATGTAATTAGTATCAATGCATTTTGCATAAAAGATAACGAAATAATTGTACCAAACTTCATCGAATGAGCTGTTTGAATCTTCAAAATCAATAACATTTATCGAGATATGAAGTGCCATAAATAGATATTATGTGATATTTATTTCAATTTGACTTCTTTTTATACGAGTAAAATGTCGAGAGAAGCTGTATCTTAATTCTTCGTCGTCGTCCGTGGGACCTAAGCTGTGGCAGTTTTCTTCGTCCCCGGGACCTAAGCTGTGGCAGTTTTCTTCGTCCCCCGGGACCTAAGCTGTGGCAGTTTTCTTCGTCCCCCGGGACCTAAGCTGTGGCAGTTTTCTTCGTCCCCCGGGACCTAAGCTGTGGCAGTTTTCTTCGTCCCCCGGGACCTAAGCTGTGGCAGTTTTCCAATATCTATGCGGGGATCTGTCCCAGCTACTCAGTAATTGGTGAAAAGGGGTATATTAGAATAACGACTAAAACTGTAAAGAGAACAAAACAATATATGGTGATAATTCCTCAGACACATGTTCTTGTAAGCAAAATGCACACTTAAATAAAATAAACTTCAGAGTCCAGGACTTTCAATAGCCACACATCATTCTTAATCTCGGAATTTTTATATCTTCAAATCAGATAAAATAGACTTACACGCGAAAAAAACCCTCATTGCGCAGACCATTTCATTTAGGCTACTTGAACCGTTTTACTAGATTGTTGACTAGTACTTTTACCGAATGCAAAGCCTATATGAATAAATGCTATATATGACTTGGTGCATTCGGCGTTTTTAATAGCCCCCAAAATACATAGTTCGGATCCTGGTCGGATCAGTTGAGGTACAAGTTGTCCTATTATGCGAGGCATCCGATAGTCCATCTAACTATAAAGTAAATTGGTGACTCGCACTCAAATATGCGACTGGCTACATCAAAGGAGATTGTTTAAGATTACAAAACTAATTTTCGGAATATAGCCAAAACAACACACAAAAGGAACGCACTAAAGCATTGCTTCGTTGATTGTCTGTACTTTTTTCCCTATCTCATTCCATAATCAGTTTGTTTTTGTTTTCAAGTTGGACAGATTACACTTGAATTGTATTCACATAAAGATCAATTTATGTCGCGCCATCTTCTTGTTTTAATGGTCATTTTATATCCCGAAATTACATTCAACTTCAGGCATAATATCTCCATTATAATGATGAATGATCAATCCCATAGCCAGAAATATGATTAACAGTGGCTCCATGAATCACGACCGGTGCAGTTAAATCCTTATTTTACAATAAAATCAGGTAGAAATTTATGCGAAAAAACAGTTCCTCATGTTATTAACAGAACAAAAGTCGTTATCGAACGTAAGGATATTTGGTACACAAGTACGGTAGTGCTTAAAGTACTTAAATAAAGTCGAAACTGTTTGACAACTGGACACACTAACTACATGATCCTAGAAAAATATTTCTTTTATACAAATCATGACTTCCTTTTTTATGATTCAGCTGATCAGATGAAGACTATGCTTAAAAGTCGAAACGCTTTGTGAAACTGGAATTTGTCTTCTTTAAATAAGATGACAAACTGGGTGAATTACTTACATATTGATTCGGATACAGATAAGGTAAAATTTGGTGTATATATTAATTTCTGTCTCTAATAAGTGAGACCTTTCATATTCTTTTTTCTGCATTACAAATCACTTCTGCAATCTACCAACTTTTCGCACAAAAAAATAACCAAATGAGAAAAATGGTTAATTTCCATAATGTATCTGTTTCTTTCTTTAAACTGTTTAATTATGCCATTTTAACAAACGGCCAATTGAGTTGTGGGCATCTACCTAAAAGTAAAATTTGCAAAACAATTTCCTTACACAAAATTTAATTTCTCACACTATTATAAAATAATTCTAACGATGTTGTACGTTCAACATTTTGAAAGTTTAGTCACCTATTCAACAGTTTTAAATCACACTAAAATCAGTTTCTATACCTGTTAATAGGATCTGAGAATAATTGAAGTGAAGCCATTCTACAATGTTTTCAATGTTAAAATAAAACTGCTTTTGACCGCATTTATTACTATGTTAATGAACTACACTGACTAATCTTCAAACTCTTCCAGATATGTCTGGGGGTTCTTTTTTGCCCTTCATTAGTTACGTTTTTCAGAGCTATTTTAGAAAACAAAACAAGAAATGGCTTACTCTGTTTCCTTTAGTAAATAATGGACGTTGTTGTATTGTACGCCTTCAGACTGGCAACTGTTAATGTTTCTGTACTCTACATTCCTTTGTGTGTCATATAGTGTCGTTTTAGATAAAACACATTCATAACTCTAACTAACAACTCATTCACTTAGCAATGTTTTACAATGCCCCATCCTGGTTACGATAATAAACCCGTGTATTAATATCTAAAAAAAAATGTTTAAATAGTATCAAACGCGCGTTTAAACTTACCGACATTCCCATCGCTCTTTAAGATTTAATCACGTAATAATTTCAATGGTAAGTCACGTGACAAGAAGGAAAGATGCAATTTGATTAATTGCTTTTGTAATTAAGTTTTCATTCGAAATACCACATAGAGTGTTTGGCAGATTTAGGAAAATAAAACAAATGGGAACTAGTACCTCTACTTCATCACCTGCTGTAGACGTTGCTTGATTTTAATTTGCACTTATTATTCTTAAAAAATATCAATATCGGTTTATCCAGACCACATGACAAGAAAGCTGAGAAATCTCTCGAGATAGAGCGAGAGGGAAAGACAGTTCTCTTACAGTGCTTTATGTGAAATTAATCCCTCATGGTTAGTCCCAGTGAATAACTTTTATCATAAAATTTTGCCATGAAAGTGAAGACAAAATTAATGCTATCACTAACTCCCCTGTTTGTTCTTTCTGTCTGTTTCAATGGGCAGGCTTGCATTTTCAGGACAATTAGGTCTACATCAATAGCGTTAGGCCACCGAAATTTATTGCATGTCAGATAAAGCAGACATTTTTCACAGTCAACTCTTTCAACATAACGGTGCAGGTTGAACTTCGACAAATTACCACCTCGCTACATATTGGCATTCCACAACAACTGTCAAATGTCCACACACTATTGTTTGACCTTTTTATTGGTTTCATTAAATGGTTCTTTGTCTATTGTGTCTGTAATGTGACGTTTTAGGACTTTCCTATTATGTAGTTATGATCACACAACCCAATAGTCTTCAGCATATGTATTGGCTGATGCATCTGATCTAACCGTACTAGAGAATGCTGTCCAAAGGGGTAATAATAACATAGAACAACTAAAAAGAAATCTCCACGTAAGCAAGGGTAATACTGCAAACGTATTTTGAAACACACAGTCCAATAGTCTTCAGCATATGTATTGGCTGATGCATCTGATCTAACCTTACTAGAGAATGCTGTCCAAAGGGGTAATAATAACATAGAACAACTAAAAGGTCAAGGGTAATACTGCATACGTATTTTGAAACTAGATATATGCTATTGCTAAATCAGAGTAGACGTAAGAACAATGCTCTATAATATTTGATATATTCAATCCTAAATATCTCAAGTATCTAGTTAAACATCGTTAGGATTTGATATATTGAAAGTCAGAGATCTATCCTATTCAATAGTTTGCAGACTCCATTATGTACACGTTTGTAATATAAAAAGATATAAAAATAATATATAAAAAATTTACAAACTTTCAGTTGAAACACATTTAAATTTCTTGCTTGCAACTTCCATAAACTTGATATATTGGACGCCTTTCGTAGGAATTTCGCGGGATTCACACCTTCGCATTCCGGGTTAGAATCCGACGCTCTGGCCTTGCACCAGACAGCCTCGACTTTACTTCATAGCACCTTTAAGATGTAGATAAGAAATAAATGTCTCGTCTTAAAGTTTCAGTTAACCAGCTGAATATGGTGTGTGACAAAAGGTAGAGGAAATAATAGCTAACCCAAACACCAAACTCTTCACGCTACCAGTATGAAATAATAACTTTCCAAATATTGATTTTCTTATTTGACTGGGAGAGCAATTTAAGAAAAAGTTCAACTGCATGCAGGAGTTGCTTCCCTTCCACTGCAAGACACAATCAACTATCATTTTATCAGTCCGGTTTTTTTTTATATCTAAAGCACCAACTTCAAATACTAATGCGGCATAATCATTAATTTAACACATTTAAATGAACAGCAACCAAAAATTGCTTTTATAAAACTGTCACCAAAAATACACTATGTGCAGTAAGATGCGCATAATGTCACTTTAAGATTAAGGAAGCTGCTTATATTGTCTATTTGACATGTCATGTTGAAGCTAGAATGTGTCATTTCTTAGTGATAGAATCATTCAGAGAAATTCATCTATGTACAAATGTCACTTCGTCGTAAAAGAGTGTCAGTTTAAGTTAAATTCTTATCCGCTTTAACCTTTTCTGATTAAAGGAAGTGGAATAACGTCTGTCATAAATCTGTTTCTTGTCAGACAAAATTTTAGAAAGACGAGAATTCCATTTGCAAAACCGCACTTGGTATTGAAATCTCTGCAATACTAAAGGCCTGGGAAAACACTAAACGCATTAACATGTCCCTAATATTTCTTTATTGTCGTGTAATTATTAAGTTATTTTTGTAACTTATGACAACGAATTCCGCATGCTGCATAAAAAGCAAAAACATATGGCTGTTTCCCCAAAAACTACCACCAAAACAAATGACACGGAAGTTAGCATGACCCAGTGGTTTTTGGACAAGTGTCAAGGGATCAAAAGCAAATAACATTAATATAATAAGCTTGCCTTAGCGACAAAAGAATTGGTAATGTGCAGCACATCAATGTTTGAATGAAGTCAAATTAACTACTTTGTGCAAACTGCTACTAGTCAGGCCTGAAACAGATCTTTCGAAAAGTGAAGGTGGAATTAATAAAACACATTTACAAACAGAACGATTTTGATAATAATTATTGTGTTGGGAATATCAGATTTGTATTACAGCCTTAACATTTTCCATCACATCAGCCTTGCAAAAACACGAGATATTTGCAGGAAACAAACTACAAAGCACTTTCACAACCAGTCCTGAGTTTGTCCTAGCTACATTGAAACGATGAATTGATAATATGAAAAAGAGGATTTCTTCAAGTTCGCTGCTTTTAATATTTTGCATTTGGTAAGTTGCATGTAATTCAACTCCGAACAATATGCTGAAAATACCGCCCAAAGCAAAGGCCAGTGTTTTGTTCTTATTATGCTGAAAATACAGCACAAAGCAAAAGCCATTGTTTTGTTCTTATTATGCTGAAAATATAGCCCAAAGCAAAAGCCATTGTTTTGTTCTTATTATGCTGAAAATACAGCCCAAGCAAAAGCCATTGTTTTGTTCTTATTATGCTGAAAATACAGCACAAAGGAAAAGCCATTGTTTTGTTCTTATTATGCTGAAAATACAGCCCAAAGGAAAAGCCATTGTTTTGTTCTTATTATGCTGAAAATACAGCCCAAAGCAAAAGCCATTGTTTTGTTCTTATTATGCTGAAAATACAGCCCAAAGCAAAACCAGCCGTGTTTGCATTTTTATGAAATCCAGTCTAAAGTTGCTAAGATTAAACTACGCAAAGAGCCGTTGTTTTTCATTATGCTAAAATACAGCTTAGTCAAAAGCCATTTTTGTACTTATTATGCCGAAAATACAGCCTCAAAGCAATAGCCATTGTATCTTATTATGCTGAAAATACAGAACTAAACAATAGCTAATGTTTTCTTATTACTGAAAATACGCAAAGCAATGCCACTGTTTTGTTGTTAACGTGATAAAATACAGCCCACAGCAAAGCCATTGTATTGATTAGTGTCAAAATACACCCAAAGCACAAGCCTTGGTTTTCTTATAAAAGCAATTAACATTCATCGAAATTTTATCAGGCTAAATGTTACCAGGTATCGATAAGTTTGATACGTAAAGTTTAGTTTAAGTACTAATGCGCAAAACACTCAAAAACATGTATCTAGCATTCAGTATTTCAAAGTTTCTCATTACTAATTGTAATCTTTCGATGTAACAGTGTTACAGTGTATGATTAGTGTCAGATAATGACTAACGCATCATTCATTATTCATGTTTTCATTCTTTGTTACCATGTATCAGTGTGATTCGTAGTCAGTATAAGATAATGACTAATGTATCATTCATAATTCATGTTTTCATTCTTTGTTACCATGTATCAGTGTGGTTCGTAGCCAGTGTAAGATAATGACTAACGTATCAATCATTACAAGTATTCATGTTTTCATTCTTTGTTACCATGTATCAGTGTGGTTCGTAGTCAGTGTAAGATAATGACTAACGTATCATTCATGATTCATGTTTTCATTCTTTGTTATCATGTATCGGTGGGATTCGTAGTCAGTGTAAGATAATGACTAACATATCATTCATGATTCATGTTTTCATAACGTTTTTATATGTGGCTTTACAAGTGTTGTCATTTAATGCAGATATTCATTTTGAACATTGCGCTTTAGCAGATTAGAAAGAAGAAATAACTTATTGTTATTAAAAGAAGTTCGAATGGAATTTCGATCTTCATTCTTGGCAAATTATTAAAATAGAAATACTTGTAACATTGACAAAGCAGGTCGCCCTGCCTACAGTTCCACGTGAACATGGATATCACCATGCAAATTGTGTAATGTATATTTAAGAAATTGGCATGTTGATGTGTTGTTGTATTATGTAATTGGTATATGTATATTGATACTTATAATAACATCATTTTATTAGCATAATTTGTAGTCGTACATACTGGGTTTCAAAAAACAACCGCTTGATCTCCGACATTGGTATATGTTGTTCTCTATATTTGAACTTTAATTGAAAAAATGATTCTAGGAAATTTCAGTAGGTTTATCTAGGTTCCATTTATCTTGACACCAAAAGCAAGTAGCTTCTTCATTAATGTCCCAGAACCACAATATCAAGTAGCTCTAATTTTACCCAGAAAGATGTCTTACCGACAGAAATGATCTTAATTTGTGCCAAACACATTCATAAAGAATGAATAGTACAAATGTATATGGTTCTATCATTATCCTGTCAGTAAATTTATTTTACTATATGTATCAGTAATTTCAAAAAGATCTTTTTTTACCTCATTCTGCAGAACAACCAACATGGACTCAGGACTACTGTGTAATCGGTTACAAGATGATTGCTAGTCGACGGTGATGGCAGTCAAAACAATCTGAGGAAGGTTTGTGGGGCCGGAAATATAGCAATCATATTGTCCCGCCCTACCCCGTTGTACAACTACACATATATGTATACTAATTGCGCATCGGTGTGTTTCTGAATCACCTTCAGTTACATAATATAACTTTAGTTCATTAGTATCATTTGGGTGTCCAAATGTTTTGGCTACATTGATAATTTACTTACTTATGATATGTTTTAGGTTTCGCATGTGCCTCGCATTCTCTCTGGCGTCTCTATTTCTTTCTCCGTCGATTACAAAGCAAAAGATAATGTTTGTTTTTTTCAGCCGGACATATTTTACTTTAATTTATATTCAGAGATCAGACTATTTCCCGACGTCTTTTGGTTTTAATGGTCCTTTTATATCCCTAAATAACATTCAATTTAGACATAATATCCCCTTACAATGATGTACGATCAATTTCGTAGGAAGAAATATAATTAACAAGACCACAATAACTGAAATATGGTTGAAGCGGGCGTAAAAACCCGAGAAACGGAAACAGAAAGCAAGAACTTTATTAGTCGCTGAGTTCGTGTTTTCAGCTCTGCTTTATTAGCAATTTGTAGAACTAGGTATAAAAAATGCTTACCTGGCCATGTCAAAATTTCTGTTTAACTCGAAACAGAATTTAAAATTTTAACTTCTGTAAGACATAAAACGAAGTACATTTTTAATTCATTGTTATTGTCTATAAAAATCGTTTAACGGTCTAAAAGAAAACGCTCTTTGAGTATTTGCAATTTCATTTGTGAAAAAATGTGACCCGCAATAAAAGAGAAGTCTCAAGTACTATAGCAATTAAGCATGCAAGACGTTTGAATGTAAAGAAGACGGTTGAATGTACTTAATTTTTTATGACTTCTATATAGACCAAACTAGGCATTCCCTACATCTGGCAGATTTTATTCTCGAAACATAGATTATGTGTTCAATGAACGTAAAATGATAAATAAATATAATTTCAAAGAGGAATCTATGGCGAAAAATGCCTAATTTTACCACAATTAATCAATTTAGAGGCTTTCTGTAATAAATCGCATCCACTCATTAATTGTACAACAACAACAACTCTACATAGATTATTGAATGGTTTACGGTACTGCAGTATATTTTAAACCGCTGATTTTATAAAATAATGACTGGGAATGCATAGCTGAAACTTTTAGGTTAAGTTTAAATACTAACAAAGAGTTTATTATTTATGTTTTGAAGGTTATTTAGTCGACATCAGTTATAGTGTGTGTCCCTTTAAGTCTCAATCATAAAATATTAAAATCAACAAGTCGCAGAGATAGATGAGTAAACATTGTGACAACGGTAGGCAACTTACTACACTCTCCATTTCTTTCTATTCAAACGTTTTATCCAATAAGAACCAATGCTTCCTAGCATTATGTCATGCACAACACATTCGTGGAAATACTATTACAACTTACCGTGGTTGACAGTATTTTACAACAATGTAACTTGTGCAATAACATTTTTCCGTTCTACTTTTAGTAACAATTATTGTTGTCAACAATGTGGACGTTTAAGTTTTTTTCTTTTAGGTGATGTTCAACCAAACTTTTTTCTATATCTGAAAAAAAGTATAGAAACGCTTGGTTAAGATGTTGAATGCCTCTGTTCCTATTCTGGCATTACTTTACGCTTAATATGAATACTTAAATACTCCTGAAACAATCTGAAACAGGAACTTTCACGTTTCCTTGTTTCTATGGCGTTTGACGTTTGTTAATCTTTAATCTAGATGATATCCCTTTTAGATGTAATATATAGTCATTGGATTATTTGTAACTTATCATGCTTATAGTCTCTTATAATTCATTTATAGAATGGTCATTGGTTTGAAATTATCTGTGACTTACATGAATGTGTTTATAAATGTATATTGTGCAATTGAATGAGACTTTTAAAAATAGCTAACAAATTACCCTTAATTTAAGTACACCACCACCATCTAATTTATGTTAGCTGAAGCACTACTCATGAATTCCTGTTGTAAATCCACGCTATTTTCCAACATGCAATAGGAAACTATGTCGTTTATATTTTAGCTGCAATCTAAATTGGTTGTCCTAAATGCTTTTGAACCTTCAACGGTTGTGCCTTTTCTTACGACGTCTTCTATATGACATAATCTGTTAGCAGTCTGAATAACTTATCTACACAATTGTTTCTTTTTGCATTAGATACTTTTAAATAATGCATTCAGTAACATAAAAAACTGAACATACCCTCTATAGAATTTAAATGTATTTAAATGCCTATCTCCTTTGGATTAATGTGCACACTTTGGCAACGGGAGGTCGTAAGTTGGTGAATCAGTGAGGCTAAATTTCCCTATGGTTGGAATATGAGCAGCCTTATAATGGCTTTCCCTCCTGCATGTTTCCTGGCATACAAATGTACGATTCGTGAGAATCTTGTGTTCAAAGAAAGGTATAAGTGATGTAAAACTTAACAAGATGTTATGATCCATGTGTGCAACAATACCAAATACAACAGACCCAGTACAAAATACAATTACATGTTTTCAATACTCCAGGAGTTCTTGTAAACCTACGTTTCACTTATATCACTAGCAACAACGTCTAGTGAAGCAAAACAACCCAGTCGTTTTGAATCTACTTGTAACAACATAGACTGATTTCTTGCTAAACCTACGTTTCACTTATATCACTTAGCATACAACTGTCTAGTTGAAGCAAAATTCATACCTCATTGTCTGTTTTGAATCTACTTGTAACAACATAGACTGACTTAGAAGGTCCTGACTGCAGCATACGGGCATAACAAAGACATAAAACACTAGGTGTACAACTGACAATAATAGACAGACATCTTTCACTGCTCACGTTATTGTAGGTAAACGGTTAGGTGCTTGTTACACTTCCTGCTCATAGTTCTCCGTATCATATGTGTTTAATCGGACTGAAATAACCGTAATATTTGTTTAATCGGACTGAAATAACCGTAATATTTGTTTAATCGGACTGAAATAACCGTAATATTTGTTTAATCGGGCTGAAATAACCGTAATATTTCAAATACGCTGCTTGAAAATAAACTAAAATTCTCATCGTTCTTGCTGGTGGGTAATATTTTCTTATTGGTATTACGTCTTGACATTTTAGCTAGTGTAACAAGAGGGAAAGCAAAGCTGATATTAGATTAATTAGTTTTGTAATTAAAATTTGGTTTCGAAATACCACATACAGTGTCTGACAGATTAAGGAAAATAAAACAAATGGGCTTCACTATTTCTGCTTAATCACCAACTGCAGGCAGTGCTTGATTTTGATTTGTACTAATTACTCTTTATTCTAATATTTTAGAAGTTTAATATCAGTATATCCAGACGTAAAGACGAGAAAATTCTGAAGTTGTCTTCTCCTTCCCCAAGAGACATATCTATTGTAGTACATTATATAAGAATAAGCAATATGTTTTGGTTGTTGTTGCAGTTGTTGTATGAGCTTAACGCCCGTTCCAACCGTATTTTGAACATTTTTGAGACGGGAATTTAAGGTTTTGGTTGTAAGATTTCGTTGGTTTTTTTGGCTTTTTTTTGCTTTTTATTTGTTCGTTTTGTTCATTTTTTGTTAATTTAGTCCAAGTAAATAATAATAAATAGAACTCATAATCACGGACGAAGCTTTGCCACTTTTTGTCTTTTCTGTTTTTTCTGTACCTTTTTTCTCTTTTCGAAAATCGTTGAAGTTATATGCATTTTCAACAAAATTATGGATATATCAACGAAGTTAGTGCACCCTAAGCATCTTAAATACAGCGGAACTTTCTACTTTCAGCTCCATCAACATATAGATGCAGGTTGTTAACGGGGCTCGGACATGGGACTACCTTTCCATGATTTTACAATGGTTTAGAACTCTGAGACTTTATGTTTTCGACCAGCGAGACAATTTCATTACTATCACTTCAAATTCATTTCGTTAACATATTCACGTGCCAATGATTCATAACATGTTTTATTGTGATATCTTGTCTGGCATCTATAGACAACTTGACAGACAGGCCTTTCATTAAGAATGATCGAGACATTTTTTGAGAAAATGCATTTACCACTTAATGGTGATGCACAATAAATTCTCACTGCAGGACTGCTTTGGTAATTTATCGTAATAGATTTTCTGATTGCAAAGACGACATTGATCTTAAATTAAAACTATAAGGGCATTCCATACATCTGGCAGATTATATTCTCCAAACATAATAATTTGTTCAAAGAAGTTTTAACGGACACCATATATCGACAAAATGTCTCATTTAGCACAAATAACCGACATAGACACCTTCTGTCATAAATTGCTATGCACCCATTTATTGTACAACAACAATTGTATATAGATTATTGTACGGTGCCCGTGAAGTGACATGTGATACATTTTTTTTATTTCGTTTAAACGAAATACATTTCGTATAAACGAAATAAGATTTCGTAAAAACGAAATAAGATTTCGTAAAAACGAAATAAGATTTCGTAAAAACGAAATGTATTTCGTAATTACGAAATGTATTTCGTTTTTACGAAATAAGATTTCGATTTTACGAAATATATTTATTTCGTTTTTACGAAATCTTATTTCGTTTAAACGAAATGTTATTTCGTTTTTACGAAATAAGATTTCGTTTTTACAAAATGTTATTTCGTTTTTACGAAATCTTATTTCGTAATTACGAAATACATTTCGTAAAAACGAAATAAGATTTCGTAAAAACGAAATAACATTTCGTTTAAACGAAATAACATTTCGTTTAAACGAAATAAATACATTGCGGTAAAACGAAATGTTATTTCGTAAAAACGAAATCTTATTTCGTAAAAACGAAATCTTATTTCGTAATTACGAAATACATTTCGTTTTTACGAAATAAGATTTCGTTTTTACGAAATAACATTTCGTTTCTACGAAATAACATTTCGTTTTTACGAAATAACATTTCGTTTTTGCGAAATAACATTTCGTTTTTACGAAATAACATTTCGTAATTACGAAATAAGATTTCGTTTTTACGAAATGTATTTCGTAATTACGAAATAAAAAAAAGTATCACATGTCACTACACGGGCACCGTATTATTGAATGTTTACGGTACGCAATATGTTTTTAAAAAGCTGAATTAACCGTTGATGACTTGAATGTAATATAGCTTAAACTTTTAGGTTACGTAATAATACTTGCAAATATTGTATTTTTTATGTATTTGAAGTTATCTGACACCAGTTTTACGGACTGTCGCTTTAATAAATGACTGGCCTAATTCATTTGGCTATATAATAAAAGGACTTATAACTAGAGCTGTTGATATTTAGCCCATGTTACATGGGAGAAAGATGATATCAAATTAATCGTTTCAGTAAATAAAATTTCACTTAGAAATAACTCATGAATATTAAACAAATTGGACCTACTGCTTCTACATATGTATGGTACCCTACAAGAAGGGTTAAATGGTTGCTAGATAATAAAACACAAAATGACCTTAACAATACGTCAGCAGAGAAAATGTTTCAAGAATGTGAGCACCCGAAAACGAATTCTAATCCGTGTTTCAGGAACCTCTGACTTGAATACAATCAAACTTTATAAACTGCTTTACTATCCAGACGAGATGTGCATATATTATCAGCACATTTATTAGGTCAATAGTTTTTTCACGGAGTTATTGCCCTTTGATTACCTTTTCATATACCATTTGCGCTAATTCTAAGCAACCACATGCTAAATTTGGAAGCTTTACTAACAGGAGGAGACGTGTAGTACCAGCATGTTCCGGTTCAATGATTATTTATGACTCAATGACCTTTTATGTAGCCACCATTTCCGACAAAAAAATATTTGTCTTAGCGGAGGTATTGGCCATGTCCAACATGGCTCTTCTATACACATTCTGGTGCAGTAAGATAATCCCTAAGAAATACTAATTTAGATCAATCCCATCCTGAATGTATGATGAAGCCCGGTCTAAATATTTTGATATCTTGAAAAATCACGTGAGGCATGCTGCCTCCATCAGATTCAGGTGGTGCTGGACAGGTTTTCAATATATTGTATAAAGTTTTAGCATTAAAATTCAACAGTATTGCTGCCATGATCAAGAAAATACTACATCATACTTCTGCGTCAAGAAGAGGACCATGACTTACACGTTCTCCACAGCACTTACCAGCTAAAGGTGCAGACAATACTCGGCGGACGTTGCTAAGCTGTAAATATATTTTGTGAAATTCTATTATTTCAAGCTTTTTTATGCCCCCGAAGGACTGTAACTCTGTCATGCATTGAAGGATTTTAAAATAACTTGCCACAAATGTCTAGCACATCAAGACAAGACACACGTCCGTACCTCAAAGGTCAAGGTCACATTTAGAATTTGAAGGTAATGGAATCCTCTATATATGCACACATTCGTGTCCGGACTGTAACTTTGTCACGCATTGAAGGATTTTAAAATAACTAGGCACAAATGTTCCGCACATCAAGACGATGTGTCTCGTGCAAGACACACGTTCCTACCTCAAAGGTCAAGGTCACACTAAGAGCTTGAAGGTAATGGAATCCTGTATATATGCACACATTCGTGTCCGAACTGTAACTATGTCATGCATTGAAGGATTTTAAAATAACTTACCACAAATGTCAAGCACATCAATACGACGTGTCGCGTGCAAGACCCACATCCCTACCTCAAAGGTCAAGGTCACACTGGAATCCTCTATCTATGCACACATTCGTGTCCGGACTGTAACTTTGTCATGCATTGAAGGATTTTAAAATAACTTGCCACAAATGTTCAGCACATCAAGACAATGTGTCGCGTGCACGACACACGTTCCTACCTCAAAGGTCAAGGTCACACTTAGAGCTTGAAGGTAATGGAATCCTGTATATATGCACACATTCGTATCCGGATTATAACTTTGTCATGCATTGATTGATTTGAAAATAACTTGGCACAAATGTCAAGCACATCAAGCCGATGTGTCGCATGAATTTTTAAATTACATACCACAATTATTGAGCACATGGAGAGGACAAAGACTGTGAGACACCTCTTTCGGGGGCATTCGTCACTTGTGAGGGACAGCTCTTGTTTTCAACAGTGAGGCATAATATGTCGCACAGGTAGAAGCATGTCCTGCCAGCAGGGCTAAAATTCCATGTCTAAAATATCTTTATGGTTGGCAAGATAAGAGTTATTTTCTTAAATTCCATGGCTGGACTTGGTATGACAACGTTGTAAGTGTATTCGCTAATAAATTATTTCGCCTGGAGTAAAAATACCGCGGAAATTAAGAATACCTCGGAAATTAGCTAGATGTTCCAATTTCAATGCAAGAAGCTGCAGATGCGATTTCTAATTATTTGAGTGATTTATGGCGTCCGACTCATGTTCTCGTCTGATTGTCGAATAAATCCCTCAGACAACTTTCATTAATTCGACCTTTTGTGAGCTTACAAGATATTAGAGAAAAGACGCACTTTAGTTATCGACTGGCTGATTTGAGACATTTGGGTAAGCATGGTAAATTGTTCGCTTCTCAGGCCAGTTTACATTATAACTACATTCTCTTGTAATGCTTCTAGGCTATATTATTTTCCTTTATCTTAAAATCGAGTTACCGTAAAGAGGGAAATTATTGTTATTAGTAACTTTACGCTACATGTATACTTTTACTATGAACTTCATAGCAGTTTCATCAAAACTCAAGAGGTTTTTGATAGAAGTACAATGTTCTATCTTTTTTTTATCTTAAACCGAACTGTATTTCAACGGTTACTGTCGATAGAGAAATTACTATTTATAGTAAATACATGAACGTTGTTTAGTTTTTACAGTAAAGAAGCCAATTCAGCGCCACAGAGTACGTCTAACGGGTGAGAGGTCACTTCAAAAATAATGAAACCTGTTTATGCTTCATTATCACTTTAAATTTACTCGTAATATAAAATAAATTTACTGGTAAAATGATAGCACCGTGTTGTATTTAAGAAATAATAAATGCCTCCCTGTATTTTATCGTTGAATAAAATATAGTCAGGAATTTGGATGCGTAGTAATTAAATCACGAGTGCGTAGCACGAGTGATTTAATTTTTCGCATCCAAATGACTGACTGTATTTTATTCAACGATAAAATATAGGGAACAATTTATTATTTCGATTCTAACACGTTATTTTCTTTGAAAACAATCCCGAACTTTATTTAACGCGCAGTTGTACATCACTGTAACCTTAAAACGCGAGATACGATTGGACGCGCTTGTTTACATACGTCACGTCGTTACGTCATTTACGGCACGTTGTCCTTAGAAAAACGTGCTGTATTTTATCGTTTAATAAAATACAGGCTTTTCGCTATATGTTTATATAGGAAAAGCAGCCGCTTGTGTTAGAATTGCTGTTAAACAATGTTGACATGCTGCCTTTCTTTTGTATATATGTCGCTGTTGTTAACGGAATGAGTAGAAAGTTGGCAGTAGCAGTAGCTGGCAGTAGCAGTAGCTAAAAACGTGAAGTTGGCAGTAGCAGTAGCTGGCAGTAGCAGTAGCAAAAACGTGAAGTTGGCAGTAGCAGTAGCTGTCAGTAGCAGTAGCTAAAACGTGAAGTTGGCAGTAGCAGTTGCTGGCAGTAGCAGTAGCAAACTCGTGCAGTTGGCAGTAGCAGTAGCTGGCAGTAGCAGTAGCAAAAACGTGAAGTTGGCAGTAGCAGTAGCTGGCAGTAGCAGTAGCAAAAACGTGAAGTTGGCAGTAGCAGTAGTTAGCAGTAGCAGTAGCAAAATCATGAAGTTGGCAGTAGCTGTAGCTGGCAGTAGCAGTAGCAAAATCGTGAAGTTGGCAGTAGCAGTAGTTGGCAGTAGCAGTAGCAAAAACGTGAAGTTGGCAGTAGCTGGCAGTAGCAGTAGCAAAATCGTAAAGTTGGCAGTAGCAGTAGCTGGCAGTAGCAGTAGCGAAAACGTGAAGTAGGCAGTAGCAGAAGTTGGCAGTAGCAGAAGCAAAATCGTGAAGTTGGCAGTAGCAGTAGCAAAATCGTGAAGTTGGCAGTAGCAGTAGCTGGCAGTAGCAGTAGCTGGCAGTAGCAGTAGCAAAAACGTGAAGTTGGCAGTAGCAGTTGTTAGCAGTAGCAGTAGCAAAATCGTGAAGTTGGCAGTAGCAGTAGCTGGCAGTAGCAGTAGCGAAATCGTGAAGTTGGCAGTAGCAGTAGCTGGCAGTAGCAGTAGCAAAAAGGTGAAGTTGGCAGTAGCAGCAGCTGGCAGTAGCAGTAGCAAAAACGTGAAATTGGCAGTAGCAGTAGCTGGCAGTAGCAGAAGCAAAAACGTGAAGTTGGCAGTAGCAGTAGCTGGCAGTAGCAGTAGCAAAAACGTGAAGTTGGCAGTAGCAGTAGCTGGCAGTAGCAGTAGCAAAAACGTGAAGTTGGCAGTAGCAGTAGTTGGCAGTAGCAGTAGCAAAATCGTGAAGTTGGCAGTTGCAGTAGCTGGCAGTTGCAGTAGCAAATGATAACTCAAGAACGCTAAAAGTAGATTTTTTTCGGTCAACTGAAACCACCCAAAATGATCATTGGATGGTTTATCGTCAATTGCAAGTATATGGACGGTCATTATCGCCAAAAGTAGTGTTCCATGTTTAACAAGTCACCCATCTATATAATATATGCCATTCAGCTCATAGCAGCGACTTTTTATGCCGTACAGAATAGTTTCCTTTCATTCTGTCTAAGGCTATATGACATGGTCTGAAATATAAGTTCAGACCATTCATTTACAGGTGAAACCCTTAAGTGCTAGACTATCAACGCATTTAAAAGCAGAGCAAAGTGAAACCATTTAAAACCACATTACATGATTCAGCCTTTAATGTAAGGGATCATTGAATAAATCTTCATGCCATTCAGTGCAATGTAAAATCGGCAGTTCTGTGGATTTCAGTGCCTTTCGGGATATAGACTCGTTCTATATAATTTAGTTTAACACCATCCAATGTAAAATTTTCATCCATTCATTCAATATGAGGGTACATGTACATCGAAAAGTGCAAGGCCTAACTTAATACTTTATAAACAAAACTTATTAAAAGTTCTTTCATTTTGTTTTTCAACATAACCACTCTTGATTGCAGTGCATTTGTGTGAGCAATGCTCCAACTTGATTATAGTTTTATTTCCGATCCGCCAAAAAGGCTTCAACAGCAGTTATGATGTCGTTATCGCTGTCAACACGCCTCCAACGCAGTTCATGTTTGACATTGGGAAAGAACTGAAATCCCAGTGTGCCAGTCCATATGAAAACGGTGGATGTTGGAGCTCAAAGCCACACTCTGCACCTGCAACAACTACAACTTTTGAGGTATGTCAAGATGCATTATCCTGAAGAAAAAGAATACCTGCTCGGAGTTTTCCTCTCTATTTATCTTCAACGTTGTCCCTATGAAGTTCTCGTACTTAATTAGAAGAACATTGCCAATAATTGTTTGACCTCTCTGAAGGTAATCCACTATAATATCATCCTTGCGATTCCAGAATATTGACATAACATAACCTTGCTTAATGGTGTCGTCTGCTTGAATATGAATGTTGGTGGTGAAGTTTCATGTTCCCTGCTGCTTGCTTTAAAGAAAATGACTATGTATCAAAGTTGTGTACACATGTCTTTCCATGGGTCAAATTCTCCGGGTTTCGTCGAAAATGTGTCGAAAGCTCTAAACATTAGAAACATTCTGCCTAGTTAATGTTTTGTTTAATTTTAACATTCTGCCATTCTACCCATTTTGCCGGAATTTTGTTCATTTGACGGACATTATACAAAATGAATTGGACTGAACCAAAGCTTATTCTTAAAGTATAAGCAATATGCTGGATGGTCACTCTTCTATCGTTCATTACCGTACGGTGTACATCATCAACTTGAATTTCGGTAATGGCATCTCTAGGACGACCTGACCGTGCATCATCTTCAGTGACAGCTCTTCCAAGCTTAAATTCAGCAGTCATTTTTTACAGTTGAATATAAATGTCAGTCATCACCAAGATATGTTTCGTGTTGTCACGAATTTCACTGAGTGGCATTTCTTTATGCGCAAATATTTTATCACCGCACACTTGCCTGATTTCTCCTTTTCATCTCCAATGCTTTCGCGCACGTTACCGACTGCATTAGTGGCTAAAAACTTTCATCCTTGCTCGCGCTTGTGGAAAGGAAACATGTGCAAGGCCAGGGACATTTTGATGTACCCTTGTACATCGTATGCTATAGCTAAGAACGATACAAGAGTGACCATTTATTATATTGCTAATATTTTAGGAAAAGGTTTTGGTTCCGTCTAATTCATTTTGTCTGATGTCTTTAACAAATTTTAAGTAAGAATGACTCTGAAAATTTTTACACCAGACGAAATAATGAAACCCAGCGAAACTCCGAGAACTATTTCAGGCTCACTGTGACGCAGGATGACACATAGTAGCGCATCAAATTTATCTAGAGCCAAAAAGGTCAAAGCAAGCAGTGGACCAGTTACGAATCACCAACACCGAGAAAGTTCCAGTTGGTGACATCAGTAGGCAATGCTATTGCATCAATAATCTGGTTTTTGCATCAGGATAATGCACCTGCTTATACACCACAAGTTGCAGTAGCTGCGTAGTGTGCCTTTAACTCCTTCTACATTCCCCGTATTCACCTGATCTCTCACCCTCCGGTGTTTACCTCTTTCCAAAACTCAATTCTGAGCTGCGTGTGAGGCATTTTGACAGTGATATCGAAGATAATTGTTGGATTCAGTGTACTATCACGTTGAAACTTCACTAAGTCGGAACCAAAAGTGATATTTTCACGAGTGCCACAGCCACGAGTGAAAATAGCTACTTTTGGTGTTCGCGTGTGAAATTAATTTGGCATTACATCGATTCCAACACTTTTTCTGTTTATTTTATGTTTAAAACTATACTTTTGTTGAGTTTGTTTCAATAGAATGTCGAAAATCGGGAGAATTTCGTCAGAAAGCATATATAGAGCACAATCATGGTGTCATCTTAAGAAAATTGTTTTGGTATGGTTTCCAGCATTCATTACGCTCGGTACACTCTTTGACTTTAAACCGGGTAAAATATTTTGATAATTCTACTTAAAATTTCTAGATGACGTTACGAAATTTGTTCGTGCTTTTTGTTTGTTTGATGAAAAAGATCATATGACATTAAACAATGTGTGTAACTTTTTCCCTCTATCGTCTTCTGAATATCTACGAATTCGATAAATAAACCTTCATGTATAAGCATTTAAAAAAATTATGTATTATTAATTTATCGAAATTTAAGCAAAGTTTCTGCACACTATTACGGAAAGTACGCTACGGGGAGTTTGAGAAACGGAAAATGTAAATTTTCTGTAAAAATTTGCAGAGCAGACACAATGCAGACAGTCTGCTGCTCTTGTCAAATATAATCTCATCATAGCGCTTGTATTGATTTCAAAAGAGAGAGCGTTACTCAGTAGTGAAGAAAACTTTCTGATATAATTTTTTGTAATTTAAAATTTTCTAGCCGAAATACGAATTTGGTTGTTGTTCTTAGTTTCGAATTTGGTTGTTCTTAGTTTCGAATGGTGTAGCCATGTTATGTAAATTCTGTCTTGAACGTTTCTTACTTCACTGAAAACCTAGGATAATTTGCCTTGTTGCAAAATTGCACGTCATAAATATTTGAAACTATTGTTGGGAAGATAAATGTGTGTAGATGGTTCCAGTGGTGATAAATTACGCCGAACTTTCCTGTGCCTAAATTGGATTTTGTTCAAATGATTTATCACGAAAGACGACGGATGATAAATGATGTTTATATGAGTGGAACATAAATGTCTCTCAGGCCATAACAAATTAATCTTGTGATTCTGTTCTAGTAACCCAACCTACTCTTCCATTTTGCCCCAACCCTTAATCATTTTTGACAGTCACACTCTAAATGAGATACTCTCCAGTACGAAGGACAGTGCTGTGTTCAGTTCAGTTTAGTTGATGATTTCGAGAAAAAAATATTTTCATGCCTATTTTACCCTATTGGTTTTCGGCATGAGGATTTGAACCACAATAGCGCTTGTCTTTGCCTTATCAGTGGAATCAAACAGTTCTGATAAACGTGCATGTCTCTCCCGATATTTAGGGCAGTAAGTTTACATGTGTCAGCAAAATTGTTCAGTACGTGTCCCATTGCGGAATGTTGCAGATACATTTACAGTTCCAATCCCGCCTGTTATTAGTAATAAATATGCTGCAGATGTCTAAATAATACGTCTCGACACCTCTTTTAACAGTACCTACCTAACATAGCGCGCGAAGATTTGAGCATTATCTAGCCAAGCAGTCACTTGAAGGCCGTTTAATAAAAAATAAAACTTATGCGAGTACAAATGTTTATGTCTTAGCTTTAATTATTCTTGGAGGGAACTGTTTTGTTTTCAGACTAGAAACAACATCTACACGGTAATGTGCAATCTACATGACAAGACCCACTGTTTCTACACACAACCTACCGAAAATGAAAGTAGCTATGCCTACACGATGATGTGTACGATTTCTTTCAAGCCAAATTTCTGCTACCTGGGTATCATAGAACAACATTTCTGAATGCATTGCATTGCTTAGACACTAAAAGGAAAGACAAAACCCCTGTCGTTGGATTTTAACTTATGTTTTGTCGCTAAAACGGCCAATTTATACTATATTCAACTTTTCTGCACGGTAACACAAATGCGACCATTTTTACGTGGTCGGTCGTCTGTGTGTCCCAACTGAAAATGTTCGCATTTTATTGCCGCCAGTTTGCATAATTTTGATACTTGTATATATGCTATTTTGGTTCGCCCGACCCCAGAAAACTTGCGAAAAGACGCTCTGAAGTGCAGATAATAAACAACTGCATCATATTTAACGATCAGTTGTTCAATAGTTTTGCATATTTGGCGCCAAAAACCTGTCTCTAGGTTGTTTATCATCTAATATATCCTCGCCAAAGATATAACGCGCTTGATTCAATTGGAACATTAACTAAGATATTACAAGATTTACTCATTTCATGCATTTTACTAGATACCACGTACATAGTTAACTTTACAAAACTTATAAGACAATTGTGCTAGTTGTAGAGCGAAGACTCGGACCTGTGATCCCTGGACTACTAATCCAGCGCGTTACCACTAGACCACCGATATACTAGTACTCCAAATCCGTTCAGAACTTACTCACACAATTGACATGTTCATTTCTTTCAATTCTTTTACATTTTGACTGACAGATTTCCTGTGGCCGACCTCTCACGTCGCCAATCTTTCTGAGGTCAATGTGCTCTCAGCTCTTGAACACATTCCGAAGTCACAAGTCTTCGTTTATGCCCTAGAGGTGACCGAGGGAAGGGGGCGCACGTGGCATATATGCAGTGATAGTACGAGGAACAAATTTTCTCTATCCGAGTTTTTTTCATTCCTTTATTTTATTTGAAAAATGTTATATGGATAAATAAAACTGCGAATATAAGGTATATTTAAATGGCCCAATGAGTTCGTTATAAACGAAATTTACTATATTGTTCGATGATAGAAATGGTTCAATAAATGGGTTTAATTTCTCAGGGAAGTGTCTGAAACATGGTATCAATTTACATTAATGAAATGCAATATATTGGAAGGGATGAGCAAGGACTGTTTGAAATTGAAGTCGCCATAGTTTGTAAACATCTCGAAGAGGTGTGTCTTTAGTTTTAAGGAACCATTCTAAAAGAAAGTAAATGCAATATATACAACGCTTTATTGGTGCGGGCCGTGCCAGGTAGGTTATGACCATGGGGTTGCATAATCGATAGGGGCAGCCACATATGTATAAAAACTATGTTGTTTGAACAAACTCCTATAAGAATAAATAAATAGATTACTGATTACAAACAATACTTACCAGATGCATACGTCTTCGACCGTTAATTCAAAACTTTGACATATTCATAGGAATTAAACTTTTCCACAAACTTGAAGGTACGGTTTTTTTGCTTTGTTTACGGACCCTACGGCCAGATTCATCAAAGTTCAGAAAAAACGTCTCAATAGTGTTTTGCTAACTCTAAACATTTGAAGTTTAGATACATATGTGTCAACGTGAATAATTATGAAAACCCATTTTAATTACTACATACTAGAGTAAAAGTAGGCATTTAAATAAGACCGTTCACCTAACTATGCGATACATGGGGTCTCAATGAAAGTTATGTAAAGCATCGCTAACAACTGACCAATAGTAAGACAAAAATCCGTGGGTTCGTCTGCGTCGAAAGCGTCTACTGACCACGAGCGTAGCCTTGTTTAATGGGCGTCATCGACCATTATACGGAAGTGTTTTATGATTCGTTTATTTTTTGTTAAACTGTAATAAATGTGGTTTTTACTTATTATGATAACAGTACAAATAACATAATGATTTGGTTTTTCCCGTGATAGGTTGTTTACTGATATTCTAAAAGACTCTGATTCCTTTAAATCATGTTTCAAAAACATGCGCAGCGCCTTTGATGCTTTGCATCAAAATTTGTCTTGTTTATATATTTACAAGCTAAATTGTTTTCATAAGTTTTGAAATATACCTATATACATTTTATATGCTTTCAAATTCATTTACCTGGATATCATTGAGTTATAACCACAAAATCTAGTATTTAGCGTGATTCTTATAGCACTGTGAAAGTACGATTACTTTGTGTATAAAGTATATATGACTCCCTGCGTGACTCGGTGGATTTCTTGCGCCTTGCTATGTAAAACAGTTCCTTAGCGAGAAATAAGCACCATAAATGCTGTAAATAAAATCCCAGTCTGCTGTCATTTTAAATTCTAGTTCGGCTGTTCGCTGGAAAGACGCTGATATTCTTTGGCATTTATCTAAATTTTCCTTAATCGAAAACCGTCACTCATCCGTTAGATAATATCGTTTGACCAGCTATTTCACGTCATTTCATATCTGAATAGGACAGAAAGCATTATCTCTAATAATTTGATTTGGCTAACAGTGAAAGCTACATTTTCTAGAGAGTCGGCTTTCTCAAATCTAATAAACTGTCTGCCTATAGGACATTTTAACCCATTTGTGCACTGACCAGTGCAGATACTGCGATCTAAGCACATAACAGAGTAAGGGAGACAACCAATGAAGACATAAATTCAAAAAGTAGTCAGAGTTTTTTCCCTTGGTCAATTGCTGGATATATTTCGATTCTTTGCATTTAAAAAAAAAGACTCGAAAGAAGACACTTAGAACTATATGTATAAGTTATAAGTCTACATTACAGACCTAAGCCTTTCCATTATTTAAGTGTCACCCCTTTCAATGTTTGCCAACTTATTTTTAACTTTCGATGCACGAAAACTATTATGTCTTGCATTTATTAATTTCAAAAATGATCGAGTGGTACATGGCAGAGAATTTTAATTTCACGGTTAAACTTAATGAGTTATCTTCTCGTCTTGGTGTTGTTTTGTAGAAAACCCACACTTATTAAAAAATATGCAAAACATTCATCGAAAGAAATCAATGTGAAATTCCATGACAAGTTCTACACATTTTCCATGCGAAGTTTAAAAAGTCCACAGTTTGTGTGCGTATCATTCATTAAACCAAAGCGGACTTTTTTCAATGACGCGTTAGAAGTTTTGCATAGTATATAATATGCAAGTGCTATTCTGTTATTCCACCGATAGACCAGTACTGTTCGTACTAGTAAATGTTCGCCTTGTGATCGGACGGTCCCGGGTTCGAACCCCACAGGTGAACCAACTGTGACCGATTAACCTCTCAGAAATACAGTTGAACTTGTTTAAATGGTTTCATATATTTAAACAGTCATCTCTCTTAAGCAGTCAATACTGGTGTATTTTAATGGGTCATTTTTATATCAAATATTCCTGATTTAAGCAGTCCTCCGTTTTTTCGTGTTTTTTTTTTATTTACAGTCAAACCTAGTTCATGGTCGTCAAAATCTGGATCAGACATCAACTTCCCTCCGTTGTCGGTAAGTCTCGTGTAATCCTATAATTTTGACTCCCGTTGACCCCAGATAAGGCCTCACAAAGAGTCCTAAACACCCGGCAAAGGAAGGTCGTAAGATGTGGCCAGTTACATCAAGTGGCTGCTTGAAGTACGTGTATTTCGTATAAAATGGCAAAGTAGGATACATGCCAGTATTGACTGCTCAAGGCAGGTATCTGTTCAATTGAGGTGACTACTAACACAAGTTAAACTGTATGTTGTTAGATCGAGCATGTTGACGACATAAACAGCTTGGTCAGGCTGTAAAAAGAAAATTTCCTCGGCTGTTCTACGATATCGTAAAGTAAATTCTAGGAACAATTTGCACCGGAAGTTTGGCTCAGAAAGAGAAACCCGGACAAGAGCAACAGTATTGTTGTAATGCCATATGCAAGCAAGATCTTTAAGAGCTTGATGCAGTTTCGCAAAACACCAAATGAATACTAGAAAAGACATCTGTTTTTCGACCTTGTATATCCTATTTAGTCATTTTCTACATACAGTTAACCTGTATTAATGGTCACCTTAATTAACCAGTCATCTCGCTTTAAGCAGCAAATAACCTTTTTGTTAAGCGGTCACCTACTTTGAGTGACTTTTAGACACATTAGTTGGCTGGCTGTCAATGAGTTGGTCTGTAGAAACAACTGTAACAAATGCTAGTGATTTTGCTTTTTCTTCGACAAGTGTTAAGCACGGTAGGCCTGCACATCCGCGTAGTCCGATCATGATCTACACTGTATGCTATTCAGTCAGCAAATTTCGTTCAGCATCCCAAGAACAATTAATGGCTTTGTCCGAATTGAACGATGGACAATTTAGCATGATCAACGTTGTTACATCCATGAAATTTAATGTTAAATACAATATGACAACAAAAACACCTGTTTCATTTAAACATTTTTATTCAAAGTTAAAGATGTCATTATGAAATATGCATGGAATGGCATTGCCGATCAACAGCACATGATTAAATGAGGACAACAAAAGATAACTGATAAAATTCAAGTTCTGTGATGAAGAATTGAAAACAGTTATGAAAAAGAAAGGTCATATACTGTAAACGCATACATAAACAGTTGAAATGACAATAGAAGACAAAATTTATGGAGAAAAACAAGCCAAAGTATCAACAATTACACTGTTTGTGTCATCAACATGCGTTTTTGCTGTCTTCTTTCCTTCCTTGCTCGTTTCCTCTCCATTCTCTGTCCTTTAAATCCTTTCTTCTTTTCCATTAGCTGTTCTTTCAAGTTTTGTTTTCGTTCCATTCTTTCTTCCTTTCGTTCAATTCTTTCTTCCTTTCGTTCCATTCTTTCTTCCTTTCCTGCCGCTTTCGCATCTTTCTTAGCTAATCTTATTTCTTTTTGCTCTGCTTTAAATGCCTCAAGTTCTTCTGGTGACATTTCTTTCTTCATCTGTTTACGCTCGCGTTTCTCCTGTTTTTTATCTTGCTTTTTTGCTAACTTTTTGGCTTTCAGGGCTTCCAGTTTCTGTTGCAGTGATACATCCTTGTTTTCCCATTTCTTCTCAAAACGATCGATTTTATCTTGTTTACCTTTCTTTTCCCATTTTGCGATTTTCGCTGCACGTTTCTCTTCAATTTCTTGCCTCCTTTTTTCTGTTTTCTCTGCCATCTTTTTCAGGAAAGCTTGCTTCCTTGCCTTACGTCTTGCCATCCTTTCTTTCCAACTTAACTTCCTACAAAAGCATTAATATACTCACATTTAACCAGTTGAAAAACAAGAGAGTCGTTATGGTCTAACATGTTTATTGCTCGACTGGGTCAGCAGTGACTTCCTATATATTTTCTAGAGTGAAAACAACTATTATATTTTGAATAAGAGACCAAGAGTCCTGGAAATACTGATAAAATGTGACCAATAAACGAGGTTTTGCGGCCATACACCTTCTAATTTCGATTAATACTGAATGCTCTATGCATGTGTGTCTTCATAGGTATAAACAATGGTGTCAGCAAGATTTATAAAATTAGGGGGGACCCCTAGTTCTATACTCATTATGGTTCGAAGTGCTCCATGTTCAAGAGACAATACTAGTTCCACTTAGGTTTTGTTATGACTGATCAAAAACTACTTTCAGAGTGTATTTTATTTTTACAAAGTCAAATATGCAATGGTTTTGTTTTGAGGAAAATATAGGACATAACCTTTGATCTGATCTACCCATTATAGACTTTAACTGCGATCTTGGGACATATACATTGTGCCGAAGTGTGATAAAGACTCGTTTATATAGATGCTAAAGTGTGAAAACGCCATCTCTTGATGACGGACGGACAACGGACATGCAGCGATCCTAAAAGCTCATCAATAGCACTTTCATTAAGTCGAGATAAAATACAATTTGTTGTAAATTTCATTTCCTCTGTTATATCCTGGGAAAAACCCAATGCTTTTACTAAATATAGACCACGCTTCGCGGTTGTGATTGCATATAGATTGTTTTAATATTTAAAATTTAGATACTAGAATTGAAAAATTGCATAAGAAAAAAACCTTATGATCTTGTGTACCCAAATTTTAAACTTGTGTTTTCAGCGGCACTTTAAACGTCACGACTAAAGATGACAGAGTACTTACTTGACATCATCGTCATCGTCATCTTCATCATCGATATCTTCATCTTCATCATCGATATCTTCATCATCGTCATCCTCATCACCAAGAAGCACGTCATCATCTTCATCTTCTTCATCAACATCCTTTTTCAAACACTCATCGGTGACGTTAAGATCCTCGGTTAACCAGACAGCGTCACACCTTGTTGAGCAAGGGTCTTGGCTGAATAAGAACACCTTAGAATTAGAATTTATGTCGAAAAAGAGGAAACTTATACTTGTACACCTTTCAAATAAATAAAAGACAAGTTTTTGTTGTTCCAAACCACACTTGTTGCAATGTAGATGAGAATGAGTGGGTAGTATTATATATATAGTTAAGTGGTCACCAGATTGTGTAAATGCATAAAACCGGGTTCTACTCTTTCGGCTCTTTTGACGTTACTGATCAGATCAAGAGATCGCATTAGCACATAATTCATGGTTATATTTAGGTTTACGTTGTCGATTTTATGCAACGTAAATATAGCTAAAATGTATTCGCTGTTTTATAGATTACCATATAGAAACTGCGATCTATTTCAGAAAGAGTACTGTTTTAAGTTCCACTCCTTGCGCAAAGCAAAATATACCAGATATATTATTTTGCTATAGTGTAGATTCATCTCAAAGCCATGATACAAATTCATTATACATAATACATGATCGGAAGGCTACATTCATGATTCCTGAAAGTCGCCGTCATTGGACAGATACTTAAGGAAGCACAATAGTGCCACTTAGTTTTTATTTCAAAAAATTCAATTTAAAAAATATTGGGCTTCCGTATGAAAACCTTTATCGGATATATGAAAATAAAATATACTTACAAACACGTAGCTTCCGGTACGCCTGGGCACTTGGCGAATTGACACGGATGAACAAAACACTGGGGTTGAACAAAACCAGACTCGCAAACTGGAAAACGAAATGTTGTGAATATATTCTAGAAATTATAGATATTATATGATCATGTGTAGAACGTGCGAAAAGAATTTCTCAGCTAAACCGAATTCGTAATATTCATAATGCTGAAACATTTTTAAAGGCGTAGTTAAAAACGAAAAACATATTCAACATTTTGAAGTTTTTGGTAGATATGATAAAAGTACATTGCCCCGGGAATACATCTTTCTTGGTAATTTAAATGCTGCAAATAACTGTAACTTTCAACGTGATCATTAAGAAAATGCCATGGAAATACCAGCCTCGCTGCTAATAACGAATTTCAAATAGAAAAAGGGAGTGAATTTTCTAAGGAAGATACTAGACAGATTATTATCAAATAGAAGAATGGTAAAAAGAAAGGTCACTAGCTATATAACATATTTGTACCAGCCGCATTGTTAGATAATTTTATATGTGTCCCGTTGATAAAAATTACATGTCGTCTCCTTGTTTCTTGTTTTAAATGTTTTGCTAGGAAGTCGCCTTAACTTGAAATGCCTTAATAATAAATATCCAAAGAAAAAAAACAAGGTAAACATCGTAGGTATGTCAAAGATCAATGAATAAAATACAATGGAAATACCTGGTCGAACACATGTACTGCCGCAGCATTTTTCGACTCCCATGCAATCTAAGTCCGAGTCACATGTTGGCCTTGGTCCGCTCTCTACGAGATCTCTGGTTCGAACTGCTAGGAGCTCCGCGGGACAGTTACCTGGCTTTTCTGCTACTAAAAATAGAATATGTAAGAGCTGTTTATATTTGCAATATGAAATACTAGTGAAAAAATTATTGAAAATAATTAAATATACGAGTTTTTCTGTAAATCGTCTTCTACTTTATTTCTGTTCCGAATTTGAGTGTTGCTGTTTTTGTTTATTGTTTGGTTGTTGTTTGTTGTTTTTCGGTGGTGGTGTTTTTTGTTCAAGTCAAGTCAAGTAGGCCTATTGTACTATACTTGTAAACTTCATTATTTCATTGTAATGAAATGAGTGAATAAAGGTTCTTTAAGTAGTTCATTTATTATCGTATGCAGTAGTGGTCATCTATCAAGATTTTTCCAATTTAAATAATATTATTATGTAGCAAAATATTTAAAACTTTTCGCGAAAAAAATCTATTTTTTCTCGATATTTTTTGTTCTTTTCATGATAATTTTGGAATTAAGTGACGTATTTTCTTCAAGTCGGTTATGTTATACAGAAATATGCCACCATAATTTTTTATACAAAGCTACACTTTCGCATATATTTTTTCTTGAAATATGTAACCATGCAGTCAGAATGAATCAGCTAAATACATAAACACTAGATTTTTTTCAGAAATCGCAACATCGGCCGCCGTGAAAGCATTTATTCTCGCGAGCAGTGGTTTCCATGTGATTACACATGCATATATGTGAAATGATATGCAGCTTCAAAGCTCGCATGTTTTGCGCTCTGTAAAATGTAATCTCAGTGGCTTAATCTAGCAGACATTAATATGATACATAAAACATATAATAATATCTGTTTCCGACAGCATAGACTTTTTTAACTATAGTTGCAAATAAAAACAACTCATGTTTTTCACACGAAATTAATGAAACACTGTCTATACATTGTATATGTGGTTTGAATGATCTAAACAAAATCAACTTTAATCAATATAATTCTTCAACCTTTTAGAAAGTGCTTAAACTGTACATGTACAACAACATATCTGCAGACAAGATGGATTTCCACAAATTTATGCAACACTGGTAACGCCGATTTCCAAGACGAGCATAATATATTAATATTAATGAATTTTCTTACCTGCAAAAGCCGTTGCAATTACTGCACATATAAAAAATCCAATCTTCATTTTCACGTCTTCTTTCTATCACTTTTCGAGTGTTACAGCTGTTCACGCTCTGTGCTTTCTGATACTGAGATGCCTGCAAGCTGACTTTTATACCCGCTCTTGACAAACAAAACATGCATTCATAACCTCGAGTACGCGCATGCCCGGATGGTATCAATTAAGAACCAATTATCATTTCACCCTTGTAATCTCAAGGACAGGTCAAGTATGTTTGGCTCATCAATGTATGAGTCACTACTTACTCAAGTGAATAACATCTACTCTTACTTAAAATGATAAATAATAAACATTATCTGGCACATATTATAAGATATTTATAAGAACAGAAAAGAATAATAATTTTATGTTTCGTTTCTCATATACTTGAAGGTGTGTAATATAGATGCATTTTTTTTAAATATATTTTTGTCAGTTCTGTATACATATATATACATGAATATTTGTAATAATATCACGATTTAAAAATACATTTGTGTACCTAAGTCTCAGCCCGTTACCTTTTCATTAAGACAAACTCAGTTTTCATATGCTTTGCAGTATTACGATATGTAAAAGTTGAAAATATAGATGAAAATGTTTACTCACAGTAATGAGTGAAACTGGAATAAAATGTTTGGGAGCCAAAACAAAAGTTAAAACATCTTTGGGTAGGGCATCGACATGTGGAAAAACGTTTCCGCCGGGAAAAAAATCGAATTAAAGAATTCGAAGTCTTAAACTTATGCATGCTTCATAAAAAAGCACGGCAAAAAGAAAGTCAATTCACAATAACACAAAGGCATGTGTCAGTGACTAGTGCAGAAAGGTCATGGGTGGAACGATGCTGTGATCGCCTTCAAGACTCTCTGATTGGCTAGTTCATCAGCCAATGGCAAAGCGTATATACTGGAATCAGAACATGCTTTGTTTACAAACACGTGATTGTTATTCATTTAACCCCATGACCTGCTGTTGCTCTTGTTTTCGCGTATGTAGGAGGCCACACCATGCCAAATCAATCGGTTACTCACAGCTGTACTAAATCTGACTTGAAACCCTTGCGTAATTTATTGATGTGCCAATTATTATATGAAAAATAAACACACGTATCTAAAACTTTGCAGGTAAACACGATTGCAAAATATCAGTATTCTTCCGTAAACAAATGAGGCCAAATATTTTGATAATTGTACATGTAGTTTGATTTTATATCTACGTAGGATGTATGGGTGCATCGCCTGTTAATTTATTTTATTTTATTTTTTACTTAAAAGCTAAAATTTATTTTGAAGAAATTGAAGGCTTGATGAAATACCACAAAATCGGACTGGGGAAGGAAATGGAATACTCACATACTTGCAAGCTCTACGCAAGCCCAATCCTTTGTCAAATTAACTAATTATGAAACACATACAAGTTGAACATCAAAGCGCCTACATATTGCTTCATACTCGTGCTACATTAGAACAAGAAAACTGTGAAACAAGGCATTGTCAAGTCCCCATTCATTTCTAATTTCATTTTTGTCTTTCGAGAGACAGCTTAAAGAATGTTTTGTAATACGAGCAAAGCTCTTTCACAAATTACAAATTATATGACTATAATTAATGATACCTGCACTCCACTTTCGTGTTTTAAACAGAAAATGTAAAAGGTGAGGCAATTCAAATATTGATGACTGGCACCAAGACGAAGCAAATTCTTTAAACATAAAAAAATCTTGGATAAAGGTTAGTAACTGCATGTATACTGTAGGCAACACATACACTGTACGTACAGAATTACGTTTAAAACAAAATAGGTTAAAAAGTCTGACCGGCAAAAACAGGCCTTCGTCTGGCATGGTGGTGTGCGTGTGTATAAAACTGTTAGATGGTTATATATATATATTAATGTAAGTCCACCGTCAGAAAACTGAGCAAAACTTTATTTTATATTCATTTGTATAGCCTCGCCACCAGGCTAGATGATAATCTATTTTATTAAACTCCAAGCAAAATACTTTCAGCCTTTTATTCTAACAGGGCTCGATCATCTACTTACATTTTTGGCAGCAAAAGTAAATGTAAAGACTGAATGCCAGTCTAATTTGTGTAGTGTGCATATTCAAACGAGAAACAAAATGCTCTGTTTTGTATTTCCGAATGGATTCACTGTATGTGACAAATTTTTACAGAGGCTTTGATAGAATTTCTTTTATATTTCTACAATATTTTTCATTCTCCACTGTATCTTCTAGAAAATTAAAAAAAAATGTTTATAATGATTTTGACCTATATTTGCTCATTAACACAGATTGGTATTTTATTGAACCCGCAGAATACGCACCTTCTTTTACTTCCAAATCATGATTTTACATAAATCTTTCGGAGAAAAATTCCGAAACATTCAGCATTGTGATAATGTGGTATATTCAAAGACCTTTAACACACGTACGGAAGGTATAATATGAACAAACACTATTTTTATTAATGGACAAGAGTTAGTGTCTGTTCAGGCCTAGTGGATACTAATAGATAACAAACGTTACTACTTGAATTTCAATGAATGACTTTTCTTCAAGTGCAACTTTGTCCTTTGCGATCCGTTATAAAACCTGTTATAAAACCACGTGCTTCACCTGTTTCCGCACTTCAACTGGAGTGGGGATAAAGTCTGTCACTGTCACAGGAAATGCCAGAGATTGAAGCTGGATTACTAATCCATCATAAGTGACAATGACTTTATCAAGTTGGAGGACATTTTGCCCTACCTTTTGACCTAGTGACAAGTTAATGCTTTAACCCCCGCTTCATTGTGAACTCGCCCATCTCTAACAGTGGACGGTACCATTTATGGTTCAAAGGGAAACTTACATTATAGTGACAGAGCAAGACCAGATTGCACGTACGAGTATGTGCAGGTGAGGCTGTGGTTGCAAAGTCATTTCCCCATCACCAGTGTAAAGGTTAAGTGGGATATCTGTTACAATCTAATCACTCTTCATTAGGCTAAATAAGACAATTTTAGCAAAGTACTAGCATATTTTGGAAAAAGAGTAAAAGGCATCAGCGTCATTTTAAAAAATCAGTAAACAACCATAAGCGGGAAAAACCAAATACACTATGTTATTTGTAACTGTTCTCATAATAAGTAAAAAAACATTTCTACAGTTTACTAAAATAATACATCAAAAATAATCTTCCGAATATTTGTCCAGAGACGCCTACAAGGCTTCGGTCGTGGTCAGTAGACGCTTCATTCTGTAAAACCGTATTTTGTCTTTACTATTGGCCATTAGCGATGAAGAAAAACAGAGACCCCATGTTCATTCTAGTCCGGTCGAACTATTTTTCAAATACGTTGATATGGATAAAAGCATTAATTGCATTCTTAAAATAGTTCGGTATCTTATTTAAATGCCTACATTTTAGCTTTAGCTGTAATCATTAAAATGGGTTTTCATTATTTTATTCACGTTAAGACCTAGTCTAACTTCAAAAGTTTAGGTTAGCAAAACAAGTCTGAGACGTTGTGTTGAACTTACAATCTTGTAGGCCGTTGACAAAGTAAAAAACTATCAAGTTATTGGCAAAGTTATCAAATTGCTATTAGTATGTCAAAAGTTTTGCTTCAACGGTCGAAGACGTATGCATTGTATGCCATATTGTTTTAATCAGATCATACTATTTATTATTATAGGGAGTTTGTTCAAACATAATGCATCGTTTTTAATTACAATAATAATGATGGCTGCACCTATTCGAATATGCACTTCATGGTAAAATTAGGACCTATGCAATACTGGAACAATTACTACGCTTTAATACAAGTACTAATATTAAGGAGAAAAAGAAAATGGCACTGCTCATTCTAAAAAAACAGCCAGAAAGCGGCTCACTATTTAAACTTTCTCTTTAATTAACTTTCAGTGACAATAATTTGAATATTTGTCCAGAACCAAGTTCGTCGTTAGACCTTCATTCTGTAAAAGTTTTGTTTAGTGCCATACGCTGAAGAAAAAAAGAGCACATTTTCATCTTACGTAGAACTATTTTTCAAATATGTTATATGGTAGCTTAATTTTGCTTTGGGTCCAATAGGTCGTAGCTTCTAATAGACTAAAACTTTGGTGTCATCATAAACAGTTACAGTTTTAATTAAAAGGTAACGCTCGCAGTCAGAACCAATTCGATAAGATAAAAACAACTATTGTACTGTTGCTAAAATTTAACTCTTATTGGCTATATCTTGCATTTAATTGTACAAACGGTGTACATTGATGTCTCGTTATGCCATGCTTAAAATTATATAAGAAAATGCACAATATGCACATACCTTGTATTCTTATCATCATGCACATTAGCATACATTCAGTCGTAAATTCGGGCAATGAATCGTAACAATTACACCTTTTCTTAATAAAGCGGAAAAGACGATGGCCATATGAGCCTAGTTTACCGTTTTACATCGCCTTTATATATACCAGGCACGAGAAATTGCACTGGCGCAATTTCTTCTCGGTAATCAGAATAAAGTGAGTAGTTATCTTGTGGATCCTTTGGCGTGGCATATACAGACGCTTGAGAGATTCCTGGCCAACATCGAGCGAAATGACAAAGGTAAGCCGATTAACAGCTTTATACCATTAAATAAAACAACAGCAGCCATTGCATGCATGCCAGAAACAATACATACTGGTAGATATAACTGAATTGTACACTGATTTAAATGTTATCGTGTTAAAATTAAGAAAAAATGACGTACTCGATGGGATATCTCCTGGCAAAAGCGCTGAAAACAGGCAATAAGAGTCCGATTACATGCTTTATATACACCGCGGAAATTTTCTGGCAAACATCAGAATAAAGTCCGTTTACCTGCTTATATACACCGGGACATTCCTGGCAAACATCAGAATAAAGTCCGTTTACCTGCTTGTATGCCGGTAAGTGAGAACTCCGGACAGTCATCTCCACCGTGAACTACAATTGCACCTAGCCAGGACTGTATATCATCCGGATTTTTCGTTTTTTGCACAGTAGTCAAGTTGCCTAGGAAACAAAGACAAAAATTGCTCCACTAAGCGAAAATAACAGTAAACCCTTTGTAATACTATTAAGAATGGAAGCAGACCAGAGTCAACGATAACATTTTACCCTGGTCTCCCATACGTTCCGCTTTTACGTCACAATTTTGTAACGTTATATCTTATGTGAAAATAGAAGTGCTCAACAATGATTCCATTTGTTTCTACTTTTTGCAATTACTATATGAGTAAAAGCAATTGGTATTCGCACAACAGAGCTCAAATAGCTCAGTAAGTTCTGGCATGTGTTTTCTTAAACAGAAAAATACATGCTCTTGTTGCCCAAAGACTAACATAATGAGGCCAGACTTAACCAAATTCCACATGACAACTGAGGTCAAATTTCGATAGTTTTACGTTACTTTTACCCATGGTTTGCCTGTGCGAAGTAGTTTGTCTTCATCAAAACTTTCTGATTTAACTGTTTTAAGGCATAAAAAATGTTCGAAACTGCAAAGTTTGTTCCCTTAGATGAGCAAAACCAGTGTTACAGCTTCATGGGGGTGAACTCGGGGAATCTTGAACTTCACAAAACTAAACAGGTGGACTAATCATGCTGGCATCTTGAAATAGATTGAAACTTCACCTACAACTTCGTGATTTACCTGGATCATTGAAAGTAACGAGAACATAGTTGTACGGAGCGTTAGCAGTTCCTTTTGTCTCCCGCACTATCTCGGCAGTCTTGTTCTGCACAGCCGCGATGTCCTTTCCCATAGACCCTGTAGTATCTATGACAAATACCAGAGAGTTACCGGCCCTGATCTGTAGAAGATCCTGGAAAGGTTCGTCTCCAACAACGTGTCTCAAACCATATGCTACATAAAATGAAAAAGCTTTAGAGTCAGGCCTTGAGGAACAAGTATGCAAAAAACATAGTAGCAAATATTTCGAGACATGAGCGCAAAACACTTCTTCTTTATTTAAGAAATGTTACAACTGATTTATGCTTATCGGTAGATTTGTGGAGATTAGCTACAGTAGTCGATTTTATGAAAACTATGATGGTAGACGTCTAGTTCTTGCTTTCATTCGGTTTGTTACCAGGACGAATTATATTTTGTAGTAAATGGGTGTATCACTTGTTTGATAATACGTACTTTTGTCATCGAAGAAGAATTTCGTATGTTTGATAGCAGCTTCCGCCGCTTTCTCGTGCAGCGAGTGATGTGGAGAGTAATTTGGGTCCATTGAGTCCTTGTTGATACCTCCTAGAGCGGCTGATGAGGTCGAAGACGTGTCACGTGGTCCACCATGACTACATTTACCCGTGCTAGATGTGCTGGGATCCTCTATAGATAACAAGATAAAATTGTAAAAAAGAATAAAAAATAATCTGATAAATCATAGCTGAAACTCTGTTAAACTTAGATCACTTTAGATCAATTAGGATCACTTAAGATGATCAATTTGGATCACTCAACATCACTTCGGATCACTTCATTGATATCATTTAAGATCACTTTGGATTAATTTGGTTCAATTAAGATCACTCTGGATCACTGGACACTATTCACACAGCCTGTTTTTACATGTATCATTTGATGGAAGGTTAATACAATTACAGATACATTCGATACTTCTGGATCATACTTGAAAAATATTCGACATTCGATATAAATATTTCAAACTTTCACACAGCGACTTGCCATCGTAACTGTCAGGGGAGCTAACCGTTGCTGTGAGTAAAGAGTTATACTTCCTTTGAAACTTGAAGTATATTTTTACAGATCATATATCTTAATATATCTTCAAAGTCACCATTAAAACAGTTCACATTCCTTCCTCTTTAGAGTTGGGAAATTACTAGCATAGATATCAGACTTACTGAATGGTTTGCTAACGTCCTGTCCACTTTTGTAGCTACTGGTCAGGAAGTTCCTGGATACTATCAAGTTTGATGAACAGTCTGTATGTAATGCTGCCCTGTATAGAAAACGTAAATAAGTAAGTTGGTGTGACAGTTTTAACCCTGTCATTCCTTAATTTGTAAAATGGATTTTTCCATCTCTTCATTTGGACTGTACGATTCATTATTCAAAAGGGATGCTAAGAGCTGAACAATTTATTGACTTAATAATGAATAGTGTAGATCATGATCAGATTCTTAACTCACATCAAAGCCGGAATCACTTGCCATAAGCAAATAAAGAGTTTACTAAACATGGTGTTCACTACAATGTAACTTGCGTCAGATTACACTTTTCGTTCAAGTAAACTGATTTTCGCTGCAAATTTTTATTATACTTTATAAAAACAACTATTACAAGTACATACCCACAGCTTCTGCATGTATCAATTGAGGGCGGGGCTGTTGCCATTATAGGCTGTCCAGTTAATCCTGCAAAATGTTTAACCATATACATAACTCTATGTTACATCATTATATGGTATATTATGAAATCTGCTAAATGTTCTAATACGTGATTTGAGCGGTCTCGGAATTTATCAAGATGACATTGAGATCCATATTCTCATCGTCTGCTCTTTAACTTGGCAAAAATATTTTATAAAACTTTTTGAGTGGAAGCAAGTTGTGATGGTTATAACACGTGACCGTTTTCTTTTGTCTTACTCTCACTTGCGTTTTTTGCGATACAAGTAAACGGACACTTTTTACAATTCACTCTTTTGTGTTTTGAAAAGTAGCCACTTTTTGTTCAAAGGCATAGCGGGACCCGTTGAAAGATAAAAGAGACGCAGGGAGAATATCACAATTATGACAAGAACGGCCACTCATAGCTGAACGTTTTCGGCTTTTTTCAAATGTCAAAAGCAATTCTAGCATAAAATGGCTATTTTTGCCCATTTTGCCGGTGTTTTAACAGGAGAAAAAACGTGTGTTAACGGGGAGATTCACGCGCCGTTATAACCCGTTTTCATTTATGCGCAGTACAGGGCCGTTGTAAACAATGGACCTGTCTCCCAAGTCTTACATCATGTACGGCGTCAACAGTGCCGGGCTTAAAAACCACTGGTGACGTCATAAATCTGACGTAAACAACACGGACGTTGTCCCGCACATTTTTGAACGTCGTACCAGTAAGAGCGTTTCATTTTTATTTTAATGATTTTTGTATGTTATTTATGCTAGAATAGCGTTAACGCACGTTTTTCGTGAAATAACACCTGCAGAAACCCTCGGGATTGTTGGTGCCCTCGCCCTAACGGGCTCGGGCACCAACCATCCCTCGGGATTCTGCAGATGTTATAACACGAAAAAACGTGCGTTAACCCTACACAACTACTCTACTGTGAAATATTATAGATTGTTTGTAATTGTGCTTATTGGGTCCACCATCCTCTAAAGAGGCTATCATCGGTACGACCCGTAGATATTATAGATGCTTTACCAAGTGGTCTATATAGTATGGAGCCACTGAGTTCTATCCAGTTCGTGTTACTGTAAAACATCTGTAGTAAGTGGAGATATTGTCCGATCAGCTCTCTCGCCGCATCGTAATTTGGTGCAGAACTGTTCAGAATTTGTACTGCCGTGTCTCGTAACGTCTGCATTTTGTTGTTAGCTGCAGACGAAAAAAACGTTAAATAAATCCTTCAATTAGCTTGGTCACTTTTACTTTTACTGAAAAATATTTAAATGATTTGTTCTACAGTGTAAGTCTCTAGCTATAGCCAGTTTACTATCCAGCGCCGATCAAGTATATAGAAAAAAAGAGAAAATTTATCAGACTAGTAACTAAGTCTACCTTTTCTATCCTGGTCACCAGACTCGGAAATATCTTTTTTTTAAATATCTTAATAATTCGTTCTAGAGAGTCCACAATCCAGCGCCGATTTCAAGAAATCGTTCCACAATGTACAAAGCAAAATCATATATAAAATATATAGGAAATAGTACATGAAGTATAGTTTATAGAAAAAAATATAAATTCTATCAGACTAGTAACTATTCTACCTTTCCCTCTGTTAAATAAATAGACGATGTGATAGCTGACCATAATCTTTACTGAACGCAAAAGCAGAAACACAATAATCACAAGCAAGATATAGATTGAACAAAACTTGAATTATATTAACCCATGTCATTTATATGCGGTGACAGATGCATAGTTTAATGAATATGAAGCGAAACCAATCCCACAGGGTTTGAGTAAATGAGAACGCGGTTTTCATAATCCACGTTTCCCTTGTGCAGCCCAGACAACATTTACAAGGGCAAATATGTGTATGTTGTAGAGATGTTATTTCTGAAAACCATCTAAAGAACTAAATCAAACGCAACGCTGCTGTTAAATCGACAGCTGAATTTATGTATCAACACAAGACTAAACTCTAATTCATAAGTGTGTAGGCTAAATTCAAAGATACAAATTGAAAAGATCTATTGAAGCTGCTATATGTAAGCTATAGTTTTTAGGTACAGATCTTTCTCCGAGCCAACTACAAAGGGGTATCCTTAGACTGTTGAGCTTTGAATGTGTGTAATGAAAGAGATGTCTATGAAAAATTCTCTATCCAAGCTCATCTGACAGAGGATGTGTTAGAACAGAAGCCAGTAAGTAGGGTTGTTTGAAAATATGCCGCTCTAGTGTACATTATAACAGTGGGGGAAATACTGTTACTTCGAAAACCTGATATTCCGAAATCAATCAAGATTTGTAACATGACACGGCCGAATTACCTTCGTTAATCTTTTCTCCATTGAAATGCCACATGGCCTCGGTGTAGTGATCCTGGTCGACTTTGTTGTTCTGCTTCACAATATCGTCTATAGCCTCTTGAAATCTCTTCTCAGATACCTGACCTATCAGAACACGAGGGATAAAGTATTTGTAAATTATACGAGGTATAATTAGAATGGTCAGTCTGACATTTCTTGGACGGTCTGTTTATCCTGTCTGTAAACATGTATCTTTTCAAGTGTTGTTGTTGATCTAGTACATCGGTTGTTAAGACAAGTTGAAAATATTCGATCTTTGTACTTTGTGGGAAGCATTTGATTGGATGGCGTGAACACGCACTATTTTTTTTTTTTTTTTTTGGTTCTCACTAGCATACTAAATTCAAGTTGGACATCATAACATATACAATGTACCACGATGGAATTATTGGACTTTAATACACATACATTTGTATTAGCCATATGCATCTACTCCCTTTATATTCTGCTGTTGTTGCTTTTGTATTTTTAAAGTTTATTGTACCTTTACAAGAAATATCTACTACTACTCATAGGGGTCCGTTTTTTTACTAGTGACACCCGTAGACTATAATTTTGACGCGTGTCACGAGTCAAAATACGGGCCCCTATGGTACTACTAAACTATTTTACCTCCATAGTACTTGTCGTACAACATCCTGGCCGTTATATCTGGAATACCAGTGAGACTGCCCTTTGTACACGGTTGACATTGTTGAACTGGGTTCTCCTCGAAAAACTCCGCCACTGCCTGCAGAAAGTAACATATACATGTAAAACCTGTGCTATAGACCATCACAGAATAAAGCTCGCCCTTTACATAAAGACCAGCTGATAGAGAACAGTGGCCTACATACTTGTGATAGAACAAACACTTGTAAAAGAAGACTATCTGCCAAACAAGACTACCCTTTCGATTTTTAATAGTAGATGGTATTTGCTAGAAGGTATATATGGCAATGGTAATTTTATCTGTTAGTGTGTACGCAGTAGAATGGGACTGGCAAACGAACCGTAAATCCTTGTCTAAAAGAAGTTAGAAATTTGGATTTAACATACATGTAGGATTTGATTTAACATTTTTGCCGAATTAGTTTGAAATCATATTTTAAAGAGAATTTTAATGAGACCGACTAAAACTCACACCCATGTCGATCCCATACGCCCCCGCCGCACCGCACCCCCGCAATAACAAACATCACAAACCTGTAATATTCCAATCTCCGTGATATCTGTATGTGTATAATCATTAATGTTGATTGCTGAAAATGGATTTGGAAGAAAGGCAAAGCAGCCTGAAAAAACTAACACAAAAATAAAGCACCTAATTGTCTCCATGTTTTCTTAGTTTTGCTAAATTCGATTGAAACAGGATTTCATTCTTCTTGTTCACAGATAAGCCATATATGGAATTTTCTTATCTTGTCATTCTATGGTTGGCCGTATAAATTTGACTTCGTGGGAGAATGTGGTGCAAAACAAAACAGCCGTAAAAACACACATTTGCACTTTGTTCTAGACTATTCTTATACTGGAAAGAAGCTTTACGCCAGCTATCAACGGCGCTGCAGTTCAGTCTAGTTCCAGGCGCTCTTGTTCAAATAAGTACCGGAAGGCTATGTACTGGATTTTAGCAATGTCTATTCCAGTGTACAAAGCAGAATAATGTTATAGAATAAACTGAAAATAGTGCATGACATATAGCATATATAGAAAAAGCATAAATTTTACCAGACTAGTAACTATTTAAGACAGGTTTGAAAATCACGTGATAATCCGTCATTTTGGCAGTTGCGTCCATTAAGCTGGGTAATGACTGACACGTCAAATGCGCCGTGAGTTTGGTAAATATGTAATAAAGTGAGTTCGAGTGGCAAACCATACATTAAAAATTGTTCTAGTGTTGCTGTGTGGTGCTTTTAGCGCAAAAATATGTGCACTGCATCTACATACATCTTAAGGGGAAGTAACCGCTGCATTGACGTTACAAGAAAGTATGTAACATTTGCCTCCCTTACATCAGTAAAAGACGACGTTTCTTTTCCTTTTCTTCGGGATTAACGGGTGCAAATTACTATGAGAAACAGGTAAACTTAGTCCGTTACCGAGTGACAATATTTTTGTTCCAGAATCTTTCTACTCCATCAAGGTGAATAAATAAGTAACTTACAGGCGGGCAATACATGTAGTAACTATCCTTGTATAGCCCATGTTACTTGCAGAAATACCTTTATCCATGAAGAGGCTATCTCATACTGGAATAGGGAGGACGAGAGTTGTTTCTCGTGTGCTGCACTTTCTCTTATTTCTATTTTTTAGTTTGAAATCGCTCTTTTCAAAAGTGTCAGTGATGTACGCCGTGAATATGCTAAGAGTACACTAGGGTCAACTGAAAGTCAGGCCTATCGACTCCTCAGCAACATGCTCTTTCTACATTGGTCCGATACTAGTACTACTTCAAATTAATATCTCAAAAATGAAAATGGTTAAGTCAGTTAGTGGACTGGTACAAGACTTAGACAGTGATTCAAGTCAAAAAAGAAATCCCCCCCGACAGTTATCTTCTCTTCCTGAACACAAAACTAAATGATGACAAGGCGAGTAGGATAGCTCCCCTATTCTTCGAATATTCAAGCTAACAAGACAGCGCGCTCGACTTTTTCAGTGCTTGCAAAACAAAACTAGACTTTAAAGGACATTATGCGCATCTTACTGCACATAGTGTATTTTTGGTGACAGTTTTATAAAAGCAATTTTTGGTTGCTTCATTTAAAGTGTTAAATTAATGATTATGCCGCATTAGTATTTGAAGTTGATGCTTTAGAAATAAAAAATCGGACTGATAAAATGATAGTTGATTGTGTTTTGTTATGTTGGTAGAGATTTCGGCAGTGGAAGGGAAGCAACTACTGCATGCAGTTGTTCTTTTCTTAAATTGACTCTCCCAGTCAAATAAGAAAATCAATATTTGGAAAGTTATTATTTCATACTGGTACGTGAAGAGTTTGGTTATTGGGTTAAAAGCATTATTTCCTCACGTTTTGTACACACACCATATTCAGCTGGATTTTACTGAAAAAAATGCGCATAATGTCACTTTAACTAGGAGTTTCAAAGTACAAATCAAGAAACATTTTCACAGTTATCTTCTCTTGCTTACAGATAGGCGTAATGATGGTACACAAGTACTCCAACTTTCATAGTTGTCAACAGGTGGACAAGAATGAAAATTTAAACGGAGTGGCCATAATTCAAATAAAATCCTTGACAGAATTACCTTCTCCTACCGATGTTTGGGGATCATGATGGTAAACAAGTATTCCAACTTTCAAAGTAATATCTCGAACAGTTTAGTCAAGAAGTGGCCTGGTACGAAAAACTTAACCAAGATTCCAAGTCAATAAAGGGCTTTAATATTTAAAACAAATCCTTGACAGAGTTACCTTCTCTTGCCTACAGATGGGGGTAATGATGTAAATAAGCATTCAAAATTTCAAAGCAATACCTTAAAGGGTCAAGTCAATAACTGGACTTATGGCAAGTATGGCAAGTTTCCAAGCAATACCTCTTATGGTATGAAAAACTTAAAGGTCCATTACTAACATCAAATCGAATTTTCTTTTAAATCTGGAATTGTAACAGGGAAATAGTTTGAAACTGGCTTCTAAAACTTGACAATAGACGTGGAGTATTTCCCTGTTTGAAATACTGCTGCAAAAAAACGGGTGAATGTTTCTGTATTTCCTTAGATTGACCTGGGTGGTCTTTTTGTCCTACTTTTGCTTAATGGTATGTTGTAAACAGTCGGACATATACTTTGCACATCATTGGAAGTAAAGTTCTTCAATTATAATTCAAAATAGGCATGCTTATTTATGTACAACCTATTTACAGCCTCTCTCTGCGAGATTTCTGTAAAATTACAAAGATTTGCGAAAATGGGAAAACCTACGTTCGTTTTTGAAAAGGCAAAATATAACTGATTAATTCTTTCGTTAAACTCAAATTTTCAACACAATATGGTCACATTCAATGCAGTATGTCATATTTTTCCTTCCGAGAAGATACCCATTACAATTCTACATTTAAAAGAAAATTTGATTTGGTGTTAGTACTGGACCTTTAACCAAGGTGTGACACCAATGCAGACACCGAGCCAAGTAGGATAGCTCCCCTTTTCTTCGAAAAATTGAGCTAAAAATGAACAATTATTCTGCATTTTGTGGCAAGAATGCTCACAAGACCCTCATTGGAGAGATTATATAAAACACATTTTTTTCTATTTTTTATTTAGATCTGTACAAAACACATCACTCATCATCAGCCTTGGTTGCTCTGGTGTAAATCAGCTGTGAACTGTGCTTTGAGACCAGCTTGATCAAACCTGCAATAATTAATTAGATCTCTCTCATTTTAAGAACAATTTCATTTGTGTTTAAACTTTTACCTTGCAGGCAGCTAATGTGTCTACCTTCGATCAGTGCAGATTATGACCAGACTGCATGTATGTGCAGCCAGATCATCACATGTACTGTTTACTATTCAATCAGTAAATCTGTCGTATTTCTCCAACAAAATTTTAGATTTAGTTCCAAGCAAAATGTCAAACTCTGTTTTATTGACAGCAACTCTTAACAATAACACAGCTTCTACATTATGCAATGCTTACTTCTTCAATTATTTATGTTGTGAAATAATGCTGAATAAATCAAAGTAAATCAAAGTTGTGACCACAGCAGCATTTTAATATTATCTCTCTTCAAAAATGATACTATTTTAGGGTTTAGCAGGCTATGATTGTACCTTTAGCATTCAATTCCCGGAGGCCTTTCTTGGCTAATGATCCCCTGATCTTCAGTCTTTCCGATACCACAGATGGAGTGATGAGTTTATAATTGGGAACTTCTTTGTACAGTTTGTCGAATGTGCCTTTGTCAAACAATACCAAGTTGTTCAACTTATCGCGGACTTTTCCCTTGGACCACTTCTGCAAAAGCAAAGTTTAAACTTATTAAAAGTTATCAAATTCAACAAATCACTTAAAAAAAAAAAATATTGCAAATCCCTTCACCCATCCACAATTATTTTTCCAAATACACATGTTTAAAGCTTAACAAAAATGATAAAAAGAATGCATGGAGAAGAACTTGATGGAGAAGAACTATCTAAAATTAAACATACACTTTTGTTTTCAATCTTAAGGACATTCTGCCTAGCGACAACAATCATCAGAAATGAATAAAAATCTTTCAGCCAAAAACCTGCACTGAATAACACTAATTTTAACATAATTTTTTTTTGGTTGGTATCACACTAGAATACTTTATCTGAAATACTGTGGAACTAGTTCTTTTTGCTAGCCTTTGCATCTCTACACTGATACTAGTGAAGAATTATACATATTCCAGTTGAATTGCATAATTCACTACTACTACTACTACAAACCTTCTTTTTGGCCTTTCCACCACCTTCCTTCTTCTTGGCTGGTTGAGCCTTTCCCTTTGAACCTCCCTTAGGATCTGGTTTTTTAGCTCCCTGAAAGTATGTTATTATCATATTAAATATTTAAAGAAGAAAAGAAGACTTATTCAACGACATCTTTCTTTTTGGAATCACAAGCATCAACTTACTTCAAGAAAGAATTCAATTTTTTAATGCAAGCATATGCTAGCGGCGGTATGCAATGATAGATTTGCTGCTGCGATGTGCGACTCAATCTTTGTGATTCAAGGACAAATTAAATATCAAAGGTTGCTTATACATGTGCATTTCACAAATATTTTAAATATTCGTTTGTTTTTTAAGCACTGCATCGAAAACATACGTTCCATTTCACATGGAGCATGTTTGAATAATGGTAGTTTTTAACTTTAGTAGGATACAACTTTAGAGTTATGCACAGGGCAAACATTAAGAGAGATAATTAAAAAGAATGGGACAAGCTAGAATGATCACTGCACTCCATGCAAATGTCCTCTATTAATACGTACACTTCATTAGATTTCGACAGACAATAAAACAGAAGAAACATAAGAAAATTATGCTGTTTTAAGACAAAACAAGGACCACAATAATACCAGGCTGATGTTCTAAAATTATTCAACAGTCTGGTAATTGCCGCAACTGGCTTAGAAGCCCAATCAAGCTTTAATTGCACTATTGAGCCTAGATTTATGAAAAGAAACTAAGAATTAATTACTAGTATTATATAAACATTTCAAGAAATATTTAATGAATTGCTTTGAATGTCCTACGTTTATTCAGCTGGTGTTCTTCACTTTTTATCCAAATAAAACAACTTTTTTCTGCTCAAAAAGCTCTGTCTATTTTACATTAAATGCATATGCAGAGTAAAAGCAGAAACGCTAGATTTCTGGCACAAAAAGTGGTAATTATAGTTGGCTGCTGCCAACTCCTAACATAATGTTATGTTGCAAGGGACATACCCTAGAGCTTTTGTAATTATCTACCATTTGAATTATCAACAAAAAATACACTTGTTTAGGCAGTAGTGGATTTTAGGCAGTAGCGGATATGTTTCAGTTTGAAGGCTGACTATTGAAAAACGCTTGAATGTTTCGGAAAAATAAATCTCACATATTGAAGAGTGATGTTTCCCCCGTAGATTGATGTTTAATTTGTTGTCATAACTTTTTCTGCAAGAATTTAATTTACATAAAGCCAAACAGTGCAACCGAAAGTGATCACCGCTTCGAAAAAAGCAAAATTGCTTTCCAGAATATTGTAAGAAAAAATATGCATAGTTGAAGATAAAGTCAACAAAGTCTTGGTATCATATGATATACAAATAGTTCCCCCCCAACACAATAAATGGAGGGGGGGGGGGGGGGTGGGGGGAAGGAGTAGAATCTTGTATCATAGATGGGGTTTTTGTTTGGGGGGGGGGGGGGGGTTTTTTTTTTTTTTTTTTTTTTTTGGGGGGGGTTTTTTTTTTTTTTTTTTTTTTTTTTTTTTTGGGGGGTTGTTTTTGTGGTTCAGGGGGGGGGGGGGGGGGGGGGGGGGGGGGGTTTTTTTTTTTTTTGGGGGGGGGGGGGGGGGGTTGGGGGGGGTTTGTTTTTTTTTTTTTTTGGGGGGGTGGTCACATCAAGGAAAAAAAAAGAGTATCACTAATTATACCCCCCGGGGGGGGTTTTTAAACGGGGAAGGTTCGTGGTAACAGGATACCTTGCAAACAAACTCAAAAAAATATGTCTTTGATGTCCCCAATTTGTAAAATAGAGTTTTTGCACATAAAGCACTCCTCTCATTGGTACCATGAATGGAGGTGTATTGATTCAACCAATATTTTCGAATAATTGTCGGAAGGAAAAGTAACAAAGGGATAATTCTGAAATGAGTCAAGTAGAGTTTGGTTTTGGGGGGGGGGGGGGGGGGGGGGGGGGGGGGGCCGTCGGTGATACATCAAGCGGACAAGGAAAAGAACAAAGGGCAAAACCGTAATTAGCAAGATGGATATAGTCGACTCACTTCCTCTCTTGGGGGGGGGGGGGGGGGGGGGGGGGGGCGCCGTGGGTCGGGGGGGGGGGGGGGGGGGGGGGGGGGGGGGGGGGGGGGGGGGGGGGGGGGACCGGGGTGGAAAGGAAAACTAACCAAGGGAATAACCGATGTTTAGTCAAGAGGAGTTATATTTGAATAATCGATGATCGTTATTTTCCCACCATATTTTTTGGGGGGGGGGGGAAGTAACAAGGGCAATAACTTTGAATAATTAGCAAGGGCAATTTTGCTCAAATTTGTTTACAATATTATATTGGTGAATTGTCCCACTTGATCAATGATAAAGGGGGGGGGGGGGGGGGGGGGGGGGGGGGGGGGCGCCCCCCCCCCCCCCCCCCCCCGGGGGGGCCTTTCCCCCCCCAACCTTTGTTTTGGGGGTATAAATTAATGTCTTTTGTACAAGAACTGTCTAGGAGAAACACAAGAAATGTGCACTTACTGATTATAAATTTTTTACTAAAATTTGAATAGTTTAGAAGTGTAAGTACTGCAATTTAATGCTTTCAATGAACTTTCCAATGCTTTTGGAGCTTAAAATATATCAAAGTAGCACACCTGTTTAGTGTCAGGATTCCAAGCAGGATTTTCCCTGTGAGAGGGAAAGTTCTGTTATACTAAACTATAGACTCCAGCTAACTGGTCAGATCTACCAAAATGGGGACAAAGGTTTCAAATTTCAGTCATTAGAATTTCTTTTAAATCCACCAATTAAATCAAGATTTCATCTTCCCTTCAGGTTTTACAAGGGCTTTTGGACCTTTACCTTTAATCAAAATTTATTTATCTATAGTCAAATAAATTCTTTAAAAATTGGTAGCTTTGAAAGAAGCGCATGGTTTTGGAATGATGATATAATATATAGTCCAAAATGTTAATTTCACACTCAATTTATTACCACAGTTGCATATGAAAGACTGTGACAGTATAAATCAATTTGTTGTCTGATTAAAATCACTACATAGTACAACTGACAAGTGACTGATACTGGTGTAAGTGTGTAACTCTATGTTATTAAGTAAAGGAATATACTTTCGATTATTTTCCGATTGTGAATCGAAATACCCTGTCCGATTCAATTCGATTATCGATTATGTTTTGAGTCTGATTTTACAACACTAATGAATGGAGACTTGAATGTGAAGTACGTGATTTAGGCAGTAACAGATTGTCATTATTTTATAAATACAATCAACTTGCGCATTTTATTTATATGTAATTAATTGAATTAAATTACATTTGGCAAATAATCATGACTACTTTCTTTCTGGTTACTTTTAGTTACTATAAAGTTTTTCCTGAGGGAAAAGCATCCAGTAAAATATTTAATTACTGACTCAGATCACCTAATACTTGATACATGCACTTTTTCTAAACATGCTTATTGTAGTTATTTCCTATCCTTTGTTGCATACATGTACACTGTATTTCACACCTATTTTGGAAAATAATTGTAGTCTGGACACTATGTCACTTTTAATGAATGAAGTGTTCGGGTTACTGTACTTGAGTGGTAGTTGTGGAGAAGTGTATGCAACTGTTACAGTCGATCCTATTCTACAGTCAATCCTATTATAATTCAAAGCTTTCCTGATGTTTATATTATGGTTTATATAGTTAGATGTATATTAAACTAACACAAAGCATCAAGAAAGATGATTGCAGTTCATATTCTTTTTGTTTTTAATTTGATAAAGTTTAGTGACAGGGCTCTCGTTTGGCAAAATTTGGGGCCGAATATCGGCCCCATTCCCCCCTTAAAAAAGTATGTTTTTTCCCCCCCTTTTGCCCAAAAATTCCCCCTCAAAAAAAAAATTATTTGAGAGCCGATACCGGGTACCGTAACCGGCGTTTAGTACTACCGCGGTCCGTTTTGGACAGTTTATAGCGTCACCGTAGTATTTCCGGTCCAAAATGTCGCACAATTCCCGGTAAAATGATATTTGATAGTGTTTTTTCTTTACATTTTTGATATGACAAAAATTCCCCTTTCAAAGAAAATTATTTGAAAATCATGCAAAATTCCCCCCTGATATGGACCCTGGCCCCAGTCTCAAATGGCTAACGAGAGCCCTGAGTGATTTGAGCTGGGCTTTTTTCTGTTGTTATTATCTGTGATTCATAATGCTGTTGATTCCTTTAGATTACCATATAATTGGTTCAGGTTTCAAATACCAATAACTGATCTCAATTGAAACAGTTATGTTCTTATTACATGTGTAAATAATTCTGTTTAGTTTCCACTAGTGTCTCAACTGCAAACTAAGTTTAGGCTATACTAGTATAGTATTTTTAATTTAAAAAACAGAACTATTAACATACTACAGAACCAAATAAATCTTATTTGAAATACCTGTGATGTGTCTTTAACATGTGTACATCACATAAAAGTCTTAAATACACAATTTATACTGCTTTGAGACACCCTGCCAATGACCTTCACAGAGTTATCCCATACTCCCTAAAGCTATCTGCTACTGAAATTTATTATTCTCTCAGAATAGCTATTTTGACCACACACACAGATGTTTCCTTAGCTATCCGCTACTGCCTAAACAACTGTATAATTTCAGTTGATAAAATTAAGCATCATCTGGCAATAAAACCTTGATAAGGCTAAGCCTGATCAGGCGATGTTACCTGCATGTCCAAAGTAAAAGAATGTAAACCAAACCAAAAAAGCAACTAGACTTTCTGAATGTTTTCACTTGCCCATTGACAAGTCTGGTTGTCAAATTTGGCTGCCTGGGGCCAAAATTGGACGATTCGATTCTGAACCTACCCACACCAGTGATCAATGGAATTATTACACTTGTTGCTGAAATTTTCAATAAAATTTGCACTTTTGTGTTGAATGGAGCACCAACACTACAACTACGATACCAGTTTCAACTAGGATCGACGTGCTCGCAAGATCAAGAAAAACGTGTTCGCCTTAGCATCTCGCGAAAAAGCATTACAAATGGAGACAGTCATTATCTAGATATGCCTAAGTATTTTAAAGACAGCGGATGGAAATATTGGTAAATATATGGCTTTGCTTGTCCTAAATGCGTTTTAAACAACACGATGTACGGGCTAGATATTGTGTAAATCTTCGTCAAATTACTGACCATGTTGCTTTTCGGGAGTCCACGTGAAAAAGAGGCTGATTTACCCACAAATCCACAGGATATTCCTTAAACATATACAAAAATAAAATAAACAGAGGTTATCTGTCCAAACAACAAATACCGAAAGAAAAAAATAGTCGGATTCTAATGAATTGCAATGAATTTGCAAATAGTAAGTCACAAGAGACCCAAACTGTGTAAGTGCTTTAAAGAGAAGGTGTTTTTTGTAATGTTTATAAGCGATCGTCGCAAAACGATGCGCAAATAGCATTTAACGGAATTCTTACTTTCACTTTCAATTAATCGTAATTTAAGCTAGAATTTTCAGTCCAAAAGGTCACATAAACTCGTTCATTATTTTTTGTAATTTATTGAAAAACTGCCATCTTTGTAGTATTTGGCTGAAAATTCTTGTTCCCATCTTGCCATTATTCACTGTGGTCAGACTAGAATTTTCAGTCCAAAAGGTCACATAAACTCGTTCATTATTTTTTGTAATTTATTGAAAAACTGCCATCTTTGTAGTATTTGGCTGAAAATTCTTGTTCCCATCTTGCCATTATTCACTGTGGTCAGACTGGGTCCTAATATATTATGACCCAGGTCAGCTGTCTAGATTATACATTCTAGATTTCTGCTTTGATCATGCAGGGTGTCTCTTAGATAAACACTTTATTGATATAATGAAGTTAATTGCCCTATGTGGAAGTTGAAAAGGGTTAAAGTTACCCCACCTAGATTAAATGTAATGTGGGAGCAACTTTACAATTTGTCAGTAATTTGCACAGATGAAATAAATAGAGGGCAATCGTTTCCAAAATTGCATCTTGCTTTATGACATTTTAGCCAGTAGAGATTTAGATTAACTTTGTACTTTTTACCATTTTTTCAGTAGATTTGGTATAGTGTACAAAGTCTCCAGAAGAGAGTCATGGCAGACACATTTCAAGATATCTGCTGGGGGATTATCAGAGGTTTCCAGGATGCAATATTAGGTTCAATGAAAATTTTCAAGTTAGATTCAGATGCAAGCATAGAAAAGAAAAAGGAAGAGAAGCAAGAACACCTAACAACATTAGCAAGGCGTAGAGCAGAAAAACAAAAGCAAACAAGGAAGACTGAAAAGAAGGAGAGGTATTTAACTAGTTTTCCTAGGCCAAAATAAATAAGTATTGCAGTTCTGGTAACCCTAGTCACCCTATTTTTGGACCCTACCTTAAATCATTTCTTGGAAATAACAAGCTACGTTGAAGGAAAGGGGCTCAATTTATCAATACAATTTACTGAACAATAATTCAGAAATGAAATATAAAATATAATTTTTCTGACTACGTAGCCTAGTTAGCATTTTGCTAAATCCAAGTTGTTTTTTTTACCCAGTATAGGCCCCTAATCAAATTTACATTTTCGGATACATGTGTATGAATTAAGTATTGCTTTAAAGTTTAGATTCGAAAAAGATGTTAGTTTCAGCATGACGACAGATCTTAAACTATTATTATTTTCAGTTTTCAGTTTCTTGTAAGTCTATTGTACGCATTACTTTTGACTGCTTCTGGGAAAACCGGGTTAAAGATTAAGTCAGTGGCTCATTGACTTGTATCTTATCATAACATTTGATGGCCAGTGTTTTTGAAAGATGATGTTGATGTCTCGTACAGTACAGGTCACCTTTTTTGGCTTCCCTTTGAAAAAAATCACTGCACAATAACTGAGTGGTTATATTACCTATTTTCAAAAGAGTGAAATTAGTTTTAGGTAGTAATTGATACAAAGACTTCTTCTTTATAACTTTGAAACTCTTTATTAAGTGAGAAAGTCTAAATCATAATAGAACATCTCTATCATGGGTAACATTTAATAGCAAATGTCTTAGAACAAACTACCAGTACAGTGCATTATGTTATGAAGTTTTGCCAAAGTTACATCTCTTTTATTTTAGTGAGCCAAAAGTTATCAATAGAATATTTCAGTGTTGTGCTCTGAATGGAGGTGTGTTTTGGGTAAGGACTCAATTTGTCTTACATTTTATCTTCATGTGACCTGCATACTGTAAATTAGATCTAGAAAATATGTCTAACATTTCAAACTCATTGAGCAATATTACACTAATGATAATTTAAACTGTGGAGATGGTTGTTATATTGTCCATTCTCTAACTTGTGTACCTGTATGAAATTTTACAGCCGTAAAGTAGACGTGTGTTTTTTTAATTTACGCCCGTACAAAATGAAATACGCCCTAGACTGAATTCTAACGGGATAGTGCAGATTACGCCTGGAATACTGTTTTACGCACGGAAACCAACAGTAAATGGCACGGATTACGGGCGTACAATTGGCATGTAATATGTAAATGAGCAGGAATTTATAGATAAAAATTACGCCCGTATAAATCCATTTTACAGGCGTACAAAATCCATATTTTACGTCTATACTAAATTTACGACTGTAAAAATTGTAGGGCCAGAAATTATGCCTATTAAATGCTGCATCCAAAGAAAAAGCTGACATTTAACTCCTATTCAAAGATTTGAAAATTGTTTTTACTACTATGAAAGTTACTAATACAGTAGAAACATGCACATTACATATTAATTTTAAAGAAAAGGAGATAGTTGTGTAAGAAGTATATACAAGCATGACTATTGGTTATCACAATAAGTAAAACTATCCAAGGAATGATATTCTTTCAGACTCTTCAAACTCACAAGTCACAAACATCTCCACTTACAGTTTTAAAACACAGATAATATCAACTCATTGTTTACACCATTAAATTCAAGATAAACTGTCATTTCTTATTCTGTTTCCTTGCGTAGGATGACTGACTGATTCTTCAAAATTGAAGCCCTGGCTTTTAACGGATATATTCTTTCAATTATAATAACAATCATGTCATCATTTATTTTTAACTATCTCTGTTTAACAATTTACCTTTATACTGCACTCTCCTGTCCACAAGATAATAATTAATATCCATGCTATGATTAGCTAAATAACCAAAAATGTTCCTTACATGTAAACATTACTACAAAATGCTTTCAACTATGTCTGCCAAATTGTTCTTTGAATCAACCAATCAGAAAGCCAGTAAATGATTACTTCCTGTTCCATTTTACAACCGTATTTCTGTTTTTACGGGCGTAAAATAGAACTCAGTCATTTTGTGATTCATACTGCAACAGCAAAAAATTGAAGTCCATATTTACGCCCGTAGAAAAATTTGCAGACGTAAAGTTATAAAATGACGCCCGTAATTTTCATGATTTTCCTGCTTTAAACAAATTCCGGCAGAGTTACACCTGTAAACAGATTTTACTGCCCAGTTACGTGTCTTTTCCTGCTACTTTACGGTTGGAATTTTCGCACGGGTAGTATTGTTATATTAGGACTGCTCACCACCTGTCATAGATAGTTTTTATGTAGTATCACCTAGTGGTCCTCTACCAAGATTGTTTAAATTGTGTTCTTGACTAAAAATTGGCCCTGTCCGGTGTCATATGTTTCACATAGAAATATACATGTACAGTAAAACTTGAAGAATTGTTTTGTCGGAAATCATAAGGCTTAGAGCAAATAGTTTTGCAAGTAGATTTCAACATTTTTCTAGGATGACCATGACCTGTTTACCTACCGGTACTTTCTTCTTTTTGAAGCTTCATCATTGATATTTTGAGGAAGTACACATTATTACAAACCTATTATAATCATGCCCCATGCACTTCGGAGTTACAGCCCTTGTAATGCATAAATCTCATCAAAGTAACACTGAGACAGTCTTAAATTTCCTGTAGTTATATTTTGCTGGACATATACATGTAGTTTGATTATTTATAAATTAGTTTATTACTTAAAAATGTCATGTGATTTTGTTATTTTACAGTATTATTTTATTTCAGCTGAGTATATTGCTGTTTAACTACGTGCTACTGCCTAGTTTACACTGGATGACCACCCTCATATCAGGTATAGAATTTTTGTATGGACTTATTATCGCCCACCCCTGGCCCACAGGGGGGATACTGGGTCAGGACCAACAAACAAGGACAACCACCAATCCTCACATTATGTTGTCCATTTTGTACATGTCATGTTGTCGATCAGACAAAAGGTCCAACAAGATCTCCAACCTCTTTCTGCTTTTATCGATCTGCATCCAAAGCTTTTACTTGCATTGATCGGGTAATTTGTTTCATAGATCAGAAGTAAACCAGATGCCATGTGTCATTTTGAAGTTATGAGGTATAGTCATAGCAAATTTATCAAAGGTTTAACTACATGTATATATGTTTCAGACTCACCTTAGCAATAGTAAACTTCTTACGAATGACTACATGTACAAATGTATATCAAAATACAAAGGTGGGAAAGCATACTAAATGACTAACACCGGGAAAGGTTAAGATGATTAATAAAGATGGACCGGTTACGGTCTTATCAAGACCTTCTTCAGCAAATGACTATATCGTATACCTGTCACAAATACTTAATCCTGATTGGCCAATATCACTCTTGTGCCGGGTCTGCAAAAGTATGTGAAGACCTGGTAAATGATGTGTAGACCTGCACGGATTTAAAGACGTCATTTCTGTAATATTTTCGTGTAATTTTCACTACTTTTTATGAGGCATACAGTCTAATAATTTTAGACTAATGTTTCGATCAATATATAGTTTTGTGGACCTGTAAAAGAATGATATTGACCTTGGACTTCGTCCTCGGTCAATATCACTTTTAACAGGTCCACAAAACTATATATTGACCTCAAAATTAGTCAATAATTGTATAGTGTAGGTAATCTTTATTTATTGCTTGTACTTAGGTTCATCAGATTTGGGTGTGTGGTTGTGGATGGGTCCGATGTTGACTTGGACTTTCAGCACCTTGTGGATTCTACCTCTCTTCGTGCTCAGTAAAATCGTCAATTGCTTCTGGTTTGCTGTAAGTAATTGCATGTTCTCTTTCTTAATAATGATAATAATGATGATGACAATAATAATAACAATAATAATAATGAGAAATTATTTAGTTTTTTTCTTAGCATGAATGTGAATAAGACGTAAGAGTAAATGAAATGGACCTATGTTGCATACTGAGATTCTTGTATTCCTTTCTTAGATAATTATGCTGTTTGCTTTGTTTTTGCTGTTGAGAAGGCATTAGCTTCAAACAACTATCTAATAATAAATAATGTAGGAACATAACTGTGTAAGGATGCCAGCATACTAACATCTATTATACAATGCAGAATTCCCCATCACAAAGAAGGGATAAATGTTTTGTCAAGAACTTGGCCCATACTCATTACCTGGAATACAAATGTACTGATAAATCAACCCAAGAAATTTCTGTTGAACCACATGCGCATAAAGTACTAGTATAGTTACATGTACATTAAGTGCCAGTAATTTTCAAATAAGCACATAATGGTAAATTAAAATGTATCTTTTAGGACATAGCAGACGCTGCATACAGGAAATCACGAGGACGTCCACAGTTACCCAACATCAGTATATTCATTGCAGACATGTTGTTTAGTTTGGTTATACAAACTTTCTTCCTGCTCCAGGTATAGATACAGAAAAAACTAGCAAACAATTTTTTGTAACAAATATGATGTGATGTATTTTGTGTAAGTAACTTGATAGTTAAATATTTTCTTCTCCTCCACCTGAGTACATGATTCCCTATGGTGTCTTTATTTATTCCAGTCTCAGATCTCAAAGTATGCTTTCAATGTAGAACCTTTGAATTGTCAAGTGGTTTTTCTTACATAACTGCTCTATTTAGTTTATTTGAATGGCGGAAGAGTTCTTATAATTTTGGAGACTCACTTAAGGTAGAATCAGTCTGGAAGAGAAATCGAGAGAGGCAATATGATATTACTGTGTCTTGCTTAAAGACACTACGACGACCAATAGGTGGGAATCAAACTTGGACCCTACAGTTTTTAGGCAGACACCTGGTACTGTGCTAGGTCATTGTGACAATAACACTAAACAGAGACTCTTTAAGCTGCGAACATTTTGAAGAGCTGGTGTTCAAGTTCAATCCTGATGGACACCTTTAGTGCTAAACCAAGATTATAAATTTGCATCAGTATAAATCTAGATCAGCCCGCAACTCAAATTTAATGAATACTTTTCAGGGCACAGCTGCGAGCTTTCTGCCACTACCAGCCGTTGGACAGTTTATCAGTGTTCTCCACATGAGTCTCCTCTACTCACTGTACTCATTTGAGTATAAATGGATAAATATGGGTGAGATTTGTTTGCATGTATTCTCATCCAACTAAGCTTTTACCCTGCTGGTGGTAAGTGATTATAGCTATGTGACCAGTGTAGATCATGATCAGACTACACTTACATACAGTGTGGCTGTGATCTGCACTGTATGTGTCGTGGTTATGGACTTAATTATGAAAAAGGGAAGAAAATGTGTAGGCGGCCAGATAGCTCAGTCGGTAGTCGGGTTTCGAGTCCAGGTCAGGCTGTTCATTTTTCTTAACATTCTACATCTGCAATTCAATCAGTTACTTCAATTTTTATGGAAACCCTTTTGCACAATAAAAGGAACTGTATAAATTTAAGACAGAATTTCAGAAATAATGTAGGGTCAGGGTTACTTCTATCTACAGTATGAAAAGTTTAGGGCAACCGTGCCATTCTGGTGCATATGTCAAGAATAATGAACACTGCAAGTCTCTTTGGATTTATCAGACAAATTTTTTGAAAGAATTTATCTACAGGTCAATTCACGAGACCTTGTATACATGAAAAAGCAATCTCTTATGTTTCAGGAAATCATTCAGTACCAGAGAACTTTGAATTAGCAAAATGAAAAATTCATGACCTAGCGCTTTTGCAGAAAAAGCACGAAAGTAAATTTCTTGCAAATATAAAAAAAATTTTTTCATGATTTACAGTATATGGCTAAGTAATATGTATTTTTTTCTAAAAATTTTTTTCGAATTTAATGTGTAAATGATTTGTACCATTAGGCTGGGAGTTGCATAGAAGATTGTCACATATAGAGTTGAGTTGGCCATACTTCTTTGGTTTTGGATTGCCAATGGCTGTGTTAACAGCTCTACCATCCTCACTGATAGTCAGGTAATATAGTTTTTTTGTTGTGGGGGATATGGGGAGGTTGTTAACGCCTACTTTAACAGTATTTCCGTCATGTATAGGTGATGACAGTTTACCTTACCATCATTCTTGGACAGGACCAGTGCTAGAGCCCACTCCTCTAGTTATTTTTTTATCATTGTAAATGTTTGCTTACTGCCCTTATTAACAGGAATATTTACATTTTAGTTTAGTTCTTGACCTGACAATGAGGCTCTGTTCTGTAGGGGTAGCTACCCTGAGACTGCAGGTTTGATTCCCATATGGTGCAATATCATTTCATTGCAAATTCTTGACATAAGAAGCACAGCCACCATCTTTTGACCATATACAAAAAAGGAAATCAAACCATGATAGATGACCCACTAAATCACTGCATGAAAATTTTGTGATGGTGTTAGTGACATTAAATGAGACTCGCAGAAAAAAACTAGTCCAATTGTTTCAGCAATGTTATGATAATATTATGTTTTGTTAGAATTAAAGTTACAGATATCTGAATTGCGATAAAGTTCAAGAGTAGTTTTCCAAAAAACAGATCACCCCCTGCTGTGAACCCCTCTTGACATGTCCCTAAGCATCTTAACTTTTCCCCATGAATTATTCTACAGTAAATCATAGTCAAGTACACGTATTTATTAAATCACAAATATATGCCAGTGACTGCTCTTTTTGAACTGATTATGAAATGGTTTTATATTTCAGTGGATGTGTATTTTCTATATTATTCCCAGTATTTATCATCAGTGCCAATGAGGCAGATGATGCCCAGCAACAATTGTAAGTCTTGTTTCAGAACATTTTAAACGATAAAGAATGTAATTAACTTTTTTTGTTATAAAGGAAATAAGAATCTATACCTGTTCTCTAATGAATAATAGGAATAAAAAACAATCCCTGTTCTCTAATGAATAATAGGAATAAGAAACAATACCTGTTCTCTAATGAATAATAGGAATAAGAAACAATACCTGTTCTCTAATGAATAATAGGAATAAGAAACAATCCCTGTTCTCTAATGAGTAATAGGAATAAGAAACAATCCCTGTTCTCTAACAAATAATAGGAATAAGAAACAATACCTGTTCTCTAATGAATAATAGGAATAAGAAACAATCCCTGTTCTCTAATTAATAATAGGAATAAGAATAAGAAGTGTTACTGCATGGTATGAATGGAACACTTGTTTAGTTATTTGTACTTTCAGTTTGTTTCCGATGAGGCTTTTCGCTCCAGTAGTGTCTCTCACTAATTCCTTGTTCCACCATTCCCTAACAAAGACCCGCAATACCTCATCCACACCCAGCAGACAGACGACACAACAATCTCGCATACAGGAAAATGTCACGTTCAGATGACACAAGAATCTTACGGCGGCCAATTCTGATGCAATAACAAGACAAGTGTATTCCAAAGATATAGTTAATGTGAATTTTTGTAAAACCTGCTACATCAACTGAATCTTCATAAATTTGTGCTGTGTATAAAAGTTTAGCATTATCCTGATTGAAGCAGATAATTCTGCCTTTGTAACCAGCGCAGATCATGATCAGCCTGGTCATCCATGCAGTCTGATCATAATCTGCACTGTTTGCTACTCTGTAATTTAGTTGAGTTCCCCTTTTGAACAATTAATGGTACTTTTCAAATTGAAACATGGACAAGTTATGGCAAAAAGTAAGCATGGTAGTTGTTGAATAAATCTGAATTTCAGGACATAAGAAGTATATTTTGACTGTATTATGCAAATAATACGACGCTGTTTCATGGTTTGAAACATAACCTGTTTGTGCCAAAGTAAGAAGGTGTAGAAGTTCATTTCTTAGTAAATTTAATCAACTAGTTGACTTTAAATTAAATTCAAGAATATTATCAGTAATATAACTAGTTGTTTGTGCAACTTCCCATATCAGTTACTTGAATTATTTTTATGGTATAGTCTTGAGTTTGGCACTTGAGCTAAGACCAGTATGTTTTACTTGGTTTTTACTGTTGTTTTTCGAGATGCTAAATGTACAGTCACAGCTCAGCACTCTAATTTAAACTATATAATGTAGCATGACATATAATGTAGTGTTTTGTTGGGTGTGTATTTAGTTTTGTTTAAATAATTATACACCAAAACATAAATGAAATAGCTGTAAAATATAATGACTACTTTTATTAACCAGGTTTTCAATTTTGAAAATCCTGGTTATTAGATTGGGGTATGGCGGGCGGATGGGCGGATGGGCGGGCGTCAAACGAAATTGTGTCCGCTCGTAACTCTTCAACCCTTTGAAGAATTTTGATGAAACTTCAGACAAATGTTTACCACACCAAGATGACGTGCGAACGCAGTGTCCGCATGGCTGGCTCCAAGGTCAAGGTCACAGTGACATTAACATTGAAAATCCTGTCCGCTCTGTAACTCTTCAACCCTTTGAAGAATTTTGATGAAACTTCAGACAAATGTTTACCACATCAAGATGACGGCAGAGCGGCATGTTCCGCATGGCGGCTCCAAGGTCAAGGTCACAGTGACATTAACATTGAAAATCCTGTTTACATGATTTTAACTTGATTTGGCAGTCAAAGGTCATATCATCTTTGGAGGTAATTTAAAAAAGATATGATATATTATTTCATGTCTACTTTGTAACTTGTTTTTTTTTAATAAATGTATTATTAAATTCTAGAATTTCTACAGGCGCTGTTGAAAATCTGGTTTGGCGGCATTGCCGCATTTCTTGTTTAACTATAGAATGGTGAATTTTAGTAGATTCCATTAAGTGATATTTCCATATCATTTCATCCTGTTATATTTGTTTTTGCTTAAATGTTTTTGAAGCTGTTTTTTTTTTTTTGTTGCATCTGACTTTAACGATGGTAACTCACTGCTGAATACACTGACCATTGCATTTTCTTTTAGTTAGTGTTCAAATTAACAAAAACAAAGGTACCTTATGGTCATCAAAAATGGTACGTAGTTGAGAGGTACATGTATTGAGAACTTGACACATTATTTTACACAGTACAGTGCCACTGATACAGTTTTATGTAAATTCAGAAGAATCTGCATAACTTGTGGTCAACAAAGACAAATCATCAAAATGATGTTTTACAAAAATATTTCCATTACTGTTACAAATTTTTGAGTATCACATTTTCACTTGTCTGCTAAATTGGAATTTTTTGACACGTGTTTACATTTGGTACCGAGTATATGTATGTCACGGGAAAACTTGTAGCAGATGTTAATAAACTTCATCTAGGTACCAGCAGGTTGAGTATGTAGTGAATGTGATGTGTGATTATTCTGTTTGATATAAAGTGCTATCAATTTGATGTGTTTTTGCCCTGTGATTATGAAACTTTTTGTACATGCTGAAACACTGGAGCAATAAAATATGAAAGAATAGTATAAATTCTTAATGAACAATATGCTTCATAAGTTTCTGTAAGCATTTCACATGACATCGTAAGCAAAGTCTTTCAGATTTTGTAATTTTCATATTAACTGTTCTAAAAGTGACAAACACAATTTGAAGTCAAACTGAGTGGAGCATGAAAAAAGTTTTATGAGCACGGGAGAAATTTTGTTAAAACAGCAGCAACATTATTTATGATATTGTTTTACACATTGTGAATATTAAAATTTGAAAATGGATATGTAATGTTGTCTTGTTCTACAAATCTACACCATGAGCGGATTTATTCTATTGCCTGTATGGCAAGATAAAAAAAATCGCAAATATCACTACAGGTTACAAACTTAAGTTATTTCGAAACAAACAGGCCATCCAGCAACAAGTACTAATGTTTTATTTTCCCAACACTAATATTTTAATATTGAGCCATTAAAAAAAAAAAAAAAAAAAAAAAAAAAAAAAAAAAAAAAAAAAAAAAAATAAAATTTTTTAAAATTTTTTTTTTTTTTTTTTTTTTTTTTAATAAAAAAATTTTTTTTTTTTTTTTTTTTTTTTTTTTTTTTTTTAAAAAAAAAAAAAATTTTTTTTTTTTTTTTTTTTTTTTTTTTTTTTTTTTTTTTTTTTTTTTTTTTTTTTTTTTTTTTTTTTTTTTTTTTTTTTTTTTTTTTTTTTTTTTTTTTTTTTTTTTTTTTTTTTTTTTAAATTAAATTATATTCCTTTTAAAAAAATTTTTTTTTTTTTTTACTTAGTATGATTAAGTTGGGTAATCGAGTCATTGATACTATTTTCATCCCACACTGCAAAGCATCATTTGCTAACATTTAATTTCCACTCCAAATCGCTTAATCCTCTTCAAGGATTTTAATGAAATTTAGCGAAATGCTCCTGTTACCAAGACTAAATGCTGAACTGTTGTTCCAGCTATTGGCTGAAGGTGAAAGCCACATTTGGGGTTTTTCACATTTGCTCTATAACTCTATTCATGGAAGGATTTTCATGAAACTGGTCACATGTTCATGGCATAAACTGCATGCAGAACCCATTTTCAAACCTCACTGGCTTAAGGTCAAACCCTTGGATCATTGAATTTTGTGTCCACTCCTAAACTCTTGGAAGGGTTTCCACCAAACTGGTCAGATGTCCATGCCATTAAGACTTCATGCAGAACCACTGTTCCAACCCCATTGGCTCAAGGTGACAGCAGTCATTGGTTTTTCTTGTCAGCTCCATATCTCCTAACCCCTTATTGTTTCGAAAGTTTAATCACATGTTCATCTCATTAAGACCAGGTGCAAAACCCATGTCCCAACTTTACTGGGTCAAGGTCACAGTTAGGGAGACTTCATTTCCTGTGATGGAAACTTGCAATCTGTTTATCCTGTGGGTCAAAATTCATTCTCTCTCCATACTTTCATGGGGGGAGGAGGATATAGCTGTCCTGCAATCTGCCTTGTTCTTGTCTCCGACATGATGTGGATCAAATCAACAACCCAACACAAAGTGGGCACTTAACAGTAAGTCACCAAGGCAGTCATATACCTGGACTACTCAATTCCTTTTACAAGGTTATAATTTTCTTCTCTCGGCATGAATTAGATTTTTTTACATTAAAGGTTGCATTCCCGTTTCAAGACTATTTCTGTTATGTACTGGCGTGAAGTTTACCAAACCATAGTTGCTGGTAAGGACCAGTATAAGACTCCAATCCCCCATGAGAAACTTTCTCATTGATAGTGAGGCTAGAACCTATGAACATCAGCTTAAGGTTTAGTAATTACAAGTCTGTGAACTTGACCACTTCATGAGGGAGTCTCTACAAAAATGTGTCAATAAAACAACAAAAGCACGATAAAATATTTTTTCTTATTTTCTTCCAGGACATTTATAATATGTGTAGTTTACAATTTTCAAGAACTGCATATTTCTCTGTAAGTAGCTATCATACAATTGTACATACTATAGTTATAAGATATACGTGTAAATTCATGCAAAACTGGCTAACAATACTTTGTTGAATAAAATTGGCGCCCGTGACTAACAGACTTAAATGTCCTGTGAATCAAGCAAGAAGTCAAACCTGTTTTAAAATAAGCATCATAGGCCTTTTAGCTGAAAGCAATAGGATAGTCATTTCTCAACATTCTGTGACATCCTTGGTAAAACCTGGCACAAAATGAGCATGCCTGTCTCACTAAAGCTACAAAGCTTTTGGCAACATCCACAGCATTTTTGAGACTGTTACACAATAATCTGCCATCTTAGCAATCTTACAAAAGATTTCTATTGGTTAAAATTCACTTTATTTCCCAAAAAGAATCACCTATTAAGTCTTGCATACACCAAATAAAATTTAAAATACCCATTTCCAACTGCTATATAAGATCTGTATATCACATATAGGCCCTAGATAACTACACAACAGCTATATATGATTACCGGTTTGTAAGAACTAATTCTGATGTGTATCTGACCACACAATGGTCAGTTTACAGTCTCTGAAAAAGATCACACAAAAATCGGGGGTTATGTATTCCAAGCAAAATCCTGCACATTTGTTCTTTTGTTACAAACAAAAAGCCGACTTTAAAACTTCAGTTATCAGTACAGATTTAAGACTATACCATTTTCATAGCAGTTCGACAACTCGACTACAAGAACTTGTATCTGAATAATCAAATGCATTTTCATTGCAATAAACAACTGAAGTATTAAACACTAAAGCATGGCAATATAATGATACATGATTAAATCTAGATCTTAAGTCAGTCCTGGATTTACAAGCTCTATTGAAAAACAGTATTTTGCACCTCAGTAGACAGTAATTACAGTCAAGTTTGCTCGCTTGAACTCAAAGGGACCAATGACTTATTGCTAGTTCAAGCCATTGGGGATCTGCAACTAACAGGTCGCTGTACATCACTTTAACCTAGTTCCTAACCAGTCATTGGATTTCGAATTTTTTTAAAAGTATGAAAAAGCCTATATTGTTGATCTTAGATAAACAAGAGGGCCATGATGGCCCTTTATCGCTCACCTGAGTACAACTGCTTTTAACAAAGTTGCTAGAAATCATCGAAACAACCTTTCTGACAAATTTCCAGGATATTTGGGCTGAAAATGTTACCTCTAGAGTGTTAACAAAGTTTTTCCATATTTGGGCTCTGTGACCTAGATTTTGACCCCAGATGACCCATATTCGAACTTGAGCTAGAAATCATCGAAATAACCTTTCTGACAAATTTCCAGGATATTTGGGCTGAAAATGTTACCTCTAGAGTGTTAACAAGGTTTTTCCACATTTGGGCTCTGTGACCTAGTTTTTGACCCCAGATGACCCATATTCGAACTTGGGCTAGAAATCATCGAAACAACCCTTCTCACATATTTCCAGGATATTTGGACTGAAAATGTTACCTCTAGAGTGTTAACAAGGTTTTTCCATATTCAGGCTGTGTGACCTAGTTTTTGACCCCAGATGACCCATATTCGAACTTGAGCTAGAAATCATAGAAACAACCTTTCTGACAAATTTCCAGGATATTTGGGCTGAAAATGTTACCTCTAGAGTGTTAACAAGGTTTTTCCATATTTGGGCTGTGTGACCTAGTTTTTGACCCTAGGTGACCCATATTAAAACTTGAGCTAGAAATCAACCAAACAACCTTTCTGACAAATTGCCAGGATATTTGGACTGAAACAGTAGCCTCTAGAGTGTTAACAAGGTTTTTCCACATTTGGGCTCTGTGACCTAGTTTTTGACCCCAGATGACCCATATTCGAACTTGGGCTAGAAATCATCAAAACAACATTTCTGACAAATTTCCTGGATATTTGGGCTGAAAATGTAACCTCTAGAGTGTTAACAAGGTTTTTCCACATTTGGGCTCTGTGACCTAGTTTTTGACCCAAGATGACCCATATTCGAACTTGAGCTAGAAATCATAGAAACAACCTTTCTGACAAATTTCCAGGATATTTGGGCTGAAAATGTTACCTCTAGAGTGTTAACAAGGTTTTTCCACATTTGGGCTCTGTGACCTAGTTTTTGACCCCAGATGACCCATATTCGAACTTGAGCTAGAAATCATCGAAACAACCTTTCTGACAAATTTCCAGGATATTTGGGCTGAAAATGTTACCTCTAGAGTGTTAACAAGGTTTTTCCACATTTGGGCTCTGTGACCTAGTTTTTGACCCCAGATGACCCATATTCGAACTTGGGCTAGAAATCATCGAAACAACCTTTCTGACATATTTCCAGGATATTTGGGCTGAAAATGTTACCTCTAGAGTGTTGACAAGGTTTTTCCATATTCAGGCTGTGTGACCTAGTTTTTTACCCCAGATGACCCATATTCGAACTTGAGCTAGAAATCATAGAAACAACCTTTCTGACAAATTTCCAGGATATTTGGGCTGAAAATGTTACCTCTAGAGTGTTAACAAGGTTTTTCCATATTTGGGCTGTGTGACCTAGTTTTTGACCCCAGGTGACCCATATTAAAACTTGAGCTAGAAATCAACCAAACAACCTTTCTGACAAATTGCCAGGATATTTGGACTGAAACAGTAGCCTCTAGAGCCTTAACAAGATTTTTCTATTTTTGGGTCATGTGACCTAGTTTTTCATCCGAGATGACCCATATTCGAACTTGTCCGAGTAATTACTGGGACAAACATCCTGACCAAGTTTCGTGACAATTGAGGCAAAAATGTGACCACTAGAGTGTTAATGAACTAATGTGGACGGACGACGGACATTCATCGATCCTAATAGCTCACCCTGAGCCAGCTCAGGTGAGCTAAAAAAACATGAGCTGGCAAAGTGCTATACTATATTTACAAGGGTCAAAGTTTAAGAGGTGAAACAAGGTGTTATATAGAGATTGTATAAATGATCATTGGCTAAGTTCAAGTGAAAATTTGTGTTATGCAGTTTAACTTCAAGCGAACAAAGTTTAAATGTATTACAATACAACAGTTTCTGAGATAGCATGTAATAGTAACCAATTGAAAATTTCTGAAAATATTTCCCACGAAATCCAATGTCATATACATTCACACAAACATACCAAAAAGGAAGAAACTAAACCCATTAGAATGACCATAAGCTGTTCTGCCCTATGCTGTAAAGTATCAGATTCAAAAATACAGGTATATAAGTAGAAACAATAATAACAATTTCATGCAAGTTTTAATTCAGAATCTAAGATCTGAGAGGACATCTGAACAACGTAATGGGAACAAGAGTGCCATCATGGCACTAGATTGCTCACCAAATCACTTCTCAAACAAAATCTGTTTTGAGATCTGGCAATAATATATGACTACCATTTGCCAATGTCTCAAAAAATATGACGGTACATCCTGAAAAGGGGCAAGCGAATTTGGGACATACAAAATGGTGGTTAAATCAGCCTAATATGTCATGATAATAAAATGCAAAGGACCTTAAATAATGCAATGATCAACAAGTAGCGTATGACAATGTAAATATATATAAATAAACATGTTTTAAATATGAGTTTTGTGTACAAAACTTCTGCAGCGAATGATGTGTGAAATGCTACGAGTCAATTAATTTCTGAGCCTTCTTAGTGTGCTAATAAATAAGGGTCTGTGACGAGGTCTGAATAAATTCTATACAAAGCATTCTGACAGTTACAACATTATACGAAACTTGTGCTTTCAATTTTTCTGACAACTAGATTAAGACAGATATAAAGTTAAACAGAAGGACCATTACGACCCTGTATCACACGTTTGTATCCACAGGATACATTACTATATAGCTGTGTGTAAAAAGGCAAAATATAGTGAGTTGTCTCTATCGCTTGACAAAACTATCTCTAATGCATCTAAATACCTGACTTATTAATCTTATTTTTTTCCAAAATGACCACGTTTCAATCCGACAAAGAAAAATCCAACCCCAAAGTCACGAAAATATTTCGTAATGAGTCGACGATTACAAGACCTGATATAACATCCCTTTTTTTGACCCCATAATCTTGGTTTTGACCCTGAATGACCTACTTCAAAAACCACTTTTTTTGAAAAATATTCAAAGCAAGATTCAGAATGATCCAACTAGAAGTGTGGTCTCTATTGCATTAACAAGATGAAATGACAGTTGATCACTAAAGCACACATGTGGTTAATGCTAGCTTAATATAAACATACAGTAAAATTCGAACACAGTAACAATTTCATTGTAACATTTTTAGTTATAACAATAAGAACAATTAACACGGGGGCCAAGATGGCTTTTTACTGCTCACTTGAGTTCATGACCTACTTATAACCCAAATGTTACCAAAATTCAACCATATTATTATAAACACAAACATTCTGCTTGACATTGACAAGGCAACATGCAGACCAATTTACATGATAATTGGATATTAAATGTGATTTGACCTGGTGAACTAGTTGTTGACCCCTATGGCTCAAACTCGAACTTGACCTAAAATTGTTAAAACATTCTGATCAATTTTCTAATTGGGTAATAAATGTGACATGTAGTATGTGAACAAACAGTTTTTTTTTATTTGACTGTGCGACCTAGTTCTTGATCCCAGCTGACCCAAATTCAAACCTGACCTAGTAATCATTGAGACAAACATTCCGACAATTTTTCATGACCTCTATTAGTAATATCTAAACAGTACTTACAAGGTTTTTCTTCAGTTTGACCTGGTGACCTAGTTTTGACCACAGGACTGTGACTTAGTTTCAAACTTGACCTAGATTTTATAAAGACAATCATTCTGATCCAGTTTCATGTAGATATGGTAGAAAATGTGGCATATGGTGAGCTTAGTTTTTCTGTAATTTGACCAAGTGACCTAGTTCTTGACCTTATATGACCTCCTATCAAACTTAACCAAGCTTCTAAAATGTGAATACTGTCACAATGCTTCATTAAAAGTTAATTAACCTTCAAAATTTCCACAGGAGGTTATGGTCAGGAACGATACTGAAAACATTGTAAGATGCTTTGCAGACATTTAAGAAATTAATTACATGTATGTTGCAATATTTCTTTTACTGAAGGATATAAATTGAAATATACCTAACTGGAGGGATGGATTCTTAATTTTTAACTAGCATAGTCAAAAACGATTTTCAGTGATCTGCTCTACATTCAATTGGAATAGAGCTGCGATATATAGATATATTTGTTTTGGTTATAACTTTGGCACATGTTCATTTTTCACAGTGGAGTAGAGATTTAGGTGTCTGCCGCTCAACACGGAGGTTGTGGGTTCAAGCCTCACCAAGGTCACAACCGTACCTCCTCATATGACACCAGTACTGGTTTTTCCAGGAAGCAGACTCGAGAGTGACTCGATAAGCTCAAAGCTTTCTTCACAATCAAGCTAAAATAACTTAGTATAAACTAAATTGAATAAATCAGTGATTAAAGTCTTACTTGAAATTAAGATGGTCACTTTGAAGGGTAATATCACTTAAAGACTGGACTAAAATCCTGGCCTCTAGAGTGCTGACAAGAAATTGTTGAAGGACGGACAGCCAGATGCCAGACAACTGTTGATCACAATAGCTCACCCTTGAGCACTTCATGCTCACATGAACTAAAAGCTAATACATGAAGCAAATACCTAGATATCCTATTGAATGTGAAAAGCTCAGAAAGACCACCCAAGACTTTCAGAACGTGTTTCTTACATTTTGCACTGTCATTAAAAAGAATACTATCCTATCATAATTACTTGCACTTTTGACTTAACAAAGACTGGTATTATGGACCAAACATGATACAATCAAATGATTTTTTGTACAGACTATCATTAGTTGCGTCAGAAAGACATGTTTAAATAACATGTTCAAATAAGTGCTATGAGTAAGGTAACATCCAAATGGACCATGGAACTTTAATTTATCAAAACTGATTAGTTTTCAGCTGTGGTGTATTCATTTCTGCATTCCATACATTGTCAAGTGCTGACTGCAAAACTGTTGTATGTCCTTTATTTCATATAAGTTATGACAGTTTTGCAGTAAACCCACGACATGTCAAACATAAAAAAAATTCACAGAGTTAAACTGTAAGTAAAATCTTGCCATAATATATTTACAATCCAATACTAGAAAATAACATTTTTGCATAACATTTCAATATATTCACATATTTTAAAAGAAAAAGAATGGTCACTGGTAAGTTACTGGTGGTCAAAACTTTGGTAAAAACTTCAGCATTTACAAGATGAATTCCGGTATCTTCAATTTACAAATAAATTCAACATTTCTATATAGCAATTATGCACTTTCACATCCTGTCACTTCCAAACACTTCAATGAACTCTAATTCACAATGTGTGTAGATGTGTATGCAAATATTTGTCACTGTTCAGTTTCACCTTTAAAAAATCATGGCTGAACAATACTTATTTGTTTTTTATATGAACATTTATTTATATTTACACAATATATGTTGTCTTTCGATTAAAAACTATCTCCAATAAATTTCTGCTTTTTGCACTGTCACAACTCACAAGTCATTTGTACATGTAAATAAAATTGCACTCAAATCAAATACTAAATCTGTTTAAACAAGAAGAGCTATCACTGGAAGTGATTAATACCCCCAATCTTATTGCACTGGTCACAACAGTCTACAGCACTAAAGTACTCTATAGTACTGAAAAGTACCGAATTATTGTAATGCAGGATATAATACTACATTTAAAGATCATTCTTATTTTAGTAAAAGCAGCAACTTGTGTGCACTCAACCGGAACAATGTCCTGTTTTTTTTAAGGGGACAATGCAAGAATGCTACAGAGCAAGTTTGGTTTGGAGAAGAAGCCATTAAAGGTTTTTTTCTATTTTCAGTAAAATAGTGCTCCCTGTGTGTACTGGACTGGAACCAATTCCTGTTTTTAAAAGGAGTCAATGCAAGGATGCTACAGAGCAAAAGTTTGGTCATAATCCAACTTGAGTTTCTCAGCAATACTTGACGTTGTGTAACATGGGACGAGACGAGACAACATGTGTGATTCCTATACAGTCCCCGCTTGACTTTGTAAAGTGGGGGTATAATTAAGATCTGACAGTTTTAAGCAAGATGAAGAAGTGATTACATAAAACACTAAATGTATTGTAACGCAAGACAATACAATGGGAATGTAAATTAGAGAAATTCACGTGTTTCCAACTGCGGTATCAGGGGGCACTATGCCGTGCTGTTGTAAAGTTGTCCGTAATAAAGCATTCTCGTTTTTCAGTTCTTCTATTTGCTGCAGCAACAATTCATTGTCAACATTTAATCTTTCATTTTCTTTCACAGATTCACCCATTCTATTGTTTCCTTGTCTCAGTTCAGTTATATAATCACAAGCTTTGGACAGAATTCCACCTTTACTCTGAAACAAACGAAACACGTTTCTGACAGAACTGTGTCAATAATTATGGTCACTTGTCATGAAAATGGTAAAGATATCACTTTATGTAAATATAAAGAAAAGGGGAAGGTCAGTTGAACTTCACACGCTATAGACTGTTAATATGGAGAATCTTCAATCAAGACTTTTACAGTTACTGGTAAAAAAATATTTGTCAGAAATAAAATAACTCTAACAAAGAAAACTTTAACAAGAGGGCCATGATGATCCTATATTGCTCACTTGAGTATCATTGCACTTTTACACAAGAAAGTAGATTCAAAGGTCATAATCAATGTCAGTCATCGGAATTTTGGGAATTAATTTGTAAAACTACACAAATAGTCCAAATTCCAGATCTCTCAAGCTAGAAAAAACACCACCAGCTGCAGGCAGCCAATGTCAAAGTTTAAATCTGCATTCCAAACTGTACATATGATTCAAATTTCACTGATGTAACTTCAAAAACAGGAAAGTAGGTCAAAGTCAGCCAATGTTGCACTAGAAATCAACATGTAAAAAAGTATACATGGTTCAGTTTCATTGATGTAGCTTCAAAAACAGAAAGTACATGTAGGTCAAGATGAAAAAAACTTGTTAAAGTAGAAGCTACAAAATGATAAGGTTAGAAATTCTGAGTTCAAGTTCTAGTTTATTATCGGAAACTATCTATTAAGTTAGAGTCACTGTGACTTAACCTTGAGACCCCAAGAAGTTACCTGTATTTGATGAGCAGCTGTGGATTACGGAACGGACAGATCAACAGACACGTTTCAGTCCAGAGTCCTATACCTTGACCTTGCTACCCCAAAGCAAGTGGCTTAGTTAAGCTTTACAAAAATTTACAGCTTTCATGAGTTATCAAAACGCAACCAGTAGCTGTGGCCTTGACCTTTGACCTACTGACCCCAAAGTCGAATTACTGTAGTTCATATAATTCAGAAACTATTGACAGCAAGCTTTAATGAGTTATATCCGAACGAAGAGCTGTGACCTTACCTTTTAGTCCCCATGTTCGACCGTGAAGTGGCACGTGTGTACCAAAATTCTTAAAAGGTAAAGGCATAAGTTATAGACAGCTGCACAATCCAGTTGTTTATTTTATCCCTTCTTCTTCTCTCCACTGGAAAAACAACATAAGTTCCATCTTAATTATCTATAACTTAGACCAGGCTTTCTTTAAGTCAATAGTATTCTAAACAAACAAACAGATTTGAATAAAACTTTGACAAGTTGAAAACAAAAATTTGTTGCTGATGATCTATAATGTTTCAGGAACAACTTTTACAGCAACCTCAAATATGAACAGTTTTGGGTGAAAGAAAAAGAAACTTAGGCTGATATGAACTGTGGGCCACTCTGCCAAATTTAGGGAAAATTTTTGCACAAGGGGTGACCCGGAATCAAAATCAAGGGGCCCTAAGTCAATACTAACGGGGGGGGGGGGGGGGGGGGGGTGGGGGGGGGGGGGGGGGGGGGGGGGGGGGGGGGGGGGGGGGGGGGGCGGGCGGAAAGTTACACTATATTTTTCAACTTCAGTATTTGAAGGATAAAAACAGTAAGTACATGTACATGTAGGTCAAGGTGAAGAAATTTAAGAGCTAGCTATACCATGTTTTTATGATGGAAAATAAATAAACAAGTATTTCAGTTGTGGATAACACACAAAATCATCAATAAACTGTTTATAAAGCTAAAGTGCAGATCAAGCACCAGTAGCTGTAATTAGTTCAACTTGACCAAGTCTGTACCCCTGTCCCCTTCATTATGTGTTGGAACAACCAGTTTACAGCGCACTCCAGTCGTTTACCCTTCTTCTCTCTCCACTGAACAACCAAGTCCCTCTTATTTTGTACGGCTGGTTTAAAGTTGTATCTTGGTGCAATAATTTGAAAGCATTTGTTACAGATGATCTTGTAACTTTACAGCAACCTCAAATGGCTTTGTGGAAAGACATCATACATAGGCTGATAACTGACCCTGTGGCCCTTGCTAGAATTTGCCAAAGGGAGGCCCAAATACTAAGTTACACCATATTGTTATTCAATGCTTGTAGAAAGAGCCACACAGACTTTTTTTTACGGAAAATAAATAAAATTTCATAAACACAAAATCAAAGAAGTTAAACAAGCCGCACCAACATTTTCACTTACCAACTTTTGGCTGCTGTCATCGCTTCGTTCACCACCTCTATTTTGGCTTGTTCTTGGGCAATATGCTTTGCCTTGTAACAGTTTGTGCATACTAGAACTACCCTTGTTAACCTTTAACCCTGAACCATGACAACTATTCAAAATGAACTTGTCAATCTTCTATTTTTTGGACTGAGTCATCGATTGCTCATAGGGGTACCCAATGAAAATTTATCAACTGAATAACAAACAGTGCAGATCATGATCAAACTGCACAGATGTGCAGCAGAATCATGATCTGCATGGGTCACCAAGGCAGAATCAGTTACCATGAGAAGGGTAAAAGTTTAACAATATTTTTACGTCATCTTTCAATCAAAACAATTACAGCATGTGTCCATGTCACACAATTTATGCCACTTAGTAACTTACTACCACAATGCTGAAACCGCTGATTTACTTTTACTTAAAAATTCAGAGAGACCATACAACTTTCATGTGAAAAGAAAAATTCAGGTAAACTTTGCACTGAAAAACCGTTTTCAATGGTTTACTTTAGCTAGTAAATGGAGAAAAGGTAACACAGTACTAAATTTTAACCATTCTACATTTTTTATCCTGACCAAAAGTTCTTTTCTATCGACTTTACCACTCAGAAAGAAAAAAAAAATTATGCATTTATGATTTTGACAATACAGGTCTCACTCAACAAAGAATTACATAAAGCTATGGCATGCAACATAAAATCTACCCTGGCTCTAGCATGAACAAATATGTAGCCAAATCAGTATGCATTATGGTAGTTAAACCAGTTTAGAATATAATAAAACATACTATAACTCCATACTTTACAGTTAATACATTTAGTATAGTAAAAGGATGTGTTACATACAGGGCTCAAACATGTCCTACTTCCATTCCAAGCACAGACCAAATTTTCAGACAACATCAAGATTTTACACACGTGCCTTAGCAAGCAACAACATCAAAGATATCACGACTACACTAGCATTACAACAGTGATTTAGGCCTTACATACGTATTTTTATTATCCCTTATTGGTAAAGGACAGACTTATATTAACTACATATTTCATGAGATGATGACTAACCCCTCTCTTTTGGCTTTTAGGGTAAAAGACCATTTCAATGGTATTTCTGTTTACTCGCAGTTTACTTATCAAATCTCTTCTCTGGCCTCTGACTTATATCCCCTGCAAGAAACTGCCAACTTCCTCACATGAAGAGTCATGTTGGTAGACAGGCTTGAACCCTATGACTGTCAAACAGTGAGAGGATTAGTTATCTGAAGTCAGTGACTTGGACTATTCTTCCATGGGGGGTGAATAACCACTTAGCTAAACAATTTAATTTGGTATGAAATAAGTGAGATTTCGAACAGGAAGTCTTTACCTGTTCTTTGGGAGACACATGGAATATCAATTTTAGTATTTGAACCTTCCAAGAAAATGAATAATTAACACCTCAGTGCTTAAAAGTATCACATACATATACCTATCAAGACAAATGTAAAATTACAAAGCATGTACCTGGAAATGGAGTATGTATATTTTTAACAGTAGAATGAAAAATTGCATTCAGGTAAATTTCAATTTAATTTTCTCATCAAATGCAAAAAAAAAACGTATACAATGTACAATGTATTTTTTGTAAATTGACGGTGTTCTGCTTGAGCCCTGTCGATACATTTGTGAGTTGTAAGCCACAGATAGATATATATGTATGAAACTGGAATGTATGGGTGGGGTAATTAGTCTCACTGACCTTGAGCGTTATCTTGTTGCCAGGCTCCTGTTGGCAGACCTGGAACACAGTTTATCTTTTATCCAACATAGATTATTGCAACCTTACATATTCTAATGCAACATTTCTCCTGAAGGGCTCAAGTAACAAAACTATGCCCCCAAGAGTACAAATATGAATACAAAATTCAATGCATATATTCAATCCAATTCAAACAGTTGATAAAATCTTCTTTTTTTCTGTATCTTCCAACAACATTTCCTCGTTCTATGTATACATATACAAACAAGGATACTGAACTCTTCTATCTCCTAACAACATCTCCTTGTTAATGTATACATACACAAACAAAGATACTGAAAATTTCTGAAATACATTTTGATATCCTCAATGAAAAGACAATAGATATGTTGGATAAAAGTCAGTTCAGAATGTCAAAACATCTGAACCATTTTACAAACAGTCTGTTTTTGAATTTAATAATAAACTCTTTCTCTGTCAATTTTCTAAAATGTTGAGTTCATTTTTCAATTTTGGACATGGATTACATTGATTACAATTTACAAAGAAAGAATTATTTGCTACATGTACCAACAGAGTAAGAGTTAAAAGTCAAAAACGTCTGAAACTAAAACAAGTTTACAAAACCAAACTGTTCCAACTATAGCTATGCATTGACAGTACCCAAAATAACCTAAACTTTTGTGTCTTAATGACCAGTGCACATTGAAATGTGGATCTTGAGTCATTTAATCCTTTTTTTAGGTTATCATTATAAAAAAGCTCTTTTAAAAAATCTGTCTTTGGGCAAAGCCCAAGTCATTTGTAAATTCATCTGTCAGCTATTAGCAAACGCATGGGATAAAAGTGACGCAGCATTCATAAAGCATAACAAACTGTCACATATAGAGCTTTTAAATGATGAAGTTTTATTGAATTCAAGTCAGTGTTTCCTGGACAAGAATAAATAAAAGGGCCATATATACTTTATCATTTAAATGTATACATATAATGCAAAGGCTGTAACTCAGTTCGTAAAAGTCATCGAGCCAGAACATGATTGCAATATGCACATTTCCTCTTGTTAAGAAAGCTCACAAAAAAGATTTGTTTAAATTCAACCAGTGCTTGCTGAATACAAAGTGGACACGAAAGTAACTACATTGTAAATGAAACTAATCAAAGTGCAATAACTCTATGAAAAATCTTGAAAGTGGAACCCGCTAATAATACGTGCAGTCGATGAAGTTTCACTGAATTCAAGACAATAGTTCCTGAAAAATAGCCCGTAAAATAATGTATGACGGATGCATGGAGATCGTTAATAAAAGGATGCTCTCCCTGTCTGCCATACAAAGGCGACCCCATTACAAGCTGTGTCTCTATAGGCAGACGTATAAAAACCATTCACCAGCAGTATCTATATACGCTTCTTATTTCAAGCTAAAGCACACATGTATATTTTCAGCATACCAGATACATGTTTATACAAGTGTTGTAATAATTTGTTCTCCTTGCAACATAATTGATACACTTTAACTTTATACTGTTTATTAATTTAGCTTAGCCTTTATTTGGGGAAACTATTCAATTCAGTCCAATGCACTTTCTTTGTCATTTTTTATGATTGTGAAAAAACTGAAAATGTTTAACAACACAGCCCTTAAAAAAAGCTTGCAGTCTAAGTGTGACAGTGATGGGGTTTTTTTTAATGATAAACAGACAGAACACAGATGCTTCCATGCTACACATGTCTACAAATTGAACACATGCAAAATTAGTATGGATTCAAATGTCAAAAACGTAATACCGAAACATCAAACAAAGGTTTTTGTAGGCGGATGTATGACCAGCGTCATGGATAAATGGACCTTAGAATGAAGTACCAGGTAACTTAAATATTCCATGTATTAACAGATCATTGTTCAACAACTGATTTCTAAAAATCTCACTTCTAAACAGTAAGACATTATGAATGACATACTTACTGCTATAACAAACTTCTTAAGTTAAAAGACAAAGTTAGCTTTAAAATTTGTTTTTCACAAGTATAATTCATGTGTACTAAAACAATAGAACTGTTTAAGTGAAGAAAAATATATTGTAAATATCCATTCACGAAGAAATTTCATTTAAATCCGGAAATTTCAAAGAACTGGAAATGTTACAATGTCAATCACTAAAAATCTCATGACACTGGTCATATGATTTATCAGCCTTTGTTTTTATTAATTTCATACATGTTTCATACATGCATGACTAATGAGATTTACAGGAAAACTGTTCACTAATTCTGGTAAATGATTCAATGTAACAGCCACTTACCTCCCTGTCCTGCCAGTGCAACAGCGGCATCAGCCTGCGTTGTCCCCACATCCCCTGCCCCTGCTGCAACTGTGGCAGGGAAATATGTAAATCTTGTGTCAGCCTGGGTATCACTTGTTGGACTTCCATTGTTAAATGGACTCTGTATCACTGCCTAGAAAACATAATATCTGCCAGCCATGAACTGTTGTCTTAACTTTGTTTACTTAGTGTTTAACCAATTCAAAATGCATTTCAGCTACAAACTGACTTGGCAGTTTTGTCTATACAACCTTCTGTAATAGACAAGCATTAGACTCCCAGCCTTCTAAGAAACTGCCAACTTTCTCAAATAAAGAGTCAGGTCTAACCACTGACCCTTATTCAGTGAGAGGTTATTCAGAGGTCAGTAAGACGCCGACAAATTTCAAGCATTGGATCTACACTTCTTTTAACTCTGACCTTGCTGGCAGCAAATGATTCTGCTTTAACCAGCTGACTAGGATAATAATCTGGCACATTTGCTTGGTCTAATCATGATCTGCACTGTTTCCTATTCTGCAAAAATGTCAATAAAATTCCTGTGTGCGTATTTTTACAAAAGGAATGGTACATATTCTTATAGATTCTGTAGATTTCTTATAAATACAGCAGAGGTAAGATTAAACACTACCTGTGCACCTGCTGGAAAACCTGTGGTAGAAACCACTTGGGCCTGGGGTTCAGATCCATCTCCTGTGGCAACCTGTACCACCCTGTAAGTTACTGCTCCTGCAACAAATACATACACATGTACATTACACAAAGCCCCTTTCCTAGCAAAACAACAGAAGGAATTGCTGATGATCTAGCGACCCAGAAGTCACTAGAGATCAATAGGGGTCATCACATTCTCATAAACAGTAATCCTAGAGCAAGTTTGAAGACTATATGTCAAAGCTTTGTGCACTCCATGAACAGAAACGTTTTTATAAATACAAGGTCATTGTGACCTTGAACTTAGAAAGTTTGATCTATTGACCAAAAGGGTCAAAAGAGGTCATCTCCTCCCCACAAGATTTTCTATTTTTAAAGTTGAAGTCACTATAATCTTGACACAGTGACCTCAAAATCAAATCCGTACATAAACTATTTCCTTGCAAGTTTGAAGATCTTAGGTCAAAACACTGTCAAATTAATAACAGAGACACAGTTTTTGAAATGCAATGTTAACTGTGGCTTTAACCTGTGATTCTAAAATCAAAAGGGTTCAGAATACCATCCATGATCAATGTCCTTACCACGTTTGAGACCTCTGGGTCAAATCCTTCTCAAGGTATTAAGGGGAAACCAAATATCTACTGACAGACCAACCAGCCCAGCAACTGCAATGCAATATTTTCCCCCATTTAATATCAAGAGACACCAAATTACAATCTGAACATTCTATCAGAATCTCCCACTACTGAAAAGTATTCAACTTACCTTGGCCTGTGTCAGCTCGGAACTGATACTGTAAGTTGGTTGGATCAATCGTCAGTTGTCCCCCTTGATTCAATCCAGACTGGTCATCATCTGCATTCAAACAATTATAATGATACAGTACATTCAAACGATTATCAAAAACTTTTACCTTAAAAGTGCAATCTAAGCAATTTGATCAAAAGGCCTAAATTCTGTTATTTATGTCCAAAACTGAATACCATACACTGTATTACTAATCTTTAAATTACAATGACAAAGCGTATGAAAATAATAAGTTTTGCTACTTTATCCTGCTTAATTTTAAAATAGCCATTAATTCAGACGAGTTTTAAGTGTATATTAATATCTCTACACATTTTTCTTACTAAGTGACACTGTGTCATTTAAAAAGCAAAATCTTGCAGGAAATTACCTGGTTGTGCTATCTGTACTTCATCTGATGCACCGGGATCATCCTTGGCTTGGCTGGAAAATACAGTTCAAGATAATTTTGTTTCTGTAAAATGTTATCCAACCAGTAATATGTAATGGAAAACAGCCACTGCAAAACAGGTGTTATAGTTTATTCCGTATGTGTAGGTCCAGAACGGCCCACTTCCAGAACGGACCAGTACAAGAATGGCCCAGTACCAGAACGGACCAGTCCAGAACGACCCACTTCAAGAATGGACCAGTACCAGAACGGCCCAGTACCAGAACGGACCAGTCCAAGTATCTTTGAATTAAAGAAGGCAGTACCAGAATGGCCCATTACACATAGACCATTTACAGACTTTATTTTGCAATCATACTATTGCCCATGTACCAGAACGGACCAGCCCAGAACGGGTTACAACATCCAGAACGACCAGTACCAGAATGGGCCCAGTACCAGAACGGACCAGGCCCAGAACGGCCCAGGTATCCAGATGGCCCAGTACCAGAAAGGACCAGTCCAGAATGGACCATTCTACAGAACATACCAGTACCAGAATGCATAACAAAAAGAACGGACCGGTCCAGAATGCGGACCACTTCCAGAACGGTTCACGTACCAGATTTATGGCCCAGTACCAGAACGGACCACTTCCAGAACGGACCAGTACCAGAATGGCCCAGTACCAGGAGACAGGACCACTTGTTTACAATGTGTCATTGTATTAAAAATAAAAACGGGTCATTACACATAGACTTACCCTTTACATACTCCTATTATAACAATGGCAAAAAACTCATTCTCATGTAGAATAGATATTCACGCTGTTAATACTTCTATTTCAAAACAGCTAAAGTGGTGAATTACAAAACAGTTAATTATGAATTTATTTGATTTTAAATTTTTGATGGTACCACGACTAATTTTAATAATTTTTTAATTGAGTGTTGTGAATTGGCAGTTCAAACTGATTGTATTAATAACGACACATGATTTAATTCGGTATTATTTGTATTTCAAAGAAATACTTATAATTTTTCTGAGTTTTTTTGTCTGATATTACCGACAAAGTATCACACTTATCTAAAACTTTGAAAACATTAGTGACAAATCTCGTTAATGACTTTATTTAATATTATCTTACTGTACACAAAACCTGATTGTACAAATTTTACATAATATTTATATATCTTATATTTCTAAATTTATATTTAAAATTCCTCTATTACAAAAAAGTGGGCTGGTCGGTTCTGGTTGTGGGCCGTTCTCGTACTAAACCATTCCGTAACTATGAACTTGGAATTATCGGAAGCGAAACTAAAACATGGTTAAACTAATTACCAAATATACAGATAAACTGCTGAAAAAAAAGGATTTTCACAGATTTTAGGTATCTTCCCAACCATTTCCAATTCACAACATATCATCATCGGTCAGTCTTTTGTCATCCAAAGAAATAACCTTTTTTCTTTGTTATTCCCTTATTTCTCATCCCATACCAAAAATAAAGGTGTGTGCTATATGCTAAAAATCAATTTATAGTGCTACAAGTTATGGTTTCTGGGATGATTCTTTAGCATACTAGAATCAATAAGGTACAAAATGAACTGAAGTTCATGAGATCTCGATATGCATGAATAATGTTCACTTGGTAAAATCAGGGTGGGAAGCTTTTGACATTTTGGGAGTCGTTTCCCTTGTCAGTCATGATTATGAAAAAATATAGGTTTACTTTTTCTATACTTTTAATTCACAATTAAGCTCAAATACGACATCTAAGTAATGTCTAACTATCAGACCCCTTCGCGTGGAACCACATTCATATCGAGCGAAGATCGTGACACAGTTATTGAGTTTTCCTGCTAAATTATTTGCGACCGTTAAATACTTCTTTTTCAAGCTAATTCAGTCATACCTTCCATCTAAAGCCTCGTCCAATATATCCATGTGGACGTTTGTGTTGTTTTGAATTTACCAGGATTATTGCAGCTTGATCACGGGGCCAAACAACAGGTCATGTGAGGAATATCATGGACATGTGACAAAGATGGCGGCCGTCCTGCTGTCGGTGAGCGTATGAAAATAGTTCATGCAACAATCTAAAAAAAATCACATATGTTCAAAACTTAACATATTTATTATGTCTTAAACCTCACTCCCCTAATCTTTTCACATCCAGTCACATAAATCAGCTGTTGATCTTGCATCTCAAATGAAATTATGTTCGCGATGGAATTACATTTTTAGTTGAAACACCCTCCATTATATTGAGTAATTTGGCACGGCGATATGTGACTATAAATAACAACCAATTAAATGAGACGCAAAAAAATCAAAGTACCAAAAAGACCTTTTTAACGAAACGTGCACACACCTGAAACATGGACGGGACGTACCGATTATAGCCTATTTAGAGGACGGTGGACCTAATAAGCACAATTACAAATAAAACTGAAACAAGGAGAGGATCAGTGGTCTAGTGGTTGTATTCCATTAATTTTGTCATTTTTGGATTGAATTTTCGATCCCTTAATTGCTCCTCCACTAACATTACTAATGGTATTTCAAATGAAACCAAAAACCGATGTCAATAATAATACACTTGGAGGCTTTTCCAACGCAACACTTTTTAAAACCGAATTGCTTGGAAATTGTTCAAAGTCAAGGTTGGCAAAAACCCGGGCAATACTACTAAAACCCGGGACGGCGGGTTTTACTGGGAAAACCCGGGATTCTGGGCAATACTAAGCGATACTTGGTAATTTGTTGGATGCTTAGAAAGTCACATAATACACCTAAACACTGCAGTCAAATACTATATATGATATATCTGATCTAATGCTAGTAAAGATTGTGTTAAGTAAACTAAATATAATGAAAATTAAATACAAAAACTCAAAAATAAGACAAACGGCATTTTAGCAAAATGAGATCAACAATTTTACAGTATTTACTTACTGTTTTGGTATTAGCTTGGGTAATTATCACCAATTAATTATCACCAATGAAAGCAAAATCACTAAATTATTACATGTATGCCTAAAGCAGGAGCTGTTAAACAATAGGGATGTAATGCAATGGAGAAAAGGTTCTATTGTGTTTTACTCCTATCAAAAATGTAGATTAAAACATCTCGCATACATGCACATTTCTCTTTGCTTAGTGAACACTGATAGTTTGTTCTGTCCACATTCTGTTCAAAGTCTATGGTGGTCCTCCGTTCAGCGTTCCATGATCTTAGATGGAGCTCTATGTGACATTGCTAAAAACTTCTATGCATGCCAGCAACATCAGCATCAATTGAAAGAGTATTTTCTAACTTTGGAAATATTCAGACATAATTAAGAAATAAGCTAGGTCTTGAAAAAGCAGCAAAATTAGTGTTTTGTTATAGAATGCTGCGGGGGAAAGAAGAAATAGATTGGTAATATAGAAACACTGATAAAAATGTCTGTCAAAAAATAATTGTATGCATAAAGTGTACTGAGTATGCCTGAATGAATACATGTACATGTACATGTAGTACTGCCTATGAATAGTATAAAAAGTTTCCCCGATACATTTCAGATTGTTTATTTTATGTTGATGTATTATGTTTTTAACCAAAATGTACTGCTGATATTGAAACTTAAACATTATTAACCACTATTGCCCATTTCAGGGATTATTGACCAGGATGGGTTTTCCCGGGTTTTCCAACCGGGTTATCCCGACTCGGGTTATTCCTTGCCAACCTTGTTCAAAGTATTGATTTTAAATTATGCATGCAATTATTTTGCCATATAAGACTTGCAAAAATGACAAAATTATTCAACCGTGACGGTTCAGTAGCTATGCACCTAGTCTGTGCACAAATTTTGCACTTTACACGTGGAAAAAATGACTGGATATAATTATTGGTTATTTCACCTATTCGCCTTCTGTACACGCCTGGGCACGCCAAAAAAACACATAACTTACATCTTGTTCAACTTAGAAAAGCATGGCGCGAATGAATGTCCGGGAACGATGTCGCGCAGTCGGCATGTTTCAGACAGGCAAATCTTTAAGACACGTAACTTAAGCGATATTTATTAATATTTTTTTGTTATTTACCAAAATTCATATTGTAAATAATTTTATTATTGTAGAAAAAAACTCACTGCATTGCCGGATTTTGTATTCATTCCAATCATATGCATTCTATCCTTTTTTCGGATAAATCTCCCAAATCATAATTATTGATGCTATATGCTTTGGAGTACAGTGATAGAGGATACGTACGGTGCTTTCTAAATTATAACAATTTCAATAAATTCCACAGACAAACTTTGTTTACAAACAAAATATTTACATAGAGAAATGCAAATGGTTGATTTAAATACAAATTACCAAAGTTACCTTTCACACCACGTGTTTCGAACGTTTAACTGCAATTACATTTTGTGACTTTTATTTCTACAGTGATGTTTTATTCTGTTCATTTTTTATATGTTTTCATCAATAAAATATAAATAAATTTCGACGAAGTGAGTATGATGCCTTTAATTATTATTCTCTGAAATTTCAACGAAATCCATCCACAAATAAGCAAAATAAATGCATTTGAACGACTTTTACGTTAGAAAAGCCTCTAAGTGTATTAATAATAATATCTTTATTTTCTGAGGGGGATGTAATATGAGATTTTCCAGCGCTGGTGAAAACTGCGGACACCCCGATCCGGTATTCAAGAAACTACTATTTGCACTAAACATCAAATATACTAGTGAAAATTAATGCGGTTTCTTCCCTTTTAGTTGGGGAGCTGTGCAATTCAGCGTTCCTGACAAAATTTGGGAAATATTTTTTACAGCTGATAAGATTCTTTTAAAAAGGTTTAAGAAATCATTAAGTTTATCAACCTGGTTTTTGAAAAATAAAAAGAGACGTTTTCGGAAATGTTTTAGTCACTGCCGGAAGTCGAAATCAAAGATGGTTCCTGTAACGGATAACCGAAATTCAACTTGGACGGTATAATGAAATTATTTTAAATTCATTTGACATTCAATTCAAAATTTATTTTTCATTTACGTGTAACCTATAGGCGGGAAAATCCTGCTTTTCCCTTATTAGAGAACCATGGGTGGCATCATGTATATCAGGTGTATAGAGCTAGTATTCCTGTGTATTTTGTATGTAGATATTAACTGGTTAAGAGACGAAAAAGAGCCAAAGGTTTTTTTTCAAAAAGAGCTAGGGTACCGCACCAGGACTCCCTTGTATCCAGTCCAAAGTCAACTCATCTCACAAACCTAGAGTCTAGGTACAAGTAACGTACGGGGAGGGGAGTAAGTAACAATAACCCACAACCACTCTCGACTTGACTACGAACAATTATAACGGTCATACTCTAATTTAAGGTGAATCTATTGAGTTAGGAAATAAGATTGTTCAGAACAACGAGCAGTTGATATAGTGAACAGTGTATACTCACTTTACAGAAAAATAACACCACTCGCAACACGACTTTCCAAAAATAATACTTATTTTATTTAAGTCAACAGCAAAAGGATATAATAAGAACACTTCTACAAAGCTTAGCATTTATTTTCTTACATAAGACTTAAAATAAAGATTATAAGGACATTCGGCTGTTGATAATTTTGGCAGTAAAAGCTCACCTAAAATTGAGCAATTCACCAATATAAAACATGCCCCCCCAACTATATAAGAAATCATTCGTATTAATCAAAGCTAGTCTTGATTTGATCTGGTGAAATGGGTCAAAACCTATGTGAACCAGTTTCAAACTTGACCTAGAGTTTGTCAAGGCAAACATTCTGACAGAGTTTCATGATGATAACGTACAAAATGTGGCTTCTAGAATGTTCACAAAGTTCTCTATGATTTGTTCTGGTGACCTAGTTTTTTTTAAAATGTACATGACTCATTGTCAGAGTTATCGAAGAATTTATCAAAACATATATTCTGATTAATTTTCAAACTAATTGGATATAAAATGTGGCTTCGAGAGTTTTCACAAGGTTTATCTATGATTTGAAATGTTGACCTAGTTTTTTACCTCATGTACATACATTCTGACTAATTTTCAACATAATTGTGGCTTCTAGAGTGTTCACAAGGCTTATGATATGACCGAATGACCTATAGTTTCAGACCCAACGTTACCCAGTTTCGAATCTAATTATGCAATGAGTTTATTATCTACATGTATTTCTTTTTTATATATGCATGCACATCAAACATGCAGGGTTTAAATGGCAAAATGTTTTCTCTGCAATTGTAATAAAACCTCATGTATTTGTTACAACCAAAGTACGGCATGTTTATGTTTAACCTAAGCTGCTACGATCATCAGCTTATATGCGAATTCTGCATTGCGCTATCCTGAATGGTTTGTTGATGTTCGTCGAAATCGCAAACACAAATCTATCGATATAGCTACTTCAAACCCATGATCTGCCTTTAAAGTGTATCGTAAAACAGTTCAAAAGACCATTATCAAAAGCGTTAGGTTTAGCAATGGATGACTCATTAAGATAATAGATTGTACAACACTACATACTATGTTTAAACGTTTAACATGTCAAACCGAACATCTTTTGTCAAACAAATAGCGGCATTCAATCTATATTCGTTTTTTCTCTTTCCAAAAATACGAGTCGGTCTCGTATTTTGTAATGTCGTGTCAGTCATAGGAAGCAGAATGAAATTGTAATCAATAGTACCTTGATAACTTTGGTAATAATTTCGTGTCACAGAGTTTTTCTTTAAATACTGTTCTATAAGTTAAACGCATCAATCAATAAGACTGTGGCCGAAAATGGGTGATGTTTATTTTCAAGACAAACGCTTGGAGTAAAATGTTTTGAGTTATTATTTAGAACAAATGACAGTGGCTTTTGTACGTGGCTAAACAGGGAGAATACGATTGTTCCAAACAACGGGAGACTGTGACCTACGAAAGCTGCGGTCGTGTTAAATGCTCATATCTGGTAAGGTCTATGAGGGTGTCTATTTTATAGTTTGTAGAATGAAATTATATTCTTATACATATATTGATCGTCTGCTTTGACGATTTCCTTTGCTTTCACTTTAAGTTGTTTGAGCTCATTGTATCGAAAATTATACAATTTGCTTCATTTTTTAGAAGAAAAAGCCTTGTTGTCTTTTAATTATAATGTTGACTTGCGACCCAATTTTAATAAAGTTTACAATTGTGATACTAAATAACGAAACAGAACCATCTTACTCGGTTTGAAATCTTCACATGCAGCGGGTCCCAGAATCATGCGAAACAAGCAAATTTTGCAAGCATATTGATAACACTCGACGAATATTACTATAGAAAGAGAACGAGAGAGAGAGATTATATTCTGAATACATGTAATATGTACATTTAATTTGCCCAGTAGAATAATATATAAACATACACAATTTAAGCTATCTAGTCATATCGTACTAAATATATAAAAGATTTATTGATTAATACAAATAAAAAGTAAACGCATTTAGGACCATGTCAAATTAGTGAAATTACATATTTTACAAAGGATAGCACAATAAAGGTATTAAGAAAAACTTTATTTCCATTGTGGTCCTTGTATTAGATCGTACTCTGACATAGGAAAACACTAACTGTTTTACTTAAAATGACTGAAATATCACATAACAAATTGAAAGACTTAGAATCAATGACACGGATACACTTTCGGTATTACAAATACTGGTAAAAGACTTCCTGTTTTGTATTGTACTCGATGTTTTTGTACATAATTGTAAATATTGGCAATAATATATGTTTGAACTTAAACTAAAGACTTATTAATCAATATCACAATGTTTATAATAAAGTGCCGTTTACAAGTGTTCCTTAACCTTACTTTAAATATGTGTAACTTTGTTGTATTTCTGTTGTCTTGTGGCAAGTTATGCCACAAAGAACGCCCACTTTTGGCCAAAACCTTTAACTTTTGAAAGTCTATAACGACAAGTATCAGTAAAAGGGACCTCTGTATTATTCGCACATTGTTTCGATAAACTCTAAATCTGGTAGGATAACCATGTATATGTATGGTACTGGCCGGATTAAAAGAGGAGCAAGTTAATGGTGAATTTTAAAAACATGATAGAGTCAGTTGATCCACTCTGGATGCTACAAATGACCAGTCCAGGGCTTTTGGTTCAATGTTCAGAGCAAATCTAATCAATTTATTCTAGGTAGCCTGCACTTTATTTTTTTATGTCTTGCGAAAGACCAGCCAGCTGAGATAAAGTCAAAATGACACTGATCGCATTTCTGACATTGAACATTACGTTGAAATTACGTTGAAATTAAGGCCTTGGGTCTTGCATGTACATGTATCAATGTGTCGTGCTGTGTTGATGATTTTATGTAGATGTAGTTATTTGAAAATCCATGAAAGGGTTTTGGATGGAAAACTAGCCCAATGTGTATATTTTGTTCTCATATTTGACCATAAATTATATGATATTGTCTATATTTGACTATGATTTCGATGTTGAGCATTTTGTGTGTAGTAATTTGAAAATCCGTTATAAGATTTTGGATATTTTGTTCCTACATTTGTATTAATTTATTTAGCTTGTAAATTTGTCTGTCCGTGTTTCATCCTTGGATGAAATTGAAGATTTATGTGTAAATGTTTGAAAATCAACAAAATGGGTTTGTAGGTATGGGTCTGGACGTACAAGGAGAAGGAGAAACAGACGGATGGAAAACGCGAATGATATGTCGGGGCTAATTAATAAGAGGAAGGGGCTGTATTGTTTGAAGTGGTTACTTAGATGTCAGGTTCGACCTATTGTAGTCAAAGTTTTGAAGTTTAATACTTTTAATGGATAGGAAGTTATGATATTGCCAAGATACTTCACATACACACGACATATTTTGTAGGGTCTTTCAAACAGATCGGGGCAGATGGTTTCACTGACCAATCTAGTGTCACTTTTAGTGTTAAACTTGTCCGCACCAAATTGTTCACGTCTGTCTAGCAATAACATTGATCAACCAAATGGCACATTATATTAGACTGTACATATTATAGATAAATAGATTGAGTTTCAATTTCATGACCATGTCTGCATTATTTTGACATAACCCCAATCTGAGATATGGCCAAGATATGCCCAATGTATAGTCCTAATAACGTCTTTTTCTCATTTTTGTTATGGTCGAAGTGGGTCGTCAGAGTTTTATAAAACATTATTATAAACTTCATTTTCTGACAGTTTGAAAATGGGAAAAGTTTAATAAAGTGTAGTGGCTTCATTTTCTTAGCACATATAATGCAGACTGGTTTCTGACAGTTTGATAAATTCCTAACACAATATTTCCTCGTCGACTTTAGCAGAGAAATTAGTCCACACAGTTAGCTCAAAATAAAATAAAATGTAGGACGTAATGAGGTCTCCATTTCTCAGACGTTTCGACGAAAGTTTCAGTGATAGTGCTAAGCAAAAACGTATCGATTGCAACACCTTATATGTTGTTCAAATCGTGCGAGAAAAAATCAGTTCAGTAATACATGACAATTCACGGTTACACCTATTGCAAAATGACTACCTAAAGTAAATGGCAATCTAAAATCATCGATTTTTGTACAGTTATTAAAGGGCAAGGAAATTCAGAAAATAATTAGATTCTAGATTAAAGAACTTGTTGAGAGGAATGCACTGTTGAAACAATTTCTAAAATCTGAGTATTAAATGTGAAGATATTGAAGATTGAAAATTTCAAAAATGGAGAATCATGGAAGGGGCCATTTTGAATTTGTGATGTCATAGTGATGTAATTAAATATTCATGCAGGTGTTTCTACAAAGTAAAAAACAGCAGCTTCAAACATATATTAAAACATGGTAACCTACGTGACACTTAATCAATGTTGCCAATTTCAAATGGGAAACAATCATGAAGAAAAGAGTAAATGGGGTTTAAAATTCAGTTTTGAATAGGGGGCGTGTCTAATAGTATGTCAAATTTGCATATATTTGCATATTTAGTAAAGTTTAGTTTTCTCATAGCTCTTCTATTTTTTATCCGATTTCAAAAATTCTTGCGTGACAAGCTTTTTAATTTAAAGCTCTGTTATATTTTGACTTGCGTTATCCTTTTAAGAAAGTGGAGACGATCCATTCTGATATATCGTAATAATGTAAGCACTATTTCTTGCTCTGTCGGAGCTGTCTAGCATAATCATTGTTTTTATATGGCTTCATAGAGTAGATTTGGTTATACAGACATAAGAAATAGGCAGAAATACATGCTTAGTGTAAAAATGAATGGAACAGAATTATGGACTAAACTCATAAAAGGAATAAAAGAAATAAACACATGAGTCTCTCCACATACAATTTATTCAAAATAACACTAACAACCGATATTGCCATATTATTAACACATGCTACAATTTAAAATACACACTTATGACTTTTTCTATAGCTTTTGTTGAAAAGTCACGTGACACTGTCGTGGCCACACTTTTCTTTGTGTCACGTGCCGTATGTGGCAGTCGAATGACTGAGTCAGGAAATGATTCATGGGGATTTCTATGGGACCAGTACAAGAGCGAATGAGTTTGTACAGCCAAAACATTGAATCCGAAATAACATAGAAGAACAATGACGTCACCACTCGCACAACCACAACCAACGCTCACCAGTATGGCGCCTGGAATGTCACTGTAGGGCGTCTGCAAAAAGGTGAAAACAATAATGTAAGGACTTGACCCCAAAATTCACAATCATAATGCTGTAATCCAGTTTATTTTCGTGTATAACTTCTCTCCGCTATATTCAAGGCAGGTAGTTTTCAACGAAATGTTAGCGTGTACGAAGTTGTTTTCCCATATTTTCGAAACAAGAGTTTACGTCCGGTTTCACTTTGACAATATAAATATGAAACAAATCAGTCTGGCACGGCGAAACGCGAACATTAATTGGAACTGCAACTAATTAGTTTATAGTATTTAATTTTCAATATATAGCACGGAATATTTCTAATGAAGTTCGTATAATAGTCTGAATTAACCCCCACCTTTAACTGTCTGTCAGGAAAGACAGTTTAGGAAATTGTAATATAGCATTAGCTTAGCACAGTTTTCACACCAAGTCATAATTATTCTCAAATTAAATCTTCATTCTACATCATTAGCAAATATACCTGAACAAATTAATACCCGGGTTGTGTCCCCTGTTAAACTAAGCGCTCAATTAATTACCTTAAGAGGTAAATCTGATATATAATGTCGTTTCCGCCAGTTTGGTGTACTTTAGGGCTTATTTCGAATGTAATGCAATAGTGTTTGAACAAGACTGACTTTGTTTTAAAGTGACATGTGTAGAAAGCAAGCATTTATCACTGTCAACACAAATATACTTAATTAAACGATTTCATGAGACTTTCTATTTTTCATTCCTTTTAGGGAAATAGTTGATAGTTTTTGGCATTAACTGCCGATTATAAAATTAACAACCATATGATTTTAAATGTTTCTGTAAATCGTAAGTAGAAAATACTGAACAACTTACCGCAATCTTGGGTTCATTCTTATAATTCTGAAAAAAGAAAAAAAGGTGTACTGTTTAAAAACAATTGAAATGGAATGTGAGATGTGTGGCCACAGCTGGTCAGAAAAACGTGTGTATTCAGTGTGTATTCAGTGTGTATTCATACAATAATAGACTATAGTTATATTTTACGCATTGAGCCGTGACTGCACTTTGATAATTATATATTTTATAATGGGTCATAGGTCACGGGTCAAATCTTATTATAGCAGCTGTTTTCATAATCAGCTGCTGCATAGGTAAAAGTTGATAAATGTTTTTTTTTTAAATCTATACTAATTTATTTAATCTCGATTGAGAAACCAAGTTATTACAACTTATATATATCGCTCTTGAGACTCACTCTAGATGGAATCAACATCGAAAAGAAAGAGAGAGAGGGGGAAATGTGGAATAATCTGCGTTTTGCCTAAGGACCACTTGATGATGCACAACTTTCAGAACTTCTTATAAGGAAATGAAAAAATGATGAAAATTAATATTTTGCTCATGCTACGCATATTTAACAAATTGTTAGTACATTGCCTTTATAACACTATAAAGGTATGTACTTTCTCTTTTAAATTGAGCAGAGTGTTGAGTTATGTTAATAAATAACCGGTACTCAAATAAGTTACTTTACTACAGTCTGAGAAAATTGTACTAATGGCTATAACTTTGCCATTTCTTAAGAATTCTTCATCAAACTTTAAAATTGTATTGCTTATGATAATAGGATCGTGATGCCGCCAAAGTTTGTAGGTCAAGGTCATATTTGACAGGGTTATGCCCCTTTTTGTACTTAGATTTTGTCAAGAAAACTTAAAGTTGGCTATAACTTTGCCGTTTCTTAAGATTCCTTCATCGAACTTTCAAATTGTATTGCTTATCACAACTCTTTTGTCAAATGTTTTGGGTCATGGTCATATTTGATAACAGTTGCTTTGAAAGATATTAATTTTCTTGAATAGTTAAGCATGATGTCTTGTAAACTTCTTGGTTATTCTGAAAAAGTGTAAGAGGGCGACACAAGTGTTTTACTGAACACCTATCTAGTTTTATATAAAATCATTTTCATTAATGGATAATATATCAATTCATTAAAAAACAGCAAATAAGCAATAAATCAATTATCTATAAATATCAATCAAATTTATTGTCTGGTTATTGGACTAAATGTACTGTAATCAGCAAGAAACTTAATCAAAAACCGTTGATTATCATCTTCTTTGACCAATGGATAACTTGGACATAGTCATTGGTTGTAGAGCTCTATGCATTGGGACTTGTAAACTAGAGTTGCACTATTAGAGGATATGCTAAAATATAACGAGATTATGTCTAAATCATACAGTTCTAATAAAACATATAATTATGGGAGGGGATCTTATTTGGCTTTTAATTATACATATGTCTAAACCAAATCTGTTCTATGCAGTTTTATTGCATAACATGTCATAGCTAGTTTTAGCGAAAAGTAATCACATAAAAAAAAAGAAATATGAACATGCACTTGATAGTGCATACTCTGCCATGTCTGGCAATATCCGTAAGAGTAATTATTTTGGGAGAGAACTGTCAATACTGTCAGTGTGCTCCCAATTCAAATTCATCATGCCCCATTCCTCATTTTGCAGCTTACCCAATACATTGTATAATTGCCACATGATAAAACTGTGATATTTGCAGTCTGAATACTAAAGTCAAAAGTCAAAATGTTTATTGGCATAAACAAATACATGTTTTTCTGAATACTGACAGTAAAGTTTCCTAACCAATATTAATTCAGTGATGACCCAAAGATCGCTCAAAATTTTTAAAAAGCATATACAATGCTTACTGTCTTAGTTCAAGTTTTAAATGTGTTTAGTGTTAGCATCTATGGTAAAAAGCCTCAACAAATATTCAGTTCGTGAGATCAAAATGATATGGCCTTCTGAACTATAGGTAACATTGTTCTTGATAACATAGTTTAACATATCAATTCTGAAATCGTGAATGAGAAGTTAAAACATCAAGAGATAGGCCGTGACATTCACGTTCTACTGTAATTTTACCAATTTTTCATACTTTGAACAAGACTTAGACAAAGCCTTCCTTAGCAAAATAAATGGTCGTATGTTTGGTCGTGGGAGTCAGCACTAGTAAATTTCAGTGCTTACTTTTTAGTTTCAGCAAATGTCAAAGTTGCATCTTCGTGTCATTATCTGATATTGAGACAATGTTGTTTTTTCAAGAACTTAAGAAGTTCACTTACATTGCACAATTTTTATTGTCATAAATCACGACCTCATTTTCCCATGTTGCCACGTCCATCTTGGGACAGGAGTGCGGTTCATATAAGTACTGCCTTGGTGACTTCGTCGCTGGAACCGGTGTAGTTGTGCGTACAGGTTGGTGATACACCTGTGGAACGACCTTCACTTGCTGAACAGGTGCTGCCGCTCCTTGGCCACCACCTGCTGCTGCGTATACAGCATTGGCCTTTTTTCCTGAAGTGTAATTAAGGCCAATGACTTTCCAATCCTCATCCCAATTGTTATTTCTTTTCGAAATTCATTTTTTAAAAGTATTATTCAAATAATTATATTTTTTAATAGTTTACTATATATATTTATTTTAAAACTTTGGACTTTGTCAAATTTTAATTATATAAGAAAAGAAAAACTCCAGAATGTATTAAGTCGCTTTTGTTATATACATGTACATTGCAAGAACATTTTACGACAAAACAGAACGCTGAAACAACTGTAACAATCAAGTTAATACAAAAACAGCTCGCTAACTAAAAGCTTCTAACTTTGTAAGCACGACGAAGCACCCATGTCACACATACAAGCCAGAGTACGGTGTTTCCACTGTGTCGTCTTTCTGTGAATAATTATCTCATAGTCGCGCAATCTATTTAAATGCTATTTTAACTGATTCCAGAATCAAGTGGCTGCCATTGCAACGATGGAATAGACATAAACCATGCTCTTCTATAGCTTCATTATGGTAAAGTTTCTGAAATTTTCGCCGAGAAAAAGTAAATGTCAAAGAGTGGCATGTACGTGTGCAAAAATGAAATTTTATTATTTACTGATTCCAACAAACATGAACTGGCTATTATGTCTACGATATATACTTTTAGTCTAAATACACATATTTATATATATAGATATACATACATAGTCATCTAATCTCAAAGTGAGGTGAAAAAAACACCTGCTTTGAGCAATGTTCATTGGAATGATATATAAACAGAACGATAAAACTGCACACAGTATAAGCCAGGACAAATTTCAACAAAGACGTGAGCATGGTTTGTAAAGAAATAGTTTGTCACTTTGAAAGGCACGGGACTATACAAAAACATTTCAGTGGAACACAAAAACCGTCTCACAAACACGAAATGGTGTCAAAATGGAATATTAATGTGGTATTTCCAGTGAACAAAAATTTAATTACATGCAAAGACTTTTTTAAAATGTATACTACAGCATGTGTTAGGAAAGACACACTACGTTGGTTCATCACTGAGCTTTCTTTCTTTCTTCAACTAGTCTCAACGTTGAATCAATGTAATGTGGCTATAGTATATGTTATATTAAATTGGGAATATTCAGTACATAAATATCTGTAAAAATATTTCCAGTTGGGCACCACTGATTATTGCGTATATGGTGGCACAGTGACTTCGGCTTTATTAAATATCCACGCTCCTTGTACCTTGGGTAGGTTTTGTTTTCACTACCGGGGCCATGGTTGGAGCAGGTGTAGGGGCCGGTGTTGGGGCGCGGGTAGTTGGTGCTAGTGTGGGAGCTAATGTTGGCGCCGGTGTCGTTGGAGCAGCTGTCGGTGCTGTGAAGGTAAAATATATTTAGATATGAATAATGACATCAAGATATTTTAAAATTCGAGTACTCATCTTCATTCTGTAAAATACCACGAACAACGAAAATCAACTATTGTATCAGAACAGTGATATATTCAAATATTTTGTCAACTTTCACATAAGAATTAGAATAATTCATAACAACTGCTGGTGTATTCTTATTTAGAGCATCTAAATTTGCAAACAGAATATCGCTAGCGAAACCAAAGTCTTACCAGGTGTTTTCGGTTTTGGTTTTGGTTTGAGGTTCTTTGGACGTCTTCTACGAGTCTTAGGTCGCTTTCTTTTGTGCTTTGGTTTTGGTTTTGGTTTTGGTTTCACAGTTGTTGTAAGCACTTCTTCGATTTCGAGCGGTTCGGTTGGTTCCCCCGGTATGGGTGTTGACATCATTCCCGTCGTACCGTAACCTCCACCGGGCGGACCTTTTGTGGGCAAGAGCATTTTATATATCTGTTTCTTCAACTAGTCTTCACTTTCACGATATTTGACAAGTACATAAAGAAGTTGTTAGCAAGAGTTTGGACGTGCCTCTCATGATGCTTACAAGACCTACTTTTTCGTTGCTTTTACATGATACAGATATTTCCGATACGGTTTGCAAAAGTTTGTAAACTAATTTTCCGTTCAAAATAGTGTCATTCGTAGGGTAAGAATATTATCTGACAGCTAAATTTTATTGGTAAAAAGTAATACACTCAAATTAACAAAAGAAAGCCAGCCGTTAAAAAGGGTTTAAATTCTAAAATTTATCAGTACTACTCAAGTTTGCATTACATGTAAACATATCTTAACAATACTTATATTCAAAAATTTGTGTTTGCTAACGGATACATAAGCCAATGTATGTTTTGAATCAATTTTTCTTATCGAACGCATTGTATTTGTCTAAAAGGTCACAACGCAAAATACCAGCTTAAGTACAGCACACGTCTTGACCCAAAACTTAAAACGTCCGAAACTATAAAACAAACTTTGATAAGAGACATGTATGGGTGTAAATCTTTGTCAATTGATGTGCACAGACAAATAAGTATACATTTTTATAATTTCACCTATATGATCTTTTAGAATATGTCTTCATCTGTCAAATGAACATCGGTAAAATATAAGCAAATATTATTCCTTCGAATTACTTTACAAGTTTGGAGGTTGACTGCTTTTTTAATCTGTATTTTTTTGTGTCGCAGTTTTCAATAGTGCTGTCTAGGAAAACGGAACGTTTTAACTGACAGATAAAGGTTACCAATGACATTTTAGGATGCCTTGCATAGAAAACAAATTGAATACAAGAAGCTAACGCTAAAATCCGAATTAACGTAAAAGGCATTTTGAACACGATGACTTAAAGTCCCAGGATCACTTTGAATTTACTGACATAGTACAATCAATTTAGTGATGTGTTCATGAAAGATTCGTGCTATGTTCACTCTAAAACATTGTTGACATATGCCTTTCTTTCGTGGTCAAGTCATTTCTTCACAAAGAAGAGAAGCCAGAAAGTTTTTTTTATTGTTTTGTAATGTCATTAAAAATTCTGCGCTTTATTTCTAACACATCGATTTAAAAAGCAAAGTTTAGAATGTTTTTGGTACAATTTAATGTCATGTCCACCGGTAAGACATACTTCTTGGTAGAAAAAGAGCTACTTGTAATTGTGCTCCTAGGACTTTAAACATATTGATCAAAGAAAGAAACAATCATATGAATAGGTACAAATGATTTAAAGGTACAGTGACATGATATAAGTCTTTGAAACGACCGAGAAGATAATACTGAAGGAAGTGATTATTACTTATATTGTGGTTCGGATATATATTTCAGTACCACTGGAATTATGTAAACCTTTCTTATCTAGTCATGTGATGCGTAATCAGAAATGTATGAAAAATAATACACATACGCAAAGATTACTAAGGGCTTGCCGACCCTCTTTGTCTTCAGGCGAATAATTTTTTTTTTAAAGTTTACTTACTTTTGCAAAATAACTATATATGCAAAACAACTGTAGATTGTTTAAGTAGATATCTTTTAATTTTAATAGATGCCTTTATTATACAACACAACTTCATGTTAACGATTTTAAATAAAATGAGGGTGTAATCATATGCACTTATTAAATAAAATTATTAATTTCAAAATTAAATTTGGACATTTCAGTGGATTCATATAAAAGGAACAATGTTAATGTTAACGATTTTAAATAAAATGAGGGTGTAATTCTATGCATTTATTAAATAAAATTATCAATTTCAAAATCAAATTCGGACATTTCAGTGGATTCATACAAAAGGAACAATGTCGGACAGAGAACAAATCTCATACTTTTGTAATCCAGTTTGGAAAAAATATATTTGCCTGTATATACTTAATCAAATTCAAATCAACCAAAATTTCCAAATCTGCAGTTTATCTCCTTGATTAAGTTTCAGAGAAGTGTTTATTTTTATTTAAGAAAGACGAATTATGTCTAAACACTCTATCTTACTTTATATTCGTCAACTTCATTTTGTCAACATTAATCGCTTTCTTTTGGAATAGCTCACTCGTTAAATTGTTTTGAGAACTTTTTTGGCTTTTTTGCTTGTTGGCGTGAGCTCACATTCCTCTACGCTTTTGTTTATATATTATTTTTTTGTAATTTTCTACTGACGAATTTCATTGCGTTTATGTAAAAATAAAAGGACATATAAACAAGTTCCAACAGTTCTTAGATTTTTCATGTCTGTATGTATACATTATTGCAATTATATTAAAATATATTCCAGTAACAGGTCACAAAATAAACACTACTTAAAATACCATTATAATTTTAATAGACATTTTTTGTGGTATGTATCACTTCCTTAACATTTGCAAATTGTCATATTCATTTTTACCTGAATAATTAATTATCATTTTACTTCTGACATAAATATAGTCAACTACTGAACAGTCTTTAAGCAGTAACGGAAGCATAACAAACATAAATAAATACCATCCAATCCACAGCCAACAATATGCGTAGCTCTTTTTTCACATTATTACGAAAATAATTTGAATATTCACACTGTTTAAGTACATTTTCTTATTAAAGCAAGCTTTAGTAAATTATTAGACAGGACAAAATGCAAATATTATTTAGCTGATTATTACTAACAAAAATGACATTGGTATATCATTACTTTAATTAGTTGTAAAATTTATATTAAAGAACCCGGCTAAAGGGTAATCTTTTTTTCTGGGGAACTGCAAACACTTTAGTAAGTCTTTTACACATATGCCAAACGCAGGAAAAATGCCAAATAAAAATTATATGCGATACAAATTATGAAATAATCTATCACATGATAACTGTTGGATGTGATTTCTTTTCTTGATTGTTGTATTATGTCTCGACGAGTTTTAAAGATATAAAGAAAATCATTAATGGCCAGCTGCATCTTGCTTTCTATATCATTATGGACTTAACTCTCAAGAGCATGCTACAGTATGTGTTAAAAACGAGCAAGGTCCCTGTGCCTTTGACATTTGCCTATATGACCCGAAATCGTTATATTCAGCAACTAGACTTCATGTTGCTGTTTCGCACCAAGTTTGATGAAAATCCAACGAGGGATTTGGAGATGAAGAACAGGGAAGGTGAGGTGTACAGACAGACAGACGACAAGGTAAAACATATATATCGGAAGGCATATTTAACGCATTAGTAGCTCAAATTTTACAGTTAAAGACAACAGTGCCTGGTTAAGAACACTGATACATTCGAAGCAAATTTTGCCAAAGAAATTGAGAAAGACTTTTATTTAAGCCTATCGTCTCGTATTATGATTAAACGAGTAATGGCCTGTTTAATTAAATATGTGAAAACATAACGTGCTGTACGTAAACTGCTCAGATTTTGACTAAAATGAGGAAAGTCGAAACTTAACCGCTTGTCTTTTGTTCGTATCAATTAATGAAAGGAGAAACAAAAACCAATTAGTATAAGTTTGCAAAGGAATATTCATTAGGACATATTTATTGACAGACACAGCAATTGGTCCTTTAATTTCGAACTTGAACATCTAGCAAAAACTTATTCAGAGGTTTGTGCTTTCTTTCTAATTATTGCGTTTAATTCTATGCAAATTATTTGGTGGCATTTTAAACATTTGACATTTCCGTTAATTAAAACCAGTTGTGTAGTCGATAACTGGCATATGATACGCCCAGTTTGTCACAACTTGAGATAACACGAAATGTTGTACACATAGTTGATAAGTTTATGACTTTTTGAATAACATACAAAGAACTAGCTCAGAACTGGATTTTCTTTTGACAACACCTTACTATGTTCATTTCTGATCGTGTGCATACGTACTGGAAGTATTTCAGTAGCACATGGTATGTAGAAAACAAATATAAACACTTCAGCTCCCCTCGCTTATGCATGCTTCTTTTTGGTATATATCAAAAGAAGGGTTCTGTACCACAGCCATTGCGGTACTACTGCTTCTTAGACAAAATGTTGTATGAGAAATCGTTAAGAAATTTTCTTATCGTTTATTATGCAAGATATTAAAATGTCATATCCGGTGATATGTGTGGGTGTCAAAGAAAGAAAGTATGCAAGGTCATATTAGAATGTCGTGGTTACACCTTCACTCATTAAATAGCATTTGAAGTGGACTGACTTTTTCGCTACCGCATATGCTTATTTTTTAATTTAAACTGTCATAATTATAACGACTTGGTAAAAGTCACATTATTTTAGAAATTTTGGCATGTGCACTGTCAATGTATTAATATATTTAAGGCGTCATTAGAATCGCTATAACAGCTCAGTAAATGGTTGTACTTCTAACATAAGTAATGTCTTTTGCGTCAAAAATGAATTACAGTGTAGGCTATTGTAACAGGTACTATATAATTGATTATGATAAAAGAAAATCATATTTTCATAAATGCAAATGCAGTTCTCGAAGAAACTTATTCTACCAAAAATCAGTACCACATGCTGCACTGAATGTTTGTTTCATTGTCATTTCACGTTTTACCTATTGGATGCGTTAATTATCAATACAGGATTATTTTAATCGTTGTTATAGTTCATTATATTTATTTACTATATGACTTAAACCATGTGTGCTAGTTTTCACAAATATAGTAGTCCAAAACCCGAGTTCTTTTCCTTTCACCACACTAACATTTAGTTATCGACAACCCAGTGATATGTAGTATTAAATAAAATGTGTCTACTCCAATTGTTAAGTTTTATATTCCCTAAAACATAATAAAACAAACACTAAATTAAAAGATTAGGCACACTAAGCTCTGTGTCATAGATGAGCTGATATGCACTTACAGTATTGAAAATATTCAACTGTGACTGCCCCAGAGGTGATCAAAATATAGTTCTTAATATCTATAATGACAACAACCACTGCCACAGTAATGTAACGTCTTTTAAGTGGCACATTGAAACAGCTGACACATTCCTTTAAAAGCACGATTTCTCTATGAGATACAATATGACGCGACATGAGGATCTGGTACCAAGCTGTGTAACTTCGTGTTTCGGTGAGTCTCAGATAAAGTTGGTTTAACTGCATACATGTATAACATATTTACACCTTTTTTAAACATAGTCGTTAACTGCTATGCACATAAACTATAAAAAAATATAACCCGGTGAAACCATTCACGTTCTTAAATAAATATGATGTTTTGACGAAATTAATATTTTGTTAAAGATAAGTGCTAAAAACTGTCTATACGTTCTTGTCTATCCAGTGAGACGTACGCTTTAGAAAAACTTCAATCTGCAAACTACAATTTGTCTGAAATACTGATTTCGCATCATTATGATAAGATTGTTCACAGGCAGCAATGCAAACGTTTGATGAAACCAAACAGTTTGAGAACACATTTTGATCAGCCCTCATCTACCATTTAACGAAAATTCAGATAAATCAAGTGCATATCACACCCATTGACATAATATATTTATACTGAACTGTGTGTTAGACTACCTCTAATCATGTCCAATAAATCAGCGTTGTGAGTCAACACACTTCAATGGCTGTCATAGTAAATATCATTTACTCGGGCGAATTTGCTATATTTCACACCAAACCCCATTTTAAAAAAAATGCCATTTATAGAAAAAAGCGTATAGAATATACAGACACTTGTAAAACTTCTGTTAATGTCACCAGTTTCATCAGGCACATTAACATGATACGGTTGATTGTCATTAAACCTACCATCAGCTAAACAATGTACAGAGAAAATGACATTTACTACGTAGCCATAAACATATATTCACCGAAGTTTCTTGCATTTCCAACGGTCAACTTAGGTCCAAATCAAAAATACAGAAATACGCTGATGAACAAAGGAAAACTATACATATAACGTTTAGATATTACGTGATTTAAATCACTAAATTTATTCTTTTAAAGTTACGAAAATTCCAACTATTGCGTTGCCTAAATAAAATTATCATCAACAATAATGTATTCTATTTTAAGTTCTTGAAAATAGATTTTCACTACGAAAAGCATTAAAAGTATTGATTACGTTAGAGATGTAAAGTTTGTAAATAGAGTAAGCGTTTTCCTTTGTTTTGTTGAACATGATTCCCCTTTACCTTCCCTCTCATTCTCTATTTCACGCTCACCAGTTGTTTGGGCCATTGCAAAGTCGACTGTCACGGCTGAAAAATAACAACCAATGGTGGATCATAAGAGATTCAACACAATATATTTTATGTAACACTTACCTTTCTGGGATCTGCTCTTGCTTTGCTAAAGTGAAAATGAGTTATATCATTATTGTATTACAGCAATTTATTAAGATGATCACGGATACGAATTCAGTTTACGGCGGATTTTGACTGAATCATTCACAATCGCTTCTGGTGCTGACAGTGCTCAGTGCCCCAGTAAGAAGTCATCGTTTGGGAGGAACGGGATTATATAACCGCTGAAAAATAAAACAAATTTACATAAAACGTTAGAGACTGCTGACTGTAATTCTTATATTAGCACACTCTGTCGTTTTTCTTTCTAGAAGTTAAATGCTGGATTTTGGCTACCTTAGGCAACATGCTGGAAAGTTGTTGCTTCTTCTGCTATTCAAATAAGCACCAAACATGTGCTCCTCCTCTTCAATCGAAAACACACGATATACAATAACAATATATTTGGTGCAGCATATTTGCGTTTGAACGGCGGCGGCAGTTTTCGCTCGCACATTGGCCTTGCGTTTGCATTAACTGTATCTGCGGCGCAGTTATAAAGTGACAGAAGCGACGGTAAAAAAAAAACATCTCAAAAGTTTTAAAAAATTTGATCATAAAAGTTAACGAGCTGCACCTATATATATGATACCAATGTACATCATATTTTGCAGGAACGTTTAAGACCGACTTGACTACCAGTTGAAGAGAGCTTGCTTGTTTTTAACACTGAAACAAGATCAGATAAAGAAATCAGAGAGAAAACTTGAAGCATAATATTTATACACCACAGTAAGTCGTGGTACAATTTTTTAAGCTTAGCATCTGTAAGTGCTGTTCAACCAGGAGGCAGTTCGTGAAATAAGACAGACCCGAACCTGAAGAACACAGAATGTTTTCTTCCCTCTCTAAAGATATAGGACAGACAATAAAGAGACTAAGCGTCCATTTAAACTTCCAAAAATGCAAACTCTAAACGTTCAAATCTGCAAAGAACATCAAAGATTTCCTCCCCACTCTTAACATATAGGGCAGACCATAAAGAGACTTATAGCCGATGCATTGTTTTAAGAGTTCAAGGAATAAGTACTAAAGAAGTCAGTATTTACCATCAAATGCACAATGGTTGCTTACAGAAGAAAATAATTTAATACTTATTGCTTCGAACTGTGCTTTGCTTCACTCACCAGTAAATTCGTAGTAACCTGAAAAGAATGATCAACAAAGAAACTAGTCAAAACTTTTAAAGTTGAACTGTTCTTTGCTCATCCCACGATACAATTTATTAAATAGTGATTAACGAAGATAATAAACCGCTTTAGAATTATATCATTTACTAACAAGAGTAAACTTAGAAAGAGTAATTGAAGAATAAAGTAAAATAGGCAAATAACGACTTCGAACTCTTCTTTGTTCTTTCCACCAAATAACTTGAAAAGAGTGACAAAGAGAAACAGCAAAATATAAATGCTTTGAGCTGTACTTCTTTTATTTGTTTTACCAGAGAATGTAGAATGGCTGCTGAAGAAAGCGGATAAATTCTACCTAACGCTTTGAATCAGCAGAGCAAACTAGCGAAAGTGATTATGGAATGAAGAAGATCAATTTCATTTGACTGGATCTTCGCTGGCAAAGGGTAGCTTGTAGAAAGTGATTCATGGTCAGAATAGAATTTTCAATTGTTCTTAGCTTCACGCAGCAGATAATGACACCGAAGGTTTGAAGCTTTGTTCTGGCTTTACCTGTTTTCTTGAAATCTGGATAGTCTCATGATGAATTGAAAAAGTATGCTGTAAAAGAAATCTGGAAGTACCACATTTTACGCAACTGACCCAACACCTGACTGAAGAAAAGGGAATGACACTGACAAATGTACATTCATCAGAATCAAATGAAAGTTAAGTACTCCCGCTGGAGTTACCACAACCTGTTAAAACTACGTCTTACGATAACAAAAGCTAGAGAGCGGTGATACACACTAGACGATTTTCATCAAGTAGTGTATGACAAGGTGAAATGATACAACAAAACAAGGAACGAGCATTATCAAAAGCGTGAAATGAAGCGTTCTTTTGAATAAACCAATCATTATCGTGTTCTGGAAAACGAGATTGGAAGCAAACAGAAAATTGCACATAACAGAGCTTTCTGATCATATTTGTCTTTTCTTGTTACCGTCACCTCCCGGGCTTACCAGTTGTTGGTGCGTACTGGCTCTGTACATGGCTGAATGTCAAGGCTGTAACAGAAAGTCATATACGTTAACCAGTTGGTCCTTTCTTTCAACCATTTCATCCTTTTTTTGTTTAAAAACACGCTTAGTCGAAATTTACATTAACTGAAAAGTAATGGAGAAATACATGCCTACGTTTGAGGATGATCATTCCCGACATTAAGGAAAGTTATGTCTGTAAACTATTTATTCATGTTCAGACATTCTATAATCAGTTTGAAGTTTTTCAACAAAGAAACAGAGTCAATGCAAATGCTGATACTGTCCCAAACTACATTGAACACACTGCATCATATATAACCAGATTCCTTTTAACACAATAATCTCATTCGATGGCAATGTTGTTCCTTTGGTAACTATATATATGTCAAAGGCAAATGTCCTTGTGTTAATAAATGAGACAAAAGAAGAAAACACGTTTATTTAGTTGAGAAATATTCACATAAATTATTTGTGTAGATAAATGCGATGTTTAATAAAGTCAGTCAGTAAGAAGTAGTTATAATATAAAGATGAACACGAATCGTCATATCCTTGTCCTTTTAAATGTATTTATGGGTGGCCTTAAGGTTGTTGTTTCGTAAATAGGCATATACATAATGTATCATTAAAAACATCTATACAACTTTATCTTCCTTCACTTCAACATAATGAAAGCTCGACCTCTCACGACGCAGTGTTCTGAATAAACGACGAAGTATGTTAGAGTACATGTAATTTAAAAATATTCTTTGAGCTATCCTGTGTAGACTACGGGAATTCGCATATGTTTTGTTACTATACTTCTGCATTAACCGTGCAAGATACAAAATGACTTATCATACTAGACTGACGGTTATAAGTTAAAGAGGAAAAACGGGAGTGATATAACTTCGGGCTCTAATTACAAAAGCTGATTTGAGACATGAATTTTATCAAGCTTATACCTCAAGATCATAGACAAACAAATTAAACATGTGGATGGAGTACTGACATGAAATACAACGTCTTCAAGCTTATGTGACGAGATGAGATGAACATATGCCTGAAGTTTAATGAAAATCCTTCCAAGAGTTTTGGAGTATTGTTACATGACCTTTGAATCCGAGAGTAACATTCACATTTTTCATGATAAATTAACATTTGACCCAATTTTAAAGAAAATCCTTCAAAGGCTGAAATAGATGTTGTCTGGTGACCTTTGATCTACATTTGACTTTGACCTTGAGCAGGATTCCAGGGTTCAGAAGATAGTCACAGCCCGGGCATAAAATACTGGTATATAAATGTATATAACTTTTGAGCCCAAAGTGACATTGACCTTCAAGGTAGCACTTGCAAGACACACCTTTATGGTATGGACAACAGCTGTGTGAAGTTCTTTTAAAAGTAGTTACATGCTGGACATAAGATACAGGTATATCATCCCTTATAACGTTTTGAGCCCCAAGTGTAAATCGGTCCATGCATATAGAAGTTGAAGCGGCCACGAAGTGGGGACGGTAGGACTTTCAGATGATACCCAAATAGTGGTACTTATGTGGCTCCTTTTTGTTCCCTCTATTGTTTTTGCCATATAAGCCAACATATAGTCACATAACCAAAAACTGAGTGAATGACATCAAAGAAAATTTACTTTTACCTACTGTTGCCATAACAACCCAAGTGACACTTTATGGGTGTGGACAGACGGACAGATGGACTAATAACTTAATATCAAAGTATGTCGAACTTCTCGAATGTTCACATTTAGATCTACATACAAGACAAACAGAGGATCGTACCTCACCCAAAATCAATACAACGTTACAAAAACAAAACAAATTGAACACGAAATGGCTTTACACACAGACACCTTGAGTATGGAAAGTGACCCCTATTTCCTGGTCCCAGCCCCCCTGACCGGCATAATTTTATTACCACAGTACATCTAAGGTCATTCGTGCGTAAAGTTTGGTTGTTATCCAAATATGTTCTAAAATTTCAAAATTTTTGCATAACAGCCTTACAATATACAAGATATAATTGCTTGCCATGTTGAAATCACGTACATGCCTAGGATTTTGTCTCGTATTTTAACTGTTTGCACCAAATTACACGTGTTACCGGTGTCTTTCGACGCAGAAGGTATTTATCTTCAAGATGACGTGTGTGACAGTAACGGATGTTCACTGCTGCCGACAGAATTCCGCCAGAAACTCTACCGATATCCGAAAATTTGCCATATAGTTATAAGGCTGTTTAGCGAAAATTTTGAAATTTTAGAACATGCTTGGATAACAACCAAACTTTATGTACAATTACTGTATGACCCTAGATGTGGTTGCGCCGGGCGTGGGTCCTGGTTAGGGGTCCTCTCCGGTGCCTTTTCAGTGTTCAAGCAAGACTAAGGACTGATAGTGAATATGACATTTTTCGAATGACTAAGACACGAATCGGCAAATGAAAGATTCAATTGCTTATTAACTCATAAAAATGCCATATTGGTTATATGTTACCAAGCATTCTTGAAAGGAGACTGATTCATGTATATGTAATCTTGTTGTTTAGTGTTGTTTACTTCAGTGTTAAAGAAAAATTGTTTCTCTGCCCACCAACACTGACATAATTAATAGTGTATTAGAAATAATACTGGATTCCAAAAAAGATAAAAGTAATAATATACTTAATAACACTAGCTGGATTCCAACATTTACAAAATTACTACTGAAAATATTAATGGTTACCGACTCTGAATAAATTATAGTGTAAAGAAATAACGTTAGTGTCAACCTTCGCAAAATAGGGTTATTCATTAGACAATTTTGTTTATGTACGTTTACAGCAACATGGCTCCTAACAAAAAAAAAACACTATTTTTAGATATCTATATAAAAACCTTAGTACCGTTTTTTTCTCGTATTTTTACATTTGGATTATGGTAGGGTGGAATATCTGGGTCTAACTGTGAGCAGCCTCTGTCGAGAATCACATGTGCACTTCTCCAAATGCAACAACCTTTTTCTTTTTTACACTTGTTAAATACGAAGTGATAATGCTTTCCGACGCAATGGATCATTGTTTGTTTGCTATAAAATAAACCTTGACCGAGCTTGCTATGCGTAACAGCAGAAACGGTAACGGTACTTACTAATAAAACAGAATTAGGTCGAACGTGTTGACCGGAAAATGACCAATAAACAACACTAATTTACAGGTAATTTTCGAGTTCTGGGCGGTGTAATACAACTTCTCCATGCAACTTGCCGCTGTACGCAAACAAATAAGCCTTAAATCAAAACAACCTTCCCTAATTGAAATGCTCCATATATATCGTGGCATACTTATATACTAAATTATACTAAACGATAAAAAGTACAAGAGTGTATTCATAGAGTAAATGTTAGACCCAAATAACTAACGATTTTTCTGGCAAGATTTCAAAACTTAAACCAGTTAGAAAGCCCAGGATGTGTAAGATGACATATTTATGACACTATCGTATTATTTATTACAGGACCTGTATATTTTCCATTTTCGGTGACCGTTTAATGACAAAGCTCTCACGACTATTTACTGCCTTAATCTACGCTTTAATCGGTACAATACTGGTTTAAGTATTTACAAATGTTAAATATATACTACAATTTGCAGATATGCATGCGATGCATATCCGTAGAACTCAAAGATCTTTTTGTTTGGCTTTTGGCAAACATCGTCGCATTGCTTGTCAGACTTCAAGTAAAAACTAAATACTGCCTATATGCAGATAAATCACACAGAATGTATTCAGATATACGCTGACAAACACTTTTGTAAACGCTGTTGGGCGAGGAATAACATAGAAATAAGCAGGGTTATCAATTTTGCCTGCCTGGTGTAGACAAGACTCGACAATATAGCATCTTTTCAATTTTTCGGATCATTTGATGATAATGTAAAAGAATTGAAGTCTTTAAACTTTAATGTAGTTCCCTGTTTGAATATGTATCTAGTACACAGATAATGAAACTGTATAAAAACAATAAACCTCCAGATACCAGCAATCACAAGCATCACCTTCAGTAAGACCCACAGAGAAATAATACACAGAAGAACGAATCATCAGCTAGAGTCATAACATTTTGCATAGGTTTTGTTAACTTCACATGATGCTGTTGTATACATAACTTCTTTTAAGTAGTTTTTTTTTTTTGGGGGAGGGGGGTTATAAACAAGTATTTAGTTATTCCCTGAGATTATAAACATTACATGTTTTACAAAATATAAATTGGTTAAGCAAGAATGTATACTTGTAAAAATGTCATAGATAATCTCAGAGAAAGGCTTGATAACGACCTATAAAACCCGACACGTTGTTTTGAAAATAGCTATTTGATAAAAATCCCAGTGTTGCTCAAAGACCACCAAATGTTACTATCCGAATGGGCTGAGGGCATTCAAGCTTCGAATTATTGACCTAAAATATTGATGAAATGTATGTAAATTGGCATTTGTGTTTAAAATTAGGCATATTCTGCAAACTGACTGGCATGTCAAATGTGTTTAAGAGTTTGGCGAGTCAAAATGTGTCAAACCACTGTAAATATTCTAAGTCTACATCATTTTTATTTACCGTACTTCATTCCACAGTCTACTTCCTTGAGTGTAGTATCAGTTATCGTGCAATAACGTATACTTTATATAGAAATTATGAGTTTTCTGGTCTTAATTTACCACAAAAGAAATAAAACGGGCCACCTACACAATACACCAGAAACTATTGATGACATGTGAATAAAACTCGCACATGCCATAAACACAATAAACGACCCATGTGTTATGTACTAATGCCTGTTAACTACATCTAATGGACATTGTGCATAAATGTGGTCACCTGTCGTACGGTCATACGTTTCATTATTCATAGGCACTCTGTGTGATTCATTGCTTTAGTAACGGTTGCATATTTCAGATAAAAAAACTACGTGATAAATATTATCGTAAAATTTAACTTCGGTTATTCAGTTCTGTTGTTAATCAGCCTGCTCCATTCATAATAGCTTTATTAATATTGTATTGAATGATAGTTTTATTTAGATTTACTTGAAATGTCTGCAATGTCTTTGATTTTCAATATTCTTTAGTCTTACTTCACTTTTGACTATCTAGGTCAAAAACATAACATAAAATGCTCAACCAAATGATATATAACATAATAATGATAAACCAAATGTAAGATAACGTAATCTGCTCAACCACATGGAGACAGGGAGATATGAAAATTTAAAGGTTGAAGAAAGAAAATGCCTTTTTTGTAATGTAGTCGAGGATGAGAGTTATGTATTATTAGACTGTGATAATTATGATGATATCGATGACATCAATATCTATTTTAAAAATCAATTTCAGTAGTGCCAAACTTCTTAAGCCTATCAGATGAGGTTAAGCTCAATATACTTTTCACCAATAACTCACTAATAAGAATATGTGCCAAAACCTGTCACAATATTTGAAATAGAAGGATGTTTTATCGATGTAAATAATGCCTTATTTATGTCATGTACATTGTATTTCTTTCATCAATCACTTCCTTTTACAGCTTTCAAAAAGTAGTTGCTAATCAGTTCATCTACGGTCTTATTTTTAAAACAATTTAGTTAGTACATTCAGCACATTTTTTCTACATTCGGTTTTTTATTTCATTTGTGAAATTTAACTAGATTTTAATGTAATGATTAGCCGCTTCTCCTTGGTTTTATCATGTATTTATATATAAACGCCTTTGTTGCTTACACACAGGTAGTAAATACGTCGAGTCACATTCGTAGTAGCTCCGCCCAAACGATACCTTATCTAGTACACACTACTACTATACGACAGATCTCAAGCTACAATTGCACATATTGATTTTTATGAATCTAGTGCTTGATTCTTTTTGGAAAAATGGTTTATTTTAAACCTCGAAAGTTTATTTCATAAAACAACTTGTATTCAAACCGAACTTATTCGGTTCTACTATCAACACGAAACAAAGATTTTATACTTTTCTGTAATAAAGTCCATATGATAAAATGTTGATGGAGGAAAAGTGTCCTCGGCTAACTCGGGCTAAGTATTGAAATGTTTGCTGAGCTAAGAAGACACGGTTGTAAAGAGTCTCACTTATACGACAAACTATTTACAAACATGATTCCAAGAACTTTTCTTGCAGGATGTTTAGAATGAACTGTTTTAGGGCCTTTTATATTCTTGAATCACTGTTGAACCTGCAGAGAATATAGCACCCTTAATCATCTTTCCTGTATATTTTTTCATACGGAAATCCTTTCTAAAGCGTGATTAGAAATGTATGATACATGTATATATAACTGTTGTTTTGTTGCATCATCGCCGATTGTATTTTACGAGAGAATGTCTAGATCATTGAGTGACCACTCTTTAAACTTATGGTAAATTATATACATTATACATGCGCTCGCATGAAATATTTGTGCACAGTATAGCAAACTCCCGTGTACCATCTAAGATTCAGGTAAATGTATCGCGTACAAACTTGCGAAAAAGTCAAATCGTATGTCGATAAAAAAACACGAAATGAAAACATCAAAACTTGGCTCGATTGTACATGTAATCGTTACCAATTAAGTGAACGAAACTACTTATAAAACAAAAGAAATTTCATTTGTACTGGCGATAGGTCAACTGTGGCAAGTGATGTACTGGTAGTCCTAGAAAAAAAGACCTCGCATTTATTATCTTTAATTTTCACTTTTATGATATTTTACTTTTTATATTCATTGAGGAAAAGTCATGCTAACAAAGATGTAAAAAATAAACACCAAAAGTTAGAAAAATACAAATCATGAAGAAACAAGCATTATGTCTAGATAGTTGGACTACCGATAGAGGTTTTAACGCTCTACATTTTCTGTGACATGTGCGTTGTTGCATTTCTTGCTTTTACACTTTTAGCACTCTTGTAAGTCAAATACAGTACGTGCAAAGCATGCGCGGTTGTAACAAGATACCAGTTTAGTCGTATTTTATAATGCATAATATTAAAGTATTATGGCCGGATCATTTATAGAAGAGCGAAATAGAATGTATATTTACAATATTTTTATTCATTCTACTTCGACATATATTTACACTAAATTTATGTATTTAAAGTGAAATGACACTTGTACCGGATTTACACGTGCATGTTGTATGCGTATATTCTCTTCTTTGATGGGACTCTAGCACACAAGCAAGATGTACGTAACCACCGACTAAACACTATTGAATGCCGTAAACAATATGACCGATTTATATATTTTTCTCACTACACTTTATCTGATAGCTCATGTAGCTCCGCCTACAGACGCTTTAGTCATTCATTACCTGTATTCAATCGATACGCAACAAACACTGAAACGGCGCGCTATTATGAAATCTGCAGTAAACTAATGTGCTTTTGTTTTAATGATTAGTCTCTTATAATTCATAAATGAATGTCAATGTATATAATTTTAATGTAAATCTGTTTATGAATGTGTCTTGTGATATACATTGATGAGACTCTAATAAAGATGTATATATGGAATCTGATATAATCTGCGCAACCATATGAAATCTTCTAACATAATATGCTCAACCAAATAAAATCTAACATAATCTGTTCAACCAAATGAAAGCAAATACAATCTGCTCAATCAAATGAAATATGACATAAATGAAACTTGCCGAGTGTTCAAATTGATCTTTTAATGTGAAATGTTCGAAGTTGTTTTGATTTAAGTATATGTTGATTTTATAATGTACAGGACTAGTACACATGATTCAAGACCATTGTGAAAAAGTGTCAAAGAAAACTGTGTCGTTTGCCTTGACAAAGTCATCAGTTACTACGACTTTTTATGCAGATAACGTATTTGCTGATAAAAATACGTACATTGTTATTTGTAAACGGCGAGAGAAGAGTATATTTAAGATAGTGTTTTGTTTAAGGGAGGTATGAGACGGGTCTTATAATAGCTTGAATTAGCCTCCCGTCGTGTATCTTTGAAACCCTTTATAACCCTGTATCCTTTTTTCCAATTTGGTCCATTAATTCATCTTTTAATTTATTGATCTTCCTGAACTTTTTTTGTTATTTATTTAAAAATGTCACGTGTCTGTATCTATACCTTGTAATAATGTTGGCAATCAGCCATGATGTCACCAAATTCCATAAAAAATAGAATAATTTTCTAATTCGTCAAAGTCAGACAGAGAATTTGATCAAGACTCGGCCAAGTATGTCCTTGAATGCAGTTAACATGTCAAAATGTTTGTCAAAGTAACATTACGTGAAAACGTTTGTTTTCGTGTAAGATATCAGTAACCTTATCGCTCTAAATATTTTGGACATGGTCATCAACTATGACATTTAGAGTAAAACAAACCTGCATATATTTAAAAGACTTTGTGCTTTAAAAACTTTTTTTCTTCTGTTTACATTATATAAATATGGATATTTTTCAAAGATTTAATTAGCACATATGTCAACAAAAGTATAAATGTCAGCTTTTTATTCACATACGTTAAAGTACAAAAACACAAACTTTATACCTTGACATAAAAATTCAGTCACCTCTCGTGCATAAACAAGAGTTACAAACAAAAAGACACGCATTCATTAGTACTACATAGATTTTACTCAGACCTGTCAAGAGAACATTTTCATTAGTTTTATCATGACATTTGTATGAGTAATTATATCATCAAAGAAAAAATCATAAGACTTTCATATTCTATGTTATGACATTAACTTGTATGACCTTTGTGTTGAAGTAAAAATAGAACAACCGAAGGTACTTCCCATGGTTGCAGGTCGTAAGTGCACGTTAAGGTAAATCTTCCAACACCATCAAGTGAATGGCGCTACTTTAAAATATCGTTTTCAATGCTTTAGCAGTTTTTTCAACACTGTGTTTAAGCAAAGGATACCTAGGTTTTTTAAAGTCTTGAGAGTTTTAAGATTAATAGGATCGCCATCACTGCCGGCCAGAATTGCCAACATACGCAACTATTATCAACATCGGATTTTAGAAAATATAAAGAGTTACGAAGAATATAATCAATTACATCGTCATAACTTTATTTCTGTCATAAATTCAAAATATGTATTTAAAACAAACCTTGATCAAATCCTTTTTATTCAAATGTATAAAAGTGATTAAAATACTTTAAGAGTAATTTGGTCCATTTTTACATTTATATCAAGCACTTCTACATATTTTTAGCCCATATATTTCTAATTAGGCATTGTTCGAGGGATTCCAAAATAAACCGAGTTGTACATTATCTGACTGACAAACACCGTGAATGATCTAACATTTTGTCAATAACAATTCTAATTAATGGAAAAAAGTAATTAATTATTGATCCTTCTGAGTTAAATTTATGCACTGAAAACCTTTTTTTCAAAACTAAACTGTGATTGAAAATCTGCAACAAAAAAAGCAAATATCCGCAATCCGGAAACCTACTAACATGAAATTTAGTTTTTGACACTTAAAATCTGCTAAAATGAAGTTTGGTATATGTACAGTTAATCCACAACTTAAGGCTGCTAAAGTGATGACTCTGTATCAGGTGGAATTGTAATAACCCTCGCCCCCGGAAGGCGTATGACCAAAACCCATTTCACGAAGACAAATTAAACTTTAACATGAAAAAACTGTATTTGTTTAGCAGAGGCAACACTGTACCCCGTCGTTAATAAATTCAATATTAAGATGTGACATTCGGTGAGAAAAGGTCAAAAGTTTTACTGTAAAAAGTTTATAGCTACATCTGACCAGGATTTTAACAAATAACACGTGAATGTCTTTAAATATTAATAGATTTATTAATAGTTTTATAAAAGCTATTAACTATTTAAAGATGTAGGTGTGTTTGTGGTATGTCCATAACTGCCTAAACAAAACAGTCTACCAGAATAATTATGCAGATTATATCATAAGTTAAGTTTGTACTGGATGTATAAATTAATAGAATAACAATAACACTTTTGTTGTCACAATAAGCTTGTAAATGTTGTTGAAAGTCTGTTTAAAACAATACGTAAGCTTTATAGACCGGGTCATCACATGTTACGTTAGTTCCACAATGGCTTTAGTCCTTCATGAAATCTAGTCCTACAGCTTGAAACTTTCAAAAACAATGCGACATAACGCACGTGCTAATGTTTAGATGAATAAACATGGGATATAATTGCAATATCGTACAATTTATCATATCTCTAAAAATGATGTTTATATTATTATTTACGCAAATAAGTTGAAAATGAGGCTTGAATAATCGTGACAATCTTAATGTTGTAACATAGGAAATGTCCCAAAATAGAAAGTTTTATACGTAAAAACTTTGAAATAACGAGCAGAACCATGTTTTATGGCGTGTAATAATTTCAACAAACTTTACAATTTTGCGGTTAAGCTTCTTAAGAATTAATATATTTAGCAAATGTTTGACAGTTGTCTGTAAATGAAAATATGTCTTTGCTGCTGTTGTATGACCATGCATAGTAACTTGGGACAAGTTACTACTGACTCCTAACATGGAAGAAGCCCAGCAAATGGGTAAGGAGCCGCGAACTTTTCTGGCTCAGGGTAATCAGTTGTAGACCTTTTTTTAAAGAAATGAGTGTCAAGAGTAGAGAAGATTATATAACATGCATTTGGTCAGTGAGTGCTGTGATTGGTGGTGTTTAGAAATTACCGTATCTTATCTTATTCAGAGGCAAATATTTATTGAAATGTTATCTTATCTTTTATCTAAAGTTATCTGATCTGAAATATCAAAATTCGGAGCACTAGGCAGTCTTACAAATGAAAAGGATGTTACAACTGGCAGAAGGTCAGTAAAATAAGACAAGATTAATCAAAACGCACAATGCACTGTATGACCAATAGTGTTTTCACTAATGTAACTTTTGGCTAGCCATTTTGTAATGGGTCCTAATACTTAATGGTATGTTTTCTTGCCTAAGGTGTAATTGCATACCAGCTAAGCATGTTATTATTAAGCTAACGTTGTCTAGGGATTATGTAATTTGTAAATGTCTTGTTTTTTTGTTTAGATGGTGATGAAATCTAGCACTGTAAATACTCATATATAAAAGAATTATAGAACTGAGTTCAACTTATTCTAAAATAATGTTGACAGATACATGTCTTTTATATTTCTGTCGCTCCTTCATGGATAGCGTTTCTTATTTATTTGCAAAGATGCTTTATACTTCAGAAATTGACATTATTCGAAAGTAAATTTAACCACAATTTCTGTGTCTGAATATGCAAATATTTGTAGTAAGCTTGACATTGTGTCAGATTGTAACAAAATGTAATAAAAATGAAGACACCACATTAAATATGTACATAATTAATGTAGTGCTGGGCAAGAAAACAGGCTTAAACTATCACTCTCATCAGGAGGAAATGCCTCTGCAGTGTGCATTTGACAAAGCTACTAGAAACTTCTATTGTTTTAAATAACATTTAAACATGGCATAAATTTATTAGTTATATCTTCAACAAAACAGTTAACCTTTACATGAGAATATAGCGCTTGAAGAAAATCCGGATTCGCAATCCCGCCATTCTGTTAATTTTCACACTTCTGCTGCAGATATTACTACAAATTGCGTAAAAATAACAGCACAGTAAATGTGTATCGCATGCTAACGGTAAAAGCTGACTGAAGATTTACACTAAACATTAAGACTGACTGACTCGTTCATGTTACACTCTATATGTTTTTTTTTTTTTTTTTGCTTCTAATCAACTGTATTGCGGCACGTAGTAGTTTGTGTAGAGACACTGGTTCCCCTGTAGTGTGGTATGACTTACACATTCGCCTTTGCACAAACAGTTGTATAACAGTTATTGTTTAGTGCAAACACAGATCTATGAATAGCTACACATCTAAAAACTTATAGCGTTTCTTAGTTTATCTTTTTGAGAGGTTTGTGCTGAGATTGATTTGAAATTTTGCTCAAAAATCAATATTTAACAACATTTGCCGGCCAGAAAAAGATTTTTACCAACCGAGAGAAAACGATAACATTTCTACGTACAAACCATTTTCAACTAATACATCATTAGTGTACACTACTGTATAGCCCTATGACTGAATAGAATTTCACTTGTAAGTTTTAGCAATTACTGGAGCTATGACTATTGTCAATGTAGATAAACAAAATGATCGCAATCGATCAAATTATCAACTTCCGGTGTACGCTTGTCAACAGCGGTGGCCAGAAACAATTCAAAAAATGTTTGTGCACAAAGTGGTTTTGTATGTGGATTACATATGCAGTATAATAATATTTAATTTTCTCTCTCTGTCTGATGTCGTGCCAGTGACATAAAGCTTTCTTATTTGACAGATATTTACTTAAATGACTATATTAGGAAACTGCGTTTGTACATTCTTTATAAGATTGTGCCATAAATCACATCATTGAAGGAGCAGGTATATCATAATAGAATATTTTGGCAAATATTAAACAAGTAGCAAAAAAAGCAAGTAGATTCTAATAAATTGCACCACTATTTTACAAACTGTACTTGGTTGTTCTATCTTAATTGAAAATAATGTTTCTGTGTAAGGGACCCCACCTGACCTATGTGACTTCCCTGCGCTGTGACTAGGGGTTCCAAAAGAATGCAATAGTTGATGGATACAAACAGACCTTTACCATCAGGAATCATGGAATGGGACAGCATAGACGGCAACACCAGGGCTAACAAGCTATTGTTCAGCTTTTGGATGATTCGTAATAAGAGCAAACTAATCTATTTATGATCCCTTGCAAGGCAATGGAGTTTTAAAATGTACTCTATCCGAAACAGATCACAGTTTCAATAAAGTAGTATCGGAAATTGACCATGACACAAATCAGATACTGTACTATTTGCTCGAACAGTTATTACTCGATCCGCCCCCTCGAAACAATATAAAGCCTTAGCCTGTTTCCAGTACAAGCTGGTAAAGTCAGACATCCTTTAACCCTATTATTGCAATACACTGAAAAATTAATTGAAATAAAACACGTATTTTTAATGTAAAATTATTCCGAACAAGAGGCCTCAGAAATTGATAAGTTTCTCCGCCATAAAATATTAGCCAATCAAAACTATCGAGATTTAAAGTAATGGAATCTGTATTGAACCTACATCAGAGCACAGTAAAACCCTCAACTTCAAAGGAACCTTACCCTAGCCATGCGAAAAACCTCTCGATCTTTGTCGGCTTATTCATATACTTTGGAGGATTTTACGAGACAGTAAAATATACGATATATCAATTTGAAAACGTTTCCCTTAACTCGTGAACAAAATGTCAGATATTGACAAAACGACAAGACAGAAAATGACAGACAGACATGCTACCAAATTGATATTTTAATTAATCAAAATTTCACACTTACATGATCAAGATATCGACACATTAAAATGTTTGATAAGTCATTTGCTCTGTTCACTGTCTCTCTGTCTCTGTTGTTTTGACATTCGGATATTAACATCTGACACATTTGAACTAATACAGTATATTTTTGGAGCAAGTGATTGAAATTTATATGAGTTTTATAACTATTCGCACCCATTTTAGACCTTTAGTTCTCAGAAAGTTTTTTTTATCATCTCCACGATTTTAATTTCGTTTATATTGAATGGTTGAAAAGTTCAGGTTATGTAACCTAGGTTACCAAAATTAATCATATTCCTATAAGCTCATGTGATAATTTAAAATGTTGTATTCCTTTCCATTAACCTGATTATCTTTCACCCTTTTTAACTAATATATGCCTAATATGCTATCGTAATTATTCTCGCAAATAGTACTCTATTTGATTTATAGCATGACCAATTTCCAATACCTCTCTTAGACTATTGAAACTGTGATCTATTTCAGAAAGAGTACAGCTTTAAACTCCGCCCATTGGCACAAAGAAAGGTATCACAAACAGATAAGCTTACTCTTATGTAGATTCATCTCAGCCATGATACAACGTCCTATGTAGATATTGTCCATTTTTATGGTAACTATGTTTTTATTCTCGTAAAATTTTAACTTTTGGAGGCCATGATGGACCCCATATTAGCTTTGTTACCGCCACCACTTATGCCTATTTATGCCAATGCGTTTCAAACCGTCCAAAATCTCTATCAAAAATGGTATGTTGAAGGTTTCGCCATGTAGTTATGTTTTAGTTCCATGTAAAACCTTGACCTTCAAGCTACTACACCGAATGTTTGCCATTTGTGTAAGATTATTAAGAGTCCTGAATACTTTTGAATGTTACAAGTTAAAAGATTGCTTTTCTGACATATGACGTAAAAGACACAATCACTGCGTTATGGTTAAACAACCCATAACATTGAAGCTAAGGATGTAGTACAAAATAGCTACAATTCATCCAACCAAGTATATAAAACTGAAAAAATGTCATTTTTTATTTCGATTGCTATCTGCAGACAATTAAGGGCAATAACTCTGCGAATAATTACACGAACTTGATAAACGCAATCTGCGGTGCTCACTCTATAGCTATTGCAAATCAAAATCAAAGGAATGCAGGGGATACATAGTTGCACCAACACTTCAATTTCTTTACCACTCCACAATGTCACAGTTGAACGACAAAATACAGCTGATTGGAATTGAATAGCGTTTAGCATCTTTTTTTCCTATAGAGCCATTCCTTGATATATAAACAAATAATACAATTGTATTATGTTCAGCAAAACTGTGCTATGCCCGAAAATGTGACTGGGATCTCGTGGCTGCGCAGCGACAGCTTGTGCGGCGGCTTCAACAAAGACCAATGCTGCAGGCAAAGATAAATCAATCAGCCTATTTTTGAACACGATCCTAAATTATGTTTAGGTTATCATTAGCTAAATCAGTGACTTTCCAATACCGAGAAGATAGATGTTTAGTTAATAAAAATGACGTTGAAAAATACAGTAGTTTCCTCATACCTAACTAAACTATTTTGCAGCATGTTACCAACATGTTAATAATATCATTATTTTTGTCTTGCCATGCAGTAGGTTTGACTATTTCCTACGCCTTTTAGTGAATAATTTTGAAACCTTAGGATAGCCGTACTGAGTTATGATGCACTTTGACATTTTAGGCTATAAATGTAACAAAAAGAAATTATATTGAGGAAAAACGGTTTTTTTGCGACAACCGCCAAGAAAGTGTTCTACGACAATCGGCAGGAAAGAATGCATGGCCAGACCTCACAAATAAATGACGTATGTACATGTTTGTCTCACGGTTCAGTAGAAAAAATGTACATGAATGCACGCAAGTGATTGAATAAAAGTGACATTTACACCTTTCATACACATAAGAAGAAGACAGCTCGTCGCAATAACTTGCTCCAAAGTAACATATTCCTGTATGCTAAACTGCATTGGTATGCATATACAATAGCCATGTAGAACTAGTGTAAAACAATAAACAACTTTTACAACTTATGTCGTAAATAGCAAAACAACAGTCAAAACAGAAAGATTTACAACTTGTCATTTATATTGAAGGTATTTCCACTGAAACGCATAAATCCAATGTCCGAACTGTCTGAAAAATTAACATCCAAATTAGAATCATATAATATATGATAAGTGCGCTGAAAAGCAAATATTATCGCTGAAAGGGAAACTATATTAATTTTTCTAATGATGTAGTTCAATTAACCATCGCAGAATATAGTAAAGCATTTCACCATTAAAGTGAGGCAACACACACTTTGTTCGCTAAATAAAAGTTGCAGGCTATATACAAAATATCAGAAACTTGTCAACTTCTATACTTAATTGACAAATATATATATATAAATAGTATGGTACGGTCTATTAATAAGTACAAAAAGTATATCAGTTGTATTAATTATGTACATAATTTTGCCATTTTTTTGGGAAAATACGTACATAAATATCAGAAATTCAAGTGTCTGAAATTCATATATTTTAGTATAACTAAATTATTATAATATATGTAGAACATCTGTCGAGCATTTTCTCATGTATGTGCATTTTGATATGATAATATATTGAAAATTAACGTGGTTGTATTTGGAGACTTTTATAAAAGCTACTCACCGACGCAAACCACGAGAACTATAACGGATCCTACTGAAACGGCCATGTCTGTTCCTGAATTGTTAACATCCAAAAATGGCACCTTGCCTTACTCCTTGTTGTCCGTCTTTGTATTCTACTCAACGGTTCGTTGCGTCGATGTTTTCCGTGAGCGTTGCTATCCTCTCAGGTAAGATGTCAGTTAAGCTGTCAAGACAAGGACAGGTGAGGATTTGTCTTGTTCACGTCAAGTTCGCGTCACAATAACACATTGTGTCTACCTACACTCTACCCTACTGTATGAATAAAACTGGCGTGTCGCAAAGATGGGTTGAGATCTGGCCTAAAATGACAAGTATATTCGGATAATTAACAGCTACCGTAACATATTAAAACATAGACATGTGTAATAGATATTTACGTAATGGCATTGAGCAGGTATTTTTCAACGACAGGGGAAAATTAATAAAACGGTTGAAACGAAAATCAATATAAAAAAACGTAACTAATACAGAACTGGTTATATATTAATCACACAAATTTGACATTTTTTAATTAACACTTTGACCTTGATCTTTAAAAAAGTGCATTATGATATTAATGATAAGTTTAAGTCAAAATCAGAAAAATCAATAGAACAGTTATCACAGTAAAATATGCATGTAAATATAGCAAAAAATTGACATTTATTTGGAACAAAAGTTTATCTTTAGTTTTTTCATAAATATGCATTTTAATAACAAGCATCTAAAGTTTTGGTAAAGATTTGCATCGGTTTACTAATCAAATAAAACTGATAAAAATGTATCTGACAGATGATTAATATTCTTTGAAATGCGTGGTCAACGGTTTAGATGTAATGTGAAATTATAGCCAGTTTTATGAAGTATACTAACGGTCATATTGTTCATCTAAAATGTTATAAGATATCATCCGCCTTTCAATGCACAAAGAAATCTATAAAGTTTTACGGCGCAGCCGTATTAAGCTAGTTTTTGACCGGAAATTGGCAACTTTTCAAGCGCCAATGAAATGACAAGTAGAATGTGTAACACTTTTTGAAAGGTACCTTTCAATTGGATAATACAACACGGAAATGGTCACTTAAAATGCTCTTGCATTTTCAACCTATATGAATGGTTTTAAAATTTTAGTACGTGAAAATCTGTCAATATATTATGTTACATACAAACTGGTGTTAATTGTTAGTGTAGAGTAGTTATACTTTTTCGATCAATGAATAACGGTCAATGTTTCGAGTAACATATTTAATAAGAAAAACAAGGATTAAGTTTGGTTTCCTAATGTATATGTTACGGTGCGGACTTAATCAAAATCGGGGAGGAAAATGTGTAAGCGGCGGGAGAGCATTTGGATCCCGTCAGGGTGCACATTTTGCTCACGGCTTGCTTACTGTGTACAGACAAATCTTGACAGGAATATTACTATGAGATCTTTTTTAAAGATAGTTGTTATTTAATGTATTTTGCACCCTATAATATATAATCAATGCTCTTTAGAATATGTACCATGATATGACAGTCTTATGAAAATTCTCACCACATTTTTGTAGTTTTGAGATTTCGACTGAGTATAAAAACCTTTCAAGTATTTGAGTTTATGTCGAGTGACTCGGTTGACATCCTAAAATGTGCATTGATACCTGTTTAGCAGGTGGGTGTGTCAAATAAAGCGTTCACTTTACACTGTTGAGTACATTATGTTGCGCATTTCTAAGTAAATGTTTTATCTTTCGGATAAATAATTTTATATTTTATACAAAGTATAAACAGATATATAATGAACATTTGTATAACATATACACTACATGCAATAAAGTAAAACTTATGATAAAATTATTAAACAAGAATACAGCAGTACAGTTAACAACAACTGAAGTGGTTTTTTGAGCATATCCGGTGAGTCATATGCAAGTTATGCTCTAATTCGATTCTCTCAAACGAGCATAAATCATTTACCATCTCTAATCATACACCTTTAACAATAAGTACAGTTAGGCCAGAGAGATCGTATTTGAGCCTTCCCAGTCAACCGTTTATTTGTATAAGTGTACCTTAATACAATTCAATCTAAGTAACAAAGTACCCCGAACTGGATTCTTTCGACAGTATTTTTTTCTTTTCGACAAGATTTAATTAGAAAATATGTTGAAATTTCGGCGTATAAGTATCGGTGTAATTAGAAATGTGCCAAAGTCAGGTGTGCGGCGAGCGGGCTACTCAACCCTACTTCGACATGGGAGGGACGAGGGAGAGGGTAGGAAGCTCCATGGCTCTAGATCAACGGTTGCTTCAATCACCTACCTAACGTGCGTAACCCAATTGTGTGACCAAAAATCCAAATATATATACATGTAACTCAATTCATGTTCTATACGATTACTTTATGTTTTTGTTCTTTCGCAAAATCTAAAATCTAAAATATAACCGTAATGAAAGTGCGATAAAATTGTGCTCAAAAAACAATATGTAAAATCTGATAAAACAAATGCATATAATACCGGTGTAAAGCATCGAATGCGGTAGCAAGACATATAAATATAGAAAAGTTATAAGTATGTTTCACTTTTGTCACTTCCGGCATTCACGTCAAAGTGAAGATCTGAAAAAGCAAAACAAATTTGTATGAAAAATGTCTGCATTATCGTATACCATTGAAAATGTAAAGTAAAGTAACATTCGAAATATTTTCGGCAATTTTATAAATAGAAGCTTCACGATAGACCCTAGTATGGCTAAGTCAACACTTGTAACACACTAAAAACACGTGCAAATTACCGTCAAAACTACCAGCCAAAACACCTAGAACACGGTGTATGCTCCCGACAATAAATTCATTTAGGGTCAATCATTTGACAACAACGACGAATGAAGTGTACAATGTATATCACACGATTTCCCCGTCATTATCCGTTTTTTCAAATTCTTTAACGATACAGACAATCATTAACTTCCCGAAATTAAACCGTAGTTTTATTAAATGTTCGGTTTAATGTTCTGAAATGGAATGTATCACAATAATCCTGTCAGAATCGTGGGAATTAAATGCAAAGGTTGCATAGAAATAGGTATATATATGACTAATCACAAAGAGTTACAAATCTAATATATAAGATCACGATAAAGCACGTATTAAACCTTTTATTTTATTTCTGAGAAACGGAAACGACGATATATGCAGTAAACTGTCATATTGATGAAATTGTTCATCACGATTCCCCGGTCTCTTGTTTAAATGTGCGAATGCAGCCATCTGCGGAATCATCCGTGCGTTTGTTATAACTAGCAATGCTATAACAATTAGTCATTCATAGTATAAAATAATTATGAGAGAGAAATCAACATATCTATTCCTTGGTCACATATTTTCGAGACCAGGAAATCCCGGTCATCTCTCTTCGCAAGTTCGTTAAAAGGGACAAATATGAGTAGTGTTACTCCACTAGCGGATCCAGGTGGGGGCACCCGGCGCCCCCAACCAACCTTACATAAATATCTGAGTATAAACTATATTTTCGTTTCCGAAATCGGTATCTTAAAAGTATCAAAACACGTTTGAAATCATTTAAAATGCCGCTATTTTTTTTAACCCTGACTACGGCCCTGACATTGTTCATTGCCATTAAATATACATGTTAATTTACCTGCTCGCTCCGCCGCTATTTAGTGATCGATTACTTAAAAACAAAGAATAAAACACAGTATATTTGCGTCTTATAAGGTTTTGACAGAACAACAAATGGCAAAAAGTTACGCCCCCACCCCACTCCTTACCAAATCCTATCGCCCTGTATGTGGTTGTCATTTAAAACGATGTTTTGTATTGTTTAGTTTTTGCGTTTGGATGTAAATAGAACTTATAAAAATTTATATGTGCAATGTTTTATTGAACTGCATTTTGTCGTTAGAGAGATTTTGATAATTTCAGTTTTTTACCTTCCCAAGTACTTTGGTTCTGTGGAAGGCCCTTAATGAATATTAACTACATAAAACAAGTTGGCCAATATGGCCCTATATCGCTCATCTGACTACCATTGGCTATAATACAAGGTAGTCAATAGCAGAAAGGATCACTTTTGAACTGGGATTTTTGAACATTCTTAGTAGTGGTCAACTAGACAATGATACATGCCAAATAGCTTAGCTCTAGGCCTTGTGGTTTCAGCGATAAAGATATTTAAAGTTATTCCCACATAAGCCTATGTAAAAACAAGTGACCCCCTGAGCGCGGTCAATTTTGACGCGGGAGTCATAATTTGAACACTCTTTGTAGAAGTCAACTAGATAATGTCACATGCCAAATATCTAAGCTCTAGGTCTTCCTGTTCTTGACAAGATTTTGTTTAAAGTTTTTCCTTTCTGTTGCCATGGCAACCAGAGTTCTGCGTTGAATCAAATTATTTGAACAACTTTGAAAGGGCTTCATTCACGGATCATCCCTGTCAAATTTCATCATCATTTGCTTAGTGGTTTCAGAAGATATGTCGTTTGAATGAAAATGTTAATGGACGACATACGACGAACGACAAACGCCGGACAGTGAGCGATCCTATACTGTAGCTCCAGGTGAGCTAAAAATGACGAAACAAGCATAATGTATACACAACGCAAATCACAGAAAAAAAGGTAATTGGCTGAATCCTAGTTTACCAATCTGCGAGGCCCGTTCCTGCTTAAGATGGATTGTCCATTCAAATTAATAACTAAAATATATGGCCTTCAAAAGACTGTGCCGTATTTATGATTTTACCAAGAGAAATGGACTTAATAAGGGTAAAACAATGTTCTTGACCTTTAATGTTTAGATGACCTAAGTTCTGTAGTTATCAGAGGTTTATTATACACATGGACCCAGACTAATAAACTGATCGACTAATCTTTGAAAGTTTTATTTGAATGTTCATGAAGCACAACAGAACAAAATTTTATTCACAAAGTAGATCATCGTCATAACAACATTATACAATAACATGCACGTAAAGAATGGTAATTCTATATACAAATGTATAAGCATTTCTACACATGCGGGGGTGACAACAAATTCTTACCACTAACAAAGCACACCTTTGCCTTTTAAGGCGCATCGAACGAGCCATATTTGAATGCAACAGGTGCACGATGTCTCGACCAGACTGATGCTAGTTATACATAGTAAGCAGACAAGAATATGAAGGTGTAGGAAATAAAATGTCTCCTGTACATAATCAATTAGAAAATTCTATCTATACCTTGTCTAGTATGTCGTAAATGTATTTTGCTGTTCCTAAAAAAAGTATTTTGCATTTTATGACCTTCTTATTCATCAAATTATTGAATAATAGATGGTATAACAATGGTGGGATTCGAGGAGGTGTGTTAAAACCGCAAAATGAAATGGTTGACCTTTTTTAGAAGGACTGATACAAATAAAACTAACGGATAAGTCTTACCAACTCACGGGACTGATTCATTCATGAAAATTGATTGATACATGTTTCTGTTTTCAAATTACAATATTCATTTTTATTGATAATTGAATAACTATATACAAAGTAACGTGCATAAATATCACATTTTGATGTGTTACGCAACACGCCTTCCTGCAAAGCTGTCTGACTTTACGAGTATCTGTGTCAATTACTCGTGAGATGTTCAGTGACGTTGTATTTGCATATTTCGATCATGTCCAGGAAATGAAATGATGACGAATAGTTTGTTGTTGTTTTTGTTAATTTTCTCCAAAATTTGAATTCCTGAAGAAGAAAAGATATTCTAAGTACTGTTCAAAACAAATACATAGACCTCAGCAGGTCATTTTTGCACTCGGCTCGACTCCTCACTAGTCTGATATAAGAGATATGCTATGCTATTCTCAATGCTTGGAGGATTCATTTGTGTGTTGCTTTTGTTCAGGGCTTATGGTGGGCAGAGTACACAAATATTGTTACATGTAATATTTTAGACTTACACCGTCTTCTAAACATGCTAAATTAAAGAACAGGAGTTTGAAAATAGCATTGTGTTTAGGTAAGGAAATATTGGCTTGAAAATACATTTAGTTAAACAACACAAGGTAACATTCTTTTATGTAAGGACATATTGGTTTGATAGTACTTTTGGTTAGCCACAAGGTGCATTTTTCTCACTTTTACTTTTTAATTTTATAATATAAAACCATTACAGAAATTGCACATAGCACTGACCACGAACAATGCAATGTAATCCAAATAAATCACCTTAACTCTCCAACATGTTAAAGATTCTTCAGGCGATAACACTAGTTTTGCTAGGATTTATATGTAATATTTTCGCTAGATACATGGTCAGCGGGCTACCTAATCTTAAATATAAGATTTCAGCATACTAGTATTTTAATTACCCTTTTTCCGGCAGTAGGCAGATACTGTTTTCACCTTTACTTCATTTATGTGGTTAGATGCAATATTTACTACTTTATCTATTGCGGTGGGTAGCCGATTATACATACTTTTTATATTTGGTGTGAAGGTCATATAACTGTTGATAGGAATTATATACTGTGATTAGTGGGTTAAACTTATGGCAAGCCAATTTAAAGTTTAAATCGGCAACATTAACAACCAAGGCAGTGAGATCCTGATATCAAATCTACCTGTCAGTTATAGAATGTGATTCTAAATTAACGTGCAGTGAGTGAGTAATCATTGATTGTAAACATAGATCTGAGCAGCTGACACAAGCAATACTAGTTTACTCACAGTGATCCATTGCATTATTGATCAAGCCTGTTATTCCAGATCTTGTTTTCAAATTAACTGCTATTCTTTTTCTTATAGATATGTTGTGTTCTGGTAGGGTCACTTTTATAAGGAACTTCTCTGTTTGAAGTTGTTGGATGGTTCAGTCCAAAGTTTCTAAGTTTATTCTGTACTCTCACAGAACTTGGAACAAAATAAAGTTCACTTGACAACACATAATTAAGATACATGTGCCGAATTTAATTGATAATTAACTGCTCTCTATGAAATGCATTGTGTCTGTAAATTGTAGGGAAAGTTTTGAGAATAAATATTGTGTCAAAGAGAAAATTTAAAATGGCAGAAGATAACACACATAAAAAGAAATGTGTATTTTACATTATTGGAAAACACATTGGCTTCAACGGACTGGTATCTTTTTCAAAAATACTTGTTTCAAATGTCGCTTTTTATTGTTCGTTTGCATGCAGTTTACGAAGTTGACACGTGTAGTGTGTCATTTAAATAAAGAACGCTGAAATTGCGTTAATTATATAAGATGTGAAATGCCTTTTAATGGCCTGTTCTTTCAGTTTGTTACCAATAATTTGCAAACATATCACGAGTGAAGACTTAAATGTGCAAAATATTGAATTTCTTTTTATTTACAATTTTGACCAAAATGTCCTGAATAAGCTGAAATTCGCAATGTTTGCTTAATCAAATGTTAAATATTTATTTCCGTGCAAAAACATAATAGAAATGAAGACAGATTCCAATTTTACAATTTCTGATACATGTGAAAAAAGTGTTGTTTGCATGGGCAAATTGTTGTAGTTGTTGTACGAGTTTTATGCCTGTTCCAACCTTGGTCATTTTTACAGGCATACATTTTACCTAACAATCGTTCCTAGGTCGAACCATTACTAGACTCTGACCCTCCGTAAGAAACTGCCAGCGAGACATGACCGAGAACAGGACCATCAATCTATGAGAGGATCTCAAGTCAGCGACTCTAACCACTCGGCCACGGAGGCGGGTCATGGGCAAATGGCAGATAATAGTTTGGAGCATGATAATAATCTTAATAAACATCAGCGTTTCTTGCCGAGAATCGCATTTTATATGGCGCCATACTGAACTGTCTCCGGCGTCTCTGTGCAAACTAGTATATTCGGCTTTTTGGAGTATTATAGTATAAACCCTCAAACTTTGTTTTAGACGTTTTAGAATAAAAAAGTTTATTATATTTTCTTAGAAAACAAGTTACTGGAGATAAGGATTCGCCATGGTTCAACTCAACATGGAACACTATTAACGAATAAACAGTGGACTACATTGAACAAATGCACTACTGTGAAACTATAATTACTGGTAGGTTTTCATTCAAATTAAGGTTAACGCCTACTTTCCGCTATTAATGCGCATAATAATGGCTCAAAACATATGATTTAGTGCTATTCTGCTTACAAATTTATTTTACGATGTCACATTTGTCTGTAAGAGCTCAACATGTTGTGTTTGCATGTTTAGGGTCATTTTGATTATTCTAACAAAATGAGTCTTGTTCACAAAATACAATGAAGATTAAAATTATTTATCACAAAATATTATGCAGTACCTGCGCAGTCTAGTCGTACAAAGTTTATTGACATTGTGCAATGCTTGCGATGGTTTCATTTTCGCTATTTCCGCGATTTTCTCACTTCGCCGCGAATTTCTCACTTCGCTATTTGAAAACATTCGCGTAAGATTCATTTCACATATATTTATAGTTTTAAACGAGAATTCTCCTTTCATAAGTTTTAACATACTTTTATTTAAAAAAGTTCAAGCATTTTATCTACCTTCTAGTATGCAAATCTATACATTTTTGGAAAGGTTTTTTCAATCTTTAACCAGCTAAAACACATTGTATGATGGTGATCATATTAATAAAAAATATATTTCATTGAATCGAATAAAACATCTTACCCATCGTCAATTTTTTAACAAGGACCCTGGGTTCAATCCCCACCATTGCCATAGCTGTAGTGTCCATAGCCAAGACATAGACATTTTCACATTGCTTCTTTCTCTTCACTCTATCCGGAGTAACTAGAGCGATTAATCTAAGTTGTAAGAACTTGTCTCATAATCGAGAATAAATAAATCAGTATAAATTAAGTTAGTTAGGGGTAACCTTTTTTACAAAAAAAGGTTTTTGTTGCAGGCTTTGCACTATTCCTTTATGAAATCCATGTCATATATTCATGAATTGTCTTCGAATTCATTCTAGGCTCATATATATGTGTTGCTATTAAATTTGATACCTACTGACCAAACAGAAAAAGCTAAAAACTTTAAACAAACGGACTTTTCAAATGTTTGTTACATGATTCCCTCAAACAATGAATAAAATGCAATGTTTTCTGTGTTTGGAGTTACACCTATAGCATTAAGCCTTGATAAAAAATGAAGAAATGTAAAATCATTTATCATGTTTAGTGGCTTTGTCTTTCTGTAGTGAGGAACACCACTGTTTGTTTCATTTTATTTGTTTAGGAATTATACAGACTTTTCCAAAAATGTTAATGTAGGTGTAGATATATTCACTAAATAATAAGAAGAGCAGTTGGCTTATCAGGCGCTGCCTTCAACTTGTAGATAGGTCGGCCTTGTTTATCAAATCGACATCTTTTCTTCACCCCAAAAATACCCAGTCTATCCAGTCTACAGTGTATGTCAATACACGAAAATGTCCCACTTTAAAAAGAATAAAAGCTGCCAAATGTGCACAATTCATGAAATGTTAATGAGAAATCCGTTATAAAGAAGACATAAAACTGTGCCTGTGTGAGTACACGGAGACATAAAGTAAAGGGCAAAATGTTAAAGCAAGCTTATGTGTAAGTAATAATCTCGCCTATGTGTAGAAAGTATGTAGATAGTAATATGTACCATACATTTTTGTCAAAAATAGTACTAACTTTTGAAGACTGCGTGTAATTGTTAAGTGGTTGGTACCAAAGCGATGTTAATGCAACAGCACCTTGTTTCAGTTTGTAAAATGTCGATAAAACGCGTGCTCGAAAGCCAAGGGTTTGTTACAGCGTATATATGCATATTATTTCGTATAAAGAAAGCATTTGGCTATATTAGTGCACTGTCTGATTTTCAAGGCGTTTCCATTAAAGCAAAGCAGATGCTATTGCAAAACTTGCCTATTTTAGCAAAAGATTCTAGACCGGTATGTTTTTGCGGTGTATCTCAATACTTTAAATGGATCAGTTTAAAGCAAGCTGTACTCATTAATAAACATGTTTTATGTTCTTTCAGTGGGTTTGCCTCACCAAAATATGAGTAAGAAAATAATGTCAAATATAAAGAAGTGGGTGATATACAAGTTACTTAGATGACGCATGATGTTTGACAAAAAAGGCATTCATCTTCTAAGGCCGTCTTTCGGTTTGTTAAGTGGCTGTTACAAAGTAAAGTACAAGCTGCAGCAAACATCCACGACATGTAAATTTAACCATGTAAAGGACGCTGGTCTTGCGCTTGAAGCCAAAACAGCACTTGCCTTTGCGGACTACTGGTTGTAAGGCTTTGATTTTGTCTTGTTTTGTCAAGTCGTTGGTGAGCAAATAAAGCAAGGCTATAAATGCAATCATTTTGATACATTGTTGGTCTCTTTCGAATTATTTGTGCTTATTATTTGGTAACGTCGATTTGTTACTGCAATATATACAAACAAAGTACATATCACTGTCAAAATATCATACAGTTTGAAGGCATTGTTAAATATTTGGACATCAAACATATCAGTCTTTTATCTTCTTCGTCTACAGTATAGCATATTATTCTTTATCATTATATTACATGTGATTTTTTTGTAATTTCTCAATTTGGCATTACAAAACATTTGAAAACATTACAGAAAGTCTATCCAAACTCAGCTTTATTTTTTTATGTTCTATTAAATACAACATGTTAAAAAATGCAGGTTTGTGTGGTTGATTACAGACAAATCCTATCTGAATATTATATAAGCCCAAAGAACGCTGTCCATGACAAAAATAAATTCAGAACATTTTAGTAGAGCCAGAATAAGCAAGAATTTTCTCAAACACATTCTGAGAGAATCGAACTTTTTTGCTGCCACTGTAACGTCCGAAAACCGTCCCGTCGTGATGGACTGAAATCATACTCCGCCAGCGTCTCGTCCGTGAGGGATCGGGGGTAGGAACACTATGTAAGCAAGGCGACTTGGTCTCTCTTGCATCACGCGCTTATAATCTCATTCGGTTTGAGTTGGAAAGTTGCTAACTTTCACTGATGTGTAGCTATTGGACGGACACGCCTATCTTTCTACAGTCCCAATTTTGTTTCTACACAAATGGTACACTTCTATGCAGACGCAGCGAGGCTTTACATGCTGATAATGCCTGTGTACCCAAATCTTTGTCGTCACATCGTGCCTTTACATACTCACAACTGAAATAAGAAAGAGAACTAGAAACCATTTCAATTGCCCCCACCCCCGTTTATTCACACCCTTAAATGTTTTTCTCTTACAGGCATAAGTACTTAAATTTTTTTCGGCTTTAAACGCTTTGAGCTATGTATAGGCGGGAAGTTTACCAAACCATCATTCCTCAGAAGTATAAGCAATAAACTCTAAAAAAGTGTCAACTTTCTCACATTAAAGGCCTAGGCTGTAACGGCCTTAAACCCATGTCCCACTTTAGTTCTAGGTTTGAATAACAGTTCATGATTATAATATATATATAAGCTGAAAAAAACTTTCACACGGTCAGTTTCAATTACATGTTGTGACTTTACTTACTTGTTTCTATAAAATTTGTTATCCGTGCCACAGACAGGGTCAAGGTCATCTTCGCAAACTATTTCATCTTTGTTGTCGCAGAAAGCCTCTAGTACTGGGTCAGGGGGAATAACTGTAACTGTACTTTGGTTAACAGTTACTATTTTGTCGGTAGTATTCTTGACATCTGAAGGCGGTGGTGTAGTAAACACACAATGTCCCGGATAAAGGACGGTCAATGACGGATTTTTGCATTTCTGCTGTGCAAAGAAACATCTGGAATTTTGACAAGAGCTCCTATTAACACTCGACAATTCTCAAGTCCTTTGATATATAAAAATCATGATTTGTGTCTGCTACCGCTACTGGTGAATTAGTTCTGATATAGCAGATAAACTTTTTTGTCGCCGTGTTATAGAATTCAAAAATCTTGTATTCTGCTTAAATCCAGGAAGATTTCCAGACTGAGAAGCATCCCTGCGAAAACTTTAGCAATGTTCAAGTATCATGTACGTATATAATTGTGTTATTGCGAACATTATCTTTTTTACTGTATTATACGTTTACGATCTAAGAAAAATGCACTACAGCGTTTTTCCCCTCCTCACTCTTCCCACTCCCCACTCCCCCACTCCCCCACTCTGTACGCCAAAATATCAACAGTCAACATATTATGAAAGTAGAAGTAGTTGATGTTTTGCATGTGTGTTTTGTCAACAGACATTAATGCAACTATTCTCACTATGACAGTGCATTTAGATAAAACAAAAGTACGTTCGGTGCACATTTAGGTGCACATATCAAGTAAATGATAACAAAAACAAGAGTGCTATTTCGGTACATTTAAATAAATGATAAACTAAATATTCTGTTAACATCTGGTAAGATTAAATATGGCATTTGACCAGACCAACCTAGTTTCTGACGCACTTCTGTACGTCAGTATATTACAGATAAGGTAAAACATGACTTTCTTACACGCTAAATAGTAAATAGAAAGTATCATTTAACTAGGACTTATTTTCATATAATAATTTGGAACAAAATGACATTGGCGAGGGATATACTTTAACCAAGGTTCAAACGTGGCGTGTGGATTTATTATCCACTGTTGTCTATTCTACGTGTAAAGACTAACAAATAAATAAATATTTAAATGATATATGATGGCCGTCATAGTGGAGTGGTACAGAACTAAACTTACAAATTGTCATACACCTTCATATCAGAGCAGCACACTGTCTCATTCCCTTCGGGCTTGTAGCTGTTTGCACAGTCAATCGTTTCGACTTGTTTGCACTGGTCATTAACAAGCAGCATCGTGTCTGTGAAAGCTGAAAATAAAATAAATCTTTTTTCCCATTTTTTAAAATTTTGTTTACATTGCACTTTGTCACTATTCTTGTTTGCTTTATATTTAGAATAGCCGTCAGTGACAACAAATATGAACGTCGAAGGCGAATTTGATTCAAAACAAACCTTCGGAACACATTTACACCAAATAGAATGTATTCTAAAAATAGATCGCTGTGTCACATATTATTGCAGATGTAAACAAAATAACACACGCTAGTGATAATTACAAAGACACATCAGGAACTAGAACTGCAACAGTGGTTTCATGTTGACAATGTAGGCATCGAAAAATAAAGCTAACCGTTGCCAAATATATCAGAATATACCTAAAGCATCGTAGGAAAACCATTTTAACAGCGAAGATTTTGTTCTTAAAATCAAACTTTTCCAGGTGAAAGAGGCGATCCATGCGTACTCTAATTTCCAATGTATCCCTTGCACACTAATTATCACGCCTTAACTATCAAGAAAAAAATTTGGAGAAGATGCTTCATATATATGTGTCCGTAAATTATCTTTATCTTTCAAATGCAGGACTAAGCAGTACTTTACCGGTATAATGGTATGAGAGTAGTGTCGTATAGAAATCCATTGGCATGAAACTTGGTCTAGAGATAAAGTCTAGCCATATAAATACGCTTTCTTTGGTTCAGCGTTAATGATACTGATGCCAAAAAAGGAAAAACATGTACAGTAAACTCCGAACGTCCGGAATACAAAACTGGATATAAGGAACAAATTTTTGCCCGATTTATTATGAAAGTTTACGGTTTAACAAACTCCGGATATAAGGAACACATTTTAAATCCCAAGGTGTTCGTTATAAACGGAGTTTAGTACAGGTCGTATAATTACAGCGGTTTATGTAAATGAAGCTTGACTGTAAGTTGCTCCTACATGTTAGTATTGCATTTAGAACTATACAAAGTTAAAGGTCAGTTCTAATTACCCCGTTCGATTTCTTTTAAACAGACTTGCCGTTCTTTCATCTTGGACACTATCATTCTTTGATAAAACAAGTTCTGAAAATTTATTGACTTTAAAAGCGAACAGTGCAGATCATGATCAGATTGCATAAATGTAGAATAAGTAAAAAAACGGCGAGATGCTGCAGACAAAACATTGTACCATGAACTAACTCAGGAGCTTTTCAAGCATCAGTTATCATTGGCATATCTGATTTATTCTTTTCCACCATAACAATAAATTCCTTCTTTTATTGTAAATTGAATAAATGTTCACTTACTAAATATTAACGCGTGACAAAGTAGCAAAATGAACAATCTAAAACAATATTCCATCTTTAAGAATGTCTATAGCCAATGAACACTTAATGAAAAGTAAAAGCGAGATGAACTTTTATCGAAACGGTCAACTTAAACAAATGTGGCCCACTTACCTACAATCAGTGTCGTAGTGCTTTTACGTAAAACGACTAAAATAACAGTGAAAAATAAACAAAAGCTTAAATCCTCTAGATTACTTTTGATGTACGTAAATATTGGGCAAAGCTTAAGTTATTATACGGTACTGTATTCCGCCCAGGATATCAAAGTTTGCCATTACTCCCGTGCAAGCAATATTGACGCATTACGTGCATTAGATCGACGTATAGATCAACGTCAACGCAACAGATGCTTTGTTTTGGAGCCGAAGTTGGAATCATAACCTTCAAAGCTTCTGCAAAACAGGAACTTGTTAGACTTTTCCTACTATTTGAGGGACCTTCCAAACTTGATAAAAGCATGGACAAAAAGAACTTATTAATTGTTCGGACAGCTTAAACAACGAAATTCCCCTGGCAGTACATCCTTATAACATAAAATACAATGGTCGAAAAGCAAATTTGTTATCAAAATAACCACCCAGACGGAATCATCTGTTACAGTACAAACAACTGGGGCTTGTCTTTTCCGCTTTGATATTTATTCAAGAGAATCTTTTTTCTTTTTTTTTACAAACGAATCAATCTGAAGCAGAATGGTTTGCATGCAATTTGCCATCATCCTGTTTCAAAGTAAAATATATGAGTTTTTTTTCCGCATTTATGTGTTGGGATCCGTGGCCACTTTTACGGAAAGTGCTTCGATTCCTACCGGAGATCACCGATCTTTGCTCACTCGGCCAACTCCAGAACCATTCGCGAAAATAACTTCGCATGTACTTATGCACTAAAACACATGCACCAAACGTGACTGACGCAATCCGAGAGATGGCGCGCCATAAATTGATGCATTGTCATTGAAGAGTTGTGATAAATATCTAACAGGTGAGGATGGTATAGCGTTGCTTTTTCTCAATGTTTCTTTTTTTAAACAAATAAAGCCTGCTTTGAAATGTAATAAAGTTCTGTAACATGCCATATAAATCTAGATCTACTCTGTTTATGTTTTGCCTAGCCTAAATTAAAACTATTGTAAAAGCTAAAAGTAATTTTTACACAAGCTTCAAATAGAAACCATGTTTGTTTTCTGATTAACTGTAGCTTTAACAGTATTTACTACCTGTATAATTAATGGGCGTAATGTTTACCTGAACGATATAATGCACTGAAAGATAACAGTTCACAAAGTTTGTTTCTTTATTTTTTTTACAAAGATGTTCTGCCAGTTGCCAATTCAATGCCGATTCAATTAGCAACCGGCAGTCAACTCACACACCAACTGCTAATTCGTTTTGTGTTTCGAAATGTGAATAGTTTAAGTGAACTGGCAACTGACAGCCAGATGCCAGTTGCCAATTCGCAAAGTTAATCGAATTGGTATTTGGCTGCTATTTGCAAATGAAGACAAATTGGCAGCTGGAGTATAAAGTTGGCTGCCAGTTGCCAGTTGACAATTGAACCGGCATTGAATTAGCAACTGGCAACTGGCAGCTAACTTCACGGACATTTTGTACTATATTTCTTAAAAATATTTCTAATACTTCTTTGACCTCCACATACACATCAGGCTCGAACAAATACCTTACGGAATATTGGTTGCACTTTGTTTTCATGGGCGATGGGAGTTTCGATAGTAACCCAGCATGCATTCTCCAAAACGTCCATTAAAAGTTAGAATTAGAGATGAATAAGGTGATTGTAATTTACTGTAGAATTCGGAGTTTTAATTCGGGATATCGTATCAGATACCACCTGCCACAGGGAGTCTATGGTCAAATCGACAAAATATTTGCTTTTATTTTTAAATGAGGCTCATTAACTTGACTATGACCCTTGATGGACGCTGAACAGTTTTTATCGAAGTTTGGATCAAGATGAACCCAGTGATTTGGAAATTACACCCGCTCAGGGGCAAATGTGGCACGGATTGTGGCCAGTGTAGGTAGCGGTTTAAAAGTTTTTCAGTATTCATTTGGACAACATTAGGGAAACAGTTTAAGGTAGGCAATGTGATTTTTTTTTATTTTTCATATAACAATCGTTTGGCACAGAAAAATTAACCAAATATCATTTATATGTCAAATATTTTACAAAGAATGCGCTACTTCGGAAAACTACGGTGCTCCGCAAAAGCCTTCACTTTCTATAAAGGAAAACAAGTTATGATATCGATGCGCGAACTTACGATGACAAAACGGTTAATTTTGAGGAAAACAGGAGAGCTTCCTTTACTGTTGTTTAACTCTAATCTACTTCATGAATAATGCGAAGGTGGTGGCATGCTTTTTAAACTTTTGTTTTAAACAGTCTCACTTATTGGAACAGTAAATGAAATAATTATTTTTATATTGGAGATATTGACTTAATATGGTAAACATAACTTGCTTTTTTTTAATGAAATGGTGGATTTAATTGGATCGGAAAGTAGGGCAAACTGTAATGAAATATATAGAGATTTGGGACGGAGCATAGCTTTGTGAAGTCACAATCCCACTTATTGGAGAAAAAAAAATGTGAAATGATTATTTTCATAGTGTAGAAATTGAGTCAATAAAATACATCTTGCTCCTTTTGAAGGAAATGGGAGCATTTGATTGGATCGGAAAGTAGGACAAACCGTAACTACCTTTGTTATGTACCTATCGTTTATATTTCAGATTGGTATAGTTACTACTGTTCTGGAGCACTATGGAATCTGTAGCAGTTCACATCTTGGCGATTTTCGCGTTGCTTGGTAGGTTAAGCTTTTGACATATCTAATCTGTAAGTTCCAGTTCAAGTCCCTACTGGAAAGATCATTGAACCGTGAAAGAGAAACATATACCAGGAGATTTGTACCAAGAATATACTCCATCTACTTCATGATGTTGTTGCATTTATTCTAAAACTGTGGCCAAATTTTTAAACAAAGTTAATCTGATAACTTTGAGGTTAGAGTTCTATTTGTTTCCCTCCATTTACGTTAAAATAATCTCATGTCAATAATGATTGGTTCAAAAACAAACCCTTGATGGATATCATTTTACAGCAAATATTTTCATATTGTATCTAATAAAGATATCTAAAGTATATTATCTTATTAAGACTTTGACAAGAACGAAGTGCTACTATTTAGATATTTGCATTAAACTTTTGACTATTTACAGCAAAGTAACAAAATATATCCAGTTTTTATAAGTTTGTATATACTTTTGTAAAAATATTGTTTGCAAGTCGTTATGTTTTATGACATATTTTAATACATAATGTCTATGAATTGGCGTTAGAAAAAATTCAGCATTTCTTTTCTTTGATATTGCATCTTTAACTATTTCTAGACCACTTACAGTGACCAAATATAGAGATAGAGCGAAATGCATATCACCAATGTGACTTATTTGCAGTACTTTTTATCATAACTATCATTTTTGTGAACAAAGGGCGATTCTAAATTATTTACATCAGTTTCCATTAAACAATAATTAAAACTTCTTCCTGCATTTTTCGTTCTGTCGTTTTGGCGGTGCGACAGAACGAGAGAAAAAAAGACGAAATATAGCGTTTTGTTGTTATTGATGGATGAGTGGAAGTGGTAGAAATTGTCCACCATAGATTTATCTGCCGCTCATCTTAGAGGCTGTGGGTTTGATCCCCACTAGGTCCGTTCCTCCTCATATGATACCAGTACTGGTGTTTCTAGGAAGCGGTCTCGAAAGTGACTCGATAAGCTTATAATAACGCTTTCTTAACAATCGAGCTAAAATAACTTAAATATAAGTAAAAAAAAACTAACTAAACTATGGATGTACATGTATCTTATTTATCAAATAGTTCTCTTTGCTTATGCAAATTTTATAATTTTCTTAACTTGTTCCCACAGGGCAATACTCTGCTGGTGCATGGACGACAAGCAGCTGGAACAACGGGAACGATCACGGCGAGTCCGGTAGCTGGGTATGTTAAGGAACGTCTATTTATAGATTAATTAGTTGTTGTTCTTTGTTCGCCCAAATGGTATATGGACCATCAACATTTTTGTACAAATGTACCGTAAAGTATTTTATCGTGGTAATCGATTGGGCACACAGAGGGGAGACAACTTTTGTCGATAAAACAGACCAAATCATTGATATTGAAAAATAACGCACGACTTCGGTAGAACTCCTAATTGGCAAATTAATGTCCCAAGTATTTAGTTATTTTCTCACTGAAATCGTTTTACGTACATCTATCTTGAAGCTAGCGGTCATTATCAAGAGATAATCAGCAAAATTATCAAATGTCTGCACCGAAAACACAAATATGAAGACCAAAATGTAATTGTTTCTAAAGTTTGGAACATGTTTTTTTTTCTAGAGGCCCTATATATTCAGAAATAGCTGAGAGATATTAACTTAACCTTGTTTATTCATATTTGGACTAGACAGACTATTTCAGTCGCTTAATTTTTAATTTTCTGAAATGCAGAATTCGGACGGTTACTTTAATTATATTATTGAAATGGGCAGAAGGCTGGCAGGGTAAAGTTGAACGCACAGCGTCGTTAGATGCAGGCTAATGAACAGCCGAAGGGGGAAGACTAGATAACGATCAATCACACTTGCTGATCCACCAATGGCCAATTCACACTTGGTTTGCCAAGGCGAAAGACATACGAAACAATTATTTTGGTTTTAAATTGAAGTGCTCTGGCACTTGCTGAGTATCAAAAATACTGGTGTTCTACCTTACTTAGAATTAAAGATTATCTTCTCAGAATACAAGACCAGTTTTGTTAAAGAAAATTCGTCTTGAATCAAGTTGTAAATGAAATTTTAGCAGATCACGTTCGACTTTATATCCTGTATACCATAGACTTACTTTATCGCTAAAATTCCTGCAATCTATGTTCAATGAACAATATCTACTAATTAATATGCAGTTAGAATTACACAGTGATTTATGTTCACTGAACAGTACGTAGTGAGATATGTTCAGGGGGAAATAAGTCCATTAGAACTACGGTTTGAAAAATACTCACAGAATAATACTGAATACTTACGCACTAAGTAATAACATTGATACATTATCGAGTAGTGTTCAGCGAGTACCGTTTAGTAATGATCACTGAAACATAACTCAATGGCTATTACTCGGAGAGAAATGCTAAATGAATAATGCTCAACGACTAATATTCAATGAGTTCTAGTCAGTGTGTTATTTTCACTGAACATTACTCAGTCAGAACTATTTAGTGACCAGTTCACAGTGACTGATTCTCTGTGAGTTATGTTCACTGAAAAGTAACCATTGACATGTGTTCAGTGAGTACTACTCACTGAGCGATGCTCAGTGTGTTCTGTTCACTAAATATTACTCACTTTATAGTAGTCGAGTGAATACTACTAATTTAACTATGATGATTTATTACGTTAAACTCCGTTTATAACGAAGCCCTTGGGGACCAGCTAAGAATGTTCCTTATATGCGAAATTTGTTATATTCATATTACATTTTATTAAAAAAGAAAAAGAAAAAAGAACTCGGGCAGAGAAAATTTGTTCCTTATATCCGGATGTTCGCTATATCCAGAGTCGTTATATACGGAGTTTACTGTATTCTTATCCATTTCAGGGTATGACAAGCTCAGGAGACCACTGTACAGTATGGCTTCCGCTGTTGATAACTGTTGCTAGCCTGGCTGCCTTCATACGTTTGACTCTCCGGTAAAGACTGTTTCCTCCATGGTCAGGTGCAGATAGTACACAAGTTCGAGCCTTCAGCGTAATTGTCAAAAAAATATTTATATAGTTTTCATCGCAATGTGAATTGACGTCAAACATTTAAATCAAAGAACAAAAGTTTATACTCGTGTGTATTTTTCTTTTTCTGTTGACCTTTTTGAAGTCACGGCTTTACCGAGAGACAATTTCAGCTCATGTACTCATAGAAAATTTACATATTACATATTTACTTGTGAATGATTTGTAAATGTATATACAAATTCATGTAAACTCTGTTTATATACAAATGTAGTTCATTTAATACATTTCACTTCTATTCATGGCTTTGCTTACTCAATTATTTCCCATTATTTCGTCGAGTACAAGTATTTCGTCGAGCACAAGTACTTCATCGAGCACAAGTACATTGTATTTCGCCGAGCAGAAGTGTTTCGTCGGGCACAAGTGTTTCCTCGAGCACAAGTATTTCATCGAGCACAAGTATTTCGAGAAGTGTCGCAATGTGAAGGCTTAGAGATAATGGCGTCAAAGGTAGCTACATGTGCTTAGTCTCCCAAACCCCAGCAGTAAACGATGTTTCATCCTTAAAGTGACATTATGCGCATTTTTTCAAGTAAAAATCCAGCTGAACAATCAAGCGTGTTCCCAAGCGTACCAGTGAAAAAATAGCTTTTAACCCAAATATTGATTTTCTTATTTTGACTGGGAGAGTCAATTTAAGAAAAGAACAACTGCATGCAGGAGTTGCTTCCCTTCCGCTGCCGAAATCTCTACCAACAACAACAACGACACAATCAACTATCATTTTATCAGTCTGATTTTTTTATTTCTAAAGCACCACTTCAAATACTAATGCGGCCTAATCATTAATTTAACACATTTAAACGCACAGCAACCAAAAACTGCTTTTATAAAACTGTCACCAAAAATACACTATGTGCAGTAAGATGCGCATAATGTCACTTTAAGTGTTGCATATTTGCATATTGAACTGTTTAAGGTAAATCTCGAACGAAACATGTACCTTTTTAATTCAGATGTTTTATCGAATGAAAACAACACACACACACACACACACACACGCACACGCACACGCACACGCACACACACACACACAACACATATATATATAAGTTAAGTTGCACAATTTCGTTTTAATGTATAATTCGTGTACGTTACAAAGTTTGCTTTGCGTCGGACGTACTTTTGTTAAAGTTTTATTATTTTTAAACATTTAATTAGCATGACTGGTTATGGTAAAGGACAATGCTGAAAACACTGAAAATGCTTTGAAAACTTGTACAAAGTTAATCAATATATTTAAGAACGAGTGTCACGTAAGGGAAACAATTCTTTCAGGTCTCAGTGAATTTATTTGCACGACTAATCTCCCTTAAATCGTTTCGCTTCTTAACAGTTATCATGCGGTGATGTTGAAATCACAGCCAGGGACCCATACAGTGATTTTTAGTTCAAAATAGCCTAGTTACTATATATCAATAAGAAGGTAAACAACACAGTTCGCACATAGACCCAGTTTCAGCTTCAATTACTTCATACAGAATAGTGCATATTTATCAAAACTTATTGATATATAGTCATTAGGCTATTTTTATCTAACATTCACTGTTTGGGTCCCTGGTACGCTACACTCACCTGTGGTTGAAATCACGTACACGTTTATGATGTCCACGAGCGTACCAGATATTCTCTGCTGTCCAGAAACTCTGTCGATGTCGGAAAAATCTGTTCACTTATGAGTTGATAACCTAGGCACGAACGTGATTTTAACATGGCAAATATTTACATATCTTGTATATCATAACGCTGATTAGCAAACATTTTGAAACGGATAACAACCAACTTTCATGTACGATTACAGTATCTAGATGTACAGTGGTGATATAATTATGCCGACCAAGGGGATATAGACCTGACAAAAGGGTGTCGCTTTTAATACTCCAGTCTCTGAATAAGTTTATCTGCACTGAATTATGGATAACTATAACTGCGATCACCTATGAAGTCTGTACCGCGTCAGTCACATTAGTTAAACATATGTTACATGTAACTATTAATTCTTAAAATATGGGTTTTATATTCTAAATATTGCAACTTCAATGTTTTCAAACACAATCCAATGGGTTATGACTTATATGAAACAGAAGATAAAGGAATTGACTTATGTAGACGTCTTTCTTGTATGTTTAATATTAATTTCATTTTGTTTCTCCAGGTAGCCTTTTAGTAACATTTTAGGTACAATCAACTAGTAAGTTTTGTTTAAAAAAATGGCGGGAAAAATTGAAATATTTTAGAGGAAGATGTGCAACATATGACAACTTCTTATAATTCAAGGGGCAATAATTCCTGTTTGGTCCATGTGAATGTCCTCCTTAGAATTAAAAGTCAACATCTGAGCATGTTTTGAAAATTGAAAAAAAAATAATAAAAAAGTCAAAGATGTATAGCAGGAGCAATAAATCTTGTGGCAATAATGTACTTCCTATTAAACTTTCTTAAGATCTTCTATTTGAAAGTCAAAATAAGGAGTTAGAAGTAAGGAAAATGGATATCAGTAGAAATTAAATGAAAGTCTTATAAGTGGCAAGCACCTGTGGCTCAAACCATTTGTTGATACCATTTGGCAGTCAATAATGTTTAAACATTTTCTGACAATAACTGCATAATATATGGAACATTTAGGAATAATTGCGTTAATTTTGTTGATTTTACTTTAGATTTTCGTTAATGTTTTATTATCACAAAAATATTGCACACTTCAGTCATGATCGCAGACACTCACAACTACTGATGAAAATGTATTCGTCTTAAATACATACGTGAATAAAAGATTTTTAGCAAGAACAGTTTAGAGCAGAAAAGTCGCCTGCACCTATTTTGCAACAGAAGTAGACATAAATCATGTGATATGTATATTGGCAACAGGTTTTTCCATGACAGGAACTTGTTAATCTGATTCATGAACTCAAGATCGGAATTCTCTTCCCAAGTCGTTAGGTACTAGACAAAAATCGTTGAGGTTTCTTTGTGTAAAAAAAAATGAATACCATCCGACGTAGATATTCGTCGCCTGGGATAGTGCCATTTAAGCATATACATTGACCTAGCTATACGTGCGTACCGTGATCAGGACGTGCTTAGCGGCTGTGTCATACACCTCGCTGTCATGTTGGCCTAGTACTGCAGAGTTTACTGCGTACACAGACCTGAATATAACAGCTGATACTTGTAATTTATACATATATTTCTAAATGGAACACAGTGCATGGTGGACTGATAACATGCTCATGTAACTGCATACGAAATCACCGCCAAGGACAATATACAAATGCACATGCACATCACAATATTTTTTCTTCTCACTTTTTAATGAATAGAATCTACATCAAAATTAGTCACGGCATGATTCAGGTGCATTAGAGTTTGTCACTTAGTTATAGTGTCCACTAGTACAGGTTTGACTGTATACATGTATTGTACAAAACTTCTATCATTAGAGCAAACAGCGAGAACATAGTTCGTCTATGCTATAAATATCTTGATATATACATAGTAACATACTGATGTAATTACGTTTCCTGTCTGTTAAAGGGGCATATCCAAACAAATAACAGATTATTTTACTCAAAAAGTTAAAGATGAGCTTAATGTACGTAAAATGATAAATAAATGAAATTTTCAAGTTCAAATATATCAAATATTTTCTTATATGTGCACACACGAAATTCACCAAACAATATTTAACAGTTTTACCTAAGATGTACACTACTACTACTACTGATTCCACTCATTTCAGTCGGAACATTACTCGGCCTTTTCCGTAGAAATAATGTTCCGATTGTGCTCATTTGAGAGATATTTGGCAGAATTCTTAGTTGAAACTTTGAGGTTTTGATTCAATCCTTTCAGTTATTTGGTTATATAATGTTTTGAATTATCTTAATGCCACATGCCTCTTTAAAATATGACTGTAATAAATGCTGCACCTGCAGTCATTAAAATTGTCTATACCGTTACCATAGCAACAAGCATCTTTCTTGTAATTGCACTGTATTTGACGTAATGGTTGAAATTGCTGTATGGAATACAAATGCAGTTGAACCTATGTTAGCGGTCACCTCTACTTAGCAGTCTGTACTCAGCAAGCTAATGGCATTTTTACAAAGCATATTTTTATATTTATATACAACCTTTTGTCTATCTGTGGCCAGAGAAACAAGAATAGCACGCACAGTAACGGGATGGGGAAATTTTTTTTATCAGTCAACTAATGATATGTGATATGAAGTCTACAGGAACTTACTTTATCAATCACAGTTATGATATCTTTGGGAACCTTATTAGTAGTGAATAAACATAATTTTGCTTTTGTTTTAATAGCATAAAATAAAATGAAAATTTGTTTGTTTTGAGTGGATATGAATATATCTCAACTCAAAGTGATACAATTTTCACATTTTAACTCGCTCTTCGTGCTCGTGAAAATATTACAATTGTATCACTTCTTGGTGAAATATATTCCATATCCACTCAATACAAACAAACATCCTCTATTCGTCCAACATCTATTCCCTATTGCTAAATGAGATACCATCATCTAGTATTCATAAGTTTCTTGGCAAATTTTGTTTTAAAATTGCTGTTAAAAACCATGTATGAATATGTCGTCAATGCAGACTCACTATGTCGAAAGATATTTTTAATAAAAAAAAAGCATCACCATGGTAACATGACTGATATCTCTTCATAACAGGAAAGCAGCGCTGTGCCATTCTCGTCATTATGTGACGCTATTAAACGGAACAATGGCCGAACAAACTATATGCAATTTTGTTAAAATCGGCAAATCCTCATGTATATGATTGTACCTGTATGAAATAAAGAAATGTTGAGTTGTTGTTGTCGAGTTGACTAAACGGTATTAAACAGTATGGTTAGAGAAAATTGTATTTGAAGGGAATCTACAAAGTACATGTACATAATATTATACTGTTAGCGTAGATAAATACAGTCAAACCTACGTTAAAGACAACCCTCCGAATTACGACCTACCTTTTTGAGAACAGTGCTCTTTTTGTCAGTAGAAACAACCATTAATAAAGACCACCCGTACACAAAGACGGTGAGTGGTGGTGTAGAGGTTTATGTGTCTGCCGCTCATCCCGGAGGTTGCGGGTTCGAGCCCCACCAAGGTCACGACCGTACCTCCTCATACGACACCAGTACTGGTTTTTCCAGGAAATGGACTCGAGAGTGACTCGATAAGCTCAAGGCTTTCTTCACACTCGAGCTAAAATATATTAGAATAAACTAAAATAAACTAAAGTAAACGTTTTAACGTCTTCCAGCCAATGGTCTTTGTTCACAGGTGTGGGTGTAGTGGACAGGGGTAGAGGAGAAGGGTAAGGGGGGTTACAAACCGAAAAGTAGAGGCTCAAAACTACTGTATTTTCATACTCACTAAAGTGCCCGTGACATGTGACGCTGAATGAAGTAAGGTTATCATTGTTACAACGAATGTTAAACATGCCACGTATTCCAGAGGTTGCGGGTTTGAGACACCGTAGGTCACAACCGAACTCCCTCATATGACACTAGTACTGATTTGGTAAGCTTCAAACTTTCTTCACAATCGAGCTAAAATAAATTAGCATTAACTAAAAAAATCGTATAGAAGGCGTGAAAATGGTATATTTAAACGGGGTTCATATACATTAGGCCTATACAACTATAGACTAATTTTGCTATATATTGACCGAAACATTAGTCTAAAATCATTATATCGTATACCTCGTAAAAAGCAGTGAAAATTACACGAAAATATTATACCAATGACGTTTTGCCTATACAGTGTGGTCTTGAAATCCGTGCAGGTCTACACATCATTTCCAGGTCTACGCATATTTTTGCGGACCCAGCACGTGAGCGCTATCGGCCAGTCAGGATTAAGTATTTGTGACAGGTACATGTATACGATATTATACAATTATAGACTAATTTTGAGGTCAATACATAGTTTTGCGGACCTGTTAAAAGTGATATTGACCGAGGACGAAGTCCGAGGTCAATATCATTTTTTAACAGGTCCGCAAAACTATGTATTGACCGAAACATTAGTCTATAATCATTATATCGTATACCTCATAAAGAGTTGTGAAAATCATACGAAAATATAACAGAAATGACGTCTTAAAATCCGTGCAGGTCTACGTCTACACATACTTTTGCAGACCCGGCACGTGAGCGCTATCGGCCAATCAGGATTAAGTATTTATGACAGGTCTACGATATTATTTGTTATGTCGCTATTTAATAGAGTATATAAGGTTAGATAACGTCAACACTGTTCCTTCGTAAACCGTGACACACTCGCACGCATGCACACACACACACAACCGATATTTTTACGATCAAATGCACACACTACTTAAAAAAACGGCTCTCTACTTAACCATGTTAAAACAAGTTATAGGTAAAATTCGCTATTTGCGAGCGTTTCATGTCTGTTTACAGTATGGTTGAATGTTGTGGAATTTACGCATGAATGATATCGTAACCGGTACCAATGTGACAGGTCAAATATATGCTACAGTACTTTAGTAATAGTTTTCTGCTTTGAAATGTTACAGAAGAAAATTTATGACGATCTCATTTGAAACAGATACGAATATCGAATTGGATCTTATAGATATCGATAAACACAATGCGTATATATAAATACTCCCAGTAGTTTGAATAGAACATTAACGCGTTCAAGTATAACACAACTGAATACATTAATCGTAACTGTTCCGGATATATTGTTTACGCCTCGTTGATTGTCGTTGAAATATACTGTATTTATAATCCTTTATCATTTCATATGTTTAGAGGCTTGGATGTGATCGAAAATGGAACTATATAAAAATTATCCAAGAGTGTGTACGGTCTGGTGTTTTGTTGAAATTTTATTTTATGCGGGTCAGTTGTTTGGCTGGTCTTCAATTCTTTATGTGTTAAAACAGGAAGGGTTTTACAGTGAATTGTGCGTAAACGAAGATATAAATGACGTCGCTGTAAATAAAACTGAAATAAGTATTTCACATACAAACGTCACTTTAATTACAAGGTATTCGGCGCACAAAGTATTGACCGGCACTTCTAGTAGTGGAAAAGATGCTATCACGGAAGGTGGAAGCGAGAATAATCATGTAGAATACGTGAGAAATACCTCGGACTATGGAACGCCTGATCAGCAAATTAATGAATTTGATTCCAAAGGATGTCATGAACAAGACGCCAGACTGAATCTCTGGTTTTCCATCGCAATTTGTGTCTCCTACGTGATGTGCTCCATTATGGGACCCATTCTTCAAAAAGTCGGAATGAGATTTTTCAGACTAATATTTCTGTGAGTATATATTATGCAGCAGTGAATGTTTTGTACTTAACGTTTAGCATGAAACTTAAGTACGTGTATTAATAGTTTGTCCTCAATGTTAAAATACCAGTATGTACGTGGTCCGTCCTCAATAATTAAGTACGTTTAAGTATGAGGTCCGCAAAGTTTAAGTACGAGTATATATGTGGTCCTCAATGTTTAAGAGCGAGTATATATGTGGTCCTCAATGTTTAAGAGCGAGTGTATATGTGGTCCTCAATGTTTAAGAGCGAGTATATATGTGGTCCTCAATGTTTAAGAGCGAGTATATATGAGATTCTCAATATATTAGTACGGGTATATATGTGGCCATTATAATGTTCAGTGAGTTATGACCTTACTTTCAAATACATTTTCCATTGTGTGTACGATGGAATACACAGGTAAATACTACTGCCATTAATGATGATTCCAGGTAATCACTGCAGGGCATTCTAGTAAAACAGGAACGTTTCCGTCCGCTCTAACTATACATTCGATATAACAGCATTTATTTTACAGTCAGTTTCTATCTTGCTATTTTCGCATTGTTGGTTTGCTTATCTTCTTACCCTTAAGTTTTATTGGTGTTTTGCTTGCGTGAGTTGTGTTTGACGGCTTGCTTGTGGAAGTTGTGTTTGATGGTTTTCTTGCGTGATTTACGTGAGTTGTGTCTTATTGTTTTCTTTCGTGCGTTATGTTTGATGGTTTACTTGCGTGAATTAATAATAATAATAATAATAATAATCATAATAATATCTTTATTTAAAGAAGGTTTACACATAAAGCAATGCTCAAAACATACAAAACTTTACAATGTGGCCTTCTAGATAAGAAACAAAAGAGGCAAAGAAAGTGACGTTGGCAGTAGCAGTAGCTGGCAGTAGCAGTAGCAAAAACGTGACGTTGGCAGTGGTCAAGGTCATTGTTACTAATAATAGATTAAAAAAAAAACATTAAGTTTAAAATCAATTTAAGCAAAAAAAATATTCGGGGTCAAGGTCAAGGTCACTGTTACTAAAAGTAGATTTTTTTCAATTTTTTTATTTTTATTTTTAAATGTTTCAGCAAAAAAAAGATAATTTGGGGGTCAAGGTCAAAAAATCTATTTTTAGTAACAATGACCTTGACATTGACCCCCAAATTTTTTTTGCTGAAACAATTCAAAAATCAAAAAAGAAAAATTGAAAAAAAAAAATTTTTAGTAACAGTGACCTTGACCTTGACCCCTGAAAAATTTATTTTGCTTAAATAAAAAAATTAAGCAAATTTTTTCCCCCCCTCCACCCCCTCCTCACTCCCTTCCCCTTAGCCCCTTCGAAAAAATGTTCCTAGGCCCAAGCGTTCTTGAGTTATCTTTTGCTACTGCTACTGCCAGCTACTGCTACTGCCACCTTCACGTTTTTGCTACTGCCAGCTACTGCCAGTTTCACGTTTTTGCTACTGCTACCAGCTCTGCTCTGCCAACTTCACGATTTTGCTACTGCTACTGCCAGCTACTGCTACTGCCAACTTTACGATTTTGCTACTGCTACTGCCAGCTACTGCTACTGCCAACTTCACGATTTTGCAACTGCTACTGCCAGCTACTGCTGCTGCCAACTTCACGATTTTGCTACTGCACTGCCAGCTACTGCTACTGCCAACTTCACGTTTTTGCTACTGCTACTGCCAGCTACTGCTACTGCCAACTTCACGATTTAGCTACTGCTACTGCCAGCTTCTGCTACTGCCAACTTCACGTTTTTGCTACTGCTACTGCCAGCTACTGCTACTGCCAACTTCACGATTTAGCTACTGTTACTGCCAACTACTGCTACTGCCAACTACACGTTTTTGCTACTGCCAGCTACCGTTACTGCCAACTTCCTACTCATGCAAAGAAAAATAGTATTTGAAACAACAATATACATTTACGCAAAAATACATTAAATCCCGACAACACTCGTCATTACCCCGATAAGTGAAATTATAATTATCAATCATACAGAACACACAATTTCAATGATCTAAACGTAGCACATATGGAATTTGTATTCTTGAAATGCTAGATAATTGCTGCTGTTTTTGTAAAAGGAAGTTCTTGTATTTGTATTTGAAAGACGATATTGAAGAGATATTTCTGATTTCAAAAGGTATTTTATTCCATATATCAATACTGGTGTAACTGAATGAATTTTTCTGACGAACTAGTTTTTAATGGTTTATTTAATATCTCTAGCAGCCCTTTTTTGTATTTTATATATTTTATTTAGATCTGATTTTGGGCTCATTGCTTTGCCCCAGATAGTACAACAGTAGTCGAAACATGGTACTAAATAAGCATTATGAAATATATTTTTCATTTCATCTGACAAGTAAAAGATAATACGTTTCAACAGAGCTATTTTGGACTTTAATTTATAACACACTTGAGATAATTGTAATGTCCATGAAAGTGTGTTGTCAATCAATACACCTAGTAATTTATACACCTCAACGTTTCCAATAGCGACATGTGTTTGATGGTTTGCTTGCTTGACTTGCGTATGGTTGTTTTCTTGTGTTAGTTATGTTTGATGCATTAATTGCGTGAGTTTCAATTGGTTATTTGCTTGCATATAATTATGACTGGTGCTTGTTTACCTCACTTGCATTTTGGTACTCTCTGGACATTTATACTGTTGAGACATGTTTCTTAATACGGTCGCAGGTGACCCCAATTACTGTCTTTCAATGATCAGATAACAATTATACGATGTAAAAGATTAATTATGACAACAAACATTAATACGAAAATACATCATTTTTCTTTACTTTTTAGCTCACCTGAGCTGGCTCAGGGTGAGCTATTAGGATCGATGAATTCCGTCGTCCGTCGTCCGTCCACACTTAGTTCGTTAACACTCTAGTGGTCACATTTTTGCCTCAATTGTCACGAAACTTGGTCAGGATGTTTGTCCCAGTAATTACTCGGACGAGTTCGAATATGGGTCATCTCGGATGAAAAACTAGGTCACATGACCCAAAAATAGAAAAATCTTGTTAAGGCTCAAGAGGCTACTGTTTCAGTCCAAAAATCCTGGAAATTTGCCAGAAAGGTTGTTTGGTTGATTTCTAGCTCAAGTTTTAATATGGGTCACCTGGGGTCAAAAACTAGGTCACACAGCCCAAATATGGAAAAACCTTGTTAACACTCTAGAGGTAACATTTTCAGCCCAAATATCCTGGAAATTTGTCAGAAAGGTTGTTTCGATGATTTCTAGCTCAAGTTCGAATAGAGGTCATCTGGGGTCAAAAACTATGTCACAGAGGCCAAATATGGAAAAACCTTGTTAATACTCTAGAGGTAACATTTTCAGCCCAAATATCCTGGAAATATGTCAGAAAGGTTGTTTCGATGATTTCTAGCTCAAATTCGAATATGGGCCATATAGGATCAAAAACTAGGTCACACAGCCCAAATATGGAAAAACCTTGTTAACAGTCTTGAGGAAACATTTTCAGCCCAAATATCCTGGAAATCTGTCGGAAAGGTTGTTTCGATGATTTCTAGCTGAAGTTCGAATATGGGTCATCTGGGGTCAAAAACTAGGTTACAGAGCCCAAATATGGAAAAACCTTATTAATACTCTAGAGGTAACATTTTCAGCCCAAATATCCTGGAAATTTGTCAGAAAGGTTGATTTTATGATTTCTAGCTCAAGTTCGAATATGGGTCATCTGGGGTCAAAAACTAGGTCACAAAGCCCAAATATGGAAAAACCTTGTTAACACTCTAGAGGTAACATTTTCAGCCCAAATATCCTGGAAATTTGTCAGAAAGGTTGTTTCGATGATTTCTAGCTCAAGTTCGGATATGGGTCATCTGGGGTCAAAAACTAGGTCACAGAGCCCAAATATGGAAAAACCTTGTTAATACTCTAGAGGTAACATTTTCAGCCCAAATAACCTGGAAATTTGTCAGAAAGGTTGTTTCGATGATTTCTAGCTCGTTATCGAATATTGGTCATCTGGGGTCAAAAACTAGGTCACACAGCTCAAATATGGAAAAGCCTTGTTTACACTCTAGAGGTAACATTTTCAGTCCAAATGTCCTCGGATGAGCGATAAAGGGCCATCATGGCCCTCTTGTTTAAGATATATTACGTCTCTTTTATACAGTGTATCTAAACGAGCTTAGTTAAATCAAGATATGTGCAACAGATTGCACGATTTGGTCGATATTCCAACTAAATGGCACAGCTTCATCAAGATTAACGGAAATGAATATATAATGGTTTGTTTATGACTCATCAGCATAATATACATTTACATTACATAAACATGAATAAAACATAGAACCAATGTTATGTTGCCACTCAATATTGAGTTATAAGAGACTATTACTTATTATCACAATCATATGTACATATTAAAAATTATATTACCATAGCATTATCACAGACTATATTGAAAGTTACATAGCCTTATTACAAGCTATAGTTTAATAGTGTATTCAGTCTCATCCAATACATATGCATATTGCTAAACATACATGTATATACTTAAGATATAAAACACATGTAATTGGTCTTTCTACTCAAGAATAGAAAGAGACTGTTCAAGTATGAACTGAATGTAACAGATAAAATCAGCTACGCGCCGTGGTTTTATTTCCAGCGTAACTCGTTACATACTTCTGATGAGTGTTACATAAAAAGTTACGTTTGATCTTTATCTAGCGTAAAATACACATAATTATAACTAGCACTTTGCGCATGTATATAAGTGCACACGTATGAATTCTTGACTGGAATATCACATTCACATAGGATTTAGTGTACACTGTTTTGCAAATGAGATAAACATTGAAGGTCCACTACTAAGCGAAAATTAAGTGACAGTTATTTCAATGGCAAGTACATTACCTTATGCAAGACACTAAATAATGAAGATTGTCAGGTTAAAATTTACAGAAAGTGTTTGGAACACGAAGAAAAGTATGTGTATTATGTTGAAATCTCAGTGATTCGACAAAATGACTACCCAGGTCTTTTTAACTTTGTTCATAATGCATAGAAAAATAATTGTACATGAACTGTGGTTTATTTAGAATTTCTACATACCAACTTTCATTTTTTATTAAAAATAACTTATTTCAGTGTTTTTTAAGTATATTTGAATTTTCGCTTTCGTTAGTATTGGACCTTTAAAACTCACGAGCGGAAATATCTAACTTTTATAAAAAAAAGTCCAGTTCATGAAACATAAGAATATAGGCTAAATTACAGATGTATACACATTCAGTATTCGTAATGTAACAAGTTTTAGTTAGTTTTGCATAAAGTTTGGACATTTTCAGGTTTTGATATACTAGAATATATATGTAGTCGATCCTATTTCACTCGGCATGCTTTCTTTTTAATCTTTATCATGCCGGTCGAGAGCAAAGGGGTCTGTAACATTGTCAACCCGTTTGTTAATGTTACATGTATATAATCATTGTTAACGTCACATGTATATAATAAGTACTTATTATGTTAATGTAACGTTAACAAACGATGTACTTAATATTATATATATGTAACGTTAACAAACGATGTACTTAATATTATATATATGTAACCTTAACAAACGGTGTACTTATTATATATACATGTAACGTTAACAAACAGGTAGACAAGGTTACAGGCACTGACACTGTGATCTACTGTGATCTAGCCTATTTGTTATTCAGTCTGTACATTTACCTAAATTAACTTTAGTGTTGTCTTTAATGAACAAAGTTCATTTAAGAAAGTCACTAGAGAAAGGAGCTTTTTTAGAAACCAGCTTAGCAGTTAAAAACTATTGTTCTATTTCTATTCTTTTTTCAGGTGTACTTATATCGCTGGAGCATTGTGCCTTGGATTTGCCACACCCGGTATATGATATGTATTTTTATATCTATCTTACTCCTCTTAAACGTACACTCGCTCCTAACAACATCATTCCCTCGGACCCACAGACTTCATTGTACTCGCTCCCACTGGCATCATTGCTCTCGCTCCTACCAACTTCATTGCACTCGCTCCCATTGACTTCATTGCACTCGCTTCTACTGGCATCATTCCCTCGGACCCACATACTTCATTGTACTCGCTCCCACTGGCATCATTGCTCTCACTCCTACTTTCTTCATTGCACTCGCTCCCATTGACTTCATTTCTCTCGCTCCCACTGACTTCATTGTACTCGCTCCCTACATTTTCAACGCACTCGATCCTACAAACGTATATAATACACTCGCTCCCACCAACTTCATTGCACTCGCTCCCACATACTTTATAACACTCTCTCCCACTGACTTCATTCCACTCGCTCCCACTGACTTCATTGCACTCGCTCCCACTGACTTCATTGCACTCGCTCCCACTGACTTCATTGCACTCTCTCCCACTGGCTTCATTGCACTCGCTCCCACTGACTTCATTGCACTATCTCCCACTGGCTTCATTGCACTCGCTCCCATTGACTTCATTGCACTCGCTCCCACTGATTTCATTGCACTGTCTCCCACTGGCTTCATTACACTCGCTCCCATTGACTTCATTGCACTCGCTCCCACTGACTTCATTGCACTCTCTCCCACTGGCTTCAATACACTCGCTCCCATCAACTTCATTGCACTCTCTCCGACTGGCTTCAATACACTCGCTCCCATTGACTTCATTGCACTCTCTCCCACTGGCCTCATTGCACTCGCTCCCATTGGCTTCATTATACTCGCTCATACTGACTTCATTCTACTCGCTCCCACTGACTTCATTGCACTCGCTCCCATTGACTTCATTACACTCGCTCCCACTGACTTCATTGCACTCTCTCCCACTGGCTTCATTGCACTCGCTCCCACTGACTTCATTGCACTCGCTCCCACTGACTTCATTCCACTCGCTCCCACTGAATTCATTGCACTCGCTCCCACTGACTTTATTCCACTCGCTCCATCTGACTTCAGTGCACTCTCTCCCACTGGCTTCATTCCCATTGACTACGTTACACTCGCTCCCAGTGACTTCATTGCACGTGCTCCAACTGACTTCATTGCACTCGCTCCCCTTGACTTCATTGCACTTGCTCCCACTGACTTCATTGCACTCGCTCCCACTGGCTTCATTCCCATTGACTTCGTTACACTCGCTCCCACTGACTTCATTGCACGTGCTCCAACTGACTTCATTGCACTCGCTCCCCCTGACTTCATTGCACTTGCTCCCACTGACTTCATTGCACTCTCTCCCACTGGCTTCATTGCACTCGCTCCCACTGACTTCGTTACACTCGCTCCCACTGTCTTCGTTGCACGTGCTCCAACTGACTTCATTGCACTCGCTCCCCCTGACTTCATTGCACTTGCTCCCACTGACTTCATTGCACTCTCTCCCACTGGCTTCATTCCCATTGACTTCGTTACACTCGCTCCCACTGACTTCATTGCACGTGCTCTAATTGACTTCATTGCACTCACTTCCCCTGACTTCATTGCACTTGCTCCCACTGACTTCATTGCACTCGCTCCCACGGACTTCATTGCACTCTCTCCCACTGGCTTCATTCCCATTGACTTCGTTACACTCGCTCCCACTGACTTCATTGCACGTGCTCTAATTGACTTCATTGCACTCACTCCCCCTGACTTCATTACACTCGCTCCCACTGACTTCATTGCACTCGCTCCCACTGACTTCATTCCCATTGACTTCGTTACACTCGCTCCCACTGACTTCATTGCACGTGCTCCAACTGACTTCATTGCACTCCCTCCCCCTGACTTCATTGCACTTGCTCCCACTGACTTCATTGCACTCGCTCCCACTGACTTCATTGCACTCTCTCCCACTGGCTTCATTCCCATTGACTTCGTTACACTCGCTCCCACTGACTTCATTGCACGTGCTCCAACTGACTTCATTGCACTCGCTCCCCCTGACTTCATTGCACTTGCTCCCACTGACTTCATTGCACTCTCTCCCACTGGCTTCATTGCACTCGCTCCCACTGACTTCGTTACACTCGCTCCCACTGTCTTCGTTGCACTCGCTCCCAGTGACTTCATTGCACGCGCTCCCACTGACTTCATTGCACTCGCTCCCACTGGCTTCATTGCACTCGCTCCCACTGACTTCGTTACACTCGCTCCCACTGTCTTCGTTACACTCGCTCCCACTGACTTCATTGCACGCGCTCCCACTGACTTCATTGCACTCGCTCCCACTGACTTCATTGCACTCGCTCCCACTGACTTCATTGCACTCGCTCCCACTGACTTGTTGCACTCGCTCCCACTGACTTCATTGCACTGTCTCCCCCTGACTTCATTGCACTCTCTTCCCCTGGCTTCATTGCACTCGCTCCCACTGACTTCATTGCATTCGCTCCCACTGACTTGTTGCACTCGCTCCCACTGACTTCATTACACTCGCTCCCACTGACTTCATTGCACTCGCTCCCACTGACTTCATTGTACTCTCTCCCCCTGACTTCATTGCACTTGCTCCCACTGACTTCATTGCACTCTCTCCCACTGGCTTCATTGCACTCGCTCCCACTGACTTCGTTACACTCGCTCCCACTGACTTCGTTGCACATGCTCCCACTGACTTCATTGCACGCGCTCCCACTGACTTCGTTGCACTCGCTCCCACTGGCTTCATTGCATTGCACTCGCTCCCACTGACTTCATTACAATCGCTCCCATTGACTTCATTGCACTCGCTCCCACTGACTTCATTGCACTCGCTCCACCTGGTTTCATTGCACTCGCTCCCACTGACTTCGTTACACTCGCTCCCACTGACTTCGTTGCACATGCTCCCACTGACTTCATTGCACGCGCTCGCACTGACTTCGTTGCACTCGCTCCCACTGGCTTCATTGCATTGCACTCGCTCCCACTGACTTCATTACAATCGCTCCCATTGACTTCATTGCACTTGCTCCCACTGACTTCATTGCACTCGCTCCCACTGGTTTCATTGTACTCGCTCCCACTGACTTCATTGCATTCGCTCCCATTGACTTCATTGCACTCGCTCCCACTGACGTCATTGCACTCGCTCCCACTGACTTCATTGCACTCGCTCCCACTGACTTCATTGCACTCGCTCCCACTGACTTCATTGCACTCGCTCCCTACATTTTCAACGCACTCGATCCTACAAACGTATATAATACACTCGCTCCCACCAACTTCATTGCACTCGCTCCCACATACTTTATAACACTCTCTCCCATCAACTTCATTGCACTCTCTCCCACTGGCTTCATTGCACTCGCTCCCACTGACTTCGTTACACTCGCTCCCACTGTCTTCGTTGCACTCGCTCCCAGTGACTTCATTGCACGCGCTCCCACTGACTTCATTGCACTCGCTCCCACATACTTCATTGCACTCGCTCCCACTGACTTCATTGCACTCTCTCCCACTGACTTGTTGCACTCGCTCCCACTGACTTCATTGCACTCTCTCCCCCTGACTTCATTGCACTCTCTTCCACTGGCTTCATTGCACTCGCTCCCACTGACTTAATTGCATTCGCTCCCACTGACTTGTTGCACTCGCTCCCACTGACTTCATTACACTCGCTCCCACTGACTTCATTGCACTCGCTCCCACTGACTTCATTGCACTCTCTCCCACTGGCTTCATTGCACTCGCTCCCACTGACTTCGTTACACTCGCTCCCACTGACTTCGTTGCACATGCTCCCACTGACTTCATTGCACGCGCTCCCACTGACTTCGTTGCACTCGCTCCCACTGGCTTCATTGCATTGCACTCGCTCCCACTGACTTTATTACAATCGCTCCCATTGACTTGATTGCACTTGCTCCCACTGACTTCATTGCACTCGCTCCCACTGGTTTCATTGCACTCGCTCCCACTGACTTCGTTACACTCGCTCCCACTGACTTCGTTGCACATGCTCCCACTGACTTCATTGCACGCGCTCGCACTGACTTCGTTGCACTCGCTCCCACTGGCTTCATTGCATTGCACTCGCTCCCACTGACTTCATTACAATCGCTCCCATTGACTTCATTGCACTTGCTCCCACTGACTTCATTGCACTCGCTCCCACTGGTTTCATTGTACTCGCTCCCACTGACTTCATTGCATTCGCTCCCATTGACTTCATTGCACTCGCTCCCACTGACGTCATTAAACTCGCTCCCACTGACTTCATTGCACTCGCTCCCACTGACTTCATTGCACTCGCTCCCACTGACTTCATTGCACTCGCTCCCACTGACTTCATTGCACTCGCTCCCACCAACTTCATTGCACTCGCTCCCACATACTTTATAACACTCTCTCCCATCAACTTCATTGCACTTGCTCCCACTTACTTTATAACACTGTCTCGCACCAACTTCAATGCACTCGCATTGTAACTAGTCGCGTATTAGAGAGAGAATGAGACAAATCAAGTTTCGTTACCAGTATGTTATCAAGCTGGGTATGTGAACTGCGGTACATGGCGCATCAGGTATGTTGCCAAAGGACACAACTTACGTGTATTGACAGGGGATTGAACGCAGGTCCTCTCGGAGTATCAGAGCGTACCTACAGTTGGCCTAACCGGGGATTGAACCCACCATGTATATACATCATTTATGTTTTTCAGAAATACCATGGTTAATCTGTCCGGGACTGTGTTGCATCGGTGTAGCGGGGATGGCGTTGTATTCTACAAACATACATGTAAGTCATAATTATGAAAATCAGCTGAAAGTCATACATGTAACAAGTATTTTAGTATGCATGTTAAGACAAGTCTATTTTCTTAAATATCTCGGTTGAACATCTTGCCAACTTTTCAAGAAAGTATACCTACTTGCTGTAGCAATCTCTCGTCGAATGTAAGTCAGTCTTATCTGCCAAATCCTTCTGATCAAAGTACTTGTGGCAATAAATTGAAATGTTTTAATATTCAGCTGAAACGCGTTATATTCGTTCTTCTTTCACTCACTACTAGATATGAAAAATATTTGATATTATCACACATTGTATTTTTCTTAGTGAAAATATGTCTGCTTGGGATTGTGTAATATATCTTTTCAGTAAGAGTTACCCCCAAAGCTTAAAGTAACAGTGTTAAGTATGAAAATTATGAGGTTGCATTCTAACATGGACGTAGAAAGTCTGCAATCGCACGGTCCGAAAAAAAATTAAGACGTTACTAAATATGTAATTGCTTATTTCATTTTATCCATACACAGATCTCCTTCCTATTTCCTGCAGTCCAGTCAACCATAACTGCTGTGTTTGTTGGGCTTTATGACGCATCTACTATGGTCACTTATCTCATGAAGGTAATTACAAGTAGCTCTTATTTTACCCAGAAAGATCTGTTACGGACGGATGGAAATGACCTTTATTTGTACCAAAAACATTCATAACTTTAGTTTTAGATTAAATAGATGTATATGTTAGGTATATAGAGCAGTATTTGTTTTAATGACATTGCAAAAAAATTAAAAAATGCCTCTTGGCAGTAACTCTTTTTCTTGAAAAGGCGACTTGAACACATAAGAAAGAAATATGTCAATATTGTTTTAGAGTGAATAGTTCTACCATTATCCTATCAGTATATTTATTTAACAATACCAGTAAATTCGAAAATATCCTGGGACTTTAAGATCATGACAAAAGAGAAATTTATAAGTCGTTTAGGTGCTTGCCCGATATGTATAATGTGAAACAAGCCAGAAATGAGGACGTATAGTTCAGGTCCATAAAGCTGAGATTTATGTATAATGTAATTTGCAATGTAATGTTATACTTAAGCATAGCAAACTGAAAAACCCGCCTAGTAGGTTAGGTCATTTAGAACAGTAATCTCCTTATAAAATGACTTTCACAATTATTGTCTATAAGATTGACAGTTATGGATTGTAACCATTATCAAATGGTAAAAGAACACACCTAAAACTTATGTCAGGAAATTATTTAAAGTCCCCCGAATTAGTGACACATCATTTACTCTGTAAATGGTAATGAAGTGTAAATGTAATGTGCAATGATAAGACAACAGCTATATTATGACTGATAATTACTTTTTTTCGATTTTAGTTTCCTCTAGCTATTTTATCGACCTTTAAGAATTTTACCATAAATTTACTTTTACATTTAGTGTGCATAAAACGTTACAAAACTTATCAGTGTGTTGCCGCAGAAATTCTTCATGTGCATCGAGTCGATATTTGCTTATAACTAACCTTTACAAAGATTTAGATTTGTGTCTTCAACGTGTTTAAAGAAATGAAATTTTAAATCCGTTCAAATATGCGAGAAAAACTTTAAAGTTTATAATTAATACCAGTAATGTTAGTGTATGTATTTTCAATACCGTGAGATTAAACGAAGAAAATCATTAATTGCTATAGCGATTTAGCAAACATGTTTATATACAAGGTCACGGTAACCGTTGTTTTCGAGTCAGTGTGGGTTTGGCACTTTTGAGGCTTAAGTCTTGTTACTTATGGAATAAATTGGTCAATACAGCTTTTTTGTTAAGTACATGTACATATAATCTAGCTGACAGTGAACTTGACCTTGTCCTCATTTACTGAACTTTGCGTGACACGACTATAAAGGTAAAAATCGAAAATCAATTCACAGTTAAGCCTGACTGAGGGTGAGTAACCTTTCAGATGTTAGCTTTTGCAAAATATAGGTAGGCTTTATAAAATTCAGTCAAATAAGAAAATAATATTTAGTCACACATTAGGAGCCTTTTTTGATAGAAATATGACACGGCCTCGCTGTGCAAAAACCAAATGTTTTATCATTTTTAAGGGTTATCATCACTGAGCAACAACAATTGCATGTTCTGTGTTGCAACTCGGGTTGTCTAGCAAACAGTGACTGTGGTTTTGCAAATTGATCTGGATGTCCGCTAGTCCGTGCGCGTCCACCATACGTTTTTGTCCGTGTTTACAAGACCAATCTATACTGAGTTCCAAAAGAAAGTGTGCACTTAGGTTTTTGTTGATTTTATGTATTACTTTTAACAGAAATATTATGATGTTTGGCATCAAAATTTAGAGCAATTTATGCTCAATTGCCTGTGCATTGACAGCACATTCAGTCGATAGCAAAATTGTGTACATGTATAAAGGTAGTGTTCGAAATTCGAGACCGATACGTTTTATCAAAATGGAGAAATAAAAAAGTGCACACTTTCTTTTGGAACTGAGTATATATGAAGAATTCTACATTAATACATCATTAACTATGCACTACTTTATATGAAAAGGTTGCCTTTGATGCTGGAATTACGAGGAAATATTTCTACGTGGGTTTATCGTTGTTTCACTTGGTATTGATCGGTACTAGCACGTTTCTGCTTCTACCATGCGTGCGCATCAAACCGAGGCTGACCTGGAAAAGGACGGAAACGTCCGGAAAGATACTGACGGATTCAAATAACGAAAAGGAAAAATTCATAAGGCCGGCAAATAAAAAAGGTACACAAGAAAGTTATGGGGTCAGGGATATCCCACTCACTTATTAAAAATTAATTTCACCAAATTTGAAAGGACATCACCAGAACCTCTACATATTAAAGATGTAGTAGTATAACTTGTTTGAGAAACCAATTTGTATTAAAGCCACCGCTGTTATTGAGAGACCACTATTTTTAACCCCATCAATTTAATAATATAAAGCAAATCATATTTCTAACTTCCTTAAGATAGTCCCTTTTATGCAAACTAAGCAAAATCATTATTGAACACATTCACGCTATCACATGTATGTTGCGATATTCCCATTGACCTTACATCCGCGAACTTATGATCAAAGGAAATATTTATAAACATATTGATTTGTAATACTACTTGAAAAATTGAAATACTGATCACACAAAAACTAAGTAAGAATTGGGCGGTTTCAAGCAGTTTAGGAGCGAGTTTTAAAAAATCTGCACATTAGGAGTGATAAACATTTTTAATCCATCGTTTATTATTGAGAACTCAATTGCCAAGTAATGCTATAATATCCAAAGTCCAATGGTCTACCAATAAGAATTAAACACTATTTCATTTTCTAGTTTTATTTACCTACCAGCTGGATTATATTTCAAGTGTTATACCTATGTTTCATCTTAGTCCAAAACAAAACAAGAAAAAAACATAAAGCAATGATTATATCACTGCAGAACTGTGGCTAGTTATAGCATGGTGCAGAACATCAACAACTCCATGAACATTCCTACTCTTTTAAGGCTCATGTAGAGTAGAAGTAATGTCTTGTAAGCATATTTTGTACTCTTCCCATCACATCTGAAATAAATGGGTTTTTTTTTAAAAGAATGACATATTGGCATTTTCTGATTTTATACATGACATACTTCTCTGACTTTAATGCACTGGGACATGTTTATGTCCTTAAAAAATATTTCAAAAGTTTTAAAACAAAAATGTAAGCCTGACTTTACTTTGAGAATTTCCACAGAAAACATCAAATTCAGAGTAGTTTAGAGTTACTTTTACTTCAGTGTCCACTCAGTAAGCTTGCCATATGGTACACTACTAGTGCAAATGTTTATATATGTTTTTAAGATTACCTTCTAGAGCCCAGGTTGTAGAAAATTGTGTGTGTCTAACTTCCAAGTGGCTGCAAATCAATACTGCAGATCTAGGTATTGCATGAATGTGCCATTCATGGCCCTTCACATTTCACACCTGCCAAGGAACATTTTCTTTAGTTACAATAAGTGACTTGATAAGCTTTTTTGAATATGAAAAAATTATCATTAAAACTATATTTAACATGATTAGTTTATAAATTCTTGAATAATTTTTGCATCCCTACAAAATATAAATGCAGTTGGAATGTTTACAAAACAGAACACTGCCACAACAACTTTCTTGAAGTATGTGCAACTTATGCAGAACATCCTTGGAGTTATATAGAGAGGGCCAGCCTGTAAATTTAGTGATACAGATCAATCAACTAGTTACTATTATGTGTGCATGTACATGCATTTGTGTAAATGAAACTCATGAAACTACTGCAGATTTCATAATAGCGTGCCGTTTCAGTGTTTGTTGCGTATCGATTGAATACAGGTAATGAATAACTAAAGCGTCTGTGGGCGGAGCTACATTTTACACAGTACGGAGAGCAATCAGATAAACTATGTGTCTGTGTGGACATAGGTCCATGACACAACTAAGGACAAAAAATCGGTCATATTATTTACGGTATTCAATAGTGTTTAGTCGGTCTTTACGTACATACATGTAGATCACTTATGTGATAATCTAGCGCACATGTCATCAGAGTCGTTGCATAAAACTGTAGAGCGTTTACCTATACCGGTAGTCCAATTATTTAGACATCGTGCTTGTTTCATTTTTCTAATTTTTGAATTTTTGATGTTTATTTTTTAACATCTTTGTTAGCATGACTTTCCTCAATGAATATGAAAAATAAAATATCATAAAAGTGAAAACTGAAAATAATAAATGCGAGGTCTTATTTCTAGGACAACCTGTACTTGTAGACAAGTACATCACATTGCCAACAAGTTGACATATCGCCAGTACAAATGAAATTTACTTTATTTTATATAAAGTAGTTTCGTTCACTTCGTTGGTGACGATTACATGTACAAGCGAGTATGGAACGCCAAATCTACATATACTCAAATATTTGAAGAGGTCTTTAAATAATTGGAGAGCTCTCTAATTCAATTATTGATATCAAAAATTGATTTAAAGCGCGCAATAAATGAATTGAAGACCTCTCCAATTCAATTGAAGATATCAAAAATTAAGGTGTATTTCAGCTGTTTTTAAGAGCTCTGTAATTGAATTGAAGAGGTCTCTAATTGATTTGAAGACCTCTGTAATTGTTTTATAGCGCGTACAAATTAATTTATAGAGGTCTTGAATTCAATTAGAGACCTCTCTAAATCAATTTGAGCGCGGTGAAATTCAATTTTAGATGTCTTGAATTCATACCAAATTTTCATATACTCAATTATTTGAAGAGATCTTCAAATATTTGAAGAGCTCTGTAAAATATTTGGAGAGGTCTATTAATCAATTTTTGATATCAAAAATTCGTTTGTAGCGCGGTTTTAAATCCATTAATTTGGAGACATCTATAATTCAATTGAAGAGGTCTCCATTTAAATTGTAGACCTCTATAATTGTTTTATAGTGCGCAAAAAATGAATTAATGATATCAAAAATTGATTTAGAGAGGTCTATAATTGAATTGTACCGCGCTTCAATTGTTTTATTTGAGAGCTCTCTATTTCAAGGTTGTACATGGATTATATTGAAGCGCGGTACAAATGAATAAGAGACCTCTCTAAATCAATTTTTGATATCATTAATTCATTTCTTGCGCTGTAAAACAATTATAGAGGTCTCTAATTTAATTGGAGACCTCTTCAATTGAATTATAGATGTCTCTAAATCAATGGATTTAAACCGCGTATAAGCGAATTTTTGATGTCTTTAATTAATTTGTAGACCTCTCCAAATATTTTTCAGAGCTCTCCAAATATTTAAAGACCTCTTTAAATACTTTAGTATATGTAGATTTGGCATGTATTAACATCGATTTCAAGATATCTAAAATTGAATTTCACCGCGCTCAAATAGATTTAGAGAGGTCTGTAATTGAATTCAAGACCTCAATAAATTAATTTGTAGCACGCTATAAAACAATTACAGAGGTCTTCAAATCAATTAGAGACCTCTTCAATTCAATTACAGAGCTCTTAAAAAACAGCTGAAATACATCTTAATTTTTGATATCTTCAATTGAATTGGAGAGGTCTTCAATTCATTTATTGCGCGCTTTAAATCAATTTTTGATATCAATAATTGAATTAGAGAGCTCTCCAATTATTTAAAGACCTCTCTATTACAATTTTTGCGCGCTATAATTATTTGGAGATATCTCTAATTGAAATTGAGACCTCTAATATTATTTGAAGAGCTCTCCAAATATTTAAAGACCTCTTCAAATATTTGAGTATATGTAGATTTGGCGTTCCATAAGCGAGCCAAGTTTTGACGTTTTCAATTTGTGTTTATTTTATCGACATACGATGAGATGGTATACGGAAGTTTGCTATACTCAGAGTGCATATACAATGTATATAATTTACCGTAAGTTTAAACTGTGGTCACTCATTGATCTAGACATTTTATTATAAATTTTACGAAGGTGAATTTCGGTTTTCTCGTAAAATACAATCGACGATGATGCAACAAACAACTATATATACATTTCTAATCTCGCTTTAGAAAGGATTCCCCCGTATGAAAAAACATACAGGAAAAATGATTAGGGGTGCTATATTCTCTGCAGGTTCAAAAGTGATATACGAATATAAAATGTCTTATAACAGTTCATTCGAAACATCCTGCAAGAAATGTTCTTGGAATCATGTTTGTAAAACGTACGTTGTAAAAGTCAGATTCTATACAAACGTGTCTTCTTAGCACAGCAAACGTTTCAGAGTCTTAGCCGAGGCATCAACATTTGATTACATGGACTATATTACATAATAGTATAAAATCTTTGTTTCGTGTTGATTATAGAACACGCTCAGTACAGTTCGGTTTCGTTTGTAAAAATTGAATAGATATGTTTGTATACAGGTAATAGTTTCAATACAGCTGTTTTAAGAAATAAACTTTCGAGGTTTAGACTTAACCGATTTTATCCTATGAATACATAAGCACTAAATTTAGATAATGTATCCTGAAGATGTGTAAACTTGAATATATAGTTGTACTGTCAGTATAGTAGTCAGCGTGTACGATAGATGAAGGTATCGATTTGGGCGGAGCTAACTACAGAATGTGACATCTACATTATTTACTACCGAAACGGCACGGTATTATGAAATCTGCAGTAAGTGAATTACATAAGGTATTGGGTTAGTTGATTATTGATAAGATCATTTATATTTATACTAATTACACACATATAGTACAGTTTCAAATGCCTACCTTGAGCATGGTATTTGGAATAATTCAAACAATACTATAGCATCTCATCTTGGCTGCATGGGGCTTACACTCAAAAAAAAAAATGAGTGTAATAATATCTTGATTATGTCCCCTTATCTCAATGAAAACAGATTTAACTTTGAAAACACAAGAAATGAAGTACATAAATGTTTACATTTTGAATTTGGAACTATTATTCTCCTGTCACATAATCTTTGATTTTAATAAACTGTCAACCATAATAATCATAAAAAGATTGTTGTTACAGTATTGTGCTCTGGCCATTCTGCTTGTAGAAACAGTCGAAATAAGCTACCATGCATTAAACCTTAAAGATACAGCTTCTACTCATATCCAAATACTTTAATAAATTGTATTTCAACACACATATCATGCACATAGAAAAAATACATAGAGAATGTATTTATAAATTTTAATAAAAATCTTGTAAAACTTGACTTGTCAAGAAATAATTCATGTATCATGGCTTATAGGAGGAAAGAGATCATGCCTGTACTAAAATAGGAATTGAGTCTGGCTTTTTTTTTGAAGTTTTGAACAATGCCACAAATGAATTTGACCAACAGCATGACTGTACAAATTGGGGCTACACTTTCCCCACCCACTCACAGTCAGGTTGATACAGAATATATTCCTTTCAAACACATTCTGTACTGGTGGAGCTCTTTAAATAACAATGTGAACTCTTGCTGCGCTTGACTGAAACCATCATCAGATAGTTGGGACTACTGTAGCGTCAAATACCTTGGGCTCCATTGACATATGCAGTCACCTGGCGGATATTGATTTATTGTCGGCCTTTACTTCTAAATTTAGAAGCAAAACATGTCTTCACAAGCCTAAATAAGATACAAGTTTATTCAATATGTTAGACATAAAGAGCAGCATGTATGTAGAACATTCTGGAATTTCAGTTCATACAGTAGATCTATAAAAAGACAAAACTTTAAACACTAATGCTGTTAAAATTGTTGACAAAGTCACATGTATCTTTTCAAGCATTTTACCGATTATGATCAGGATTTTATTTGGACGAATTTTCGCTTAATACCATTTATTTAATGTACATTTTTAATTTTCAAAAAAGTGTTTGCATTTTCATGTAAATTAATGTGTTCTGTAACGGGAAATAATCGCAGCGGGGAGACCAAACTCTCCGAAGCGATTACTTCCCTTTACAGTATAAGCAGCTTATAAATACTGAAATATTTGCTTTTGAATGAGACGTACAACGAGAATTCGTAAAGATATTTGTTTAAAGCTCACCTTGCACAAAGTGCCACAGTAAGCTATTAGGACGGCTCACCGTCCGACGTCCGTCGTACGTCGTCCGTTCACATTTTCCTTCAAACGACATCTCCTCTGAAACCATTAAGCCAATGTTGATGAAACTTGGCAGGGATATTCTTTCCATGAAGCCCTATCATAGTAGTTCAAATAAGTCCATTCCATGCAAAACTTAATGGAAAGGAAAAATAAAAATCTTCTCTGAAATCACAAGGCCTAGAGATTAGATATTTAGCATGTAGAATTGCCTATTGGACCTTTACCAGGATTTTTCAAATGATAACCCACAAAGATCATGTTAATACTTAACTTGACATTTTAATATATAAAACCAATTTGACTAAAAATAGCCTTTTCAAAGCAGCTTAGGATTTCCTAACATTTGTAAAGTGACGAGTAATCTCCCTTCTCTCCCTTGATATGCAGCATTCTAGACCTAGAGCCTAGATAGTTTGCATGTAGCATTACTTACTGGGCTTTTATCAAGATTGTTCAGACCATGACCTCTGGGTCAAAACTGACCCTGCCCGGGGATCACTTGACTTTACATAGGCTTAGATAGGAAACACTTTAAAAATCTTCTCTAAAACCTAAGTGCCTTGAGCTTAAATATTTAGCATGTAGTATTGCGTAGCGGACTTCTACCAATATTGTTCAAATCAAGACCCCTGGCTCTAAATTGACCCTTCCCTGGGGGTCACTTGACTTTAGATATGCTTATATAGGGAATTGCCAAGTAGACCGCTATTAAGATTGTTCAAATCATGACCCCCGAGTCAAAATTGAGCCTGCCCGGGGGTTACTTGATTTTACAAAGGCTAACGTAGGCAGAACTTCAAAACTCTTTGTCTTGAATAATAAGGTCGAGAGCTTAGATATTTGGAATGTAGCAGTATGTAGTGGTTCTCTATGAATATTTTTCAAATCAGGACCACCCCGGTAAAAAAACCCTTCTGCTATTGTTGACCTTGTGTTATAGCTAGTTGTAGTCAGGTGAGCGATATATGGCCATCTTGGCCCTCTTGTCAGATTAGCTCACTGAATCACAGCACGTTCCAAAAAGTGATTTCACATAGTGTTACATAACTTGTTACTTAACAATGTTCAGTACACAAGCGTCTGGTATATCTGCTATTGTGGACGTGCCAATCAGTCAAGCTATTGTTTATAACTGAATATTTACTAAGGAGGTGGATATAAAAAAATGTAGGGTGATAATTCTAAATGTTTACTTAGTGTTCATCATAATCATACTCAACGGCACCATCTGTATATCTTACGTCATTCATTTCCTATATTTAGGTAGATCTTCAAACTTGTGGACGCTGTTGTCTTGTGAATATTTGTTGCACGTGTACTGGATGTGTGCTCAGGGTCTTAGATTTGTGTCCTTCCTTGGATTTTTCAACACATGGCTTACAAATAAATTCGATGGAAATGAAATGAAAGGTATAGCAGATCTATTGATTTGGAGTTAGAGAGAAGCACGTAGTGTAATTTTATTATGGAAGATTTTACCCTCCCATTCGGAATACATAAGCCACGTGATTTGAAATTTTGAATCACTTCAAATGTTAGAAACAGGAGCAGATCAGTGGTCCAGTGGTTACGCGCTTGGTTACTTGGTTACTCCAGGTTCGATCCGGTCCTCCATTAATATAACAAATGATTTTTCGGATGAGACCTAAAAACCGAGGTCCCATGTATCGGTGCTGTACACCGGGCATGTTAAAGAAATGGGATACGTTCTGTATCTTGCACTACCCCCCGAAACCTTATATAACTAATACTCTTCTTGGGGCGTTGGTCATATGGATAATCCGGTACCAACGCCAAGTGCGTTTGTTTATTAGTACACGTGCTTGGTTTATTATGTAAACCTATTGGTATCTATTTTCAGAAAATTACTACCTTGGTGTCTTTTCTTACGTTACCATGGCAACTGTGATAACGGCATTAACCGCTGGGATGCTTCATGATTGTCAACGCCGAAAATATATGAGTACTTATTGCTTTTTTCACTATATAGTCATATATGTGCTAAGCAGCCGGCACAGGAATAAATTTTATAAATGGATCCCATTAAGTAGATGGCCACAAAACAAGATAAATTGATATTAGATGACCTTTTTATGTACCAGTATACCAACAGCGCTCATTTGGCGGATGCCTGCTTAATTCAGGTTATCACTAAGATATGTGTGTGTGTGTGTTGGTGGTGTGCACTTCTGGGTGCTATGGGGCTCGTTTTGGGGAGGCTGCGTTTTTGGTATGTGGCATTCCCTGTTTGATATTATTTTTGTTTTTATCTGTATTTAAAAAGGTACATTGTGTTTGAGGGGTGTTCAAAAAGTTCCAGTACAAATGGCATAACTTTTTATACCCCCCAACCCAGGGGAGTATACTGGATTCAGCTTGTCTGACTGCCCGTGTGTCCGTCTGTAGATATTATAATATTGTTGAAGCTTAATCTCCAAAACACTTAGTCACAAGGCATAATTGTGCATTTCTTGAATGAATAAACAGTGGTCACGACTTTCATTTCGATTGTCTTAGACATAAAAGTGTAGATTTTCTGCTCCAAAATGTACACAAACAAATGTATTTCTGATTTCAGTAAGCGGTGACTTCAAAAGGCGTAGATTGCCGATTATATTGCCTTTGACAGTGACGTCATTAATGTCAGTCGTTCTTACGTCACTTACATTTGTGGAGCCGGAAGTTTTCCTGAATATAATCTTCGTCGTGTTCACAATCTACAGATCTTATTTGTTCTCCTTTGAGATTACTTTTTTAAACGATATGTGAGTATACATGTTCTGATTTTCAAGAGTCTTTTTTATCAGATTGAAACTATCGTTTGAATTGTCTTGTTGTATGAAGTAAAAATGTGTTTATCTGCGTATGCGCTGTTAATTTTGTTTTCCAAATTAGACAATAACCAAATTACTTAGTAATAAATATCAAATATTTATCTATGTCAACGGCATCGTTATATGTATTGCGTTTGAACTAACATTTTGATATATTTTGTTATGAAATTAATATGTTTTAGTATTTTCGGTCAAAAACACGACATGGCAGAACTCAGCCACCGTACCTTGTTGAGCACAATGTATGTATGTACGTTTTACCTTTACAGTTATCCATTGACGTCATTCTCTGTGTTATTCGGCGTTCTACATTCGTCTGCAGGCCTATCAGGCATGTTACAGTATCCGATATTTGAATGGTACCAATCCTACTCAGGCGCGCCTAATCATGTATGTTTTATTTTGTTTATGGTGACATCTATCAATTTCAGTTGCCTAGAAAAGTAATTTAATACTCTAAAATTATTTCCGTTATCAGCTCACCTGACTGAACAACATGGCTGCCAGAGCTTAAAAAAAATCTTTGAAAATCGTCTTCTCCAGAGCTGGAATATCTGGTTTATAGCTCTGACAGAAAGTCCTTTACAAAGTTTGGTCAAATCATGCCCCTGTGGTTAAAATGGTATCATATGTCATTCATAGAAATACAAAGTAAAACTTAAACGCACGGCGTAGAGCTTAGATATTTGGTGTGCAGCATTGTACCATCTACCTACCAAGATTTTTTCAAATTGTACCCCAGGGATAGTTTGTTTTAAGAAATGAACTGTAAAGTCTTGTCCAAAACGGTAATTTTTAAATGTCCCAATAATGTCCCAGATGTTTTACATTAAAGAAAGATATCATCTCTTCTTCATTGATATATTTTGACGTAGGAGAAATACTTCAATACAGTAGAGAGATATCTTATTGCATTGAGAGATATCTCTTTAGAATTGGGAGATATCTTTCAGATTATGAGAGGTTTCTCTGTTAAAATAAAGATATCTCCTCATTATCAGAGATATCTCTGAAACTAACATATATCTCCCCTATTTAATTTAAAAGTAAAAGTGATATCTCTCTAATTTCAAAGAGATATATTTCGTTTTAAAAGAAATATCTCTTTCACGCTGAGAGATATCTTTGTATCACAGAAAGATATATCCTGAACTTCAAGAGATTTCTGCTTACAGAGATATCTGTTTTACATCATGTAAAAAATATTTTTCTAGAAATTCTCTCCATTTTTTAAACAAATATCTCTCTATTTAGAACAGAAGTCTCTTTTTCAGAGATATCTTTTCATATAGGAGGGATATGTCTTTTGCATTGAAAAATATCTCTTTAGTATTGGGAGATATCTTTCAAAACATATCTATAGAGATATCTATATTAAATGAAAGATAGCTCAAAATGTATAAAGATATTCTTTTTTATTGGATAGTAAATGGGTTTACCATACAAATGGGCTAACGCCGTCGCAATTAAAGATTTGCGACCGTCGTAAAAATCGCATATATCGTCGCAAGCGTTAGCTTTACAAAACGATTAACCATGTATTTCATGGTTTGTAAATTTTGCATTTTTCTTAACTATTTTTGTCATTTTTGTTTTACAGGTGAATATATTTATGATATGCTTAGCGGTGTCCTCTCTTGCCCACCCCTTTTACCTGTGGTATAGATGCAGAAATCACCAAGCTGATGATGGCAGTAAATTTCTTGGAACAGAAATTCATATTTAGATCTCAAAAGCAACGTCTGTGATTACCTGATAATATAACTGATATTTTGTTGTTGTTGTCATTTTTGTTGTTTTTTACAATTTGTTTCTCACTTGTTGTTATGATGATATATTATTATACATTATATATATACTCTAGTAGTATGTTATATTGTTGCATATCTTGTCTTAACGTGCTTTCATTCAATGTTTTCTTGTATAATACAAATTCAAATCAAATGACGTAGATCTATATTTTATATTGTTGCATATATTATCTTAAACGTGCTTTCATTGGACGTTTTCTTGTATAATACAAATTAAAATCAAATCACGTATAACAAATCACTTTCTAGAAAACAAGTATAAGTGAACAAAAATATTAGATAAGACAAAAAAAAGATACGGTGGCCTGTGGTATGTACCTATTTGTAATCTTAATCAATTTAACGCAATGCCTAGCTCACTATAACCATTTTATTGCAATATATATATATATATTATATAAATTGATAATTTTCTGCTTTGCTGGTAGAAGGAAAAGGTTCATTGTTCAACTTGAAATAACATTTTTACTTTTGTTATAAATAAAGTTATTATCAGTACATGAACAGTTTTGTTTTTGTTTTTCTATTTGCGGAGTGAAATTTCAGACGTTTTGCCATGTAAGTTCATGTAAACATAATATGCTGGCAATTTTGTCAGTCCGTCTACCAGTGATTTTGCACATTAGTCACGTGTCCCCCCTCTCTGTATAAAGCGTTTACCTGACCCTGATACATGTTTAAGTGTTTAACAAAATTAAGATAAAAAAAAATCATTTGTTATGCAATAAGATTGTTCACAATATACAAAAAGTCCTCATGAAATACATGTATTACTAAAAAAATGACTTCTACAACCAATCATAAACTATCACGTGACTAACATTTGGGCGGGGTTCAGTCATGCCGACTGAACCCCGCCCAAATGTTAGTCACGTGATAGTTTGTAGAATTTGAATATTTCGTTGTCAGAGTCCTGCTTGGTGCAAACTGCGTGGTGTCCATTCTTGTTTGCGGCCGTGATTGACTTTACCCCGGCGTGACGCAGGCGACAATGTAGATGGTGCACGGAGCAGTAGTGTTGAGCAGCGTGGCTCCTCTTGGATGCGAGTGCGGTTCATCGTTGCAGTGCCCTGTTTGTGTATGATTGTTATGTCGATTTTTTGTTTAAATTAACTCATTTTCGGCTTTTCTGTCTTGGCATTCGGCTCTGAAGACAAAGAATATTATCCATAAAATAACCACGTCCCAAATTTAGAGGCATAGTACCCTAAACACCGACTGGTGTGATCATTGTTACACTATGAAACAAGTTCAAAGAGTGCTGAATTCGATTTTGCAGCACTTTGAAGTTTTTGGGGTAATTTTTTTTTTTGCAAGTTGCCAACGTTACAACTGTAAAGCCTCTGTGTGGAAAAAAGGATATCTATGTTTATTATAAGTGTAAGGGAGCTTGTCCATCCGTTTGTCTGTCTGTAGCCGGAATCCAAAAACCCTGGTCAGTATTTAATGAAACTTCACAGAAGTGATAAATGTCATGCTTAGTTGTGTAAAGGACAAGGTCACAGGGGATCGAGATAGTAAAATCTGGTGGATGCTAAATCTCCAAAACCTCTGGTCAGAATTTAATAATACTTCACACAGAAGTGATAAGTACCATGCCTAGTTGTGCATTGACCATGCTTCGGGTCACTAGGTCAAATATCAAGGTCAGAGGGGTTCGAGATACTTCAATCTTGTGTGCTTTTAATGTCTAAAGTCCCTGCTCACAATGTAATGGTATTTTACGGATGGTTTAATTTCAAAAACTGATATATCACGCACCGTCTGTTAAGATCGGCAACTCTCGCCGGTATTGATATTTTATACCCTATGTGACTTAGTGGTTGTTCCCCTTTACTTTGGGATTTAAATGCATACTAGAACCGTGATACGCTACACTTACTTCCTTTTGTCATGTCCTTTTGAAGACTTTTTCTCATTGGCCAATATTTCTCAAATTCTCAGATCTGTTAGCTTCTGATGGCCTGTGTCTGGCGTCAATATCACGCGTGATTTAAATAGAATTAAGGTAGTAGATCCCTAATGGGCACCTATTCAAATCATTATAGGCTTAATATTTTCTTAATCTGTATCATTTCCTGGATTTAAAAACAAATTTTAAAAGTATTTTACCGTGAAAAAAAAAGTTATAGGAATTTGAATAACCCTACCCCCATTTTGGAATTATCTATAAAATGACATTACACAAGAGGTAAGAAAATACACATATTACATTAATTATTCAAAACTTTGGTACGGATTTGGTATCAGAGTAACAAGAACTATGTTTTCTTTCAGAAATTACACACCATTCACTATAATTAGGCCTATAATCAACAAGTTTTATAAAACTTTTATGAAATAATCAGATAGTATTACAATTTTCATGTACTTTTTGGAGTTGTTCAATTTCGAACATCAAAGTTTTAAGGAAAAATCAACATTTTCTAGAAATGGGGCATGTCTTTTTGTATATTCTAGCATAAAATGTGCTGTTTTTTGCCCATTTTGCCGGTGTTTTAACAGGAGAAAAAACGTGTGTTAACGGGGAGATTAACGCGCTGTTATAACCCGTTTTCATTTATGCGCAGTACATGGCCGTTGTAAACAATGGACCTGTCTCCCAAGTCTTACATCATGTACGGCGTCAACAGTGCCGGGGTTAAAAACCACTGATGACGTCATAAATCTGACGTAAACAACACGGACGTTGTCCCGCACATCATTGAACGTCGTACCAGTAAGAGCGTTTCATTTTTAATTTAATGATTTTTCGACGTAGTCGTATACTTTTTATTTGAACTTCCGTTGGTATGGACGCGTTGCTAACCAACTTCGTTATAATGTGACCAATCAGAATCTGCAAATTATTGGCTAGCGTTTCGGTACCGGAATAAGCAGTGTACTGCCCGGGAGCCTTCTGAAACACAAAATGTGTATATTTTTTTATATTATAGTTATTTATAATAAATCATGTTGCAAAAAAAGAAAAAACAGAACACGTTATGTCAAGCTTTCTGGACAGTACGAAGATCAACTTTTGTATTCAACGAGGTGTTGTCCGGGGCCGGACATCTAGCGTCATTGATTATTGGCTAGCGTTTCGGTACCGGAATAAGCAGTGTACTGCCCGGGAGCCTTCTGAAACACAAAATGTGTTTATTACGTCACCTACGTCGACCATCTTTTTTTTTAAAGATATTACTTGTTTATGTTATTTATGCTAAAATAGCGTTAACGCACGTTTTTTCGTGTAATAACTCCTGCAGAAACCCTCGGGATATGTTGGTGCCCTCGCCCTAACGGGCTCGGGTACCAACCATCCCTCGGGATTCTGCAGATGTTATAACACGAAAAAACGTGCGTTAACCCTACATTAAAAATTATCTACATGTATAACATTTTGGGAACAGCATGCCAAAAATTCACAATGTTTTACCGTCTCTATTTAAAATAATTTGATTTTGAAAATCTCCATCGACAATTTTAGACGTGTCTACAAGTAATAAAATCTTCAAATAAGCTAATACTTATTTGTAAAAAAATATTTAATTTCTTTTTAGTCTAAAAACAATATAAACATTTGAAGAAAAGTGCAAAATAATGAAAACAAAGAAGAAAAAGTAAAAAAAAAAAAAAATTGGGGTTCCGGCTGGATTCGAACCTACGCCCCCAAAAATCTCAAAAGATCTTCAGTCCAAGGCTAGCTCATTAAAACGGAAGAGTTTCAAATGGAGGTTTTTATTAGGAGTGTACTACCTTAATTCCAGTGGTAGTTTTGTTAATTTTTTTTTTTACAACAAGAATATGTTAAATCATCATGTAAGACGGCTGGCGCTTCGGCGACAACTACTGTAGATAGGCGGGCACTCAAACATAGTCCCTGTTAAAATATAGTGTCATTTCCATCCGTCTTTAAAAGTGTCCAGGACGGTCTTACATCATGGTTAACGTGCAGGTTGTTTTTCGCTCATTTTTCGTTTGTATATGGATAGATCTTCAAAATAAGGATAGTCATGCAAGACGTGAAAGACTGAAAAGCATCATGAAAAGTAGCTGTATTTAAGCAGTTTTATATAGAAAGCAGTAGAAACTACATTTATAGGTTTCAAACCTATACAAAACAAAAAGTGATCCAAATGAGAGTACAAACTTATATCAGAGAGTACTAATCACACGTGTAACCAACTATCATAGGTCTACAACGGATCCGAGCGTACGAATGCTGGTACTTTTCCGATTTACCTCATGCCTCATACAATTTCCATTCATCGCTATCTTTTACAATAGAAACCTTGAAACCAATTGACCTTAAGGTTAGGCGATCAAAACTCAAGTAATCTGTTATTTTATCTAAACAAATTTGATATTAAATCGCAACGTGATAACCCTGCGACCTATTTCTAGAGCAATAGCCAAATTTTGTGAATGAGATCTGTCGGGTTTATCTTACTCTGCTATTTGCTTTGCGACCACCACAGATCATGATCTACCCTGTTTGTCATACAGTCAGTTATCATTTTACTAATTACCTCTTAAAAACAACTTGTGGTATTAAATAAGTGTTTGCCAATATATACATAGTATGGATCATGACAATTGCTTTATTAATCTCAACGGCTTAAACAATGGACACAGTTATATTATTCCGCTCTTGAATGACGTTGACCCGAAGAACTAGAAGTGTGTAAGTTGAAGGAGCGTGCATACAAAAGAAAATTATTTTTAAGCCTTGTATGTTTTGAGGCTACGTCGACGTTTAAATTATTACTTCTTCGGTTTTTATGATACGGTCGGGCAAAATATAAATCTTAAGTAATAACTTTATTTGTAGAGCCGCCGTGGCACAGTGGTAGCGGTAGTGGTAGGATCGAAGGGTCCATAGCAATGTCGGTAGTCTCCTTAGGCAAGACACAATTGATTCCACATTCTCTCTCTCTCTCTCTCTCTCTCTCTCTCTCTCTCTCTCTCTCTCTCTCTCTCTCTCTCTCTCTCTCATCTGGAATGAGTCTCGAGCGAGAGCGATTAATATAAGTGATAAAAACTTGTTTAGCAATCGAGATTAAAAATTAGTACAAATTAATATATGATCATTTCAATTCCCTGAAAACGAATTATGTTTATAGGAAGTACATCTGTACTTATTTATTCAACAATGAAGACGACTATAAACAGTTTAAACAACAACAACAACAAATAGAACGACAGTTGCCAGCCCGTGAAGCCTCGAACACTTCAAACAGCAAGATCCTACTACCAAACATATACTTGTATCTCATGCAAATTTCATTTAAACCTTACCCTGCTAAACCATCCATTTTTCAATTTTTCGTTTATTTCGATGAAAATTTAGTGATGTTATTGCTGTAGCAAGTTTACGCCCGTTCCAACTGGGTAATTTGGTCATTTTAACAGGCGGACAGTTTACCTAGCCGTCTTTCCAGTGGGAAAAGCCATGATCCCTAGGTGAAAAATGTTCACAATTAGAAATTTGGAACCTAACTTGCCTAAAAACACCTGTTCAATATACTGCATGTTACAACTATTCCGTCCGTCTATTTGTCCCGTCATCTGTTTATTATCCTACCCTGTCTGTTGTCTTATCCGTCCGTCTGTCAGGCCGTACACCCGTCAACAATATTTTTGCCTTATGTGCTACCGTCATATGAAAACAATGGTTTATTGAAAAAAAAATCTTCAATATCAGCAAAAAATCATTGAACTTCAAATTTTCATTCAACTGTCCGTCCAACACGTACGGACAGAAAGACAGACATCCCGGGGCTTTTATTCTATAACAAAAACTTTGCCGCGTATTTGTATAAACGAATGATACGTCTATGTTGCATCAGGTCACTGGGTCATCGGGTTACTGGGGCGATCTATTCGAAAAAAGGTACAAGAACCCCGAATACAGCTCCTTTTTGATTCGTTGATGCGCACCGAATACAGTTCCCTGGGGAAATGTATTCGTAAATGCGAACCTAATACAGCTCCCCGGACTCGAAAGGAGCTGTATCCGGTGTTACATGGCTCGAACCCATCGTCCTAAATCTATTAGAGGTAACAGTGACTCTAGACGCGGACTAAATAGTGAAAAGTGCTTACCATGAACATGCCCGGATGTTCAGGCTGGTCATGAACTGGTAGCAAACGCAGAATTATTTGCTGTCAGCTACGAGTTAACAAAGCAAATGCAAATATTTAATCTGAAACAGATTGTAATAAAGAATATGTAATAAATTAGTTCACTCATCAAAATATGACCACCTCATATCGTGATTCCAGTTTTCGTAAAATATAGACACGTATAATTGCGTAAGATTTTTAAAAATCTAAATCCAAAAGTATTACACAGACAACTAAAATAGTTCAGTTTGTATTTTCTGTTTCTGTTATCTTGAAAATGATCCGGCTGAATAAAAGTTTTGTGAAAACATCGCGTATAACATACACAGATCGTACCGTTGTAAGAAGACTTTTCGAATAACAGTTTCAGCAGAGTGCTCCAAGTTAAAACTGTGTTCATTGACCTTGTGTTACAACAGCTGGGTAATCAGCTGATTTTGTTTAAACGGAGTGGATAGCTTTATGTAACTTATAATGGAATAAAATGCCTATAAAGGTTTGCTTTTCCTTAAAAAAGATTGTAACTTTGTCTTTGTTCGCTTGTATGAATGTATTTGCACAATGACATTTTAGTTCGGAGTCCAAACGTATCGATTTCTACGACTTTGTCTCGGTAGTCGATATTTTTCTTCCAGAAGTGGTAATTACCATGTTAAATGAATAGATTTTAGGCGACCCGGAGCCTGTTTTATGGCATAGAGCCTACAATGTAACCCTTTTCAAAAATATGTGTAATCAAAACCATGCTATAATTTCCCCTACTTTAAATCGCAGTTGAAAAGATATAGCTTTTGTCTGTGTGCATTTACGTATTTAAACTGTCCTTAATGTAATATCCGTCATGATACTAGAATATGCTTTACTCGTAATGAAACATATACCCATGACTGCATGTTAAATTTAGTGAACTTTTTTTCATATGAAAGTACGTGTTTTCGATTTCGTTGAATCTTTTTTTTTTTCTTTTATCGAGAAAAGCGTAGTGACGGACGGCTGTTGTTTTCGTTGGGTTCCTAAATTTATGGACAGCCGGACTCGTATAATAAACTCCATGCACGAACTGTCTTCAACAGTTACACAGTATATATATGCATTCCATGTGTTGATGTTAATAGTTAATCATGCCAAGCTCTACCAGGAACAGTAACGCAACATGGGCGTCTTATCTGATCTTGATCTAAGAATAGTATAACTGTTAATGATAATACACATTTGCGTCTGAAGTTTGCTACCACAAACAGTTACACAAGAGAAGACTGTGTACAGGCCTAAGAACAGAGCCTTAATTTTGGCCATCAGAAAGCACGAGTTTTTCCTCTAACAAAAGAGAAATACTCTGAAAAAAGTCCCGACCCAATATCCGCTTTTCAACTAACCTATGTTAATATTCACAGTACATGTATTACAGAGAACGGTGTTCGTTTTCACGTATTCATACTATATCCATGACGTCATGTTTGTCGTGCATCGCTTAA